>CM057345.1:59558664-60758664 GCA_030015575.1 Agapanthus africanus
TAACCGGATTATCGAATCAAGTGTTGATTCAATGATTTGATTAATATGTGTGTGTGTGTGCGTATTTGATATTGGCCGGTTATATATGATATAACCGGATTATTGAATCAAGTGTTGATTTAATAACTAATATTGAATATTAACTGGTTATATATGATATAACCGAATTATTGAATCAAATGTTGATTTAATAATTTGATTATACATATATATTTGATATTAGCCGGGTTATATATGATATAACCAGATTATTGAATCAAGTGTTGGTTTAATAATTTGATATATATATATATATTAACTAATATTAAGCTCACTTAAAATTTTCTTCTCTTATATATATATATATATATATATATATATATATATATATATATATGAATTCACATTGTATACAAAGAACATGGATGTATGAGAATCATACAAGAACAAAAGATGAGAAGATAATGATTTAGATTTATGAATTAAAGGAAAAGAGAATGAGTCATAATTCTTGAATAGCTTGAAAAAGTCATGACTCACATCTTCTCTTTTGGATTATTCATTGATATTTATCATTATCAATCTCATCTTATCTCTTGGCTCATGATTCATTATTCATCCAAGTTTATCTCTATCTTTAACTCCTCACTAGATTTTTCTTGAGTTGAGAAAAGAAAAGAGAAGGAAGAAATTTTGTGAGCAGAATTCATACTTCATCAACCTACATTATTCTAGCCTTTTAGTATAGGTTGTTAACTTCACTAATACATTGATTAGTGAAGTGCGAGCTTGAGTGAGAGAGACTTCAAGGTGGATCATCTTTGACGACGAAGATTACAAGCATGCTCGATCCATTCATCAAGTGGAGTCAAAGAAGAGTTCTAGGGACTACTACTTAGAGTTTTAGAAGCGAAGGACTTGACTACAAAGGTTGTAGACTCTCTTTACTTAGATTAGAATCTTGTTTGCTAACTATAAAACCTTAATTCTCTAGTTCGATTCTTGTTTAGTATACTTAGATCTCTAAATTTTTTAAAATTGTATACTTGATACTCATATAAATCTAGTAGAGGTGCTAAGAAATACTTTCATTAATAATATATCCATGAGGTATCACATGGATGTCCAAGTTCTTTGATATCAATATAAAATGAGTGAATAATATTTTGTTCTATTTTAAATATATCGAAATGTATTTTAATCGTGAAACTCATTTAAGCCTTTAAAAAGTTATGAAAAATAATTTTAGATTTAAAATTATTTTATCAAGACATGATGCTATATGAAAATTAAACATGTGTGTATTCTCAAGCTCATTAGATCCTACCCTTTGACATTTAAGTCCTTAATAAATAAATAAAAATAAAACCCAATAAGTCAATCGCCGACTTTTTTTGCTAGTTCGCTTCAAACTTGGCTTTGAAAATACAGGTTTATAAAGTCGTAGCATTTGTCTGCATCCTCCTTTTGAATATGATATTTAAAGTTTGTTCCTCCATCCCTCATTGATTGTTCTGTATGAATAAATCTGCAAAATAATCACGTAACACAAAACAACTATTTGGCAATAATCAAAATATTATGGACTGAGATCAACAATATCCCCTTTTTTATTATTGACAAATTAACATATGGTAATGCATATATAGTATAATTTTAACATCAAATATCAACATAATTTCTCCCCTTTTGGTATAATCAAAATGGGATAAGATCAAATTACGTATATAGGAAAAACAAAACTCCCCCTATCAACAAGCATATATTGATAAGAAAGTTATAAGCAAACAATAAAAAAAATTATATGCCTTTTGAAATATATCATTTGACTTGAAAAAAGAATTGATATACCAATACATCAAATATCATGTAAAAAAAAATATCATTTGGGGTAAATGGTAAGGTAAAAAAAAAAAAACAGCCCCCCCCCCCCCCCCCCCCCGAAAAAAAAAAAATTTGCATATAAATTACATGAGATTTTCTCCCAATTAGTAAACAAAAATAAAAATCTTTGGAGATAAATCATGTACAGTAAAATATCAATGGAACATATGTTCTCAAATTTTCAAATTCAAATATCAAATTATAGATAAGAAAATATATATCCATAAGTTAGATTCCTTAAACATTTATCAATTTAGATCAAAACCATAAAAATATCTTTACTTTAGAAAGATATGATCAGCTAACTTTTTTAAAAACTTATCAGATAGTAACATGGATATGAAACTTATCATAATTTTAGCATGGTAATAAATTTTAATGTCATAAGTATGAAATGTTAATTTTGGTCACATAATGACAAATTTCTCGAATAGCTTCCAAATAAAAATATGTGAGAGTTGCATGATCAAATAATTTACATAAAAATCCATAAAGTTTCAAGAATTCATATGTCCAATAAAAATTAAAATAAATCTTTATAAATTCCAATCCAACATCAATAAATAATTTAAATCATAAAAGAAAGAATTATAAACCAAGATTTTATCATAAACCCATAAGAAATTGAGTCAAGTACTTTCTTACTATATAATTTTTCCGCTCAAATCATTTGATAGGGTCGCTCAAAAAGATTTTCATATTTGTATTTTGCAACACCTACCACATCTTCATTTTGTAGAATCCGGCACACCTACAAAAACAGAATGTGTGCATTTTGTTATCCAAATTTTCTTGGGTCCTTGCAATTTAGTCTTTGGAACCCATCTAATGTTAGCATTTAATTTACTATTATAAATATGTCTAAATATTACACAATAGTTACAAATAAATTTAGATGTTTGTGGAGATTACACGCATGCATATTATGTGCAGGCTTAGAACAAGTTGCATATAAAGAGCATGTAAAATTTGCATTAGATTTAAGCAATGAATCAAAACAAGCTTTACTTGATAAGTGCAAATGTGAACAATGTGCAAAATCTCTCAATGTAGCATGCATAGGTGGCTTCGGCCTCAAATTATATTTATACATATAAGCATGCGTAGGCTTTCTTATAATTACCACTGCCATCAGAAAACTTAACAATACTTTCAACTAAACCATCATTTTTCTTTTTCAAGCAAACTATCTCATTTCTTAAAATCTCATGAGAAAAATATGAAGATTCATCAATAGAAATAAGATTTTCTTTCTCAACATACAAAGTACTCAAATCATTTTGCAAAGAAATATAAGAGGATATCAAATTTTCATTTTTCAAAATCAAATCCTCGTTTTTATTCCTCAAGGATTCAAGTTCACAAGACAACAAATCACAAGTATTATTTTGTGCTTCAAGCTTTGAAAACAAATCATTTATCTCATCAATTAATCTTTTAATTTCCATAATATGAGATTCATAAGATGAAGCAAGCAAATCGCATTTGGAACATAACTTCGAATTCTCAATTTTCAAATCATCACACATAGATATCAATTCATCATTCTTATGTTCTAACGTAAGATTTTTCTATTTAAGCTCTTTATTTTTCAAAACCATCATCTCAAAATTATCGTACAATTCATGAAACATGTCAAAAAGCTCATCATAAGAATATTATCATTTTTATCAAAAGTAAAATCATTCTCACATAAGCATCATTAATCGAATCATCAGATGAGTTAACAAATATACCTTAATCCGTTGGAGTATGACTAATATCATCGTTACATTAGCATACTCTCTTGATTGAAGAATTTTCATTATGTGTTGCCTCGATTATTTTCCATGCTTGATGAGCACTTACATAATGAACAATCATATTAGACATGTTGCATCAAGTGAAGAAATTAATAAATGCAATGCAAGTTTATCAATAGTCGGTTGCCTTTTCTCAGAATAAGTCCATTCCAATTTTGGTTTGGAGGGAGAAATAAAACCTTTTACCATAGTATCCCACAACCCAAAAGATTTTGCATTCATAAAATCCTCTATTCTACTTATCCACTCTTCATATATGAAATCATTAAAATGGTTGGAGATGTTGGATCATAACTCTTTTGAAGGAAGTTCAAAGATCTTTAACTCTAGGTTGTTAAGCCAAAAAGCTCTGATACCAAATAAAAGTGCGCTAGCTAATCCTAGAGAGGGTGGAGGTGGTGAATAGAGTTTTATACAAATTTAATCTCTAAGTTTAACACATTAGCAAAATATTCGAATGATAAAAACAATTCCAGATATCAATTGTATCTCACACAAATATATAATCAAGATGATACAAATTAGAGATAATGAAAAGCAAACCATGACACGATCGATTTTAGAGGGGTTCGACATCCTTTGCCTAGTCCACTATTTAAGACCCCGCCTTTAAGACTTTTCCCTTTCACTAAATCTCCTTCAATCGGGCGGAGAAACCTTTACAAACAGCTCGTTTCACCGGGTAGTGGAAGACCCTTACATCTTTTCACGAGTAGTGGATTACCCTTAGAATGGTTTGGTTCTTTCTCTCTAAAACAAGTGAGAGATAATGAAGCGCGTTCAATTCTTTTATAAGATATTGAAAGTGATGAGCTTGAGAGTTATCTTTTGTAAAAAGATTTGAGCAAGTGAGGTTCCTTTTAAATGATTTGAGCAAGTGAGATCCTTTCTTTTTCTCTTTTTGATATGAAAGTGAAATGTTTTCCATTTTAGAAAAGCTTGAAGTATTTATAAATTAATTTGTAGAGAAGGTGAAAATTTATTTGTAAATAATTTTGTTCAAAATATTAGCTGAATTCCTAATTAGAAATAACGGTTATATTATTCAAAAGCTTACCAAGTATGGGTATGATATTTTTTTCATAAGAATTTTAGTAGCCGTTTAACCTAACAAATTTGAAATTAAAATCCAATAAACATATTGGTTAAAAATAATATTGTAACGACCCTAAAATCGCTGTACCATCGTTTTGTCTTAATTAATAAAATTCAATTTTCTTTTCGAGTACTGAGTTATATTCAATTCTTGATAACTAAATTTGAGACTCCACAAATAAGTTGAGATGGCTCAGATATGTTTGAGACGGCTCATAAGTCCTTGTGAACGATCATTTCTTCTCTGTTCCCTTAAGACGGCTCATGACTATTTTGAGCCGGCTCGACTTTTCTTTGAGGCCGCTCGGTCTTTTTAATCCGGCTCAACATACGTCTGGAAAGTTGTTTTCTTTTCTGTTTCTTTGAGACGACTCACTGTACCTTTGAGCCGGCTCATGCTCTCGCTCGATCCAGAACCGTTCCAGGCGACCAAGAGATGATTTCATTGGGCTATAGGCTATTCGTTTCATCTCCTGAGACTCCCAAATTAATTTCAGTGAACCCCCAACCCTTGAGTTCCCCGTTAATTTTCTTTTAATGTATTTTATTCTCTTTTAATGTATCATTGTTTTAAGTGACTTTCTTCTCATTGTCATGGCTGCTAAAGCTTTCTTTCAACTCAGAAAATTCACTCTAAAAAAATCCTCTCAAGACAAATTGACGGAGCTCCTTAAAACTAGACGACGAAGTTTCTGGTTAGGTCTTTGCTTCTTACAAACAACAATACGGTTGTTACACTGTATTGCAACGCGAGTAAGTCTCCCCTTTTCCTTTTTATCGATCTCCCCTTCTCTTACCATGTCATCATCATATTAATTGTTGCGGTACTCCGGTTAAATCAAGTTTAAATATCATGTGTAAAAGATTATAGACTACTGCCTAGGTTATGTATTTTGTTTCCATGTTTTTTTTGAAACGTGTTAAATTGGACTACTGCCTAGGTTATGTATTTTGTTTCCATGTTCTTTTTGAAACATGTTAAAATGTAGGTTCTTTTCCTTTTATGTAATTTGAAATGATCTAACTTGGTTCTATATTTCTTTGCTATTATTGCATCTGCAACCCATTTGGGGAACTCGATTATGAATTCTGTTAATTACAATGAATCTTTTTTATGAATCTAGCAGAGATGATAAAGAACCCTTCACAGGGAATTTGATCATCAAGGGACAAATAGAAACCCATGATCTCTATAATATTAGAATAAAGAACTGTGATTATGTGATGATTTTGTTTATGGTTATTTTCTTTGTTTTCAAAATGTCACGCCCCGTTTCCCAGAGTACGCTAACTACGGTATGTGACAGAGCCAACCATACTACATGTGGATAGAAATCATCCCTCAACAGTCATATTACGGCTGTCTATAAGATATCAAGAACAGTAAAATATAAGAGCTATCTAGTACATGCCCATTTTCCACAATAAAAGAGTCAAGAAAATGTATAAGCGGAAACGATATTAATATCCAATAACATCATCTAGAAAATACGTCCTAATACGGGCTCACATCAAGAAATAAAAACTGCGGAAAATAACTAAACTAAATATCACTAAACTCAATTCCTCACTGCTCGGCTTGACGGCTAAAGTACTCCTGTTCAGTTTGCGATAAAGATAGAGGAACTGGGTCATGCAAAACTCAGACGTCAGTGCGTCATAACATTAAAATAACGACAATAAACAGGATGTAACGATATAGGTAAACATGAATATAAAAGAGAACACAGGTATGAAACAGTGAGGTGTAGGTATGTGACGTGTAACCTATGGTCTGTACTTCTAAGTTATCTATTTTAAAATTCTTTGAAATCAATTTAATGTAATCATCAATGTAACTCAATAATATCCCGTGCGTGCCTTGGACCACGGTCAAGATTCTCGGGCTGAATCCGAGATATGCCGCTAGACAGTAAACATGTAACATGTACAGATGAATGATGTCAGCAGCAGCATCCCGGAGCTGGCCTAGCCCGTAAAGACCGACCAGTATAAGTATCGAACCGTTGAGTTATAAGTCAGGTTTCATTATTGATTTTCCCTTACCCCCAAGGTTATGTGTTCAAGTCAGGTGTTTATGATACGAATCTAATGCCAATACAGGATCAAGCAGGTATAGGTTTTGTCTATGTAGACAACAGGTTATGTCCGTCAGGACAACAAGTCAGGATTGTCGGCATTAGTAATAAGATCAAAGTATCAAGTCAAGTAGTGTGTCAGGACATGTCATGTGGTGCGTATATATCAAATGGATACCCAAATGTGAATTGTAACGGATATTTGACACGGTAAGCACTATAGACACCAGGATGTATATATGTTTATCTGTAATAACATGTTATACGTCCATGACTATTTAGGATGCAATCTAGATAACATGTTATGATAATGTAATAGTGAAATGATTTCAGGATATTCCGGCATGTAGTTAGAGGTGTTATTATCAGTACGGATACGTACAGATATAGAAAACTATAAAACTATAACACCGGATGCATTATCACAACACATGTAACATTTTTATTCATATGGATATAAATTTATTGACATAGCATGTTGTAAGATAAACTTATCTGATCGGATCTCACGTCGGGGTACGTACGTCACGTTCGACATCGGATAAACGTCGCGATGCACACACGCGAATACAGAACTGGATTTGGCTACTCAAAGATGTGACCACGCTGGATGATAATGACGGCTGGGTTGCCCGGATCGTTGGCGACATGCGCGACTCCGGCGACAGCTGGAAAGAAAGAATCAAGAAAGATAAGAAAGAAAATAAAGAAGGAAGAAAAGAAAAGAAAAGAAAAGGAGAGTGGGGATCAGCTTAGGGTTTCTAGGGACAGAGGAGAAGACGACGAGGTCAGGGTGATCGGCGGTGAGGAGTTGCAGGTGTCGGCATCGGGGAGGTTGCTGGGTTGGTATTGGGATTTGTCGAAGAGTCGGGATCGATGGTGGTGGTGGTTTATGGTATCGGGAGGGGGTTTTGAAGAGGGAGGCGAGGAGACGGAGGTGGTGACGGCGATGAGGTCATCGGTGATCGGCGGTAAGGGGTTTGTAGGGTGCAGGGTGTTCTCGATGCTCGGGGTTTGGGTTTTCTTGGGGTTGTTGTGCAGGGTGTTTGAGGAGGGAGGTAAGGCAGTGGAGAGGGTGTTGATGTCGGGGTGATGGGGTAAGGTCGACGAGGGTGTAGATGGTGAGCTGATGGACGGTTCTTGGGTTGCTTTCGGGTTGCAGGGTCATGGTCGGGGATTTGCAGGGATGAGAAGAAGAGAGGGGAGAAGATGGAGGTGGTAGCGGAGGTCGAGGTGATGAGATGATTGACGACGATGGAGAGGGCGCATGCTAGGGTTTAGGTTCGGGTGTTTCTTGGGTTGCTCGGGGATTCATGGGTCGTCAGGTTTGTAGGTAGGTCGAGGGTGGTGGCTATGGGTGTTCGGAGAGAGGAGGTGGTAAGGGTGGTCGAGGTCGGGGGACGAGGGTGAGGGAACAAGGAGGTCGGCGGTGAGGGTAGGGTTAGGTTTCGTTCTCGTCGCGGAGTGAAGAAAGAAGAGAGGTGAGAGAGGGGTGTAAATAATATATTAGGTTTAATAATAAAAATATATATATAAAGGGAGAGAGGCAGTGTGAAGAGAGAGAGATAGCTTAGGGGGAGAGAGTGTGTGTGAGGAAAATATATTATTTAGTTAACAAAAAATATATTTAATATATATTCGATATATATATTAAGTATTATATAGTATAATATATATTATAGGGTTATATATCTAATACAAAATTACTCTGAAAAATATCCGGGTCTCATCTAAAATTCTAGTTTTAAAATATAAATAACATACGTGTCAGTTAAAATATTAATATAATGCCTGGTTAAATAAAATGCATACCCCCAAGAACGGATACACGTAAATAGACGTAGCGATCTAAATGAGTCCGTTTCATCAAACAAGAAGTGAACACGATGTCAGATGTAACCATAGGGTATAGGGTATGATAACAGGCCATGCTGGATATTTAAAAATATAGTTTGGTTAAATTTTGTATTATTAAATTATGCGGATAACAAATATATCATGCGGATACCAAATGCATCATTCGTACCCACAAGCAAACAATAATCATGAAATAGTCACAAGATTAGAAAATACTCAAATAAAATATGGTATATATGTACTAGGGTGTTACACAAAATCATATAGAATACGTTCGTTATGCAAGAGGGGTTTGTTTTTTAGCTAAATGTGCTTGTCAAACATTTATGTCGGCTTCGATGTAAGTTTTATGTCTTGATCATATGTTTGTTCATATTTTTCATCCCCGCATGTTATTTCTCGCTGTATTAGAATATAATACACGCTCCACCATGTTTCATTTAGTAGAGTTAAACCAAATTTTCAATGAAACATTTTTCTATTTGAAAACTGTTTTTACCAGTCACTTTAGAAGATACGTAACTCGGTTTACCGAGGTCCATTTTTAGCAAACTCTAGTGTTTTGACATCTAGATCGAAAGATCTAGATTTTCTTACTTGTAAGGACTTCCTGAAAACCGCCGAAAATTAATTCAAACTGTGTTTTAAAATGTGTGTCGGGCTGGACAGATTTTGATTTTTTCATGCACAACGATATGAAAATGTATATATCTTCCAAACCAGTAGTCGTAATTAGGAGAGACTTGAACTTACGTTTGTATAACACCTAGGGCTATGTTTCTTGTTTAATCTCTGAATTTAATTGACTTGAGTAATTAGTAGTTCACAACACTTCTTTACAGTACAGTTCCTGAATATTATTTGAATATTGTACTTGTCTCATATCATAACATTCGAACATGTGTACCCTTGTTTCTTAATCTCTAAATCGTTGCTCATATATGATGACATGATTAGATATTATATATTTTACATGAACTTTACCCGAAGCATGAATACATGCATATATGAATACTTGAACTTGACATGAACTCGACATGAAACTTGACTTGAACTTGTAACCCTTATTGTATTCATGGATTCGTGTAAGACTTGTATCATTATTTATAGTTTAACATACATGGGGTGTTGGGATAGTTTGAGTAGTGAGTTCATTCAACAGAATCTCAGGAGTTCTCTTAGTAATACATGAATTCTTGAATACTAACACATGAACTCTTGTATCGGGCCCGTGTTTCCTTGCCCCTGAATTATAGCTTTGGGTTTGTAGATACTCTAGCGATGGTTGGAGTTCCGTTACTAACTCTTGATTCGGGCCCATGTTTCTTTATTCCTGAATTATAATCTTGGGTTCGAGAATACTTCTACGGTGGTTGACGCTCACACTCGAACTGACGTTAGATTAATTTATCCTTTTAGTGAACTCTTTAGATCACGTTATCAGTCACTTCATGTTCATCAGTTATACTATTTATATACTTATGTAAACCGATACCATGCTTATATTAAACTGCCATGCTTAGGTAGTTTTCCATGTTAATATAGTTGCCCTGCTTACTTAACATATCATATCTGTTCTTATAATTGTCATTAAATCACCTTAATTTATTATCACGCTTTATTGGAGACTTACCGAGTGTAAATTCGTTGATGGACATTTCATGTTTTCTTTCATTCTTTGGGAATGTTCTTCAGGTGGCTTAGTAACAGAGGTGATTGAGCCAACCGAGGAGGATCACATTCATCTTTCATCCCAGGCGGACCATTAGTCTTCTTACCTTCAGCTTTTATTTTCCAGAATGCCTACTTGTTCAGGCTTTCTTTAATGTATGTCGTTGTATTAAAGTTTCAGACTTGTTGTCTTGTTTTGAACTTTGAACTTGGAATGTAATAGTCAGTTGGATGTATGCTCTTGTTAATTCTTTTTATTTATAATTCGTTTCTTATAATACACTTAACGTATTTATTTCGAGAAAGACCCTTCTCGGTATAAATACGTCGCGGAGCTTGTCACGTGCCCGTTATCGTCTTTTAGGAAGCGGGGTGTAATTGGTTTTATTGGTGGTCCATGTAGGTCAGTTCTGCATGATATCGAAAACAATATATGACAAGAATTTGAATCTAACTAATTTGCTTTTCCTTATATTTCAATTCCTTTGAATCTATTCTAATCATTTTTTTCTCTATTCAAGGTGATGGCTTCACCTGACCACACACACATCAACGGAGAGACTCCACCACAACCACCACCAACTGTTGCAACTCCATCCACCGAACAGATGGTGCTACTAAAGGTTATCAAGAGCTTATTCGAGGTCCAGCAGGCCCAAGGTGCGATTCAACAGGAGCAAACAACTCTCATTCGTCAGGGTTGTATCTGCCCTGAACTGGAAGCACCGGAAGTGAAGCAATTCCGGGCATTGCATCCGAAGCATTTCTCTGGGAAGGAGAGCCTTTTATAGTGTGAGGAATGGGATTAGAGTATTGAGGATGATCATGCAGCAGCTCCAGTTCCACAGGCGGCTTGGGTTCTATCACGCCCAGCTTCCTAGAGTACGCTAAGATGGGCACGTGACATAGCCAACCATGCTATCTGTGGATAGGAAAAATCTTTCCACAGTCACATTACGGATGTAGAGATATCAAGAACAGGAAAGTAAACTAACTATCTAGTACATGTCCATAAGCCAGAGTAAAAGAGTCAAGAAATAACAATATGCGGAAGCCAAAAGATACAATAAATGAAACATCTGGAAGTGAAACTATATACCGACGGGAACTTCACCGCTCATCTAACAGCGGCAATACTCCTGATCAGTCTGCAACAAGGTAGAAGAATCTGGGCCATGCAAAACCCAGACGTCAGCGCATCATGTCATCAAGCAATAAAATATTAACAGGGTGACAGGCAATGCAAAATATAAACATGAATGAAAGCAGATGTAATAGTAATGTAAATCAGGGCAGTGATGGTTAGTGTGCAGTGAGTAAACTAAACTGTTCTATTAGGCTATCTACTCTCAAGTCTTTGAAATCAATTTGATGAATCATCGATGTAACTCAATAGTATCCCGTGCATGCCTGGGACCACGGTCTACAGACACTCGGGCTGAAACCGAGACGTGCCGCTAGGCAGTAAAGGTAGCAGGTACAGACGAGTGATGTCAGCATCATCACTCCGGGGCTGGCCTAGCCCGTAAGACTGATCAGAACAGGTATTGAACTGTTGAGTTACAAGTCAGGTTTCACCATTGATTTTCCCATACCCCCAAGTTATAAGTGTTCAAGTCAGGTATTCAGTAATCAAGAACTAATGCCAACATAGGATCAGGTAAGAGCAGGTTTGTCTGGATAGACAACAGGAACGGTCCGTGAGGACTACAGGTTATGTTTGTTGGCATTGGACACAAGATCAGGTAACAGGTAAAGCCATGGTACATCAGGTCAAGCTAGGTAATGTATAAAGGTGTCATGTCATGTCAAGAGTGTACGGTACCATGTCATGTCAAGTAGGAAGTGTAACAGGTCATGTCAGGAAGCACAAGATGTCATGTGGGTGCTCATAATCAAACTAACATAAGCATGTGTATAAATAAACAAGCATGGGTACTATCAGAACAATAAACTGGAACATGTAATATGATATGCAAATAGATATAATTTCAAGGATATAGATGCACAGTTATCGATTAGGGTTACATTTATAGTTCCAATATTAATTAGGATGCAATTTATTAAACATGGAGTGTTAATATCACAGTATTATGTAGTAATGTGATCTATGGATGCAATTATATGTATCATAAATGCGATGGATGCAAACGGGTATCCGAAAAGTTATAAAACTATAAAATGGTAATGTGGGATGTACAACTAAGCAATATGTGATATAAATATTGATATAATAATATTAATATGGATAGCATATTCAAAGAAATTAATAACTATAAAAGTGGTATTGATTAACCATGCACAAGAAAGTTCCGTTCAGAAATTCAGCGTCACCATAATTTGTAAAATAGCTTAAAAATAACAAACGTTCTCCAAAAGGGACGTGTCTTATACCAAAACAAAGATAATTCAATAAGGTTTTCATTTTTATAAGTATAATCATCTCAAGTTGTCCCTACAAAAAGGTATGAACATTCGAAGTTGAAAGTTTGCTGCTGGAATTTCCCTGGACAGCAGTTTAGAGACATTTTCATTTGCATTTTACGTTATTTAAACAATTTATTTTGCAAGTAAATATTTCATAAAGTTATAGTATTCTGAGTTATCTTCGTAACGAACTAAAGAACATATACTAATTATTTTTCTATGATTTATAATGAATTTTATAAGGTAAGGTGTACAGTAAATTTCAGATTTGTCGTATCCGCTTTTTCAACAACGTTTCATGTGTAAACTATAATATTTTCAAATGTATAACATTATAAAATACAGATTATAAACTAATTAAAGATAATAATAAGAAATATTATGATGATATATATTTTAAATGATATGGATGCAGTATAATGTAATCTAGTATGTCACAAGATAAGTTTTCATGATCTAGATTTAATATGATATAAACGGATGCAAACGGAACATCGAAACGTTATAAAATTAAACATGGGGCACTAGATTTAAACTATAGGTATGGTATTTATTTAAATAGGTATAAAATGAATTATATAGTATGTAGCAATATTAACTTGCCTAGACGGAACAAGAACGGATGTGTACGTAACGTCCTTCGTCGGCGAAATGTCGCGACATGCGCACGGTACATAGAACGATTCCAAACAACGCACGAGGGTGATCAAGCAAGTCAGGTACGTTCACTGGATCACTCGGATCGTCGACGACGAGCACGGCTCCGGCGGTGATCACCGTTATCAAGAAACAAGATCAAGAAAAAGAAAGAAGAAGAAGAAGTAAGAAGAAGAGGTTGTGCATTAAATAAGGAAAGAAAAATTAACTAAATAAAATATATATAAATATATATATGCAGAGGGGAGAGAGAGAGAGAGAAAGGAGTTGTTAGTTTGTTAGGAAATTAGATTTAAAATTTTAAAAGATTTTTAGATTTAAAATTTTAGATAATAGGTTTCATTTTGTTAAAGAAATCATATGAAAATATTTAAACTAAATTTTAAAATTAAATAAATTGAATTTTGGCGGGATACAAAAATATTTCAAAACGCGCCCGGGTCGGGTCTAAAAATTCAGATTTAAAATACGAAAAATATATGCGACTTTCAAAATTCAAAATGAATGCTCAGCTAACGAAAATGCATACCCCCAAGAACGGATGCTCGTACAAGCGCGTAGCCATCCAAACACATTCGT
The DNA here is from genome assembly GCA_030015575.1 of Agapanthus africanus. NCBI lineage: Eukaryota > Viridiplantae > Streptophyta > Magnoliopsida > Asparagales > Amaryllidaceae > Agapanthus > Agapanthus africanus. Next base: position 59,572,694 of record CM057345.1, read on the forward strand.
TTCACTGAACGGGATGAGAACAAGATGCGCGGATGCTACCACGGGGTTAGGGGTATCATGCAGGCTATGAAATGTAATTTTAAATTATTTTATATGACCTAAAATGTTATATGGTAAAATATGCAATGCCAGGTAAAATGCCAGTATGCAGTATACATGAGATGCACGTGTCTATGTAACAACTCACGGTAATATATAAATATGAATCAAATAGGTTCAAGCAAGTGGGTCGGGTTGAATGCAGTGTAAAATGTAAAATACTATTCGCACCCAAAACACGATAAATCAGGAAAATACCACAATTAAGGAAATACGAGAACTGAAATTGGTATAAATGAACTAGGATGTTACAGGTTCGAGTGGCAAAACTTCAGCTGACTGATAACGTCAGGGTCTGGTAGAAGACAGAAAAGAGCTGTATTACGTAGCCTATCGATTAGGAAACATTTTGTGAGCATTTCAACGCCAAATACTTCCCGGAGACTACTCGTTTTGAGATGGAACAACAATTTGTTCACCCACATCAAGGATCCGTGTGGGTCAAGTCGGTGGATGAGTACGATGCTGAATTTACTATGCACGGCAGGTAAAAAAAATTCGCCTCGAATATTGGCTGTTCCCTAATCAGATAAATGCTTCTGACACCCATGTCATACCAGGTTCGCTACCCGTTTGATTCCTTCCGCAGAGATCTTCGCCAGACATTTTCAGCAGGGCTAGACCCCGAGATCTTGGCTTCCCTAGCGACGGGAGATTATTTGACCCATGAGGCGGCTTTGAAAGAATCCCGTCATTACGAAGCCGTTATCAAGAAGAAGGGAAGGTCATAGTCGTCCGGAGTGAAATGTCCTGTTAACGAGATTACTGGAAGAGCCTCCTCGAGGTCAACTTTTGCAGTGCCACCTAGGAAGCCAGGGGGTCATTTTCCTACCTTAGACCAATCTTCTGCAGTTACTGTAAGAAGCCAGGGCACCAGGTAAAGGACTGCTGACGGGCTAACAGTCTTTTTCTGGTCTGTAGATCGGCTACACATGACATAGGAGCCTTTCCACAATACAGAATTGGCACATAGCTCTATGCCAAGTACAACAAGTGTGAGTTTTGGATAAACAAGATCGTTTTTCTTAGGCACACTGTGTTCGGCAAAGGTATCTCGGTAGACCCCACTAAGGTGTCAGCTGTCAGCGAATGGCCGACCCCAGTGTCGTCAAGGACATTCGAAGTTCTTGGGCTTGGCTGGGTACTACCGTCGTTTCATCAAAGGGTTTTCGAAAATTGTAGAACCTTTGACCAAACTCACTCGAAAGGATGAAGTTTTTGTGTGGTCTGAAAATGTGAAAAAGTTTTTGTAGAGCTGAAGTCCAGGTTGACCTCTGCACCTGTCCTCACCATTCCAGACAGATCAAGGGGTTTCAACATTCACTGTGATGCCTCAGGGAAGGGATTAGGATGCGTGCTACATCATCATGGCAGGGTCTTAGCTTTCGCGTCAAGGTAGGTAAAGACACACGAGCGCAATTATCCTATGCATGACCTAGAGCTGGCAGTCGTTATCTTCGCTATCAAGATTTGGCGAAATTATTTATCAGGAGAGCAAATATATATCTATATTGACCACAAGAGCTAAAGTATGTTTTTACGCAGAAGAAATTTAACATGTGGCAAAGGAGGTGGTTCGAACTACAGATTTTCATATCAACCTTTAGTACCATCCGGGGAAGGTAAACGTAGTTCCCGATGCTCTGAGTCGCAAGCCTTTACCGATGAATCTCACATTACAGTGGAAGTTACAAGAGAAGCTTCATGGATCAGAGATTGAAGTGGTAGTGCTAGGGCTTATATCATCCTTAATGAATCTGCATGTCCAGTCCATGCTCATAGATTAGATTAAGACAGAGGCGGTGCCAAGTTGTAGAGGATCAAAGAACAAGTAGAGAGTGGCCTTCGATCTGACTTCATCATTCACGAGGATGGATCCTTATGGTATGTGAGCCATCTATACGTGCTTGCCGGTGCTGTTAGAGAAGAACTGATGAAGGAGGCTCACAGCTCTCCTTATTCTGCACACCCCGACGGCACGAAGATGTACAAGGACTTTCGATAGCCTACTGGTGGCACGACATGAAGAGGGAGTTGCTCGGAGCGAGCACAGTGCTTAATTTGTTAGCAAATGAAGGCTGAGCATCACAAAACTGCCGGTCTACTTCAACCGTCACCTATTCCTGAATGGAAGTGGCAGCATATTAGCATGAACTTTGTGATTGCTTTCCCCCGCAGTACGAAAGGAAATGACGCCGTTTGGGTTATTATAGATCGCCTCACCAAGTCGGCCCACTTTATTACATTCTGAATCGTCCAGTTAACAGAAAGTTTGACAAGGAAATACATAGAGGAGATTGGCAGAATGCATGGGGTACCAGTTGCATCGTCTCCGGTTAGGGCATAAGATTTCGGTCCCAGTTTTGGCAGATCCTTCAGGCCAGCCTGGGCATAAACCTAAGTTTAAGCATAGCTTGCCATCCTCAAACAGATGGGAAGTCCGAGCGTACCTGTCACGCCCCGCGTCCCAGAGTGCGCTAAGATCGGCACGTGACAGAGCCAACCATGCTACCTGTGGGTAGGAAACATCCCTCCACAGTCATATTACGGCTGTCTATAAGATATCAAGAACGGTAGAAATAAAAAATCTATTTAGTACATGTCCATATGCCAGAATAAACGAGTCAAGAAATATAAATGTGCGGAAGCAATAAATTCAATAAGCAATAACATCTGGAATGTACGTCCCAAATACGGGCTCACATCAGGAAATGAAAGTACGGAAATAAAACTAAACTAAACTAGACACTAACAGGATCCTCATTGCTCGGCCTGTCGGCTGAAATACTCCTGATCAGCCTGCGAAAGAGATAAAAGATCTGGGCAATGCAAAACCCAGACGTCAGTGCGTCATAATATCAATAATAATAACCAACTAGGATACACGAGATATACAGACATGAATTATAAATAGTAACATGAATGTAATAAGTAAACACGGATATAGAACAGTGAAGTGTATCGGTATATGTGACGTGCAGTGATCAATCTAAACTATGCTACTGGGTTATCTATTCTAAAGTTTGTTTGAATTCAATTAGTGTACTCCTCCAAGTAACTCAAAAGAATATGTCCCGTTATCCCCCGGGACCACGGATCAGGTAGTGGGAGTCACGAATGACTCTGTCCCGTTATCCCCCGGGACCACGGATCAAGTAAGAATCACGAATGATTCTGTCCCATTATTCCCTGGGAACACGGATCAAGTAATACCCTTTTTAAGCTATACTTCAGTTACACTTTTGATTTCCCCATGCCCCCAAGGTTATGTGTTTAAGTCAGGTATTGATAATCTGGAGCTAATGCCAACACAGGATCAAGCAGGTATATGTTTGTCTATGTAGGCAACATGATACGTCCGTCAGGACAACACGTCAGGATTGTCGGCATTAGAAACAAGATCAGGTAACAGGTCAAGTAATGGTGTATCAGGTCATGACAGGTAGTGTACAGATATCAAACGGATGCTCATAATAAAATTGTAGCAAGTACAGATGCACGATAAAAGTACGGATATACCGTAAAACACGGATGCACAAATATCTATCAGGGATTACATCTACAACTCCATGACTACGTAGGATGCACATTATTAAGCATGGGGTACTAATATAATGGTAACATGATATAATATGATATGGCATGCAACTAGATATATAATAAATGATATGGATGCGTACGGATATCGGAAAATGGTAAAACTGTAACATGGATGCACAATACCTTAAACATGCAATATTCTTATTAATATAGATGCGAGTATAATAATATAGCCTGTATCAAGCTACTTGCATGCAACCAGATATGTAATTAATGATATGGATGCGTACGGCTATCCGAAAACAGTAAAACAGTAACATGGATGTACAATGCAGTAAACATGTGATATTTTTATTCATATGGATGCAAATATATATCATAGCATGTAGCAAGATAAACTTGCCTGAACGGATCTCACGGCGGGGTGCGTACGCTGCGTCTGACGTCGGGTAAACGTCGCAATGCACACACGGCGCACAGAACAGAACTAAGCAAAGAAAAAACACGACCACGCTGGCTGGGGATGTCCACTGGGTCGCCTGGGTCGTTGGCGACGGCACGGCTCCGGCGGTGACCGGAATCAAGAATCCAAATAGAAGAAAAGAGAAGAAAGAAGAAAGAAGAAGAAGGAGAAGAAGAGAGGCTGGTGCTCTGGGTTTTGTGTTTGGGGATAGAGGCAAGGAGAGACGGTTGTTGACGACGGGTTGTGGGTTTTCTGGCGAGGTTTCACGGCCAAGGCAGTGGGTTCTAGGGTTCTCATCGGGTGTCGAGTTTCTGCAGGGAAAGAGTCGGGCAGGAGGTGGAAGAGGAGAGAGAGAGGAGAGGGTGGCCGCGAGGACGAGGGATCGCCGGCGGCGAGGTGGTTGCTCGGGAGAAGGTGGGTGCGTGGGTTCATGGGTCGTGGTTCTGTGAGGGGTTCTTGGCATTAGAGTGTGCAAGGAGGTCGGGTATGGGAAGAAGAGGGAGTGGAGATGACGGGGGTGACGACGAGGCAGTCGTCGACGGTGGGGTGCAGGCGTGGGTTAGGTGTTGGGGATCTTGGGTTCGCTCGGGGTGCTGGTGCAGGGGCTCGAGGTTTGGGTCATCGTGGTGGAGAGGAAATGGAGGTGGTATTTTCAAGGATGAGGTGATGGTAGCGACGGGGATGGTGGCGACAGCGAGGGGTCGCCGTCAATGGGAGGTGATAGGTGTCGTGGTGATGGGTTGCAGGGGTCGCTCGGGAGTCTCGTTGGGAATGGAAGGGAGAGGAAGAAATGAAGAAGGTGACGAGGGTGGTGCTGAAGAGGAGGTGACGGTGAAGGCGGAGGTGGATGAAGGTGACGAGGTCGAGGTGGGAAGATGGCTTGTGCAGTCGGGGTGTTCTAGGGTTCCCACGGGGCTCAGGATGGGTTCGTCGTTGGGGTGAAGCGAAGTGGAGGAGGAAGAGGAGGCGGTGACGAGGCCGATGAGGGAGTCGGCGGTGGAGAGAGGTGAGCGTGGCGTGGGTTCGAGCAACGAGGAAGGCGTTGGGAAAATATAGAAGAAGAAGAAGGAGAGAGAGAACGAGAACTGGGTTTAAAAGGAATGGGTTTTAAAAAAATATATATAAGAATAATATATATAGGAAAGAGAGAGAGGCTGGTGAGATCAGTTAAAGAAAATCTTTAAAGAAAATTTAAAACTAAATAAAATATCCTAATATAATTTTTAACATTGAAAATCTTAAGAATAAAATATTTATTGTAATCGAGATTTTTGGCTAATATAAAAATAGTCCAAAACACGTCCGGGTCGGGTCTAAAATTAGGGTTTGAAAATACGGTTAATATACGTGTCAACCAAAACCAAAATAGGATATCCGGGTAACGAAAATTCATACCCCAAAAACGGATACACATAACGTGCACGTAGCTATCCTTATTGGTCAAATCCTTCCCTACAGTTAGCCACATAACGGGACGAGAACACGATGTACGGACGCTACGACAGGGTTAGGGGTATCATGCAGGCCATGCTAGATACTTTTAAAATATTTTATTTGACTTTATTTGTTATACTAAAAAATGCAGATGCCAGAAATAATGCCAGTATGCAGTATAAACAATATTAAAAGTGCACGGATCCTCGTAACAAGCCGGGATAAATCATAAACAGGAATCAATATGGTTTCCAGCAAGCGGGTCGGGTCGGATGCAAATACAGATGCTAATTATACTATTCTCACCAAAAACACAATAAATCAAGAATAGCCACAAATAATGAAATACCCAAAAAAGAACTGGTATAAATGAACTAGGGTGTTACATTATACCCAACTACAAAAAGAATTTCGTCCTCGAAATTCCAGGAACAATAAAAGATAAACAATCATTAATCTATAAGAAGAGATCTGGAAGCTTCTGTCGAATCTCGTCTTCTCGTTCCAAGTCGATTCTCCATGTGAGCGATTTCCCCAAGAAACAAGTACAAGAAGGATAATCTTGTTCTTGATGACCTTTTCTCTTCGATCAACAATCAACATCGGTTGTTCCTCATAGGTCAAATCCTCCCCTACAGTCAGCTTCGAATGATCTAGTACATGTGTTTCATCTCGAACATACTTATGGAGTTGAGATACATGAAACACGTCATGAACATTCGCCAAAGATGGTGATAAAGCCAATCGATAAACCACTTCTCCAACACGCTCAATAATCTCGAAAGGCCCCACGAATCGAGGACTAAACTTGCCTCGACTCCCAAAATGAATCACTCCTCTAGTCGGTGATATTTTCAAGAATACAAGATCACCAACAGTGAATTCTAGAGGTCGTCTCGATATATCGGCCCAACTCTTCTGCCGATCTTGTGCTGCCTTCATGTGATTCCAGATCGTATTGACTTTCTCTACGGTTTGCACGATCAAATCCGGTCCCAACAATCTTCGTTCTCCAACATCGTCCCAATAAACGGGTGAGCGACACTTGCGACCATACAATGCTCCGAATGGAGCCATCTAAATAGTCTCCTAAAAGCTGTTATTGTATGAAAACTCCACCAAGTGTAGATGATCCTCCCACGAACCCTTGAAGTCTAACATGCAGGATCTCAACATGTCTTCAAGAGTTTGGATCATTCTCTCTGACTGGCCATCTGTCTGGGGATGATAAGCAGTGCTAAACTTCAATCGCGTCCCTAAACTTTCCTGTAATCTCCTCCAGAAGTGTGATAAGAATCGGGTATCACGATCGAAAACGATGCTCACAGGTAATCCATACAATCTCACAATCTCCTGCATGTACCGCTCTGCCAACGCTTCCGTCGACTGACCAACTCAAAACGGTATGAAATGAGCTGCCTTGGTTAATCGATCAACAATCACCCAAACTGCATTGTTGCCCTTTGGACTCCGCGGTAAAGCTGTCACGAAATCCATGGTTATATGTTCCCACTTCCACTGAGGAATCGGAAGTGGTTGCAATAAACCAGCTACTCTTTGATGTTCAGCCTTAACTTGCTGACACACCAAGCACTTCGCTACAAAGCGGGCAATCTCCCTTTTCATGCATTCCCACCAGAAATGCTGTCGTAGATCACGATACATCTTCATGCCTCCTGGATGTACAAAATATACGGAACTATGCTCCTCCCTCATAACTTCTTTACGTATGTCTCCTTTCGGCACACACAAATGGCCACCATATCGCAATGAACCATCTTCATGAATCAATAAGTCCGTTCGAAGTCCCGCTTCAACCTGTTCTCGAAACTTTTGCAATCTTGGGTCCTGTGACTGCGCTGTTTTAATGATATCGATCAACGACGACTGTACTTGCAGCCGCATCAACGGTCCCGAAGAATGCGGTAGCACAACCTCCAACTCGAATCTCCGAAAATCATCGATAAGCTCTCTCCGTGCAGTCAACATCCGAATTGCTGGCAACCGACTAAGCGCATCCGGCACTACATTAACTTTCCCCGGATGATACTTGGGATCGAGATCATAGTCAGCCATCAGCTCCAACCATCTACGCTGCCTCATGTTAAGCTCTTTCTGTGTGAACACGTACTTTAGGCTTTTGTGATCGGTGAATACTTCGATCCTTTCGCCCAATAAGTAGTGTCTCCAAATCTTCAAAGCGAAAATCACCGCTGCAGACTCCAGATCATGAGTTGGGTAATTCTTCTCATGGATCTTCAATTGTCTTGATGCGTAGGCTATAACATTCCCATGCTGCATCAAAACACATCCCAAACATTTCCCAGATGCGTCGCTGTGAATCACCAATCCTCCGGAACCGTCTGGCACGGTCAAAATAGGAGCGGTTATCAATCTTTGCTTCAACGCCTCAAAAACTGACGCACAACCCTCCGTCCATATGAACGGTACCTCCTTTCACGTAAACTTGGTCAAAAGCTCAGTTAAACGAAAAAAATTCTCCACGAACCTTCTGTAATATCCGGCAAGTCCAAGAAAACTTCTGATCTCCGCTACGTTCTTCGGGATTGGCCAATCTTGAACTACTGCAATCTTCTCAGGATCAACGGCGATTCCATCTCCAGATACGACATGCCCCAAAAACTTCACTTCTTCAAGCCAAAACTCGCACTTGCTCATCTTTGCATACAATCTTTCTTGCCTCAACGTCTGCAGTGCGATCTTCAAGTGTTCTGCATGCTCTTCTAGGCTCCTAGAGTAGACCAGAATATCATTGATGAACACCACTATAATTTGGTCTAAGAACAGTGAAAAGATTCGGTTTATCAAGTCTATAAATATTGCCGATGCATTCGTGACTCCGAATGGCATCACTAAATACTCGTAATGTCCATATCGAGTTCGGAACGCAATCTTGCAAATATCCTATGATTTAACTCGAACTTGATGATATCCGGATCTCAAATCCGGCTTCGAGAATACCCTCGCACCACTGAGTTGCTCGAATAATTCGTCGATACGAGGGATTGGGTACTTGTTCTTAATAGTCACCCGGTTTAATCTCGATAGACGATGCACATCCTTTTTGTGCCATCTTTCTTCTTGACTAGAAGAACTGGAGCCCCCCAAGGTGAATTGCTGCTGCGAATCCAACCCTTCTCTAGCAATTCGGTAACCTGCTTCTTTATTTCTTCCAACTCCACTGATGCCATTGGATAATACGCCTTTGAAACTGGCGCTGCATCAGGAACAAGATCGATTGCGAACTTCACATCTCGTTTTGGTGGTAAACCCGAGATGTCCTCGAACACATCCATGAACTCTCGAACTACAGCTGGCGCTTCCTCCTTATCAAATTCCATCAACGAAAGAACACTATTTATCGGCCTAGCCCTAAACTCGACTGGCCCGACAGAACTGCTACCTCCAGCAAAAAAAACTCCGGATGTCCGGGAATCTGGAAAATCACTTTCTTTGCCCTACAATCAATGTGAGCGTGGAAAGTTCTGAGAAAGTCCATTCCCAAGACAACATCATACTGCCAGTATCGATCACCAAGAAATCTGCAAATAACTCTCATCCGTAGATAACAACAGAACAAACCTTACACTCACTACTAGATATGATCTTCCCGTTCCCAGTGTGTATGTCCCAACAATAAGACAGGGTTGTGCAAGAAATCGAATGTGCAGCAATAAACTTGGACGACATACATCAATTGGATGCACCAGAATTGAATAATGCTAATGCGGAAAAACCATGAACAATCAGGATACCAAAAATGACTTCAGCTGAAGCCAAGGCACTGAAGAAGATAAGCATGGTAAACAGGATTCAAGCTTGCGATAAAACATGAACTGGTAAGCAATAAAACTGAGAGAAGCAAGGTAATATCACTACCATAAATCAAGGAAATGAATCAAGACTAGGACTCCAAGTTACTTAAACAGAGTACCGCATTGTAACCATACTGCAGTTCATAGGTATAATTACATAACTCCGTTCAAGTCGCCCAAATCGTAGTGTCAGAATCGAAGGAATAGGAAAGGAGAAACAATAGAACCAAAAGGATTTCAAGCCGAGATGCAAAGTCATTTGCATATCGTCAAGACAAAAGGTCAAAAGAAAGATATGATTCAAGAATTACTGTAACGCCCGAGCCCAATAATACTATTTCTGATACTAGTTGAGTGTTATACATTGCTCATTTCAATTATCTTGCTTGTTTGGTGATTTTGCTAAATTTTAACCGGCTAAGTCATTTTTTGCATATAACAAATTTTAACACCTAAAGTGAAATTAAAAATATCCTTGTTGGCCTACTCGTCGCCACTAGTCGCGTGGTAGCGTCCGCGTGTCGAGATTTCATCCCGTTCGGCGAAACGGGCAAGTTTGGACAGCTACACGCGCGTGCAAGTGTCCGACTTGGGGGCATGCATTTTAATCACAAAACATCTCTTTTTAAAATTTGGAACTCGCTTAAAATCCTATAATTTGAATTTGAAACATTTGGGCGCAACCCGGGCGCGATTTGGAAATGTTTCATTTAGCGCCGAAATACCCATTTTAATTTAATATGATAAAACTATATAATATAACTCTGTTACTATTTTTAACTTATCAATCCTTTTCAATCTTTTAAAATTTATCACGAGATTCCTCCCCAGCCAATCACGAGGGATTAAATCCCTCGTGGGCCCCACCAACTCTCTCTCTCTCTCTCCGCCTCTCAATCTCTCTCAATATCTCTCTATCTCTCTCTCTAATTTTTCTCTCTCTCTCTCCTCCTTTAAATCCTCTCTCTCTCTAACTCTTATATTTTTCCCCTTCGTCCTCACAGAAACCCCGCGAGAAACCCTAGCCTCGTCGTGCCCTCGCCGCCGACCTCCCCGCGACCTCGCCGTCATCATCCTCACCTCCACAGCCTCGACCGCAACGACTTCCCCCTCCTTCCAGAGCCTGCAGCAGCACCCGACGCCACCGCCACCTGCACGTGGTGCTCGCCGTCGCCGCTGCCTCCCATCGCCGACGCCTCCCATCGCCGACGTCCATGACTTCCTCCCTTCACCCTCGTCCCGACCTCTTCACCGTCTTCCTCCTCCCCTCGCCGGGCCACGACAGAACCCGAGCCTAACCCTATCACCTAACCCTAGTTCGCCGGAAAGGACACCGTCGACCCTCCTCGTCGTCGCCAGTGCACCGCCGACCACCTTCTCTTTCCCCTGCAGCCAGACCAGGCCTTTGCCTCTCCTCTACTCAATGCATCTCGATCCAGTCACCTCCAAGCCCTCGCCGCATTCCCTGTTCGCCGCCGGCGCCCCCCTCGCCGTCGAATCCGTCGCGTTTGCACCCTTGCTACCTCTGTAAGCCTCTGTTCACCATCTCCCTTTTGCGTATCCCTTCGCTGTTCGATTTCTCGCCTTGATTTTTTATTTGCTAACATCGTCGCTGTTTTAACAGTTCGCCGGATTCCGGCCGTGCCGACGACTTGACCCGACTTTCCAGCGAAGTACTCCGGTCCACGTGGCCCCGCTGTTCGTTGTTTGGACTCGATCCGTGACCCGTGCATCCGTCGCGTGTTTTCCGCCGACGTTACATTCGTGTTTTCCGGTTTGCGAAACCGTCGAGGCAAGTATTACTTGCTACATGCTACATTAAACTAATTAAGTGTTTGACTCATAAAACTTGCAATATTAACTAAGTATAGTTACTTGTCTCATTGGACGAAATATGATATACATCATAATACTGCCACCTAAATCGTATTTTGCCACCGTAACCGTTATAACAACTACCTGTTAATCATTTTACTATTTAGAGGATGATAGCCGTACACTTATATCTTCATTACCTGCTGTTTTTAATATTGCGCTACCCTGTGATAGTTGCACCCGAGGGTGCTCGAACCTGCTAGTATAATACAACTGCATCATATTCATGTACCATTGTGATTAAATGAACCGTTATTGTTATTTACTTTATTCTTGCTGCTGTTCATTATTTGATTGTATACCTGTTGTGAGCACATACTCGATTGCACTACATATTGGCCTGACCCTGCTACACATGACATATATATACATACCGACTCAACCTGTTGCACCACGACCTGACTGATTACCTGATCTCATGCCTAATGCCAACAAACCTGACTTGGGGTCCTCATGGACCATTCTTGTTGTCTATCCAGACAAACCTGACCTGTTACCTGATCCTGTGTTGGCATTAGTCCTCGATCACTGAATACCTGACCTGACATACATAACTTGGGGTATGGGGAAATCAAAGGTGAAACCGACTTGTAACTCAACAGTTCGATACCTGTTCTGATCAGTCTTACGGGCTTGGCCAGTCCGGGAGTGATGATGCTGACATCACTCGTCCATCCTGCTACCTATTTACTGCCTAGCGGCACGTCTCGGATTCAGCCCCGAGGGTCTTGACCGTGGTCCCGGGCATGCACGGGATACTATTGAGTTATATCGACGAGTCACCAATTGATTTCAAAGACTTTAGAGTAGAAACCTGATAGGATAGTTCAGTTACCACTGCACATTACCCTGCACTGTTATTTCTTAGTACTGCTTTATTCATGTTCATCCCTGCATTGCTTATTACCATGTTCATATTATATTATTGGTTGACATGACGCGCTGACATCTGGGTTTTGCATGGCCCAGATTCCTTACCACTGTCGACGACCGAGCAGGAGTACTTCAGCCAGCAGGCTGATCTGTGAGTTCCTTAGTGATTAGTTTATTTATTTCATTTCATTTCCAGATGTGAGCCCGCATTATGGGACGTACTGTTTATTTATTGTATTGGATCATTTGCTTCCGCACTTATTGTTTATTGACTCTTGTTATTATGGATTTGGACATGTGTTAAATTAGTTTATTATCTTGTTCTTGATATCCTTACAGCCTTAATGTGACTGTGGATGGATACTTCCTACCCACAGGTAGCATGGTTGGCTATGTCACGTGCCCAATCTTGCGTACTCTGGGAAGCGGAGCGTGACATGGTTCTTTTGGTATCAGAGACATAGGTTAGTTGGGTTGATTCTTTTGTAGTTGGGTATTGTACCCGATACACGAATCAGAATACCCGTGATTAGAAAACATGTCCTGCCACCTTGACCGTTTTACCATCCTTGAATCATTCTTCCGGATCATGTCGACATGCAAACTTACTTTGCATTTGTCAACTCGAAAACCTAATTTCTTGTTATCTCTAGGACTTAGGCGACTTGGGTGGAGTTAAGTAATTGCGGCTATGATACCGCGGCATAGCTACAATGCGGTACTCTATTTAAGTATCTTGGAGTTCTAGCCTTGATTTATATTGAATCTATCATCATGCTAATGTTGTTTGTTTTGATTTCAGGACCATGGCAGATAAAAATTTCAAGACGTATCAGAGGCGCGTGGATGAAGCCGCCATGTTAGGAGTGATACGTGGGATGTTGGAGAATCAGAAGAGGCAAACTGAGCTGATCCAGCAGCACGCAGATTCATTTTAGGAGGGTATGCAGGCCATTCGGCAGTCTGTAAACACCGCTGTAGCGAAGCCAGTTGACCGAGTAGGGACCGTGGCAGATTTCAGACGGTTGGGTCCTACTACTTTCACTGGTCTGGAGGAGCCGTTGCCAGCCGAGCAGTGGCTAGTGGACACGGAGAATTTACTGATTGCGGCACAGATCCCAGAAGACAAGAGAGTTGATGTGGTGCGCATTCAGCTGGTGGATTACGCCCGAGAGTGGTGGCTTGTGGAGGAGACCCGCTTGCCCAAGCCAATCAGTTGGGCAGATTTCTCTAAAGGTTTCTTGGAGAAGTTCTTCCCGCGGACTGCACGGGAGGAAATGGAAGAGAAATTTATTGGGCTGAGACAAAATGGAGCAGCTGTGGATGTACATGGAGCGGAATGGACGAGACTCAGCCGCTTCGCTGGACCCTTAGTCGCCAAGGAGGCAGACAGGGCGTGAAGGTTCTTGCGCAGTTTGGATGTGGACATCCAGAGGCAGATTGTCTCCCTGGGTTTGACCACTTTCTCGCAGGTTATTACGGCAGCCAGAGAGCAGTAGAGTTTATCAGGATCGAAAGGGAACCTTCAGCAGACAGCATTTGCGGCCAGGAAGCCTGCATTTGTACCTAATCGAGATCATGGGCGCAGAGGTATTCCAGTGGACCGTCGAGGCGTAGCACCCATGAAGAAGCCTGTGATCGTTGACCGAAGGAAGAGCGTGACCTGTGACTACTGCCACTTACCTGGGCACGTGCATAAGGAGTGTAGAAGAAGACTGGGACTTTGTCTGGTTTGTGGAGCAGCCGATCACGCAGTTGGTGCCTGTCCGTCGAAGCGCACGAGAGATGATATACAGAAGCCTCCGCAGAGACCGTTCCAAGGGCAGAAACAGCTGACTCAAGGACCAAATCAGGCTCGAGCTTTCACGTTAACAGCTGAGGAAGCCAAGGCATCAGGAGAAGTGGTTTCAGGTACTTTACTCGTTCATGGTTTTCCCGCATTGGCATTATTTGATTCCGGAGCATCCCACTGTTTTATGTCATCCAAATTTATAACTACACACTCGATTACCTGCACGACCTTGTCTAGTTTTTGGGACATACACACTGAGAATGGGAAAATCATAGCTAGTAAGGAGTGTAGGGATTGTACAGTTGTTGTATGCGGACGGGAGCTCTTTGCAGATTTCTTGGTGATTGATACGGGCAGCTATGAAGTTGCCTTGGGAATGGATTTTCTTGGCACTTTCCACGCCCACTTTGACTGTAGGGCAAGAAAGGTAATTTTCCAGATTCCCGGACACCCTGAGTTTACCTTTACCGGGGGAAGCAGCTCTGTCAGGCCAGTCGAGTTTAGGGCTAGGCCGACAAACAGTGTTCTTACAGCAATGGAAGTTGATAGTAATGAAGAGCCAGCAGTTGTTCGCGACTTTATGGATGTATTTGAAGATATATCGGGCTTACCGCCAAAGCGAGATGTGGAGTTCGCGATTGACCTTATTCCTGGTGCAGCGCCAGTATCAAAATCTTATTATCCGATGGCACCAGTGGAATTGGAAGAAGTTAAGAAACAAGTTGGTGAATTACTTGAGAAGGGATGGATTCGAAGCAGCAACTCGCCTTGGGGAGCTCCAGTTCTTTTAGTAAAGAAGAAGGATGGCACGAGGAGGATGTGCATTGATTATCGAGAATTGAACCGGGTGACTATTAAGAACAAGTACCCGATCCCTCGCATTGGAGAACTTTTTGAGCAGCTTAGTGGCGCGAGGGTATTCTCGAAACTGGATTTGCGATCAGGATATCATCAGGTCCGAGTGAAAGCAGAAGACATTTGCAAGACAGCGTTTCGAACTCGATATGGACATTTCGAGTATCTGGTGATGCCCTTCGGAGTGACGAATGCGCCGGCAATATTCATGGATTTGATGAACAGAATATTTTCTCCATTCTTGGACCAGTTTATTGTGGTATTCATTGACGATATTCTGGTATACTCGAAGAGTCCGGAGGAACATGCTGAGCATTTAAAGATCGCACTGCAGACGCTGAGACAGGAGAAATTGTATGCGAAGATGAGTAAGTGCGAATTCTGGCTTGAAGAAGTGAAATTTCTGGGACATGTCGTGTCGGGCGATGGAATTGCCGTTGATCCCGAGAAGATTGCAGCAGTTCGAGATTGGCCTATTCCAAAGAATGTTGCGGAGATAAGAAGTTTTCTTGGACTCGCCGTGTTGGAGATAGTGCCCTCAGAGTCAATTATTGGATCACAGGCACGTGATTGCAATGATTGAGGGAGGACCTATCCCGGTAGGACAGTCTTACTCGAGATGATAGTATGCTATCTGGTTTACCTTTATCATCGTGTACTGCTTCAGGTGACCTTGAAGGTCGCTATTACACGCTGATAGAGCCCCTAGGATTCTTGCTTGACTGCCGGCAGTATGATGGTGATCATATACGTGAGAGCTGGTGGTCTATAAGTACATCCTTAAAAGGTCCCTAGTCGTTGGAGTTTCGAGACAGGGCATCGATTCTCCAGAGTAGACTAGTGTATACAGTCGAGACCCCGACGAGGGGCGGTGGCCGGTCTCATAAGCCACTGGTGTCAGTTGGTTCACCTAAGATGTATACAGGTGCTCATTGGGTTATGAGTACACCGGACAGGACTCGCCGGGAACATGCTAGTTGGTCTTGTACCTGACGTCAGATAGCAGTTCCCTGGTGACATGTGTACAGGTTAGTTCATCGACCTGAGGATCGTCATTTGTCTCGTGTGAGTTCCCACTGTGCTTTGATTACTACCCTACCACGGCTCAAAGGAGTCGTGCAAACAGGTTTTAGTTGGGTACAGTCCCGAGCCACATGGAGGCAGTGAGCGGATCTTCAGGGGTTCGTCTCTCCCGGTATTGGGGGTGAGGTCGCGCTGTGTCTAGGAGAGCCATTACGCAAAGCCCTCGGCCGAGGCAGGAGATTTACTGGTAGGTATTCCAGTAGTATCTCAGGGCGTTCTGGGCTACACTCCGACACGACTTGTACCGCTTTTGGGGGTCTGACTTTTACCAACCCCCTAGACCCGACATGCGATGCTCATAGACGAACGGACCAGACTGTACGGATATTGTCACTAACAGGCTCAGTAGGGTGTCAGGATGAGTTCGCTCGTCGACGTCCCTTTTGGTCAATAGCTGGTGGCCCGTCACGTATTGGCTAATACCTCTGACGTGCTAGTGGTTAAATCCACAGCCATAGTATTGACGAGTCTTTAGAGTCCACCACACTTACAGTTACTCAAGCTTTCGGGCGAAATGCTGTAGAGGCCGTATGGAGATATGGCGGGGTCCGATCAGATACGTGCGGTAGTGCACGGATCAGGATCGGACAGTTTTGTACTAGTGGCCGTATAGTTATATGGCAGGGTTCGATCTGATATGTACGGTATTGCACGGATCAGGATCGAACGGATATTACTAGCCGGCTTTGGCTTAAGCCGGTCCTAGTTTAGTACAGTGTAGATTTTGTCTCATTGCATTTGTATCCGGACGGAATACAGATGCGGGTGTGTATGCACAGTATAGGGGTTTTCCTGTAATTTATTACGGGACCAGTTTTCTGGAGTTGCCAGTTTGCATTCCGTTCCGGCCGGTTTTCCTTTGTTCTTTCCCGGCCGGACTTTTCCGATGGAGGGGGTTATTTGCAAGTTTGCAAATAACATTTGTGGAGGGGGTATCTTGCATATTGGTGGCATCATGATAGTTTTTCATGATAAGATCCTTTTTCTTTCTTATCCTTTGCTTTTTGTTGATGAGATAGGGTTAAGATTGATTTGGAGTTGATGTGAGATTGTGATGATGTTGTTTGGATATGGTCACCTTTCTTTTTCTCCTACATTCACCTCCCTTCTTGTTATGGTTTGGATTTTTCATTCCTCCACCATTCTTATTCTCACTAGATGAAAGAAGCCACATTTGAGAGAAGAAAAATGAGAGGTTCATTTTCATGTGAGAAGAAGAATTCTTATCTCATTCTTCTTGCTACAAAACATTCTAGCTCCACTTGATAAGTTGATTTCCATTCTATCCCTCCATCACCATGGCAACCAAAACCCAAGTGAGACAAAGCACTACACATTCTACAGCATACCTTGGGCACGTCGACTAGCCAGCTTCGTGCCCGAGTTGCCTCGGTATCGAGGTGGGAGCCCGTAAAAGATGCAGACGATGTGGTGCCCTTCCGGCAAAGATGCGACGACCGGAGTTTTCGCGGGAGATCGGGACGACGACGAGAAGACCGGAGGACTCGGATCACTCGGTATATCTCACCCCTTCTCTTGTTAGCTAGTATAGGTTAATGGTTAACGATCCGGGTTTTATTGTCCGCGGTAGCGCCAGTTTCCAAGTAAGGAAAATTTTTGATTCCGCATTTTGGCCTCGGTAAGACGGCCGGGGCGCTGCCGTGGCGCAACATGGTATCAGAGCCACGCCATTAACCTTGCCTAGCTTGTTCTAATGTGTTTTACTTATCCGATCGACCGAAATTCCAAAAATACCTCTTTTTCCTCACATCAGTTTTCTGTTGATTTTTTTCTTGCTCAAAAAATTTTTCAGGTTGTAGAAAACTGATGTACAAGAAATTCTAAGAATACTGGAAAAGTTCGACACAGTGAGTCGACGACCGAAGCGCGGAACCGCGGCCAAACCCCCTCTTGGGCCGCGGTTCCGCCGCACATTGATGTCCTCACTGCATCATATTTTTCCAGTGGGTTTCTGGGATAATTTTTGGGGTTTTGGGATATTAAATTTGGGCCCAGATTTTCTGTGACTGCTACAGTATTGCTTGGGGGCCCACTTGTTAATTGTTTGATCGATCGGATATTTTAAACATATTATTTCAGAGTATTTACATTATATCTGCGACCGTGAATGTCACTTGATCGGTAAATCCCGTCTAACTGCTATAGCCCGGTTAGACGGATTTGCGAACGTGACTTTCACGTTGATGTTCTATGTTTATGCTGTGTTGTTGCGGATCGGTCGTGGGGGATAGCCTGGATGCAATACTAGTACAGTTTTGTTTTATATGTACATTTGATATTGCGGGGCGAGCGTTCGACATGTGGACTGCCATCACTGCCTGTTTGTATTATTATTTTGGGGCACGACCTGGTTGCGGTCGATGTACCCGTTGTATGTATATTTTACTTTCTGTACTAGGATTACCCCGCGGAGGGGTGCACGGATAGCCGGGTTCTAGAGGGCAACGGGCCCGCATCTCATGGCATTGAGACGGAGGGGGCTTCACTCTAGGATTGGCGGGCTATTCGCCGCACTCGTAGGGGGTACAGGTTGACCCAGGAGGGGTGCCCAAGTTACCGGATTCCATGAAGTGCTGGGTGGTCCATTCACGGTGCTGAAGGGGGTTGCCTCGCTTCAGGTTTTGGCGGGTGACTTGCCGCGCCCGTAGGGGTCTAGGATTTCATTGCACAGGCTATCCACACGACCAGGGGAACGTCGGGTTTCAGCAGCGGCTCTGTGAAACCCGGGGATCCCAGATATCTGTATTGTTCTATGATGCTGTACATTTCTGTGATGTTGCATTTTATCACGCCTTGAGCGAAATATAATATATTGGTATATATATTAGTAGATGTTGTATATGTTTTACATCCGCGCTAGTCCAGTCCCCGCTCTGTCGTTAGTTAGCTAACCTAACGGGTAATGACGGGACCCAGTGGCGAATGCGGATGGCATATACGTACATCAGTATATTTTCGTTCTTTGTGGTGTGATCCATTGATGGGACTGCGTTGATTCGGACCAATGCAAGATAAACAAACCTATTCTGATGTTGTTGGAACACTTTTCAAAAAGCTGTTATTGCAAGGACGTTCACTTTTGTTTTGCATTGTGGTATTCATTTGGAATATCCTGCTCCTCAGTCGACGAGGCAAGGGCCGAGATCCCTTCACCGGAAGTGACCCCTTGGACAGAAGTTTGCGTCAGGGCATTAACTTCACTATAGCCGATTACTTTTGCTTTGCATCGTGGTATTCAGTTGGAATATCCTGCACCTCATTCTACGGGGAAAGAGCCGAGATCCCTTCACCGGGAGTGACATCTTTAGTAAAGGTTTTCGTCACTATATTTTCTAAAAAGTTATCCAGTTCCTTCAACGATATCAAGTTCATTACGTTAAAGGTTTTTCGCCAAAAACCATCCGTAGCCCTCCGTCATTTCAGATTAGTATTGCTTAGTATTCGTGCTACGTATGTCGTGCATTGCCGAGGCGTAGTGTTCGGTAGCTGTGTAATACTTTTCTGTCGCTTGGATAAGTGGATTGGTTAGGACAGTCGTACAGTTATGTTGGCATTGTCAAGGACTCGTACGGGTGGGTTTAACGCAATCAAGATAATGACGGGTTGAACTTGACTAGGACTCTTTGATATGTTGGCATTGTCAAGGTCACTTGGGTCCTAGGGGTAAAAATCACATCGGGAGTTTCAAAAGAACTGAAACTTGCCAGATATACGCATACCTTCTGGAGTGTGGTGACTTGAGTGGATTCCGTCAAGTTATCATGCGATGATAGTTGGATCCCGATCCCCACTGATGAGTTGGTTTACTCCTCGGGTGATCCCGACTAATTCTTCTTTCAGGTTTGGAGGAGAATTTGACGGTACAGTGGGAGGTTTCCAGATTAGATAAAGTGATAACCATTCTGATCTAGGTTAGAGTGCACGCTGAGTGTTTCTTTTCTCTCTCTCTTTGGCAGCGACCATTGACCCGACCCTGGACTATGACTCAGTGACCAAGTTAACCGAACTTTCTTAACACTGGCTTTTGGATTGTCAGAGTTGCAAACCTCATTGCCACTCCTACTTTTACCCTTTTCTCCAGGACACCCCGTATTACTACGAACGTCCACTTCCATTGGACAAAACCATCGTATGGTTATATACGAACTCGAAGGACTTCGAGGATGGTTTCCGGTTCTGGAGAAAACGGATAGGATTATTCAGTTGTCTTTTCCCTTTTACCTTCTCTCAATTTGTGAGTACTCCTTGGTTTAGGAGATAGCACACCTATTACGCAAATTGGATAGTCTTCTTCCAAACCTTAGGCTGGTGCCGACCGGTAGGGAATGAAGAAAACCAATTAGCCTAAACAGTGTGCAGAAGGTATTAAGATTAAGACAAAGCAAGGGATTAGTAAGAGGGCAAAGTAAATTGCGACTGCTATTCACGACCGAACCAAGTATTTCTTCGCCAATCCTAAATCACCTTTGTATTTCTCCAGGACACTCCGTATCACTACGAAGATCCACAGTTTATTTGGATACTCCATCGTATGGTTATATACGAACTCGAAAGGAACTTGTTCCAGTTCGGGGATGGATTTTGGTTCAGGAGAAATAGGAATAAGGTTTATTCGGTTGTCTTTTATCTTCACCTTCTCTTGCTTTGCGAGTGCTCCTAGGATTAGGACAGTACACCTTTTATGCTTATTGGATAGTCTTCTTCCAAACCATAGGCTGGTGCCGAACGGTAGGGAAGGAAGAAAACCATTTGGCCTAAGGGGTGTGCAGAAAGTAATGACTAAAGACATATAAAGGGATTTGGAGAGGTGGCAAAGAATTATACGGTTATAGTTGTGAATCTGGATAATGGAAGAGGCATTACTAAGAATACCAGGATACCCCATCGAAACATTTTAATGTTTCAGTTCAGCTGTGTACTGTTAAAAGAAAACTGATTTCCCGATTGGACACTTGCTCCAGGGTATGTATTTACCAGGTTTGATTCTCACATCTGTATGGTTTTACAGATGATGAGTGGGAGTAAGTTATTGGGAATAGGGTGATCATCCTCATTATATCGGGATTCGTTGTAATCAGTGATATTTGAGGAGATCATCTGGGCTGTTTGTCGGTCGGCAAATATTTGGTTTTGAATATCCGCTGTTGTGCACCAATTTCAAATTGATATATCTGTACGTCTATTTTCATAGAGTGAGATATACCTTTTGATATTATGTCGATGACATTTACCTATATCAGTGGATGGTTAGGTAAGGAGCATTAAACAGCGGTGTAATTCTTCTTAACCATAAGTACAGTTTTCAACCTACGACGCACAGTGAAAGAGTTGTTAGACTCAGCGGACTTATACAGAGTATTGTATG
Organism: Agapanthus africanus; assembly: GCA_030015575.1. Taxonomy (NCBI): domain Eukaryota; kingdom Viridiplantae; phylum Streptophyta; class Magnoliopsida; order Asparagales; family Amaryllidaceae; genus Agapanthus; species Agapanthus africanus. The sequence continues at coordinate 59,593,930 of CM057345.1, forward strand.
TTGTCCAGTGTCCATTAGGACAGAGGGGTTGGTCCTCATACTATATTCTGTTTACTTTTAACTTCTCTAGTTCTTAGACATGTGTTTCGTAGGAACACATGGTCTAAGTTTTGAGGAGTTGTAGGTATTTGAATAGAGTAGAGAACCAGGTATAGCAAGTATCGGGATTCTTCAAAGTGATCGAAGATGTAGATACTTGTGTATGGTATTCAGTTGATAGTAATGATAAAGAGAAATTGCTTCACTTTCAGGTTACTCATAATTGGAAGCATTTCTAAGTTGAGTAACGCTGATCGGTCTCCTTCCATTTAGTTTACATGCACTGGTGATAGCTGCATGATTTGAATCTGGTTCAATTGAATCAGTGCCTCTGGTTCTATATTGGATATAGAACAGTTCATATCTTAACGATGTTAAGGTACGGGGAGTTGTCCGGCTTATACTTAAAACCAGACACTGGACAACTCAAGGCACGTTTCTGTAATGGCTGTTTGCGGGTTGACCCAGGCTATGACGAGGGTTGACTTTCTACCATCTGGAAGATCAATAGAGATATTGTTCTTGACTCGCCACATTTTTAAAAGAAATGGATTTTTAGAAAACAGTAGTGGGAGTATGGTAGAACTGGAAGTGATTCCAGAACCGCAAACGATTACTGAAGATTTGATAAGGAACCTAAAGATTCAATCTGGTTTGACATTCCATTGGCCACTCCGCAGATAAAGTGGGTAACTTCAGGCACCCGAGAGGTACTCCGGTAGCCTCAAGGACGGTGACAGGGAAGTTCTTGTTTACCCACACTTGCCATTGCTGTTGTTCCAGACCGCGAGACCCGGCAGGAGGATGAGTATAGCGTCGTTCTGAACTAGCTTCAGAAGTGTACGTGTATATGACTCTGCCAGAGGGTTGTCGTAGTCAGTGGGAGCAGCGGAAGCATTGGTGGACAGGTAGCTTATGTCTATTTATAGACTAAAGCAGATATAGCGGAGATAGATCATCTATTTCTGATGTGACAGTCATAGGTTTGACTTCATCAGAATAGAGGATGGATCTGTTGAGAAGATAGTAGGGTGTGATGTCGTGGTATTTGGATGACATACACAGAGTAGGAAGTGATATTCCTATACTACGATCGGTTATACTTTGGTCGTCACACAGTGGTTTCTCCACATGGGACTTGGATATTATATCAGACATTCTGGTTACTAGATCTATGGTTTTAGATCTAGATTTGGGTGGTTTCCTAATCTGAGTACCTTGACAGCATTCTATGAGTATTTAGAATGGACGACTCCCGGCATGGTAGTGTACCTGCAGGTAGTGGAGTCACCCTCTCTAAAGGTGTCTTACAGACAAAAGTGGAGAGGGATGTGCATGATTGGCAGATCACTTGCTTAGGCAATTGAGTCAATCATGAGATGTCAAGTACCACACCAGATGTTGTTCTTGCACTAGATGCAATAAGTTGACATTGATCGAATCCTGGAGAAACAGTCGGAAGCAGTTTTAGAACATAAGTGGATGTTCTAGGGATATGATAACGACAGCCTCATTTGGGAGACATTTATCATTCCAGGCTTCCAAGGTGACATGGACGACAAGGAGGTTGTCAGAGTTATAGTTTTCCTTCTGACGAGGGGCAGTATTTTGGACAGGTGGTCCAAGGCAATACTGAGGGTAGCATGGCGCAGGATACTGATTAAGTTCAGTTGACGATACAGTCTAAGAAGTTTGGATTTGGAGTTCATTTATGAGCTAGGTCCCATCAGACATCCAGACATTCTAAGACAGGTCTTGCTCATTTCGGGAGATGGCTTTCTCCGCGAACTTGAGATATAGAGAGATATAGAAAGAAACATCACAGCGGATCCACTCACTGAGGCTATTCCTCGAACGCAATAGTTTCGCAAACAAGCTTTGTGAGACTGACTAGTAGAGGAGTTGGGTGTTCGGTATCACACGGGCTGTGAGTATACGACATCGCAATAATTAGCCTTGAGTGCAAGTGGGAGATTGTTGGAGATAGTGCCCTCAGAGTCAATTATTGGATCACAGGCACATGATTGCAATGATTGAGGGAGGACCTATCCCGGTAGGACAGTCTTACTCGAGATGATAGTATGCTATCTGGTTTATCTTTATCATCGTGTACTGCTTCAGGTGACCTTGAAGGTCGCTATTACACGCTGATAGAGCCCCTAGGATTCTTGCTTGACTGCCGGCAGTATGATGGCGATCATATACGTGAGAGCTGGTGGTCTATAAGCACATCCTTAAAAGGTCCCTAGTCGTTGGAGTTTCGAGACAGGGCATCAATTCTCCAGAGTAGACTAGTGTATACAGTCGAGACCCCGACGAGGGGCGGTGGCCGGTCTCATAAGCCACTGGTGTCAGTTGGTTCACCTAAGATGTATACAGGTGCTCATTGGGTTATGAGTACACCGGACAGGACTCGCCGGGAACATGCTAGTTGGTCTTATACCTGACGTCAGATAGCAGTTCCCTGGTGACATGTGTACAGGTTAGTTCATCGACCTGAGGATTGTCATTTGTCTCGTGTGAGTTCCCACTGTGCTTTGATTACTACCCTACCACGGCTCAAAGGAGTCGTGCAAACAGGTTTTAGTTGGGTACAGTCCCGAGCCACATGGAGGCAGTGAGCGGATCTTCAGGGGTGAGGTCGCGCTGTGTCTAGGAGAGCCATTACGCAAAGCCCTCGGTCGAGGCAGGAGATTTACTGGTAGGTATTCCAGTAGTATCTCAGGGCGTTCTGGGCTACACTCCGACACGACTTGTACCGCTTTTGGGGGTCTGACTTTTACCAACCCCCTAGGCCCGACATGCGATGCTCATAGACGAACGGACCGGACTGTACGGATATTGTCACTGACAGGCTCAGTAGGGTGTCAGGATGAGTTCGCTCGTCGACGTCCCTTTTGGTCAATAGCTGGTGGCCCTTCACGTATTGGCTAATACCTCTGACGTGCTAGTGGTTAAATCCACAGCCATAGTATTGACGAGTCTTTAGAGTCCACCACACTTACAGTTACTCAAGCTTTCGGGCGAAACGCTGTAGAGGCCGTATGGAGATATGGCGGGGTCCGATCAGATACGTGCGGTAGTGCACGGATCAGGATCGGACAGTTTTGTACTAGTGGCCGTATAGTTATATGGCAGGGTTCGATCTGATACGTGCGGTATTGCACGGATCAGGATCGAACGGATATTACTAGCCGGCTTTGGCTTAAGCCGGTCCTAGTTTAGTACAGTGTAGATTTTGTCTCATTGCATTTGTATCCGGACGGAATACAGATGCGGGTGTGTATGCACAGTATAGGGGTTTTCCTGTAACTTATTACGGGACCAGTTTTCTGGAGTTGCCAGTTTGCATTCCGTTCCGGCCGGTTTTCCTTTGTTCTTTCCCGGCCGGACTTTTCCGATGGAGGGGGTTATTTGCAAGTTTGCAAATAACATTTGTGGAGGGGGTATCTTGCATATTGGTGACATCATGATAGTTTTTCATGATAAGATCCTTTTTCTTTCTTATCCTTTGCTTTTTGTTGATGAGATAGGATTAAGATTGATTTGGAGTTGATGTGAGATTGTGATGATGTTGTTTGGATATGGTCACCTTTCTTTTTCTCCTACACTCACCTCCCTTCTTGTTATGGTTTGGATTTTTCATTCCTCCACCATTCTTATTCTCACTAGATGAAAGAAGCCACATTTGAGAGAAGAAAAATGAGAGGTTCATTTTCATGTGAGAAGAAGAATTCTTATCTCATTCTTCTTGCTACAAAACATTCTAGCTCCACTTGATAAGTTGATTTCCATTCTATCCCTCCATCACCATGGCAACCAAAACCCAAGTGAGACAAAGCACTACACATTCTACAGCATACCTTGGGCACGTCGACTAGCCAGCTTCGTGCCCGAGTTGCCTCGGTATCGAGGTGGGAGCCCGTAAAAGATGCAGACGATGTGGTGCCCTTCCGGCAAAGATGCGACGACCGGAGTTTCCGCGGGAGATCGGGACGACGACGAGAAGACCGGAGGACTCGGATCACTCGGTATATCTCACCCCTTCTCTTGTTAGCTAGTATAGGTTAATGGTTAACGATCCGGGTTTTATTGTCCGCGGTAGCGCCAGTTTCCAAGTAAGGAAAATTTTTGATTCCGCATTTTGGCCTCGGTAAGACGGCCGGGGTGCTGCCGTGGCGCAACACGCTGGATACTACAGGAGATTTGTGGAGAACTTCGCTCGTTTGGCAGAGCCGTTAACCAAGCTTACGCGCAAGGAGGTACCGTTTGTTTGGACGGATGGATGTGCATTGGCCTTCGAGACGTTGAAGCAGAAGTTGATAACCGCCCCTATTCTGACCGTACCAGATAATTCAGGAGGACTGGTGATTCACAGCGACGCATCTGGAAAAAGGATTGGGATGTGTTTTGTTGCAGAATGGGAAGGTCGTGGCTTACGCATCGAGACAACTGAAGACTCATAAGAAGAATTATTCGACTCATGACTTGGAGCTTGCAGCCGTGATCTTCGCCTTGAAGATTTGGAGACACTACCTTTTGGGCGAGAGAGTCGAAGTCTTTACAGATCACAAGAGTTTGAAGTATGTGTTCACTCAGAAGGAGTTGAACATGAGGCAACGCAGATGGTTGGAGCTGATGGCCGACTACGACCTTGATCTTAAGTACCATCCGGGAAAAGTTAACATCATGCCGGATGCGCTTAGTCGGTTACCAGCAATTCAGGTATTGACCGCACAAAGGGAGATCATTGCGGATTTTCGGAGATTTGACTTGGAGGTTGTGCTACCACATGCTATGGGACAGTTGATGCAGTTGCAAGTACAGTCGTCCTTAGTTGATAAGATTAAAGCGGCACAATCACAGGATTCTAGACTGCAAAAGTTTCGAGAGCAGGTTGAAGCCGGACTACGAACCGATTTACTGATCCACGAAGACGGTTCGTTAAGATATGGTAGCCGTGTGTGTGTGCCAAAGGGAGATGTGCGTGAAGAGCTTATGCAGGAGGCACACAGCTCAGCTTACTCTATACATCCAGGAGGGACAAAGATGTACCGAGATATTCGACAGCATTTCTGGTGGGAAGGTATGAAGCGGGAGATTGCTCGCTTCGTGGCTAAGTGCTTGGTGTGTCAGCAAGTCAAGGCTGAACACCAAAGGGTTGCTGGTTTGTTGCAACCACTTCCGATTCCTCAGTGGAAGTGGGAACATATCACCATGGATTTCGTGACGGCTTTACCGCGGAGTCCAAAGGGCAACAATGCAGTATGGGTGACTGTCGATCGGTTGACTAAGGCGGCTCACTTTATTCCTTTTCGGGTTGGTCAATCGACGGAGACTTTGGCAGAGCGGTACATGCAGGAGATTGTAAGATTGCATGGAGTACCGGTGAGCATCGTGTCCGACCGGGACACTCGGTTCTTGTCACACTTCTGGAGGAGTTTACAAGAAAGTTTGGGGACTCGATTGAAGTTTAGCACAGCTTATCATCCTCAAACTGATGGACAATCGGAGAGAACGATCCAGACCCTTGAAGATATGTTGAGGGCTTGCATGTTGGACTTCAAAGGTTCTTGGGAGGATCATCTACACCTGGTAGAGTTTTCGTACAACAATAGCTTCCAAGCGACTATTCAGATGGCTCCGTTTGAAGCGTTGTATGGTCGTAAGTGCCGTTCACCTGTTTGTTGGGATGATGTTGGTGAACGAAGGTTACTAGGACCAGATTTGGTAGCACAGACAGTCGAGAAGGTGAATACAATCAGGAAGCATATGAAGGCAGCTCAAGACAGACAGAAAAGTTGGGCTGACACATCAAGAAGACCTCTAGAGTTCGCTGTGGGTGATTTGGTATTCCTGAAGATATCACCGACTAGAGGGGTGATTCACTTTGGGAGTCGGGGAAAGCTTAGTCCTTGATTCGTTGGACCCTTCGAGATATTGGAGCGTGTTGGAGAGGTAGCGTACCGTTTGGCATTACCACAGTCATTGGCAGGAGTGCACGATGTGTTTCATGTATCTCAACTACAGAGGTATGTTCGCGATGAAACTCACGTCTTAGATCATTCGGAGTTGACTGTACGGGAGGACCTAACTTTTGAGGAGCGACCAGTCGAAATCAAGGATCGAAGAGAAAAGGTTCTTAAGAACAGGGTTATCCCTCTTGTGCTAGTTTCTTGGGGTAATCGATCGCATGGAGAATCCACTTGGGAGCGAGAAGACGAGATCCGGCAGAAGTTTCCTCACCATTTCCTGTAGTTAGCTATCTTGTATTCTTGGAATTTCGAGGACGAAATTCTTTTTGTAGTTGGGTATGATGTAACGCCCGAGCCCAATAATACTATTTCTGATACTAGTTAAGTGTTATACATTGCTCATTTCAATTATCTTGCTTGTTTGGTGATTTTGCTAAATTTTAACCGGCTAAGTCATTTTTTGCATATAACAAATTTTAACACCTAAAGTGAAATTAAAAATATCCTTGTTGGCTTACTCGTTGCCACTAGTCGCGTGGTAGCGTCCGCGTGTCGAGATTTCATCCCGTTCGGCGAAACGGGCAAGTTTGGACGGCTACGCGCGCGTGCAAGTGTCCGACTTGGGGGCATGCATTTTAATCACAAAACATCTCTTTTTAAAATTTGGAACTCGCTTAAAATCCTATAATTTGAATTTGAAACATTTGGGCGCAACCCGGGCGCGATTTGGAAATGTTTCATTTAGCGCCGAAATACCCATTTTAATTTAATATGATAAAACTATATAATATAACTCTGTTACTATTTTTAACGTATCAATCCTTTTCAATCTTTTAAAATTTATCACGAGATTCCTCCCCAGCCAATCAAGAGGGATTAAATCCCTCGTGGGCCCCACCAACTCTCTCTCTCTCTCTCTCTCCGCCTCTCAATCTCTCTCAATATCTCTCTATCTCTCTCTCTAATTTTTCTCTCTCTCTCCTCCTTTAAATCCTTCTCTCTCTAACTCTTATATTTTTCCCTTCGTCCTCACAGAAACCCCGCGAGAAACCCTAGCCTCGTCGTGCCCTCGCCGCCGACCTCCCCGCGACCTCGCCGTCATCATCCTCACCTCCACAGCCTCGACCGCAACGACTTCCCCTCCTTCCAGAGCCTGCAGCAGCACCCGACGCCACCGCCACCTGCACGTGGTGCTCGCCGTCGCCACCGCCTCCCATCGCCGATGCCTCCCATCGCCGACGTCCACGACTTCCTCCCTTCACCCTCGTCCCGACCTCTTCACCGTCTTCCTCCTCCCCTCGCCGGGCCACGACAGAACCCGAGCCTAACCCTATCACCTAACCCTAGTTCGCCGGAAAGGACACCGTCGACCCTCCTCGTCGTCGCCAGTGCACCGCCGACCACCTTCTCTTTCCCCTGCAGCCAGACCAGGCCTTTGCCTCTCCTCTACTCACTGCATCTCGATCCAGTCACCTCCAAGCCCTCGCCGCATTCCCTGTTCGCTGCCGGCGCCCCCCTCGCCGTCGAATCCGTCGCGTTTGCACCCTTGCTACCTCTGTAAGCCTCTGTTCACCATCTCCCTTTTGCGTATCCCTTCGCTGTTCGATTTCTCGCCTTGATTTTGTATTTGCTAACATCGTCGTTGTTTTAACAGTTCGCCGAATTCTGGCCGTGCCGACGACTTGACCCGACTTTCCAGCGAAGTACTCCGGTCCACGTGGCCCCGCTGTTCGTTGTTTGGACTCGATCCGTGACCCGTGCATCCGTCGCGTGTTTTCCGCCGACGTTACATTCGTGTTTTCCGGTTTGCGAAACCGTCGAGGCAAGTATTACTTGCTACATGCTACATTAAACTAATTAAGTGTCTGACTCATAAAACTTGCAATATTAACTAAGTATAGTTACTTGTCTCATTGGACGAAATATGATATACATCATAATACTGCCACCTAAATCGTATTTTGCCACCGTAACCGTTATAACAACTACCTGTTAATCATTTTACTATTTAGAGGATGATAGTCGTACACTTATATCTTCATTACCTGCTGTTTTTAATATTGCGCTACCCTGTGATTGTTGCACCCGAGGGTGCTCGAACCTGCTAGTATAATACAACTGCATCATATTCATGTACCATTGTGATTAAATGAACCGTTATTGTTATTTACTTTATTCTTGCTGCTGTTCATTATTTGATTGTATACCTGTTGTGAGCACATACTCGATTGCACTACATATTGGCCTGACCCTGCTACACATGACATATATATACATACCGACTCAACCTGTTGCACCACGACCTGACTGATTACCTGATCTCATGCCTAATGCCAACAAACCTGACTTGGGGTCCTCATGGACCATTCCTGTTGTCTATCCAGACAAACCTGACCTGTTACCTGATCCTGTGTTGGCATTAGTCCTCGATCACTGAATACCTGACCTGACATACATAACTTGGGGTATGGGGAAATCAAAGGTGAAACCGACTTGTAACTCAACAGTTCGATACCTGTTCTGATCAGTCTTACGGGCTTGGCCAGTCCGGGAGTGATGATGCTGACATCACTCGTCCATCTTGCTACCTATTTACTGCCTAGCGGCACGTCTCGGATTCAGCCCCGAGGGTCTTGACCGTGGTCCCGGGCATGCACGAGACACTATTGAGTTATATCGACGAGTCACCAATTGATTTCAAAGACTTTAGAGTAGAAACCTGATAGGATAGTTTAGTTACCACTGCACATTACCCTGCACTGTTATTTCTTAGTACTGCTTTATTCATGTTCATCCCTGCATTGCTTATTACCATGTTCATATTATATTATTGGTTGACATGACGCGCTGACGTCTGGGTTTTGCATGGCCCAGATTCCTTACCACTGTCGACGACCGAGCAGGAGTACTTCAGCCAGCAGGCTGATCTGTGAGTTCCTTAGTGATTAGTTTATTTATTTCATTTCATTTCCAGATGTGAGCCCGCATTATGGGACGTACTGTTTATTTATTGTATTGGATCATTTGCTTCCACACTTATTGTTTATTGACTCTTGTTATTATGGATTTGGACATGTGTTAGATTAGTTTATTATCTTGTTCTTGATATCCTTACAGCCGTAATGTGACTGTGGATGGATACTTCCTACCCACAGGTAGCATGGTTGGCTATGTCACGTGCCCAATCTTGCGTACTCTGGGAAGCGGGGCGTGACAATTACGATAACAATGTATCAGGACATGTTCCTAATTACGGGTATCCGGATTCGTGTATTGGGTCCAATACCCAACTACAAAAGAATCAAACCCGATTAACCTAAATCCTATGGCTCTGATACCAAACAAACCCTGTCACGCCCCGCTTCCCAGAGTGCACTAAGATCGGCACGTGGCAGAGCCAACCATGCTACCTGTAGCTAGGAAACATCCCTCCACAGTCATATTACGGCTGTCTATAAGATATCAAGAACGGTAGAAATAAATAATTTATCTAGTACATGTCCATATGCCAGAATAAACAAGTCAAGAAATATAAATGTGCGGAAGCAATAAATCCAATAAGCAATAATATCTAGAAAGTACGTCCCAAATACGGGCTCACATCAGAAAATGAAAGTACGGAAATAAAACTAAACTAAACTAGACACTAACAGGATCCTCACTGCTCGGCCTGTCGGCTGAAATACTCCTGATCAGCCTACAAAAGAGATAAAGGATCTGGGCCATGCAAAACCCAGATTTCAGTGCGTCATAATATCAATAATAATAAGCAACCAGGATACACGAGATATACATGCATGAATTATAAATAGTAACATGAATGTAATAAGTAAACACGGATATAGAACAGTGAAGTGTATCAGTATGTGTGACGTGCAGTGATCAATCTAAACCGTGCTACTGGGTTATCTATTCTAAAGTTTGTTTGAAATCAATTAGTGTACTCCTCCATATAACTCAAAAGAATATGTCCCGTTATCCCCCGGGACTACGGATCAGGTGGTGTGAGTAACGAATGACTCTGTCCCGTTATCCACCGGGACCACTGATCAAGTAAGAATCACGAATGATTCTGTCTCGTTATCCCCCGGGACCACGGATCAAGTAATACCATTTTTAAGCTACACTTCAGTTACACTTTTGATTTCCCTATACCCCCAAGGTTATGTGTTCAAGTCAGGTATTGATAATCTGGAGCTAATGCCAACACAGGATCAAACAGGTACATGTTTGTCTATGTAGGCAACATGATACGTCCGTCAGGACAACATGTCAGGATTGTCGGCATTAGAAACAGGATCTGGTAACAGGTCAAGTAGTGGTGTATCAGGTCATGACAGGCAGTGCACAGATATCGAACGGATGCTCATAATAAAACTGTAGCAAGTACGGATGCACGATAAAAATACGGATGTACAGTAAAACACGGATGCACAAATATCAATCAGGGATTACATCTACAACTCCATGACTACGTAGGATGCACATTATCAAGCATGGAGTACTAATATAATGGTAACATGATATAATATGATATGGCATGCAACTAGATATATAATAAATGATACGGATACGTACGGATATCGGAAAACGGTAAAACTGTAACATGGATGCACAATACCTTAAACATGCAATATTCTTATTAATATAGATGCGAGTATAATAATATAGCCTGTATCAAGCTACTTGCATGCAACCAGATATGTAATTAATGATATGGATGCGTATGGCTATCCGAAAACAGTAAAACAGTAACATGGATGTACAATGTAGTAAACATGCGATATTTTTATTCATATGGATGCAAATATATATCATAGCATGTAGCAAGATAAACTTGCCTGAACGGATCTCACGGCAGGGTGCATACGCTGCGTCCGACGTCGGGTAAACGTCGCAATGCACACACGGCGCACAGAACAGAACTAAGCAAAGCAAGAACACGACCACGCTGGCTGGGGATGTCCACTCGGTCTCCTGGGTCGTCGGCGACGGCATGGCTCCGGCGGTGACCGGAATCAAGAATCCAAGAAGAAGAAAAGAGAAGAAAGAAGAAGAAGAGAGGTTGGTGCTCTGGGTTTTGTGTTTGGGGACAGAGGCGAGGCGAGAGGGTTGTTGACGACAGGTTGTGGGTTTTCCGGCGAGGTTTCATGGCCAAGGCAGTGGGTTCTAGGGTTCTTGTCGGGTGTCGGGTTTCTGCAGGGAAAGAGTCGGGCAGGAGGTGGAAGAGGAGAGAGCGAGGATAGGGTGGCCGCGAGGACGAGGGATCGCCGGGGGCGAGGTGGTTGCTTGGGCGAAGGTGGGTGCGTGGGTTCATGGGTCGTGGTTCTATGAGTGGTTCTTGGCATTGGGGTGTGCAAGGAGGTCGGGTATGGGAAGAAGAGGGGGTGGAGATGATGGGGGTGACGACGAGGCAGTCACCGGCGGTGGGGTGCAGGCGTGGGTTAGGTGTCGGGGATCTTGGGTTCTCTCGGGGTGCTGGTGCAGGGGCTTGAGGTTTGGGTCGTCGGGGTGGAGAGGAAGTGGAGGTGGTGTTTTCAAGGATTAGGTGATGATAGCGAAGGGGATGGTGGTGACAGCGAGGGGTCACCGGCAATGGGAGGTGTTGGGTGTCGTGGTGATGGGTTGCAGGGGTCGCTCGGGAGTCTCGTTGGGAATGAATGGGAGAGAAGGAAATGAAGAAGGTGACGAGGGTGGTGCTGAAGAGGAGGTGACGGTGAAGGCGGAGGTGGATGAAGGCGACGAGGTCGAGGTGGGGAAGATGGCTTGTGCAGTCGGGGTGTTCATGGGTTCCCACGGGGCTCAGGATGGGTTCGTCATCGGGGTGAAGCGAAGTGGAGGAGGAAGAGGAGGCGGTGACGAGGCCGACGAGGGAGTCAGCGGTGGTGAGAGGTGAGCGCGGCGTGGGTTCGAGTGACGAGGAAGGCGGCGGGAAAATATAGAAGAAGAAGAAGGAGAGAGAGAACGAGGACTGGGTTTAAAACGAATGGGTTTTAAAAAATATATATAAGAATAATATATAGAGGAAAGAGAGAGAGGCCGGTGAGATTAGTTAAAGAAAATCTTTAAAGAAAATTTAAAACTAAATAAAATATCCTAATATAATTTTTAACAGTTGAAAATCTTAAGAATAAAATATTTATTGTAATTGAGATTTTTGGCTAATACAAAAATAGTCCAAAACACACCCGGGTTGGGTCTAAAATTATGGTTTGAAAATACGGTTAATATACGTATCAATCAAAACCAAAATACGATATCCGGGTAACGAAAATGCATACCTACAAGAACGGATACACGTAGCGTGCACGTAGCTATCCAAACGAGTCCGTTTCACTGAACGGGACGAGAACACGATGTATGGACGCTACGATAGGGTTAGGGGTATCATGCAGGCCATGCTAGATACTTTTAAAATATTTTATTTAACTTTATTTATTATACTAAAAAATGCAGATGCCAGAAATAATGCCAGTATGAAGTATAAACAATATTAAAAGTGCACGGATTCTCGTAACAAGCCGGGATAAATCATAAACAGGAATCAATACGGTTTCCAGCAAGCGAGCCGGGTTGGATGCAAATACAGATGCCAATTATACTATTCACACCCAAAATACAATAAATCAAGAATAGCCACAAATAAAGAAATACCCAAAAAAGAACTGGTATAAACGAACTAGGGTGTTACAGTACCATTTAGATCCTAGAAGATATGCTCAGGGCCTGTATGCATGATTTCGGAGGATCGTGGGAAGATCGCCTATACCTCGTTGAGTTTGCATACAACAACAGCTACCAAGCCAGTATTGGGATGACCCATTTTGCAGCACATTACGGTTGGAAGTGTCATTCTCATCTGAGTTGGGATGATGTGGGGGATTGAGAACTCTTTGGACTAGAGATGATTGGGACGACAGTTGGTGTGGTGCGCACGATCAGGGAAATGATGCGCGTAGCGCAGGACAGACAGAAGTATTGGGCAGATGCGAAATGCCGACACTTGGAGTTCTATCCTGGGAATTATGTGTTCCTCAAGATCTCTCTGAACATGGGAGTGATTAGATTTGGCAGGCAGGAAAAACGCAGCCTTCGATACATCAAAGCGTTCGATATTTTGGAGCGGGTAGGAAGGATAGCTTATCATTTGGCTCAGCCACTGTCATTGGAGGGAGTGCATAATGTATTCCATATATTTCAGCTATACCATTACGTAAGCGACCCCAGTCATCTACTAGAACACTCGGAGCTCACCGTACAGATCGATTTGACTTGCGAGCAGCAGCAAGTTGAGATATTGGATCAGAAAGAGAAAACGTTACAGAACAAAGTGGTGCAACTAGTCCGAGTCATGTGAAGAAGAGATTCACCGGGAGAATCCACCTGGGAACGCGAGGACGATATGTGTGCACGATACCTTCATCTGTTTGAAGAGTAGTTGCTTGTGTAATTTCGAGGACGATTTTTTTTAAGGAGTGTAGGATGTAACAACCCTAAAATCCGTGTACCATTCGTTTTGTCTTAATTAATAAAATGTCGTTTTCTTTTCGAGTACCGGGTTATATTCAATTCTTGATAAAGTTTGAGACGTTTCAGATATGTTTGAGACGGCTCATAAGTCCTTCCGAATGATAATTTCTTCTATGTTCCCTTGAGCCGGCTCATGACTATTTTGAGCTGTCTCGACTTTTCTTTAAGACGGCTCAGTCTTTTTAAGCCGGCTCAAAATACGTCTAGAAAGTTATTTTCTTCTCTGTTTCTTTGAGACGGCTCACTGTATCTTTGAGCCGGCTCGTGCCTTCACTCGACCCAGAATTGTTCTAGACGACCAAGAGACGAGTTCATTGGGCTATAGGCTGTTCATTTCATCCCCTGAAACCCCTAAATTAATTTCAGTGAACCCCTACCCCTTGAGTTCCCCATTAATTTTCTTTTAATGTCTTTTATTCTCTTTTAACTCATCATTATTTTAAGTTGCTTTCTTCTCATTTCCATGGCTGATAAAGTTTTCTCTCAACTATGAAAATTCACTCCAAAAAAATAATAATCATCCCAAAACAAATCGACGGAACTTCTTAAAACTAGATGACGAAGTTTCCAGTTAGGTCTTTGTTCCTTACAAACGGCAATACAGTTTTTACACCGTATTGCAACGCGAGTAAGTCCCCCTTCTTCCCTCTTATCGATCTCCCCTTCTCTTACTACGTCCTAGTCATATTGATTCTTGCGGTACTCTGGTTAAATAAATTTTAAATATCATGTGAAAAAGATTATAGACTACCGCCTAGTTTATGTATTTTGTTATCTATGTTCTTTTTGAAACGTGTTAAATTGTAGGTTCTTTCCCCTTTATGTAATTTGAAATGATCTAAGTTGGTTCTATATTTCTTTGCTATTATTGCTTCTGCAACCCATTTGGGAAACTCAGTTGTGGATTCTGTTAATCATAATGAATCTATGAGTCTAGCAGAGATGATAGAGAACCCTTCACAGGGAATTCGATAATAAAGGGACAAATAGTAACACATGATTTCTATAATATTTGAATAAAGAAATATGATTATGTGATGATTTTGTTTATGGTTAACTGCTTTGTTTTCAAAATCTTATAGAATACGTTTGTTAAGCAAGAGGGATTTTGTTTTGTTGCTAAATGTGCTTGTTAAACTTTTATGTTGGCTTCGATGTAAATTTTATGTCTTGATCATATGTTTGTTTATATTGTTCATCCCCACATGTTATTTTCTCGCTGTATTAGGACATAACACATGCTCTGCCACGTTTCATTTAGTAGAGTTAAACCAAATTTTCAATGAAACCTTTTTGTATTTGAAAACTGTTTTTACCGGCGACTTTAAAAGACACGTAACTTGGTCTACTGAGGACCATTTTGAGCAAACTCCAGTATTTTGGACATCTAGATCGAAAGATCTAGATTTTTTTAGTTGTAAGGACTTCCTAGAAGCTGATGGAAATTAACTTAAACCGTGTTTTAAAATGTGTGTCGAGGTTGGACAGATTTTGATCAGTTCCGCGCAATGATACGAAAACGCATATAACTCCCAAATTAGTAGTTGTAATTAGGCAAGACTTAAACTCACATTTGTATAACACCTAGAGCGATATTTCTTATTTAATCTCTGAATTCAATTGACTTGAGTAATTAGTAACTCACAACACTTCTTTAAATCACCGTTCCTGAATATTATTTGAATATTGTACTTCTCATTTCTTTTCATTCGAACATGTGTACCCTTGTTTCTTGATCTCTAAATCGTTGCTTATATATGATGATATGATTAGATATTATATGTTTTACATGAACCTTACCCGAATTATGAATACGTGCATACATTAATACTCGAACTTGACATTAACTCGACTCGAACTTGACTTGAACTCGACTCGAACTTGACTTGAATTTATAACTCTTCTTGTATTCATGGATCCGTGTAAGACTTGTATCATTATTTATAGTTTAACATACGCGGGATGGTGGGGTAGTGAGTTCGATTAACGGAATCTCAGAAGTCCACTTAGTAACACATGAATCCTTAAATACTAACATATGAACTCTTGAATCGGGCTTGTGTTTTCTTGACCTTGTATTATAGCCTTGGATTTATGGTTACTCCAGCGAAGGTTGGAATCCTGTTACTAACTCTTGATTCGGATCCGTGTTTCCTTACCCCTGAATTATAGCCTTAGGTTCGAGAATACTCCTACGGTGGTGAAAAATGTATTTTAAAAAGTTATGAAAAATTTAAATACGTGTGTATTCTGAAGCACATTAGGTCCTAACCCTTTTGTTAGTGTATATGCCCTAGAGGCCATTACTGTATCATACTAGTTTGTATATTACTTAATGGAAGCTTGGGATATTCATCTTGTATAAACAATCTTGCTCAATATAGTAGTATGCTACTTGGTTTGTTTCTACTTCAATGTGTACATGTGTTTATTTTAGTATATCACCTATACACATTAGTGGAGCCCTTAGGATCTTTGCTTGATTACCAGCGTTGTGATGGCAGTCACACTAGTGGGGGCTGGGTAATCTATAAGCACATCCTTATGCAGGTCCCTAGTCGCAGGACTATCGAGACAGGGCATCGATACTCCGGAGTAGACTAGCGCATGCGCTTCTCATCCCAGAGTGGGAGATGGTCTGTCCCACAGCCATCAGTACGTCGTACTGGAGATAGTATGCGGGTGCTCGTTAGGTTACGAGTACACTGGACAGGACTCGTCGGGAACTGACCGGTTGGTATTATACTTATCGTCAGTTATCAGTTCCCAGGTGACATGAGTACAGCTTAGTCCGCTGACTTGACACTGTCACTTCGCCTCGAGTGTGTTCCCACTGTACTTTGATTACTACCCTACCACGGCTCAAAGGAGTCGTGCAAACAGGTAGTAGTTGGGTGCAGTCCCGAAGCACTTGGAGGCAGTGACGGGTAGACAGGATTCGTCTCTCCCGGTATTGGGGGTTGACATCGCGCTGTGTCTAGGAGAGCCATTACACGAGTAGTCCCTGGCCAGGGCAATCGAGATATACTGGTAGGCTTCCAGTGTTATCTCAGGGTGTTTTGGGCTTCAATCCAACACGACTTGTACCGCTATTAGGGGACTGACGTTTACCACCCCCCTAGGCCCGCCATGCGATGTATCAGACGAACAGACCGGACGGTATGGAGATTGTCACATTCAGACTCAGTAGGAGTTCAGATGGGCTTCACATCGTCAGTCTTCTTGTCGGCATCTACCTGGGGACCGTTACGCACAGCTAGTGCCGCTTGCGGTCTGTGGTTAAACCCACTGCCAGCGTAGTGTCGAGTCTTTAGAGTCCCACACAGAAAGCTATTCGCCTTTAGGCAAAAGAGTAGAGGTCGCATGGTTTTGCGACAGGTCGCATGGTTTTGCGACAGGGTTCGGTCACATCCGTGCACTTGTGCACGTACAGTGTCCGGACAGTTAACACTAGCGGGCTTTGGTTTAAGCCAGATCCTAGTGTACGTTTTGGGATTGGTTTTATCCAGTATGTATTCGTGTTCCTCGGAACGCGAATGCGGGTGTGTATGCACAGTTGACAGAAAGACAAAGGCAGAGTATTCTCATTAGGGTTGTTGACTGTTGACTGTTGACCATTGACTTTTTGCTCAACCCTAATGAGAATATGATATGTAATTAACAATAATATTAATTAAGTATTATAGTGACATGGTTGTTGAGGGGTTGACTTTGTTGACTTGTTGACTTTGTTGACCGGTTGACTAGGTTGGACTAGTTGACCATCATGATGACAATGGTTGTCATTTTCATGCAAAGACTTTTGCTTGCTTGTTGTGGTTTGCAAAATGAGTGCATGGAAATGATATTGCCTTTGACATGATATGAACCATCACATAATACTTGATTAATATTATGGCTCATGATGCTTTTGGATTATGAGAGGGTGTATGACAAAAGAGAGGCTCATTCTTTCATCATCTTTCTCTCTTTTGGTTTTGAGCTCTCTCTTCCTCTTGCTCTCACCCTCTTCCTCTTGCTCTCTCTCTTGTCTATGGTTCACTTGTCTCATGTGTTGAGAAGCAAGAACCATAGAGAAAATCCCATCACACTCTCCTCTACTCACTCTAGTTCACAAGGTTTGGCAAACCTAGTGAACTAGTTTCTTCAAAGTTCGAAGAAGAAGCCAAAGGTAGAAGCTTTCGGGTGGATCGATCTTCGGCGCAAGGAGACGACGGGGTGAAGCCAATCCGTACACCATCAAGAGATGAAGACGAAGGAGTTCAAGAAAGAAAGGTATAACCCCCTAACCGAGTAGTTAACAACTCCTAGTTAGGATGTTAGTTAGATGTTTAACAAAGATCCGGTTTTGAGTCCATGTTACCGCCTCTAGAAAATTGTTTTTCACCAAATTCCGCATGCCCGAAAGTACCGGGAGAGGTAGCATGGACTTTCAGTGGTATCAGAGCCTAGTTAAACACTACCTAACATGTTAGCATAGTAACTAGAAATTCGATCGGAGAAAAGTCCCGAAATGAACCCGAAATTCATGCTTGCTGTCGAATTTTTCCTCTGTTCCAAAAATGATAAATCATAGTTTAAAATTCGGCTCAGGGTTTTTATAGCAAACTGCAAAAGTTTCATCCACTGAGCCGATCAAAGCGCCGCGGAAACGCGGCGGGAGCGTGCTCCCGCCGCGGTTCCGCGGCCGAGTTGACTCGGCCGTGGGAAATTTTGGTTGCAGTTTGTTATGTGGGGTATTTTGGGAATTTTGGTATATGTTTTTTCAGCCCAGATTTTCCAGAAAGAATTTTTTTTTTTTGGGGCTTTAAAAACCGTATTTTGATCGAGTTTCTAAAGACTTAAACTGACGGGTTTTTATCTGTGATGTGATATTTGTATTGAACGTCTGCTAATCGCTATATGTCGATTAGTGGGGGTTATACAAATCTGTGATCTGTAATGTTATTGGAATGTGTATATGAATTCATTGGATTGTCGCTGGTGAATAGCCGGGGGTTGTGAGACGAGAGTTTTCTTTTCTTTCATTTCATGTAAATTTGTAAATTGATGTAATAATTATTTGTATGGCCACACAACCGGGTCGGGGTTGTAGCCGTCATTGTATAATTTCTTTTTACTGTTTTTTCTCCTAGTATAGACCCATAGGGGGGTGCACAAACTACCGGGTATGCCGAAGTGCCGAGTGGCCTACTCACGGGGTTGAGGGAGGTTGCTTCGCTTCGGGTACTTGGCGGGTAGTTTGCCGCACCCGTAGGGGTCTTGGGTGGGGTTTTGGCTATTCACCGCGACCGTGTAATCTGCTTTTCGTTACAGGCTCGTACGAATTGTGGGTTCCTAGTATATCCAATGTGTTCATCTGTGATCTGAAATGGCTATCTTTGCAATGTATATCTATATATGATATTATTTAGGCGTTGCTTATGTTTTATAGCCGCGCTAGCCCAGCCCCCGCTCTGTCGTTAGTTAAATAACCTAACGGGTAATGACGGGGCCCCGTGGCGAATGCGAATGGCATAAGCGTACGTCATATTTTGGTTGTTTTCTGCAACGGTAGGATAAATGATGGGACGCATTAAAAGAACTAATGCAAGAATAACACGCATTAAAAGAACTAATGCAAGAAAATAAACCAAGTAAAAGTCGTTGGAACACTTTCGAAAAACCACTCGGTTCTTTTCAAAACTATCTTTTAAATGCGGAGCTTGAGCCACTCCTTTTAAAAGCTATTTCGTTCCTTCGATTATATCAAGTTCACTACGTTCAAGGTTTCGCCAAAACCATTCATAGCCCTCCGTCGTTTCGTATGAATATTCAATAGTATTCAAGCTATGTTTGTTGACCTTCGTCAAGGCATAGTGATTGGTAGCTGTTGGGTGTTCATATGTAGCATAGATAGATGCGTTGGTTTGGGACAGTCGTATTACCTTGTTGACCTTCGTCAAGGGTATATACGGGTGGGTTCAAATTAACCTGGATAATGACGGGTAGAACTTGACATGTGACTTATGATTTGTTGACCTTCGTCAAGGTCATAAGAGCATGGGGCAAAAATCCACATCGGGAGTTTCAAAAGAACTGAAACTTACTAGCACTGCATACCATTTGGAGTGTGATGATTCTGGTAGGATTCCTTCAGTTTTGTCACGCAATGATATTTGGATCCCGATCCCACTGTGAGTATATGCTACTCCTCGGGAAATTTCTCACTTAACGATCAATGCTATAAACCAAGTAGGTGTCTAGAAAGGTGTTAGCGGGGCTACGCCCCCAGGGAAAAGAGGTTCTTAAATTAAGGAACTTCGCGAAAGCGTTGGAAAACCTCCCTCGAAGTACCGACACCAGCCTGGCTGAACGGTTAAGCAAGAATTGTACGGTGAGATTGATCCTGACTAATTCTTCCTTTTTGGTTTGAGGAGGGATTCGAGAGACAGTGGGAGCCATCCTGTTTAGACAAATTAAAAACCAATCTAAACTTTCAAGAGCATCATGCTGAGTGTATTCTTCTCTCTCTCTTAATTGCAGCGACCCTGTGACCACACCTAGGTTACATCTAGATAATAAGATGACTGAACCTGACTGTTTTGACTGGCAAAGGTCTGTCCAGATGTCCATTGCCCATGACAAGCTGGGACACCTCTTAACTAATCAAATCCCTGCCGTCTCAGGTCCAGTTTCCCCTGTCACGGATGTTCACATCCGCAGGACATCGGAAAAGGATTGTGCGAAAGCCAAGTGCCTCGTGTTAGCCTCAGTTGATGGTGCAAACCAGAGGCAGCACGAGAAGATGGACTCAGTTTCTATCTTCCTCCATAACAAAGTTTTATATGGAGAGCAATCTCGTATTGCAAGATATGAGACCTCGAACGAATTGCTTCAAGCGAGGTTGGCTGTCGGGTCATCTGTAGGGGGCAACGTCCTTACAGAGACCAGCTATTTTGAGCTCACGGACCTGGAGAACACGTTGGAGAATGGGTCAAGTACTGACCTAATTCTACAGTCCCTGCCCTCTGCTTATACCCTGAAGGAAACCAGGGAAGAAGAAGGAAAAGGAAGGGCAAAAGTTTCGGGACTGGATATGATTAAAGAGGGATGTTCCTATTGTAACGGGAATGAACATTGGAAGAAGGATTGCAGGGCTTGCAAAGCCAGTAGCCAGAATTCGAAGCATGTTGTGGCTTCGGCTTCGAGTGTGTTTGTGATTGAGAACTGTATGTCAGTTAACCCTACTTCCTGGGTATTGGATACCGGATCAGGATCTCATATCTGTAATTCGTTACAGGCTCTGAGAAACCATAGGGTTATCAGGAAAGGTGATATGACTCTCAGGGTTGCTAACGGAATGAGCATGGATGCTGAATCCGTAGGGGAATATAATCTTGGACTGACAACTGGGAAGATATTGATTTTGCGTAACTGTTTGTATATACCAGATGCGACTTGTAATATCATATCTGTATCCTTACTTTCTAAGGAAGGATATGAATTTACTTTTGTAAGCGATGTAGTACACATCCACCTAAATCAAGTTCTGATTGGGTCAGGTATATTACAGAACGGAATATACGTATTAAATCAAGCTCAGATTTTCAGTGTCCAGAACACACTTAAAAGAAAGTCTCCGGAAACAAATCAGGCTTTCTTATGGCATTGTAGACTGGGCCACATTAATGAGACACGATTAACTAAGTTACATAAAGAAGGGTACTTGAATCCGTTCGAGTATCAGTCTTATGCCACTTGTGAATCTTGTCTCATGGGAAAGATGACAAAGACTCCGTTCACTGGACGCGGAGAAAGAGCGGGCAAGCTCTTGGGACTCATACACAGTGATGTGTGTGGTCCAATGTCTACACATGCGCGAAGTGGTTATTCATACTTCATTACTTTCACAGATGATTTCTCTAGGTATGGACATGTCTTCTTAATGAAGCACAAATCCGAGGCCTTTGGGAAATTTCAAGAATACAAGAATGAAGTTGAAAAACAAACCGGCAAAAGTATCAAGATTCTAAGATCGGAT
The DNA here is from genome assembly GCA_030015575.1 of Agapanthus africanus. Taxonomy (NCBI): domain Eukaryota; kingdom Viridiplantae; phylum Streptophyta; class Magnoliopsida; order Asparagales; family Amaryllidaceae; genus Agapanthus; species Agapanthus africanus. Next base: position 59,615,497 of record CM057345.1, read on the forward strand.
CGAGGTGGAGAATACTTGAGTGCCGAGTTTCTGGGCTACTTAAAAGAGAATGGAATTCTCTCTCAACTTACTCCTCTATACACACCACAACACAATGGTGTATCGGAAAGGCGGAATCGGACCCTATTGAATATGGTTCGTTCCATGATGAGTAAGGCTGAGTTACCGCAATCTTTCTGGGGTTATGCACTAGAAGCAGCTGCATATCTCTTGAACAAGGCTCCAACCAAGACTGTGCCTACCACCCCATATCAGATGTGGAGTGGAAAGAAACCCTGTTTTAAGTATCTTAAGGTATGGGGATGTCCAGCTTTTGTAAAAAAGCAGCATGCGGACAAGCTCGAGGCACGCTCAGTACTGTGTAAGTTTGTGGGATACCCAAAGAACTCCAGAGGGTATCTTTTCTATTCCGCAGAAGAACAAAAAGTTTTTATTTCTCCGCATGCCCACTTCTTGGAAACTGAATTTTTGGAAAATCAGATAAGTGGGGGCGCAATAGAACTGGAAGAAATTCCAGAACCACAAGCTGTTACTGAAAGCTTGGATGAACCAGACGTTTCAAGAAAACCGAACATTCCTACGCCGCTCCGCAGAAGTAGTAGGCAGTCTCATCCGCCCGAGAGATACTTCGGTTTTCTCATAGACGGGGATAGAGAGGATTGCACAGTTAATTATGATGAGCCTACTAGCTTCCAGCAAGCCATTCAGAGCCGTGACTCGGTAAAATGGCTGGATGCAATGCGGACCGAGATGGAGTCCATGTACACCAACAAAGTTTGGACTTTGGACTTTGCTCCAGAAGGGGTAAAACCCGTAGGCTGCAAATAGATCTTCAGAAAGAAGATTGGTGTAGATGGGCAGGTTGAAACCTATAAAGCTAGGCTCGTTGCAAAGGGTTTTCGTCAAAGACCTGGTTTGGACTATGATGAGACCTTTTCTCCTGTAGCCATGCTTAAATCCATTCGGATCCTTCTTGCCATTGCTGCCTTCCACGATTATGAGATCTGGTAGATGGACGTAAAGACGGCTTTCCTAAATGGAAATTTGGAAGAGTGCGTCTATATGGATCAGCCAGAGGGATTCATTCAGAGTGGAAGCAGCGGTAAAGTGTGCAAGTTGCTCAAGTCCATCTATGGACTTAAGCAGGCATCGCGGAGTTGGAACATCTGCTTTGATGATACTGTCAAAGAATTCGACTTTGTCAAAAACCCAGATGAACCATGCATTTACAGTAAGATTGTAGGGAGAAATGTGGTATTCCTCGTCTTGTACGTCGATGACATTCTCCTAATAGGAAATGATATTCCTATGCTACAGTCAGTCAAAGGATTCTTGTCGCAAAGGTTCTCCATGAAGGACCTGGGCGATGCCAACTACATTCTGGGGATCCAGATCTATCGTGATAGATCTAAGAGGATGTTGGGACTTTCACAGTCAAGGTACATCGACACCATACTGAAACGATTCAGTATGGAAGATTCCAAGCGCGGTAATCTACCGGCTTGTCACGGAATCACCCTCTCCAAAGAGATGTCTCCCAAGACTGATTTGAAAAGGGCTCGCATGTCATCAATACCCTACGCATCTGCGGTAGGCTCTATTATATATGCGATGTTATGTACCAGACCAGATGTAGCATACGCATTGAGCGTTGTAAGCCGGTATCAGTCGAACCCAGGGGAGAAACACTGGATAGCATTAAAGAACATTCTCAAGTACCTGAGAAGGACTAAGGAGATGTTCTTGGTGTATGGCGGAAAATACCTTCAGATTGAGGGCTTTGCTGACTCCAGCTTCCAGAGTGACAAGGATGACTTCAAGTCCATGTCGGGTTATGTCTTTACCCTCAATGGAGGGGCGGTTTGCTGGAAGAGTTCCAAGCAGGAAACCGTTGCTGACTCAACCATGGAAGCGGAGTACATAGCTGCTTGCGATGCCGCAAAGGAAGCTGTCTGGATGAAGAAGTTCCTCACGGAACTTCAGGTGGTTCCTACCAGTGTTGATCCAATACCGCTGTATTGTGACAACAACGGCACTATAGCTTTAGCGAAGGAACCCAGGTCCCATCAGAAGTCCAGGCATATTTTGAGGCGGTTCCACCTGATCAGGGAGATCATTGATCGCCGGGAGATCGAGGTAAAGAGAGTAAATTCAGAAGATAACACTGCAGATCCACTCACGAAGGCCTTGCCCCAGACTCAGTTCGAGCGGCTGATCGAGATGATAGGTCTTCGATACGCCAGTACATGGCCTTAGTGCAAGTGGGAGATTGTTAGTGTATATGCCCTAGAGGCCATTACTGTATCATACTAGTTTGTATATTACTTAATGGAAGCTTGGGATATTCACCTTGTATAAACAATCTTGCTCAATATAGTAGTATGCTACTTGGTTTGTTTCTACTTCAATGTGTACATGTGTTTATTTTAGTATATCACCTATACACATTAGTGGAGCCCTTAGGATCTTTGCTTGATTACCAGCATTGTGATGGCAGTCACACTAGTGGGGGCTGGGTAATCTATAAGCACGTCCTTATGCAGGTCCCTAGTCGCAGGACTATCGAGACATGGCATCGATACTCCGGAGTAGACTAGCGCATGCGCTTCTCATCCCAGAGTGGGAGATGGTCTGTCCCACAGCCATCAGTACATCGTACTGGAGATAGTATGCGGGTGCTCGTTAGGTTACGAGTACACTGGACATGACTCGTCGGGAACTGACCGGTTGGTATTATACCTATCGTCAGTTATCAGTTCCCAGGTGACATGAGTACAGCTTAGTCCGCTGACTTGACACTGTCACTTCACCTCGAGTGTGTTCCCACTGTACTTTGATTACTACCCTACCACGGCTCAAAGGAGTCGTGCAAACAGGTAGTAGTTGGGTGCAGTCCCGAAGCACTTGGAGGCAGTGACGGGTAGACAGGATTCGTCTCTCCCGGTATTGGGGGTTGACATCACGCTGTGTCTAGGAGAGCCATTACACGAGTAGTCCCTGGCCAGGGCAATCGAGATATACTGGTAGGCTTCCAGTGTTATCTTAGGGTGTTTTGGGCTTCACTCCGACACGACTTGTACCGCTATTAGGGGACTGACGTTTACCGCCCCCTAGGCCCGCCATTCGATGTATCAGACGAACAGACCGGACTATACAGAGATTGTCACATTCAGGCTCAGTAGGAGTTCAGATGGGTTTCACCTCGTCAGTCTTCTTGTCGGCATCCACCTGGGGACCGTTACGCACAGCTAGTGCCGCTTGCGGTCTGTGGTTAAACCCACTGCCAGCGTAGTGTCGAGTTTTTAGAGTCCCACACAGAAAGCTATTCGCCTTTAGGCAAAAGAGTAGAGGCCGCATGGTTTTGCGACAGGTCGCATGGTTTTGCGACAGGGTTCGGTCACATCCGTGCACTTGTGCACGTACAGTGTCCGGACAGTTAACACTAGCGGGCTTTGGTTTAAGCCAGATCCTAGTGTACGTTTTGGGATTGGTTTTATCCAGTATGTATTCGTGTTCCTCGGAACGCTGATACGGGTGTGTATGCACAGTTGACAGAGAGACAGAGGCAGAGAATTCTCATTAGGGTTGTTGACTGTTGACCATTGACTTTTTGCTCAACCCAAATGAGAATATGATATGTAATTAACAATAATATTAATTAAGTATTATAGTGACATGGTTGTTGAGGGGTTGACTTTGTTGACTTGTTGACTTTGTTGACCGGTTGACTAGGTTGGACTAGTTGACCATCATGATGACAATGGTTGTCATTTTCATGCAAAGACTTTTGCTTGCTTGTTGTGGTTTGCAAAATGAGTGTATGGAAATGATATTGCCTTTGACATGATATGAACCATCACATAATACTTGATTAATATTATGGCTCATGATGCTTTTGGATTATGAGAGGGTGTATGACAAAAGAGAGGCTCATTCTTTCATCATCTTTCTCTCTCTTGGTTTTGAGCTCTCTCTTCCTCTTGCTCTCACCCTCTTCCTCTTGCTCTCTCTCTTGTCTATGGTTCACTTGTCTCATGTGTTGAGAAGCAAGAACCATAGAGAAAATCCCATCACACTCTCCTCTACTCACTCTATTTCACAAGGTTTGGCAAACCTAGTGAACTAGTTTCTTCAAAGTTCGAAGAAGAAGCCAAAGGTAGAAGCTTTCGGGTGGATCGATCTTCGGCGCAAGGAGACGACGGGGTGAAGCCAATCCGTACACCATCAAGAGATGAAGACGAAGGAGTTCAAGAAAGAAAGGTATAACCCCATAACCGAGTAGTTAACAACTTCTAATTAGGATGTTAGTTAGATGTTTAACAAAGATCCGGTTTTGAGTCCATGTTACCGCCTCTAGAAAATTGTTTTTCACCAAATTCCGCATGCCCGAAAGTACCGGGAGAGGTAGCATGGACTTACACATTTGATATTTAAGTCCTTAATAAAATAAATAAAAATAAAACCTAATGAGTCAATCACCGACTTTTTTTGCTAGTTGGCTTCAAACTTGGCTATGAAAATACAGGTTTGTAAAGTCGCAACATTTGTTTCTATCCTCCTTTTGAATATGACATATAAAGTTCGTTTCTCCATCCTCCATTGATTGTTCCGAATGAATAAATCTGCAAAAAAACCCATGTAACACGAAACAACTATTTGGCAATAATCAAAATATTATGGAATGAGATCAACACAGAACCTTCGACCTGTGGGGTAAGTGTTAAAATATAAAATATATTCATATAATATGCCAGTGAAATTGTTTCAGTGAGTTCATTGTTAGTATAATATTTTGTAATATCTAAATGATACTGATAAATTCAATTATTTTCCCTAGCTAATAATGACAAAGGGTTTTCCTCTAATTCATGGAATGCATATGGGTATGAAATAGAGAAATTCTTTTCCTATCTGTAATTTATCTATCAAAAAGTTTGCTTGAGACAAAATGGTAGAACCCACAACATCTAGATAATAGTGTCAAACAGATAAGCCGATGATATTTGTGTCTTTGGTAAACTTTTGGATAGACAAATTGTGTTTGTCATGCAATTACTTGAATTTAGACTAAAGAAAATGTTTTTAGAATTTTGAACAGTTACTTATAATTTATATATGCGCTTTCAATATTCTCCTTGATGAAATCATTCTGGAACATTAACTAGAGTGTTGACAGTGAGAAAAGTATATGGAGATTAAGAAGGTATCAATTTTCTACTTTTATATACGAGGTTAACGGAGGAAAGATGCCAATGGACGGAATTTTCTTTTATGACGTCGGAAAAATGCATCCTCTATGATTTTTTTCGACGATCAGTATACATCATCTTCATCTTTATCATCTAAGATGTTGATACACCAAATTTCATGTGATTATACCATTTTTTCACCGTTGATTTAGTTGGTGCAAAATTAATGGTTTACCGACAATATAACTTTTTACATTACTAATTCAATGGTGAAAAAGTGGTGGAATCACATGAAATTTGGTGTATGCACATCTTAGATGATAACGATGATGATGATGGATGCCGATCGTCAGAAAAAATGGTGGAGGTTGTGATTTTTCGACGTCATAGGAGGAAATCCTCTCCAATGGCCTCTTTCCTTCATTATATATATATATATATATATATATATATATATATATATATATATAAATGAGGTTTAATGGAGGAAAGAGACCATATGAGGGAATTTTCTCTTATGGCGTCGAAAAAATACTTCCTCCTTCATTTTTCCGACGAACGGCACCTTCCATCTTCATCGTTATCATCTAAGATGTGGGTATACCAAATTTCATGTGATTCTATAACTTTTCACGTTGATTTAGTGGGTTCAAAATTAACGGTTTACCGACAATATAACTTTTTAAATTACTTAATCTACGGTGAAAATGTTGTAGAATCACATGAAATTTGGTGTACCCACATCTTCGATGATAACGATGAAGATGGTGGGTGTCGATCGGCGGAAAAAATGAGAGAGGGTGTATTTTTTCGACGTCATAGGAGGGAAGATGCCATTGGAGAGGAATTTCCTCCTATGGCGTCGGAAAAATACATGCTCCATGATTTTTTTCCGACGATCGGCATACATTACTTTCATCTTTATCATCTAAGATGTGGATATACCAAATTTTATGTGATTATATCATTTTTTTTCCACCGTTGATTTAGTTAGTGCAAAATTAATGGTTTACCAACAATAGAACTTTATACATTGCTAATTCAACGGTGAAAAAGTGGTGGAATCACATAAAATTTGGTGTATGTACATCTTAGATGATAACAATGATATTGATGGGTGCCGATTGTCAGAAAAAATGGTGTAGGTTGTATTTTTTCGACGCCATAGAAGGAAATCCACTCCTATGGCCTCTTTCCTCCTTTATTCTCTCTCTCTCTATATATATATATGAATGATGTTGGTGCATCTTCATAATTTATAGTCCACATATGTTGTTTTCATGATGGTGTTTGAGTACGACATTTTACGTAAAAACACAATCACCATCATCTTTATCATTTAAGATGCCCTAGATGGCTTTTTCGTCAAGCGGCGTAAAAAAAATACACCCTCCACTATTTTATTTGATGATCAGCATCCATCATTATCACTTTTATCATCTAAGATGTGGATACACCGAATCTCATGTGATTCCAACACCTTTTCACTGTAGATTTAGCAATGTAAAAAGTTCTATTGTCGACATACCGTTAAATTTGCACCCTTTAAATCAACGGTGAAAATGTGATGGAGTCACATGAAATTTGGTGTATCAACAACTTAGATGATAAAGATGATGATAATGAATGCCGATCGTCGGAAAAAATGGTGGAGGGTGAATTTTTTTGCGCACCTAACGAAAAAACCCTCCTAAGGTCTCTTCCCTCCATTATATATATATATATATATATATATATATATGATGTTGGTGCATCTCCATAATTTATAGTCCGCATATGTAGTTTTCATGATGGTGTTTTTGTACAACATTTTGCTTAAAAACACCATCATGCTTACTACATATGTGGAATGAGTTTTGGAAGAGAATTACCTGAAAACATATAGCCCAGGTATCTATTATTCACAAGACCAATTTTGATCCCTTTTGTGAGGAATTGGCTACTCTACATCATGTCAGCACTTTTTCCCTTTTTATTTCTTTTTGGTTTAATTTATTCGATAAGAGTTACCATTCCATCTCTCACCCCTTTTTGCTTTGATCATTCGTTTTTTGGTTTTTAGACTTGTAGTAAGGTAGCAGTAGCTTATGATTTCCCTATGTATTTTTATCCCCAATTCCAAAAAACCACTCTCAACTTTTCTTTGAGCGGCCAAAGAACAAAAACAACACCTCCTTGTTCTGTATTCTCAGTCCAAGGCAAACAAATTAACACAGAAAATTAATAGGAATTCCAAGAGAACAAGTGTTTGAGAATTCTGACGCAAGACTCGATTCCTAATTTTAAATCCATAGAACCAAATAGGCACTTGGTTGTGAAGAAATGCTTTCTACATGTTGCAATATTTGCTAAAAAAATTTCTTCTAAAATGCTTGGTTAGAAATATTTTAGCAAAAATTAGAAAATGAAGTTGCATATGCAACAAAATTGTTACATCAAGGGTTGCAAAGAACAAATATTTTAAGGTATCCAAAAAAACTCACAAACATTTTAGCTAAATTACAAGGTACTATCAAAAAAATTTAAAATACACAAGAAGTGATGGAGGTCCTTTTCGGGTCTCCGTCAGATGTTGTCTTCCGTCGATCTTCCGGTGGATTTCGGGGATGATCTCCTGTTGCGTGTGGCTCTCAATGGGTTTTGAGGAGATTGGTGGTTTTGAGGAGTTTGCACCGAGTACCTGCAAGAAAGTTCCGGGGTGGTTTTGTACCACCGAGGACCCTCCGACGATCAAGTTAGCACAAGATCCGAACAGAGTAACGGCTAAGTGGGGTGAAAAAAGCTTAATTGACCCCTCTGTGATGGGGGTTTATATAGTGGCGGAAGCACGCAGTAGCAGGCACGAGAATCTCGCCGGCAGTTATGCCCCGGACGTCACGCCCGCGTAATAAACGGATTGCCCGTTAATGGGGATCGTGATGACGTGGAACGTGGGGTGTTGCCGGCGGAGAATCCGAGCGTGGCGAGATTTGCGGAGCGGTGATTACGCTTATGAGTGGTGGAGTTGGTCGGTCGGAAGGACCGAGGAAGATGGCCTCGACGGGAGAGCTCGGGGATGAGCGGGAGGGCCGAGGCATCTTGGTCCTGTGGCAGCCAGGGGCGAGCAGGGAGGCCGAGGAGACCAATTTGCAGGGGGCTCTGAGGAGAGCTAGCTTGTGCTTGCAGGTCGGGTACGGGGTAGCCTGGTCGGCCCCTGTGTGTCCTTTCTTCTGAGCTCTGGGACACGTCATCTGCCACGTGTACTGATCTAGGAGATCGCCAATATAAAGCATCATCAAGAAGCTACCATAAAACTTTCAAAATACACAAGAAACTACTATAAAACATTCAGAAACTAAAAAAAACTGCCATAAATAAGGTGTCATATCAGCAATAAATTGCATGAAACTGCCAAAGAATCGATAAAATTTTGCGTCATGGTAGTTTCTCGTAATTTTAAATTTTTTTGATAGTTTCTTATAGTTTAGGAAAAATGTTTGGGAGTTTTTGGAATTAAGCCATATTTTAAATATGTTCATTAAATGAGTTGAACTATAGTCAAGCTTGATGTTGTTCGGATTCAAAAATTTATCAAAAACGAGCTTTAAATATTTTCAAACTCATGCAAACATCTGTGTCAAGACTCTGTCAATATTCCAAATCGAAGGTTCGCTCCCTTAGTAAGTGGGGTCAATCACTCTGTTCGACTGAGTCCATCCCGGATATATGTCACGCTGCGCTTCTCAATAAACGGTAGCAGGCATGTGACGAGCCTCGCGGCGTATTTATGCCAAGAAGAGTCTTTCTCGAGATAAATACGTTACGGGTCTCGTCACATGCTGGCTACCGTTTTTTAGGGAGCGGCGTGTGACAGGTTTTATTGGTGGTCCATGCAGGGAATTACAAGGGTAAGCTAATCTAACATCCACTACTACATACAGTCACTATTAGAGACCGTAAAGAACGGTCTTCAAAAAATATTAAACGATCTCTAATGTATATGAACGACCGTTTATATTTTAAACGGTCGTTAAAACACGGTCGCTGATTGGGTAGCCACTGATACATATATTAACGACCGTTAATAAATGGTCTCTAATAAGAACGGTCGTTAATAGATATATAAGGAACCGTTTCGACCGATCGCTAATAAGCACACACGTGGACATCTCAACGAATTTACATGTTTCTTAATATCAGCGAACGGTCGCTGATGAGTTATGAGCGACCGTTCCTGTAGCTTATACAGTCGCTAATAACTATTTTTTCTGAAAAAAATTAATAGAAAATGCCATATTCAATACAATAATACATAATATCACAATATATTACGTCATAATAGTGTTTCGCATACAAATCAATATAAATGCACAATCCACAACATATCTAATAAGATCAACAACAAATACGAATACATACGCATACAAACCAACATATAAACATTATTTACGATATATCCACCAATATCAACAACTCAATCAAACACATATGAACTAATTTTTTAATAAATAAGCATACATAAACTAAATTGTTTTGACTACGAACAACACAATACATACGCTATATATATGTCCAACAATACAAAAAAAATCTCCAAATCACTCATAATCGTAGCTCACTCAACCCTGTGAATCGAAACAAATAAATATATAAATATATTAACTCAAATCATAATTTTCGAAACAATATTAGCTATACTGACACATATATATGCGTACCTCACTAACTCCCGCCACTTCCATCGTCAAAACATAATCCTTCAGAACATTAACTTATAAGAACCCTACGAATACACAACATGAATTTTAAACATTAAAATTCAACACGGTTTAACTGTATGCTTAAATTTCTGTAAATAACAACTATACACATCTCACTAACTCCCACCGCTACCATCGCCACCAGAACCTCGTCTTGAATAGTATTGATTCACATCGTCAAAGTCCTCCTGTAAAAAAAAGTTATCTAATAACCCTCCATGTGGGGTCGGATGATCAGGATTATACGATTCCTGTGGAGGAGGGTTAGAATAATATGGATCTTGTGGCGGAGGTGGGGGCCGAGGGTAATACTCTCCCTGTGATTGCAAAGGCAGTGGATAAGGATAGCACGACATTCCCTATGATGGGAGAGGGTAATATGGTCGCTGCGTCGGAGGAGTGTAATATGCCGGCTGCGGCGGCAATTGACCCTGTGCTGACCACGATTGTAGAGGCGGAACGTATTGTTGCGAGAATTGTTTCAACCACGCCTCCATTTGAGTTCTCCAAGCCGCTTCATCTTCCACCCTCTTCTTATCCGCTTCATCCCTCCTCCTGAGCTGCTCCTCTAGCTCATTGATCCGTTATACCTCAGCCAATTGTTGGTTGGAGCGAGCAGTCGACGAACTTGAAGTACTTCTTCTTGAACCAGATCGCGAAAGACTAACGGGACCACCGTATAGGGGAATACAACCGTGTCCCCTCAACTGAGAGAAAATCTGCTTTATAATAGATATCTCGGCCTCCGTAGGAAGATAATCGTTGGCCGGATATTCGGGATTTGATTCCCGATAGCTCCTCTCCGCCTCCTCAAAATCATCCTTCGATAAATAAACTAATAATTAATTTTCTTTACGAAATTAACAAATGTAATTAATTTAGTTAAAAGAATTGAAAAATGCAAGCTTACCACATGTTGAGTGGCTATATCCATCCTTTATTCTGACATGCCTTCTTTCATGTGCAATGCCTCCCAAGTCTCAGAGAGGCTCGGGTTTTTCCCAGCCTTCTCCTGTAATGGATATTTGATTTATTTGTACGTGAAAATATGTAATAATGAAATTAAAAAATAAAACATTTATGTAATTAAAGATAAACTAACCAAATTAGCCCTATACTGATTAGCAGGAACCGATCCACCATAATAATCATCTGTGGTTTTCCCTTAGTTCTGTTTATTCCTTTCTGATACTTCCTGTTTATTCAGAAAATAATATCTGTAAATATAATTTAATCTAAATTCGGTATTCAAATTATTTAAGTATATTTTTAATTACCTTTACTTCGGGTGTATCCCAATGCAAAAGGAGAAACACAAACTGATCTCTAGAGATGATGGAGAGATGAGCGGCAAAACGTTCCCAATCATCCATAAATTTCTCCGAATGTTTGAATTTTTTCTTCAATCTTTGACGCTATCTCTTGATTATTTGTGATATCTCATACCGGACATGCGTCCAATGTCCGTCTATAAGCTTCTAAGACGAAATATTTCTGTAATACAGATTAATAAATATATCATTTAATAAATTTATAACATATAACAGGTATGCATGTAATGTTAAAATATAGTTGAGTTATGCATTATCAAGAGTGAGCGCCAAGTCCATACGTATGCTTTCCAGGGGTTATCTAAAAATGTGAAGCCCAAGTTCTAAAAGTTGGTGTTGCGGACGAGAATACTGATATAACCGTGGAAATGTATAGCCCCCATACCCGTACATATGAGCTTCCCACCTACCCATTGCAGAATTGCCTTTTTTCCACGTATATCGTATTTCGTAATTTCGTTTGCAACAGCTCTTCCGTGGTGTTCAAACCGGGCCAGATTATTCCCACAGTCCGTGCCTCATCAATACTCGTGTCTGCTGCCTCTATCATCATATCGATTTGAGATCGAGTAGCAGCCCCCCGCATCATTGCCTTCACATTGTCCCTATCGCGCTATGGTTTTTCATTTTGTAAATCGCGAGAAAGAGGTAATACATGAATCTACTCATCGATGATTGGATCCGAGAACGCCCCAGGTTCCCTACTCAAGTCCGTGCACTGCTCGTCTAGATGTGCATACGGATCATGCTGCACTTATGGACATGCATCCTCCTGATCAAATGTAACTACATATTTTAATTTATTATAATCAATGCAATAGTTATTTGAATAAAATAATGCGATCGATGGTTATTAAAACTCATAATATATACCTCTACTCTAAGTATCAGGCTGTGTCGAGAATTCAGTATCTCGATATCTTTCTTTGAAGAAAATGCTTTGGCAAATTTTTCGAATATGCCTTTTCGTCCCATCTGTTTCATGCAAGAGTAATGACGATACAAAGTATATAATATGCATAAATTATTAAGCTAACAAATCAATACATTATAAGTGATTAGATCTGTTAGGTTTTTCATATATCATTTACATGCAAGTGATTATAAGTTTTTACAACTGCAAAGTTTATAACATATATCAATTGATTACAATTGCTTACAACTGCAAAGTTTTTCATGTGTCAACCAGATCTGCTTCATCATGGTCAATCTCGTCGGTAGAACTATCGAACAAAGATTTGGGAGGTGCCAGCAATGCAATTCAAGCTTCTTCACGATTAGGATCTTTGACATAGAAACACTGCTCAGCTTGTAAAGCTAACATGAATTTATCCCGATAAATTTCTTTAAAGAGATTGACAAGCTGAAAACCGTACTCATCGATCTGGATGCAAGCACACCAACTATCTTTGAACATAACAAATCTTTCTTGCTCATCATTCCAGTAAAATAGCTCTATTATATCCTTCAGCTGACCGTAAAATTCTTTTTTTTCCTTCCTGCGGATTTTGATCACGGGAACTTGAGAAGCACGTTTATTCAAACGGACAATAAATTCCATTGTTTTGGATAGTTAATTTCTCTGTCTTAAGAAATTTTAGATTATTAATTCAATATGAACAGTATCGATTCACTTTTGCACTGGGACCTTAGATAGTCGTACGATTACGTCCGGGAATTGCATCCTTTTTGCTATGTTATTTTCAATATATAATGCATTTACACGTAAAATGTATAAGCTATATGTGATATATGCATGTGAAACGTGAACTATACAAGACATACGCGCATGTTTATGGGACCACCGTGTAAAGTGTTTCTTATGTTCTTGATTAATTTTCCAATTAGCACTTTTTTCGGAAATCGCATTCGTAAATTCTTCAATATGCCGGCTAAAAGAATAACAGTATTAATTATTTAGGCATATATAGATGCAAGCACTCAAAATATTGACGCGATTACAAATTTTAATTTATATACCTTCTGTGATCAGTAATAATTTCAAGATTATTAAGAATATACGAATGCGCTTGATTGAGCCAATCTCTCCGGTAGGATCGATCCTCTCCTTGTGAATGGGGTAGATGGTCATCGTTAATTTGAGAAGAACGGTTTAATCTTGTTTCAACTCCACGCAAGTAACGAGAAGTGAAGTTGAGGCATTCGTTGACGCAATAACTCTCGGTTATTGACCCTTCCGATCGAGCTCGATTGCGCACTTGCTGTTTCAAGAATCCCAAGTATCTAAAACGTTAACGAATACTATAGAAAAATATGAATATTATAATGAATTAAATAACATAATTGACTGAAAAGTTATATTAGCTTTCTACTGGATGCATCCACCTATATGAGACAGGTCCATCAATCATTGCTTCTGTAACTAGATGCACAGAAAGATGAACCATGACGGTGAAGAAAGATGGTGGAAATATCATCTCCAATTTATAGAAGGTTTCAACAATACTTTTTTACAACTCCTCGAATTTAGCCACATCTATCACTTTAGAACAAAGTTTATTGAAAAAATTGCAATACTCTATCAAAGTTTTGGTGACATTGGATGGCAAATTATGTCGAAAAGCAACAGGAAGCAATTGATGCAGAAGGATATGACAATCGTGAGTTTTAAGATTCAAGATTTTTGGTGGCTCGACCTGCACATTCTTTGCTATGTTAGAGGAGTACCCATAAGGGGTTTTGATACTCTTTAGCACCTCACAAAATCTTTTCATAACTAATTTCAACATTGTGTGGATCGAAACTGGTAATTCATAGACACCATCATCACGAACTACCGGATGCAATTCCTGTCAGATTCTAAGCTCCTCCAAGCACTCGCGAGCACTCAACTTATCCTTGGACTTAGAATCGTCCTGTAATAAAGTGCCAGCAATATTATCAAACACATTCTTCTTTACATGCATGTCATCAATATTGTGTCGAATCAACAGATGTTTCCAGTAAGATAGATTCCATAATATACTTTTCTTCTTCCACACACTCAATAATTCGTTATTTTCGGACCGCTTCCGTTTTTTTTGTTTATTGAAATAACCATTTGAGATAAAACGATTAGAACCTTACTGGAATTGACATGATGAAATCTGCTAAAAAATTTCTATCCGTGACAATTGTTTTGGTCCTTCACCCTTTTCCAATGTTCCATAAAACTTATTTGCCATCTTTCTGTATGGATGATTCGCCGATAGCCACCTATGATGAAACCAATAGCAAAACTTACCATGTGTCTTAAACTGTAGGGAACTGTAAACAAGACCACATGATGGACATGCATGCTTCACGTAGATAGACCATTCAGATAATATGTCGTATATTGGAAAATCGTTGATTGTCCAAATAACAGTCGCTCACATTCTAAACTTCTCTTCGGCGTACACATCATGTCTCTACTCCATGTTCCCAGAGTTCTATCAGCCCTTCAATTAAAAGTTCCATATAGACGTTGATTTTCTGGCCAGGTGAATAGTTTTCAAGAATTAATAAGGAAAGAATCATATACGGTTGCTTCATACACATCCAGAGAGGCAGATTGTAAGGCATAAGCAATACCGGCTATGTGGACCAAATAGAGCTCATGAGTCCGTAAGGCATGAACTCGTCATTTGCCAAACCAAGATGTACATTCCTCGGCTCATCCCTAAAATGATCAACACTGCCTAATTGCTTCCATACTTCTGCATCAGCCGAATGCCTTAGCTTCCCGTCTTTGATTCGACGATCGGAATGCCATATCATGCTCTTCGCCATGTCCTTTGAAATATATAAATTTTGCAAGCTCTTAGCCAGAGGGAAATAACGAAAGATTTTGGCTGAAGTTTTATTCCTCTTTTTGCTAACATCGGACGTTTCTGCGTTTGAATTTCTCTTAACATTTTTCCACTTAGACAAGTTGCAAGTGGGACACTCATCGAGAGACGAGTAATTCTTGCGATACAACACATAGTCATTGTGACATGCATCGATCTTCTCATACGAGAAATCAAGTGTGTCACGCCCCACTTCCCGGTATACAGCGAAGGGGACGTGACGAGGCCGCTGCGTATTTACTCAGAAGTAAATACGCTAAGTGTAACTAAGCAATATAAAAGAAATATACACAAGAGACAAATGTAATAAAACAACAACTTTATTTATTAACATTCTTTTGTACAATGCATGGAAAGTAAATACATCTGAATGAAATCAATGCCTAAACAGTGGCATAACAGAAATGGAAAATACAGAATGTAAAGAAAATGTACAAGTGTAACTACAGCTTGGGATCTTCAATAAACTGGTCTAAGTCATCACTGGTGGGCTCGATCTCTGGAAGGTCTGAATCACCTGACGACATTCAAAGAAGAAGAAAGAGAATGTCATCAGCGAACAAATCACTTGGTAAATCCCAAAGATAAAGGAGAAGTAGAATAAACAGAGAGAGAGTGTAACTTTTAAAGTTGTATTTAGTGTTAACGCTGTTGTTTGTAACTTGGTACAGAAGGATGCCAGTGTATACGAGAGGAGTCTCAGTAGAACAGAGACTAAAGTGAACGGAATGTACAAGGAACCGTTATGCTATGGTACAACAGCAACGGAATACAGGTTAGGTGTCTTAAATCTTGCAGTCTCGTGCCGCTTCTAACATCTTCCGTACCAATCTACCCCTTAAAAACCCCGCGATGTCTTAATTGTATAGTTGTATTGTAAATTGTATTGTCTTGTAATAGATGGATGACTTGCCGAAACCATGATATCAGTAAAAAGGATGCAACTGGAGAATCATGTAGATAGAAGTATATCCATGGTTCAGTTCAGTTAATACAGATTGAATATATTGAATATATGGATTCATGGATTCATGTTGAATTGTAGTTTGTACTTGAATCATATCCAAGTCAGATTATTTATAATGAGACTCAGTCTGAGTCAGACAATTAGAAAAGAAATTGAAGTCCTGAATTAGGTTTTGGTGTTATCGGTAACCGCTGCACATGGGCGGCAGGATTTGTGTCTTTTTCAAAGACGATTACCGTGTTGATAACACCGTTTGTTAAGTTGTCTATCTTAGATAGGCAAGCACCCATATCTCCGGCTCCCTGAGGCTCAAGAGACTGGTCCCGCTTAAACCTATGTTTACTAGGGTCCTTATTTTAATTTATAAAACTTGAGGGGGGTTTATGTAAAAATAATTTTGTATAGTTTACAAAATACACCTCAAGTATTTAATTATCGTCTTTAGAATTTTCATAGATGTATATTTTATATATGTGACATTTCTAGTGAGATAAACCTATTTTTCATAGTACATGGTATTTAATTGTAAAGTATTGAACTTGTATGGAATTTCATGGTATTTTCATGTAAATTGATTCTTCTGATATAGAAAAGTTGGAATATTTATATTATATCAAAAATAGATATTTTGATGACATATTTATTTATGTAAAATAATTTTAATTTATTATTTTTCTAGAAATCTCATTTTTCTTAAGATATTTGTATTTTTAAATCCTTCGAGACCGAATGCTACTTGCGGAGGTCTGAATCTCGCACTACTAAGCCCATGGATGTGCGATAATCCGCACCATCCCAGTAGGGTTCTCCAAAATGGGTTGTAGGGCGCTTTGCAAAGATTTGTAAAAATACGTAATCTTGTAGAAAACGGTTTTAATAGTAAAAGGTATTTAATTGTAAATTCGTATTCCCGTATTCTATGTTCCCGAAAGGTATTGTTCTATGTTGCATATGAGTGTTGTGAAGAGATAGGTTATTACCTCGTGATCTATTTAAAGGTATAGCAAGAATTATGATGTTTTAAAGTCGAAACTAAAGTACATGGTATTTTTCTGAAAAAGAGCGGTAAAAGTTATAAAATAAAATATTTTGCTATGAAACTTGCTCAACTTGTTTTTTTAATGATTAATAGTCAAGATGTAAGAGTTTGGAATGGTTGGGTTTAATGAAAATTGTACTTTTTAAAGAAAACCGAATCGGAAGTCGGATTAATTCCGCTTCCGTTGGGTTTTAGTTTTACAAATTTTTAGAATGTAATAGTGAAGGGAGAGGAGGGACTTACTTATTGTTAGGTTAGAGAAGAGGGAGAGGAGGAATTAGGATTTTCCGGTGCGTCGTTTCATCACCGGAAGCTCCTAGAGTCGTCGTCGGAAAATTGCCGGAGCTTCGCCCTTCGCTAACTTCACTTGTACACAAAATTCTAGAGAGTTTTCTTGAGAGTTTTGGACAGGATTTGGGAGTGAGGGGGGGTGTTTAGGGGTGACATTTATAGGATTAGGGTAGGTTAAAGGGTGTGAGAAAAGTATTAAATTTTGTATTAAAAAATGGTTTAATGGAGTTTTAAAGAGCTCTGTTAATATGCAGAAAATTTAAAGTATACAGGGGTAATGGGGAGGCCAAAAGGCAGAACTTTCATGTTGACAACTCGGCGGTCCGACCGAGTTGTGCTGGCGGCGGCGGGCCGATTTAGGCCGAGTCAGGCCGGGGCTCACCGTGAAAGGTCCGTCGTCGCTTGGTTTACCCCCGCGACAGTTTTTGTTATATGTGACGTGGGGTTTTTACGAGTTATGCACGTGTAGACCCTTGTACTTCTAAAAATTTACAATAAAACAATATTAAAAATAATGTGGCTGATGGGATTTGAACTTTCGTGCTTTGGATTAGTAGTGCAAGGTCTTACCAATGAGCTACAAGCTCCTTCTTGTTATTAAAAAGCAAAACAATTAGTTATAGTACTCACTGGAAATACAAATACCCCAAGTATACATAACTTTTAAACAAATTTTTGTACACTAAAATTGGAGTTGTTACAGTCTACCCTCCTTACAAAAATTTCGTCCTCGAAATTTACAAATTTTATTTTAAGAATTAGTTCACAAATAGGTGGGGGTATCTTGCATGCATCTCATCTTCCCTTTCCCAAGTCGATTCTCCTGGAGTGTCTTTTCTCTACATCACTCGAACCAAGTTGACTTCCTTGTTCCGAAGTGAGTTCACTTTTCTGTCCAGGATCTCCACAGGTTGTTGCTCACAAGATAAATCAGGCTGTACAGTGAGCTCGGAATGATCGAGAATGTGGCTGGGGCACTCACATACCTTCTGAGTTGGGATATGTAGAACACATTATCCACTCCTTTTAATGATGGTGGAAGTGCCAAGCGGTATGCCACTTCACCGACTCATTCGAGTATGTCGAACGGTCCAATATATCTCGGACTTAGCTTACCCCATCTTCCAAATCGGATCACTCCACGGTTCGAAAATATCTTTAAGAATACGTAATCTCCTGGTTGGAACTCCAAGTGACGTCGCTTTGCATCAGCTCAGTGCTTCTGTCGATCTTGGGCTATGCGCATTCTTTCCCTGATAGTACGAACCATATCAACAGTTGCTACTATCATCTCAGGTCCCAGGAGTTCTCTATCTCCGATGCCATCCCAACTTAATGGCGATCGACACTTCCTTCCATAGAGCGCTGCAAAAGGTGTCATTCCTATACTTGCTTGGTAGCTATTGTTGTATGAAAACTCCACAAGATGTAGGTGATCTTCTCACGATCCTTTGAAGTCCAACATACATGCTCTGAGCATATCCTACAAGATCTGAATAGTTCGCTCAGACTGACCATCAGTTTGTAGATGATAAGCCGTGCTGTTCAGACTTGTTCCCAAGCACGCTTGCAGACTCTGCCAAAAATGCGATCGGAACCTGGTGTCACGATCGGAGACAATGCAGACCGGTACTCCATGAAGTCTCACGATTTCCTATATGAGTTCATGGGTATCAGAGATAGTACATATTTGAAGAGTTTAAATCTTAAGTAGATTCTTACCTTCATGTACTTCTTTGCTAATGTCTCGGTTGATTGGCCAACTCGAAATGGGATGAAATGAGCCGACTTTGTGAGTCGATCCACAATGACCCATACCGCATCATTACCCTTAATGCTGCGAGGAAGTGCAGTCACAAAATCCATTGTGATGTGTTGCCACTTCCATTCTGGGATAGGTAATGGTTGAAGTAATCCAGCTGTCCTGTGATGTTCAGCCATTACTTGCTGACACACCAAACATTTAGCGACGCTTCTGGCTACTTCACGCTTCATTCCATGCCACCAGTAATTTTGACGTAGATCTTGGTACATCTTTGTACCTCCAGGGTGTACTGAGTACGGAGAGCTGTGAGCTTCTTTCATTAACTCTTCCCGAACAGAACCTTTTGGTACACATAATCTGTTGCCGTATCTCAAAGATCCGTCTTCATAGATGATGAAGTCTGTTTTGAGTCCATTCTCCGCTTGTTCTCTGATCTTTTGCAACTTAGCATCACTTGCTTGAGATGCTTTGATCTGATTGACAATAGTAGATTAAACTTGTAAATCATCAAACTTGAAGCGTTACCTAGCATGACTACTTCAATCTCCATCTGATGCAAGTCTTGTTGAAGCTTCCACTGAGCGGTGAGGTTCTTTGATAATGGTTGGCGACTAAGGGCATCAGGTACTACATTCACCTTCCTTGGGTGATATTGTAGGTTGATGTCAAAGTCCGCTATGAGTTCTAACCATAGTCTCTGCCGCATATGTAAATCCCCGTTTTCATTCTAATAATATTTTCCCGGCCCATTGCCAGTTTGCATTCCGTTCCGGCCGGTTTTCCTTTGTTCTTTCCCGGCTGGACTTTTTGATGGAGGGGGTTAATTGCAATTTTGCAATTAATATTCATTTTAATGGGAGGCCGGCCACTGCATCATTGTGTTGTGAGCAGCATTATGATGAGTGCATTACTTTAATTAAAGGAATGCAAATTAATGTATTAAGGTGGCTACAATGTACTGAGGCATTTTGAAAGAGAACATAATCTAATGGGCCGGCCACTATTATGTTCATGATGGATTAAATTAATGAAGAGAATATTGTGCAGAGATGGGCCGGCCATTATTAATATGTAAATGTGAATGGGGGTTTCATTTCTAATGGCTATGTGTGCTGGCATATTAGAGTAAAGATGATTAATTACATTGTGCTGTGGAGGTGATAGTGCTTTTATTAAAGAAAAGAATGTTGGGCCGGCCACTGAATCATGCAGGTGATTAATTTACTTATATTAAAGTGAGGAATAAAATTGAGTAGTGCTTCATTAAGCTAATGGCTTAATTTATAAAGATAGTGGCAGTGAGAATAAAATGAATGTGCTGAGATTCATAAGTGAGGGAAATGAATGTTTAATTATTGGTTATGCATTGATATAAATAGGCTCAAGGGGTTGATTGTTTTTAAGTGAGATAGCACATATGATGTGCAGGCTTCATGCTATTCCACAGCACAATTCATGTGTGTGCAGAGAGCAAAATTCAGAGCCAATTCTGCAGAGCTGCAGAATGTCAATTTAGGCAGAGAGCCAATTTTTGAGAGACAGCTAGCTTCATTCTTTCCCTGTGAGCTTGTTTTCATTCTTTTCAAGAGAGCACAAAATGTTTGTGCAGGGGCTGATGGTTCTATCTGCCCGAGCTCATTTTCTCTTGACATCCACCAATGCAAAATTCCTTTGTACAAATTCCTCCATCATGGCAACTATACAAAACCCCAAAGAGACAAGGTTCTACATTATTCTACAGCAAATCTTGGGCGTGTCGGCTAGCCAACTTCACGCCCGAGTTGCCTCGGTATTGAGGTGGGAGCCCGTAAAAGACGTAGGCAATGTGGTGCTCTTCCGGCGACGAGGAGGAGACCGGACATTCCGCGGGAGATCGGGACGACAGAGAGAAGATCCGAAGGACCGGATCATCAAGGTATAATCCCTAACATAGTAGATAAGATCTCTAGTTGGGATTTGCTAGTTGTGGTTTAGGCAAGATCTTCGGTTAAGTGCGTGTTGTATGCTCAGAAAATTTTGTTCACCGCTTCCGCCGCGCCACAATAGTTGTGGGAGCATGCAGCACCCGCCAACACATGCAGCACTCACCTACACGTTCATGACGACATTGCTGCCTCGCGACCCCGAGACGTTACCAGGCAAGTTTTTACTTGCTTCATGCTAAAATTATAGTGGTACAAACCTAAAATATCTAGTTTACGGATTTGCGAATACCGATACATATTATGACATAAGTGTTCGATGCTGGTCTCTCATGGAAATAATGGTTTATTTTGACGGAAACTGATACCTTCTATTGGCCCACTTGATAATGAATATTGTGTATAAATATTGCTGGAAAATACGATCGTTCGTGACAAAAATTGATACCCCCAAATATGTCGTAAAAACTAGAATTCTCCCGTAAGTGAAAACGAATAAAAACACCATAAATCATACACATATTGGAAAGATGCGTTCGAGGGCTTAAATCGAAGCCGACTTGACGATCTTTAATCCTACGTAAATTTCTGATCATTTCTGTTTCGTAACCATGAAGTTAATTGGATCGGAACACAACTCTGGACTGCAGTCCAGAGCGTTTCTGATTAGTGTGTTCTGTCCAAAAACCTGCGTCCCCGTGTTTCCTGAAATCGTATGATACGGAACTTTACAGTAATTATAAGATATTCCTGTTAGTGAAAGAAAACAAGTGGTTTCATTCCGATTCATCGCCGTTTGTTATTTTAAAATGTATTTAAAAGGGCAGAACGTATATCTGTCCAGAACAGGTTCTGAAATGACCCCCTGAGATTAAACTGGTTATAACTTTCAACGTACAGATGCGATTGAGGATCCGTCTGTTGAGTTGAATACTTTATCGAAAACCATAAATTTCATTTAACTGTGACATCGCTAAATTCCGAGCCCAACTGGGTGCAATTCGTGTCGCGAAACGGACGTTCAGTTCTGAAACTGAATTTCCAGCCGCGAGCACTTAAAATGAAACAGCTATATCTTGAGAACCGGAATCCCGATTGAACTGAAACAAATTTTGATGAATTGCTGACTGAGTGTACTATTTATCTTACTTACATCATTTTTGCCGAATTCGTAACATATTAATTTGTGCAATTTATTTTAGTTCATGGCATGCATGTTAATTCATAACTTACAGAGCTTATTGGTAGTATATATACATATACCATACCCTTGCCATATACTCAGTGTTAGTGCGTGTGGACATTTCATTATCGTGCGCGATAGATATTGGTTTAGGAGTGACGAGTATACCAATGGAAAGTGAATATTCGTGACAGTGATAAATACAGTGAACAGTGATAAAATCGTGCTCAATGGAAAGTGAATATTCGTGACAGTGATAAATACAGTGAACAGTGATAAAATCGTGCTCAATGGAAAGTGAATATTCGTGACAGTGATAAATACAGTGAACAGTAATAAAACCGTGCCAGTGGTATACTTGTACACAACTAGATCAATATCTTAATAGTGTAACCTGGGGAAAAAGGGGAAATCAAAGTGGAAAGAGTATCGTATTTAGCGGGACCGTGTTTAGAGGATGATCATTCGAACCGTGATATTTATTCGTGTAGGATAGGATCTAGCGATCCGGCTGACAGGGTTATGTCCCGGGCATGTGGGCCGTTGTCTCGGGTATGTACGAGACTCCTGTTAAACATGATCCTCCTTCCACTATATGATTTCAAATATGACCTAGAGACCGATAGGGACACATAACATATTCTGCATCATATAGTGACACCGTGATTACTTACATTGTTCTTATACTGGTATTACCTCACTTACCTGTTTTATCTTATTATTGTTGTTGCGTCGCTCTGACGACCTGAGTATGCATGCTCAGTATGAGGAGAAGATTTAGGATGGACCAGCGCATCACAGACTTCTTGTCTTGCCAATCCGAGTTACATTCGTTTGTTCCACTTCAGGTCAGTCTTCACATTGTTTCTTTCAGTTACTGCATTTCTCATTACCTGCGCATCTTCACTGTTTACCATGATAAACTAGAAGCCGAAGTGTGACTACGGCAGGACATTTCCTTGACCGTAGGAGCATGGCTGGCCTTGTCTACCCCTCGTATTCCGTATTTTGGGAAGCGGGGCGTGACATGGTTTTGTTGGTATCAGAGACATAGGTTATAGGTTAATCGAGTTTGATTCTTTTGTAGTTGGGTATTGGACCCAATACGCGAATCAGAATACTCGTGATTAGGAACATGTCGTGCCACATTGCTATCATGATTCTTGAATCATATCTTTCTTTTATCCTTCGTCTTGACGATATGCAAACCACTTTGCATCTCGACTTGAAACCTTTTGGTTCTCTATTGTTTCTCCATATTCCTTGATTCTAATACTAGGATTTGGGCGACTTGAGTGGAGTTATGTAATTGTAACTATGAACTGCAGCATGGTTACAATGCGGTACTCTATTTAAGTAACTTGGAGTCCTGGTCTTGATTAATTTCCATGTTCCATGGTCTTCATATTGCCTTGATTCTCTTACTTTCCAGTTCATATTTTATCGCAAGCTTGAATCCTGTTTACCGTGCTTAATCCTCTTCAGTATCTGGACGTCGGATGAAGTCATCTTACTTGTTCTTGTTTTTCCCCGCATTAGAATTATTCAATTCTGATGCATCCCTTTGTTTGTTGTTGTCTTGGGAATGGATTTTCGCAGCACTTTCCACGCTCATATTGATTGTAAGGAAAGGAAAGTGATTCTCCAGATTCCCGGACATCCGGAGTCTGTTTTGCTGGAGGAGGCAGTTCTGTAGGGCCAGTCGAGTTTAGGGCTAGGCCGACAAACAATGTTCTTTCGTCGATGGAAGTGGATAAGGAAGATATGCCAGCTGTTGTTCGAGATTTCATGGACGTGTTCGAAGACATATTAGGTTTACCGCCGAAGCGAGGCATAGAGTTCGCGATTGATCTTGTTCCTGGTGCAGCGCCAATCTTAAGGTATACTATCCAATGGCACCAGTGGAATTGGAGGAAGTCAAGAAGCAGGTTGCCGAATTGCTAGAGAAAGGGTTGGATTCGCAGCAGCGATTCACCTTGGGAAGCTCCAGTTCTTCTATTCAAGAAGATAGATGGCACAAGGAGGATGTGCATCGATTATCGAGAATTAAACCGGGTGACTATTAAAAACAAGTACTCGGTCCCTCACATTGGCGGATTATTTGAGCAGCTTTATGGCGCGGGGGTATTCTCGAAGCTGGATTTGCGATCCGGATATCATCAAGTCCGAGTTAAATCAGAAGATATTTGCAAGACGACGTTCCGAACTCGATATAGGTATTACGAGTATTTAGTGATGCCATTCGGAGTAACGAATGCACCGGCAATATTCATGGACTTGATGAACCGAATCTTTCCACCATTCTTAGACCAGTTTGTTGTAGTGTTCACTGATGATATTTTGGTCTACTCGAAGAGTATGGTAGAGCATGCTGAACACTTGAAGATCGCACTGCAAACGTTGAGGCAAGAAAAATTGTATGCGAAGATAAGCAAGTGCGAGTTTTGGCTCGAAGAAGTGAAGTTTTTGGGGCATGTCGTATCTGGTGATGGAATCGTTGTTGATCCTGAGAAGATTGTAGCAGTTCAAGATTGGCCGATTCCGAAGAACGTAGCAGAGATCAGAAGTTTTCTTGGACTTGCCGGATACTACAGAAGGTTCGTGGAGAATTTTGCGCGTTTAGCTGAGCCTTGACCAAGCTTACGCGAAAAGAGGTACCGTTCATATGGACGGATAGATGTGCGTTAGCTTTTGAGGCGTTGAAGCAAAGGTTGATAACCGCACCTATTTTGACCGTACCCGAAGGTTCCAGAGGATTGGTGATTCACAGCGACACGTTTGGGAAAGGTTTGGGATGTGTTTTGATGCAGCACGGGAAGGTTATAGCCTACGCATCGAGACAGTTGAAGACTCATGAGAAGAATTACCCAACTCACGATTTGGAACTAGCAGCTGTAACATTCGCTCTGAAAACACTACTTGTTAGGCGAAAGGGTCGAGATTTTCACCGATCACAAAAGCCTAAAGTATGTATTCACACAGAAGGAGCTTAATATGAGGCAGCGTAGATGGTTAGAACTGATGGCTGACTACGATCTTGATCTTAAGCACCATCAGGGAAAAGTTAATGTTGTGCCGGATGTGCTTAGTCGGTTGCCAGCAATACGAATGTTGACAGCACAGAAAGAGCTTATCGATGATTTTCGGAGATTCGAGTTGGAGATCCTGCTACTGCATTTTTCGGACAGTTAATGCAGCTGCAAGTACAGTCGTCGTTGATCGATAATATTAAAGCAGCACAGTCACACGATCCAAGATTTTAGAAGTTTCGAGAGCAAGTTGAAGCGGGACTTCGAATGGACTTGTTAATTCATGAAGATGGTTCGTTGCGATATGGCAGCCGTTTGTGTGTGCCGAAAGGAAACATTCACGAAGAAGTTATGAAGGAGGCACACAGTTCAGCATATTCCGTACATCCAGGAGGCACGAAGATATGCCGAGATATACGACCGCATTTCTGGTGGGAATGCATGAAAGGGAGATCGCCCGCTTTGTAGCAAAGTGCTTGGTGTGTCAGCAAGTTAAGGCTGAATATCAAAGGATAGCTGGTTTATTGCGACCACTTCCGATTCCTCAATGGAAGTGGGAACATATAACCATGGATTTTGTGACGGCCTTACCACGGAGCCCTAGAGGCAATAACGCTATTTGGGTTATCATCGATCGCCTCACAAAAGCTGCACACTTTCTACCTTTCCGAGTAAGACAGTCGACAGAATCATTGGCAGAAAGATATATGCAGGAGATTATACGACTTCACGGTGTTCCAGTCAGCATTGTGTCAGACTGGGACACGAGATTCTTGTCGCACTTTAGGAAGAGCTTACAGGAGAGCTTGGGTACCCGCCTTAATTTCAGCACAGCTTATCACCGACAGACGGATGGACAATCCGAGCGTACGATTCAGACGCTCGAGGATATGTTGAGAGCCTGTATGTTGGACTTTCAGGGTTCCTGGGAGGACCATCTGCACCTAGTCGAGTTTTTACAACAATAGTTATCAGGCTAGTATACAGATGGTTCCTTTTGAAGCACTATACGGGCAGAAATGTCGATCCCCAGTATGTTGGGATGACGTGGGAGAACGAAGACTACTGGGCCCCGAACTCATTGTTCAGACAGTCGACAAAGTCCAAATGATCAGACAACGTATCAAGGCGGCTCAGGATCGACAGAAGTGTTGGGCAGATGCCAGCAGAAGGACACTTGAGTTCGAAGTTGGAGATCATGTGTTCTTGAAGATTTCCCCTACTCGTGGAGTTATCAGGTTCGGAGGTCGGGAAAAGCTTAGTCCCCGCTTTATCGGACCTTTTGAGGTGCTAAAGCGAGTAGGAGAGGTGGCCTATCGACTCGCCTTGCCTCCATCGCTAGCTGGTGTGCACAATACCTTCCACGTGTCACAATTGCGGCGTTATGTTCGGGATGAGAGCCATGTCCTGGACCATTCAGAGCTAATTTTGGGTACTGACTTATCGTACGAGGAGCAGCCTACTACCATTCTCGACCGCAGAGAGAAAGTGCTGAAAAATAAGATCATTCCTTTAGTCCGAGTGTCTTGGGGCGGTCGTTCCCCAGGAGAATCCACCTGGGAGCAGGAGGAAGACATCCGTGATCGTATCCACATCCCTTTGTTTAGTACTTTTGTTTTTTTTGTATTCTTGTTAAATTTCGAGGACGAAATTTTTGTTAAGGGGGGGTATGATGTAAATCCCCGTTTTCATTCTAATAATATTTTCCCGGCCCATTGCCAGTTTGCATTCCGTTCCGGCCGGTTTTCCTTTGTTCTTTCCCGGCTGGACTTTTTGATGGAGGGGGTTAATTGCAATTTTGCAATTAATATTCATTTTAATGGGAGGCCGGCCACTGCATCATTGTGTTGTGAGCAGCATTATGATGAGTGCATTACTTTAATTAAAGGAATGCAAATTAATGTATTAAGGTGGCTACAATGTACTGAGGCATTTTGAAAGAGAACATAATCTAATGGGCCGGCCACTATTATGTGCATGATGGATTAAATTAATGAAGAGAATATTGTGCAGAGATGGGCCGGCCATTATTAATATGTAAATGTGAATGGGGGTTTCATTTCTAATGGCTATGTGTGCTGGCATATTAGAGTAAAGATGATTAATTACATTGTGCTGTGGAGGTGATAGTGCTTTTATTAAAGAAAAGAATGTTGGGCCGGCCACTGAATCATGCAGGTGATTAATTTACTTAAATTAAAGTGAGGAATAAAATTGAGTAGTGCTTCATTAAGCTAATGGCTTAATTTATAAAGATAGTGGCAGTGAGAATAAAATGAATGTGCTGAGATTCATAAGTGAGGGAAATGAATGTTTAATTATTGGTTATGCATTGATATAAATAGGCTCAAGGGGTTGATTGTTTTTAAGTGAGATAGCACATATGATGTGCAGGCTTCATGCTATTCCACAGCACAATTCATGTGTGTGCAGAGAGCAAAATTCAGAGCCAATTCTGCAGAGCTGCAGAATGTCAATTTAGGCAGAGAGCCAATTTTTGAGAGACAGCTAGCTTCATTCTTTCCCTGTGAGCTTGTTTTCATTCTTTTCAAGAGAGCACAAAATGTTTGTGCAGGGGCTGATGGTTCTATCTGCCCGAGCTCATTTTCTCTTGACATCCACCAATGCAAAATTCCTTTGTACAAATTCCTCCATCATGGCAACTATACAAAACCCCAAAGAGACAAGGTTCTACATTATTCTACAGCAAATCTTGGGCGTGTCGGCTAGCCAACTTCACGCCCGAGTTGCCTCGGTATTGAGGTGGGAGCCCGTAAAAGACGTAGGCAATGTGGTGCTCTTCCGGCGACGAGGAGGAGACCGGACATTCCGCGGGAGATCGGGACGACAGAGAGAAGATCCGAAGGACCGGATCATCAAGGTATAATCCCTAACATAGTAGATAAGATCTCTAGTTGGGATTTGCTAGTTGTGGTTTAGGCAAGATCTTCGGTTAAGTGCGTGTTGTATGCTCAGAAAATTTTGTTCACCGCTTCCGCCGCGCCACAATAGTTGTGGGAGCATGCAGCACCCGCCAACACATGCAGCACTCACCTACACGTTCATGACAACATTGCTGCCTCGCGACCCCGAGACGTTACCAGGCAAGTTTTTACTTGCTTCATGCTAAAATTATAGTGGTACAAACCTAAAATATCTAGTTTACGGATTTGCGAATACCGATACATATTATGACATAAGTGTTCGATGCTGGTCTCTCATGGAAATAATGGTTTATTTTGACGGAAACTGATACCTTCTATTGGCCCACTTGATAATGAATATTGTGTATAAATATTGCTGGAAAATACGATCGTTCGTGACAAAAATTGATACCCCCAAATATGTCGTAAAAACTAGAATTCTCCCGTAAGTGAAAACGAATAAAAACACCATAAATCATACACATATTGGAAAGATGCGTTCGAGGGCTTAAATCGAAGCCGACTTGACGATCTTTAATCCTACGTAAATTTCTGATCATTTCTGTTTCGTAACCATGAAGTTAATTGGATCGGAACACAACTCTGGACTGCAGTCCAGAGCGTTTCTGATTAGTGTGTTCTGTCCAAAAACCTGCGTCCCCGTGTTTCCTGAAATCGTATGATACGGAACTTTACAGTAATTATAAGATATTCCTGTTAGTGAAAGAAAACAAGTGGTTTCATTCCGATTCATCGCCGTTTGTTATTTTAAAATGTATTTAAAAGGGCAGAACGTATATCTGTCCAGAACAGGTTCTGAAATGACCCCCTGAGATTAAACTGGTTATAACTTTCAACGTACAGATGCGATTGAGGATCCGTCTGTTGAGTTGAATACTTTATCGAAAACCATAAATTTCATTTAACTGTGACATCGCTAAATTCCGAGCCCAACTGGGTGCAATTCGTGTCGCGAAACGGACGTTCAGTTCTGAAACTGAATTTCCAGCCGCGAGCACTTAAAATGAAACAGCTATATCTTGAGAACCGGAATCCCGATTGAACTGAAACAAATTTTGATGAATTGCTGACTGAGTGTACTATTTATCTTACTTACATCATTTTTGCCGAATTCGTAACATATTAATTTGTGCAATTTATTTTAGTTCATGGCATGCATGTTAATTCATAACTTACAGAGCTTATTGGTAGTATATATACATATACCATACCCTTGCCATATACTCAGTGTTAGTGCGTGTGGACATTTCATTATCGTGCGCGATAGATATTGGTTTAGGAGTGACGAGTATACCAATGGAAAGTGAATATTCGTGACAGTGATAAATACAGTGAACAGTGATAAAATCGTGCTCAATGGAAAGTGAATATTCGTGACAGTGATAAATACAGTGAACAGTGATAAAATCGTGCTCAATGGAAAGTGAATATTCGTGACAGTGATAAATACAGTGAACAGTAATAAAACCGTGCCAGTGGTATACTTGTACACAACTAGATCAATATCTTAATAGTGTAACCTGGGGAAAAAGGGGAAATCAAAGTGGAAAGAGTATCGTATTTAGCGGGACCGTGTTTAGAGGATGATCATTCGAACCGTGATATTTATTCGTGTAGGATAGGATCTAGCGATCCGGCTGACAGGGTTATGTCCCGGGCATGTGGGCCGTTGTCTCGGGTATGTACGAGACTCCTGTTAAACATGATCCTCCTTCCACTATATGATTTCAAATATGACCTAGAGACCGATAGGGACACATAACATATTCTGCATCATATAGTGACACCGTGATTACTTACATTGTTCTTATACTGGTATTACCTCACTTACCTGTTTTATCTTATTATTGTTGTTGCGTCGCTCTGACGACCTGAGTATGCATGCTCAGTATGAGGAGAAGATTTAGGCTGGACCAGCGCATCACAGACTTCTTGTCTTGCCAATCCGAGTTACATTCGTTTGTTCCACTTCAGGTCAGTCTTCACATTGTTCCTTTCAGTTACTGCATTTCTCATTACCTGCGCATCTTCACTGTTTACCATGATAAACTAGAAGCCGAAGTGTGACTACGGCAGGACATTTCCTTGACCGTAGGAGCATGTCTGGCCTTGTCTACCCCTCGTATTCCGTATTTTGGGAAGCGGGGCGTGACAGCATATTAAGTTCCTTTCGAGTGAACACGTATTTCAGACTCTTGTAATCTGTGTATATGTTCACTCGCTCGCCGAGAAGATAATGGCGCCAAATTTTGAGAGCAAAGATGACGGCTTCCTATTCCAAATCATGCGTCGGATAATTGCGCTCATGAATCTTCAGCTGTCTTGAAGCATAAGCCACAACTTTACCGTGCTGATGTAGAACACATCTTAATCCCTTACCGGATGCATCGTAGCGCACTTCGAAACCTCAAGATTGGTCTGGTATAACAAGAATAGGCGCTGATATCAACCTTGACTTGAGTTCTACGAAAGCGTGTTTGCATGCTTCTAACCACACAAATTCTTCATCTTTACGTGTGAGCTTGGTCAGGGGTGTTGTTATCTTTGAAAAGCCTTCAATGAACATTCTGTACTATCCAGCTAGACCCAAGAAACTCAGAATGTCCTTCACTGACTTTGGTGTCGGCCATTCGCTTACTGTTGAAACTTTCGCTGGATCCACAGAGATTCCTTCGTCTGATACGATATGTCCAAGAAAACCAACTTGATCTAGCCAAAACTCACACTTGCTGTACTCAGCGTAGAGTTGATGTTGTCGTAGAGTTTCTAAGACAATTCGTAGATGCTCGGCATGTTCCTTCCGACTCTTAGAATACACCAGGATGTCGTCGATGAAGATGACAACGAACCTGTCTAAGTACTCCCGGAAAACTTGATTCATCAGGTTCATGAATATTGCTGGTGCGTTGGTCACTCCAAATAGCATCATAAGAAATTCGTAATGTCCATAGCGAGTTCTGAAAGCCTTTTTATGAATATCAGCTTCCTTAACCTTCACCTGATGATAACCTGAACGAAGATCTAATTTGGAAAAAACACAAGATCCACTTAGCTGATCGAATAAATCGTCGATACGTGGCAGCGGATACTTGTTCTTATAGTTACTTCGTTCAAGGCTCTATAATCGATGCACATTCTGTATGAACCTTCCTTCTTCTTCACAAGCAATACTGGTGATCCCCAACTTGAAGTGCTGGGACGAATCCATCCTTTTGCCAATAATCTGTCCAACCGAGTTCGGACTTCCTTCAAACCTTCCAGACTTAATCGATAAGGTGCTTTGATCACCGGTTGTGCTCCTGGTACTAAATCAATGCTGAATTCAAGAGCTCGATCAGGAGGCAAACCTGATATATCGTCAGGAAACACATCGTCGAACTCCCGAACCACATCTGGCTTTGATTCTTCCTCCGCTTGAGTTGCTGCAATTACTGACTTCTTTGGCATCGCCTTGTATGTACTTGGCTCCAGGGTACGGTCTCCACTTTTGAAATAGAAGACTGGATGGTCTGGAATCTCGAATACTACCCTCCTTTGACGGCAGTCGATGGTAGCATAGAAGGTTCCTAGCCAATCCATACCTAGAACCACATTGAAGTTCGGTATGTCCAGTACCTTGAAGTTAGGATAGAATTCTTTGCTGCAGACGATTACTGGACACAAGCCGTATCCCATTGTTGCCTTTAGAACGTCATTCCCTGAACTGACATTCCAACTGGATACAAGCGGTGTGACTGGAATCGCATGAGTTCGGACGAACCGTTGCGACATAAAGCAGTGAGATGCTCCAGTATCGAAGAGTGCTAGTGCAGGAAGTGAGGCTACTAAGATTGTACCTAATGTATATGGGATATGTTTTAGGTATAGTAAAGATATGTAGATGGGTGTTAAGACTGAAATAAAAGTTTGAGAAGAAAGGGTTACCGGTGATAACTTGTCCAGTGGCCTCAGCTTCTTCCACGGTCATCGTGAATGCCTGTCGCCGTGGTACATTCCTCCTGGCCGAAGGAGCATTCCTCGTAACGTTCCGTTGAGCTTGATGGAACTGGCGAGGAGGAGGTGCAGTCGGTGGTCCTCTAGGTGGTGGAGCAGGTAGTGCAAGTCTTGGAGCAGGTGCTTGAAGGGCTGGTCTCTGCTGATAAATGATTGCTGGCCTGGGTGCAGCAACTAGGTTTTGTATTTGGGGACAAGACCCAATATCATGAGTAGTTGAGCCACAGACTAAGCAAAGACGGTTGGCTCTCCGAAAATCTTTCATCATATGTCCAACTCTCTTGTAGTAGGTACAAAAGGCTGGGTTGGGCCTGTTGTTCGGTACTCCCGGTCTCCTTGGCACAAAAGATGGCCTTGATGAGGCTCCTCCAGCCATCTGGTTGGCAGGGCGCTTAACTCCAGCAGATTGAGATCTGCCTCTCATCTTTACTACTACCTCATAGCGGCCGGCAGCTTTCAGAGCCGATTCATGAGTCAGAAAATCTCCTGTGGCTAGTGCAGCCTGGATCTCCGAGTTCAAACCTTATTGAAATCGACGGGCTCTGATCTCATCCATCGGTATCAGGTGTGCCGCAAATCTGTTAAAGTATTGTGTTAGCTGTGTAGTATGTGATTTATTGAAAATTCGAATTAGTGAGACACATCTTACCGACTGAGCATAGTGAACTCAGCGTCATATTCATCTACCGACTTGGTCCACATTGAACCCTGTTGCAGATGGATAAACTGTTGTTCCATGTCGAACCTGGCAGTCTCAGGGAAGTACTTTGCGTCGAACATTTCGCGGAAAGTCTTCCATTCGATGGGTTGATCAAGACGGCTTTCTTCCGCCTTCCACCCGACCTGTGCATTGTCCGTAAGCTGAAGCTTCGCAACACGGACCGAAGCTATCTCTGGCACTTGTGCCGCTGCCAGATCATCTTCGATACTCTGATCCCATTGCTCAGCTTCCAGTGGGCTCTCCTTTCCTGCAAACTGTTTGGGGTGCAAAACCCTGAATTGCTTCACCCCAGGTGCTTCTGCCTCTGGACGGTTTATTAAAAGAGCAATTTGCTGCTGCTGTCCTTTTAGGAGACTGCGGATCGCCTCCAGTAGAACCGTCTTCTCGTTAATCGGAGCAGAGACGGCAAGTGTAAGTGGTAGGGGCGGAGGTGTGTTATTAATATTAGTGCTGGTGTTGTTTGGGGAATCCATAACCTTGAAAGAAAAATTTGAGTTAGGACAGATTCAAAGTATATGAAATGATAGGATTCAAGGAGTATGAATTGTAAAGAATTTTTTAGTTGTTGGTTCTTGTGTTATATTGCTTAGGTTGTTCACGCAGAACAGAACTGTATGGTAGTGTTCCATATAGCTCTGACCTGCATGGGCCACCAACAAAACCTGTCACGCCCCGCTTCCCGGTGTACAGCGAAGGGGACGCGACGAGGCCGCTATGTATTTACTTAAAAGTAAATACGCTAGTGTAACTAGGCAATATAAAAGAAATATACACAGGAGACAAATGTAATGAAACAACAACTTTATTTATTAACATTCTTTTGTACAATGCATGGAAAGTAAATACATCTGAATGAAAGCAATGCCTAAACAGTGGCATAACAGAAATGGAAAATACAGAATGTAAAGGAAATTTACAAGTGTAACTACAGCTCGGGATCTTCAATAAACTGGTCCAAGTCGTCACTGGTGGGCTCAATCTCTGGAAGGTCCGAATCACCTGACAACATTCAAGGAAGAAGAAAGAGAATTTCGTCAGCGAACAAATCGCTCGGTAAGTCTCGAAGATAAAGGAGAAGTAGAATAGACAGAAAGAGTGTGTAACTTTTAAAGTTGTATTTAGGGTTAACGCTATTGTTTGTAGCTTGGTACAGAAGGATGCCAGTGTATACGAGAGGAGTCTCAGTAGACCAGAGACTAAGGTGAACGGAATGTACAAGGAACCGTTATGCCACGGTACAACAGCAACGGAATACAGGTTAGGTTTCTTAAATCTTGCAGTCTCGTGCCACTTCTAACACCTTCCGTGCCAATCTACCCCTTAAAAACCCCGCGATGTCTTGATTGTATAGTTGTATTGTAAATTGTATTGTCTTGTAATAGATGGATGACTTGCCGAAACCATGATATCAGTAAAAAAGATGTAACTGGAGAATCATGTAGATGGAAGTATATCCATGGTTCAGTTAAGTCAATACAGGTTGAATAGATTGAATATATTGAATATATGGATTCATGGATTCATGTTGAATTGTACTTTGTACTTGATCATATTCAAGTCATATTATTTATAATGAGACTCAGTCTGAATCAGACAATTAGAAAAGAAATTGAAGTCCTGAATTAGGTTTTGGTGTTATCGGTAACCGCTGCACATGGGCGGCAGGATTTGTGTCTTTTTCAAAGACGATTACCGTGTTGATAACACCATTTGTTAAGTTGTCTACCTTAGATAGGCAAGAACCCATATCTCCGGCTCCCTGAGGCTCAAGAGATTGGTCCCGCTTAAACCTATGTTTATTAGGGTCCTTATTGTAATTTATAAAACTTGAGGGGGGTTTATGTAAAAATAATTTTGTATAGTTTACTAAATACACCTCAAGTATTTAATTATCGTCTTTAGAGTTTTCATAGATGTAGATTTTATATGTGTGACATTTCTAGTGAGATAAACTTATTTTTCATAATACATGGTATTTAATTGTAAAGTATTGAACTTGTATGGAATTTCATGGTATTTTCATGTAAAGTGATTCTTTTGATATAGAAAAGTTGGAATATTTATATTATATCAAAAATAGATATTTTGATGATATATTTATTTATATAAAATAATTTTAATTTATTATTTTTTCTAGAATTCTCATTTTTCTTAAGATATTTGTATTTTTAAATCCTTCGAGACCGAATGCTCCTTACGGAGGTCTGAATCTCACTCTACTAAGCCCAGGGATGTGCGATAATCCGTACCATCCCAGTAGGGTTCCCCAAAATGGGTTGTAGCGACGCTTTGCAAAGATTTATAAAAATACGTAATCTTGTAGAAAATGGTTTTAATAGTAAAAGGTATTTAATTGTAAATTCGTATTCCCTATTCTATATTCCCGAAAGGTATTGTGCTATGTTGCATATGAGTGTTGTGAAGAGATAGTTCATTACCTCGTGATCTATCTAAAGGTATAGCAAGAATTATGAATTTTTAAAGTCAAAACTAAAGTACATGGTATTTTTCTGAAAAAGAGCGGTAAAACTTACAAAATGAAATATTTTGCAATGAAACTTGCTCAACTTGTTTTGTTAATGATTAATAGTCAATATTTAAGAGTTTGGAATGGTTGTGTTTAATGAAAATTGTACTTTTTAAAGAAAACCGAATCGGAAGTCGGATTAATTCCGCTTCCGTCGGGTTTTAGTTTTACAAATTTTTAGAATGGAATAGAGAAGGGGGAGGAGGGAATTACTTGTTGTTAGGTTAGAGAAGAGGGAGAGGAGGAAATAAGATTTGTTGGTTGATCAGTCGAAAATACTGCATTTTTAACACGGCAATTTCCCTAACATTTGCATTCACCTAGAAGTGTTCGGCATTCATATTACACATATTAGCAAATCAGTCGTAAAATATCAGATTGCATGTGTTAGACTCTAAAACCGACATTTCTGAGGGAATTGTGTGTTTATCATGGCATCGCATCATCCCTATATTGCGCAACACTTGTTTCGAAGTCTGTGCAGGAAAATCCAGAAGAAAAGCCAAAATTGTCATTTTGCTGATCAAACATTACACCAACTCTAAGTTTTGAGATCTGGTAGCAATCCAAAGGGAGAAATACAATTCAACATATCAGAAAATAGCCCAAGTGTTAGGCCCAACAATCACCAGAAGAACCAAGCCCTGAAGCTTCAAAAGAGCCGCGGAACAGCGGCGGGTGCCGGCTTGCGCCGCGGTTCCGCGGCGCTTCTGCCACGTCAACGCTCTATTTTCAGTGCACAATTCTGATCTCAAGGCCCACATTCATTTCATACATGTCAAATTCCAGAATTCTTTCGAAGATTCTTCCAGATCAGCAAAGATGATTAATTAGGCTAATCTTGATTAAGCTCTTAACTAATCACATCTAGAAGCTTCTCCTCAACAAACTTTTGGAAGGAAATTCAAATCTCCTCTCACTAACTTTTGGAGGGAAATTCAAATTCTAATCCTAGATCTAGGGTTTAGGGAAGTCTATAAATAGAAGCCTAGACCTAGGGTTAATGAAATCTTTTAGTTAGCTAGTTCTTTACATTCTTAAATCTCTACTCTCTCATCTTCTTCCACAAGTCTAGTGACAAGACTTGTGCGAAACCCTAATCCTAATTCCTATCCAAATTCAAGATCCCGAGTACCAAATCAAGCGAGAAGCCCTTCAACCTTTTAGGAGCGGAGCCGATCTCCAACCGAGCAAGTGATCCAAGCCGATCCGCGACTCACGGAGCCGAGCGAAGCCAAATCGACGATCGAGTTCTTCCTCTTGTAGTTCTTAAGCGATTGTAATGAAATTGTTGATATAAATAAAAGGTGAAATTCTTTAATCTCGTTTTCTTTAAATTCTTGCATCATGATTCGATCTCAATTTATGACTGTGGTTCTTGTGATGATGTTTGAGTAAAACTCCGCTCGTAAAGGAGTCGAGACGATCAATAGAATGATGATGTAACAAATCTTTATACGATTCTTAAGTCCTACGAGTTTTGTAAACCCTAGCAAGTTCAAGAACCGATGACCTAGTTTCGTTGCGATACTTTCTTGATTGTGATCGCTCGAAATTAGGGATCTACGATCGTTTCTTGAATTTACTAGTGGCTAGAATGTGAATGATATCGACGAAAGAATAAGGGATAAATGATGAAACCCTAGTTTCACTAGAAATCCCCAATTCTCGTCGATCATCATCGATCTAGTATCGATTCATCGAAGGATAAGAATACGTCATCGTGAGATTGCATCACATCTATAGATCCGATCGATTCCTACGAGCCTCATTTCGATTCTTGATATTTGGTTGGAAAAATCATCAAACTATCAATTCTTGATTCTATCTTTTTCTTGTTATTAGATCTATATTTTCTAATTCTTGAACTTCAAATATAAATCATGAATTATTTTCTTTTCTTTTCTTTAAAGTTTCAATTCATCTAATTCGAAAGACGAACTATTACACTGTCCCTGTGGACGATCCGCACTCACTTACAATCTACATCCGACACCGTAGTTGATTGCGGTCAAATAATTTTTGGTTGTGATTTCTATACAATTTCCAACATACACAATCCAAAATCGTTTTCAATCATTGGTGCATCGTTTCGTCGCCAGAAGCTCCTAGATGCGTCGTCGGAAAATTGCCGGAGCTTCTCCCTACGCTCACTTGTACACAAAATTCTAGAGAGCTTTCTTAAGAGTTTTGGACAGGATTTAGGAGTGAGGGGTGTGTGTTTAGGGGTGGTATTTATAGGATAAGATTAGGGTTAGGGTAGGTGAAAGGGTGTGAGAAAAGTATTAAATAAATGGTTTAATGGAGTTTTAAAGAGCTCTGTTAATATGCAGAAAACTTAAAGTATACAGGGGTAATGGGGAGGCCAAAAGGCAGAACTTTCATGTTGACAACTCGGCGATCCGACCGAGTTCGGCCGATGGAGGCGGGCCGAGTCGGCCGAGTCGCCGGCTGACTCAGGCCGAGTCAGGCCGGGGCTCGCCGTCAAAGGTCCGTCGTCGCTTGGTTTACCCCATGAGACAATTTGTTTTATATGTGACGTGGGGTTTTTACGAGTTATGCACGTGTAGACCCATGGACTTCTAAAAATTTACAATAAAACAATATTAAAAGTAGTGTGGCTGATGGGATTTGAACTCTGGTGCTTTGGGTCAGTAGTGCAAGGTCTTACCAATGAGCTACAATCTTCTTCCTGATATTAAAAAGCAAAACAATTACTTATAGTACTCACAGGAAATGTAAATACCCCAAGTATACATTAATTTTTAAACATATTTTTTTACACTAAAATTGGAGTTGTTACAAAGTGTCTTAACAATATTTTTTGCCTGGTAATGATTCTATGGAATGCTTTCCTTTCCTTCAGGAATTACCTTGCGTAGGAGTTCAAGAAGCACGTAAAAGTGCTCGTTATCCATCCGCTAATCATCTTAAGATGGAGGAGTTTTATTACAAATGACTGTCTACTAAATTTCGTACAGCCTTCGTACAGATCTTGTTTGTTTTTCTTCATAAGTTTCTGTAATTCTTTTATTTCACCGGTGCCTTCAGACGGTTCAATATCATTCATTTACTCTCCAACAAATAAATCTTACAACATCTCATGTGTATCATCTATCCTGTCACCCGTCGGCAATTCAGCTTGCGAAGCTGCAGTCTTATTATCCATCATTGTTTCCTCGTCACGTATTCCCTCGCCATGTTAATTCCAATGTATGTAGTTTGGTTCAAAACTCTCTACAAACACATGTTATTCTATCACTTCACGTCGAAACGGGTTCTATTCTCATATTTCTTATAAGGACAGAACAAGAGTCCGTCTCGGCTACGCTTTGGGTACATCTCTACGTAATCTAAAAAGGCTTTAAGCCCTTCTTTAAATCAGGTGTCTCTCAAACTATACCTATCTTTTTTCCTCACGTGCATAAATTATTTATCCGGAAGAATTCTCATCTATTATAACACAGATAATACTATGAGTTTAACACATCTTATGAGTTTATTACAAGCTCATCATTAAATAAATTTCAAGTCTTAAATTAGATTTCATGATGTGGACGCATCAAAATATCTAAAGTCATTTAAAATTGTCGTAAGTATTCAGGGCAAAAGATCGGGACGAATAATTAGTTTCACGGTTGTCAGGGATAAAGGTCCTAATTTCCATTACAAATACAACACTTGCATCTCACATCCTCCTGTTTTTCGTCTATTTCGAGAAAATTTCGGCAACAATTTCCCCCTGTTTCTCGTATTCATACATAAATCTGTACATGGGGAACAAGTGGAAAGCACCGTCAAAATCTCTCAAAATGGACGAAAATACAGGAGCATGTGAGATGTGAGTCTTGTTGCATTCGTAATATGTCCAAACTGAACAAATCCGACAATTACTGTATGTCAAATCCTCTCGTCGAATACTACACATATGTTTGAAAAAAATTGAACATGACGCTCAACTCTCACAAACATATAATGTGATCCTATCAATTCGACGGGTAAAATATTTGACATATACCAATTGTCAGACGGGAAACTATAGGTCGATCCTAAACAAGTTTAAGACCTTTCGATCTTAAATATACTGATTAAATAAAAATATAAAACCCTAGTTACGTTTCTAATCAAAATTTTAGGATATCCCATAACTTTCTATTTAATCGTTTCTTAATCAGGGTCTCGGTTTACTATTATCCGGCCTTAATTAAGATTCCTTAATTAATGTAATTAATGTTATAGGTTAATTAGTGTTAATTTTTCTTAATCAATTTGATTTTAATTTTGATTTATGCTTCTACTATAGTTTAATTGGTATTAAAGGATTTGATTTTTATTTTGATTTGGTTTATAAATTATGCTATAATTAAAAAATCTAAGCAATAAATTATAAGCAACAAGATATCGAATTATTAAATTTACAAAATAAAGGATATCAAATCATTAAATTTACAAAATACGAGCTAGAACTTAGGATGAATATATATTCTTAAATATTTCATATGCGAGCACGCACGCACACCCACACACATACACTCACACACTCTCACATATACGTGCGCGCACTCATACATACACCTGCTCTCTTTCTCTCTCACACACACTCTTTTACATATGTTCGCGCGAACATACATTTACACATACTCACAAACACGCATGCACGCGAGCACCCCATCAATTAACTATAATACATTTTACCTTAAATTCATCCAATATAATCTTATAATCCATCTTACCCTAAATTAATCTAACAAGTAAATACATCGATTACTTATAATCTTTATATCTTCAACTCTAAATCTAAATTACTAAATTTATATTTCAATTTTTCATCTATTTTCAATTCTAAAACGCATCTAAAACAATTTTCTTCAATTTTATTTTAATGATAAAACCCACCAATCCCCAAAATCAAAATAATCATATTTAATATATCAAAACCAACACAAATCACATATTATAATCACCTAATTTCCAATTTTAATAATCTAATTGAAAAAAATTAGGATTAGGAGGAGAAAACACCAAACTTGGCCTGGATTTGAAAAGAAAATAAAGCGATTGCAAGCACCTACACCACCAACTGCAACAATAACACCTACAAAAAAATTAAGGTTAGATTTCATAATTTTTCCGAAAAATTTGAGAAAAAAGAGGAAAAGAATAACCTCTTGAGAAAATTTTTGGGGGAATGAGGAGGAAGAAGGAGCCATCGCGGCTCATATTTGATCGACATATTAGCGACCGTTTAAAATGGTCACTAATATTATGTGAACAGTCTCCAATGTATTGAAGACCGTTCATTAAAGACTGTATAATATATACGGTCTCTAATAATTTATTAGGAACCGTATATATTTACACGGTCCTATTGGATTTCGGTGTCCGCGCTGCAAAAACCGCGGCCGAGACGGAAGCGAAAATTTTTTTTTTAGCGAACACCGAACATCCGTAAAATCCAAGATTCGATCCATAGATCTAAATTAGCTAACTAAAAGTGCAATGGTTGAGAAAATACAATTTTTGTCACGTGCCCACACAATTGTGGAAGACCCCTCCAAGCTCGCCGAAGACGATCCCCCCGAGAGAATCCGGAGAAGGCTTTAACCGACGATCTAGACTTGCTAGGTTTGGATGATCGGTGATGTAGGAATACTTCACTAAATTTTTCTCTCTAAAATCTATGCTCAAAATAATAGCAAGAAGAAGAAAGAGAAGGAAAAGAGGAAAGAACCATGAAGCATGAGTTCAAGTGAGGAATGGAAAACATTAAGTGTAGAAACGTGTGAGAATGGCTTGCTTTTACAACCATGGTGCAATAGTGCACATAAATGATTTTATCATTTTAAAATCTCCAAGCCATACCTCTCTACATGCATGCACCATGCTTCATAATTCCTCCTTTCCACCTCATTTCTTTTTATTTTTCTAAATAGAAAAATAAATATGAGGTATCCTTGTTTCCCCCAATCAGAGCAAATCTCTGTTTAAAATTCAAATTTCGAAAAGAAGCAACGCTTCAGATGCAGTGCCAAGTGCGCTGCGCCCTAAGCAGCCCACCGCGTGCAAAGCACATGGACGCTAGCGCTGGGTGTGCTGCACTCTAAGCAGCGCACCATGTGTGCGCTAGAGGTAGGTGCGCTGCGCTCTAAAAGGCGCACCACATGTCAAATACGGGTGCGCTTGCGCAATGTGCACTGCCCTTTAAGCAGCGCACCACGTGCAAAGCACGGGTGCGCTAGCGCTGGAACTAAAAGCTCCCCACCGTTAGATCAAAGATCTAATAATAATGATAAATCATTAATTAATCAGAATTAAATTCTGTTAAGGAAAGATTGCCAAAACCTTTCCAAATAATAAGATTGTGCTCTGTAAATCAGAGCACCGTTGGATCAATAATCCAATAGTAAATAAAAATTACCAAAAGACAGAATAAATTCTGTATGGAAAGATTTATCAATCTTGTTAAAAACAAGAAGATTGCCTTCTGTAAATCAGAAGCCCTTGGATCAAAGATCCAACGATGGGAAATTCCCCAAATCAATTGGAGAGAAGATCTCCTTAACTGATTCAACAAATCAGCTTGCCCTATATAAAGGCCCCTAGACTTCAAGTCTCGAGATACAGAGATATAAAAAAATAGAGAGAAAAACCTCCCCAAAAAACTTAGAGAAATTCAAAAGAGCAAGCTCTTGCAAGAAGATTTTTCTTCAAGGTAAGAATGAATGATGATGAACACAGAGATGAAATCATCTCATGATTAAGAAAGAAGAATTCATTTCTTTAAAAAGATCATAGATCTACAAAGACAAAAAGTCTTTCACAAAGAGATCAAAAGATCTCATCATAAAATAAAAGATTAACTGCAGGGGCTTGTGCCTGCAGGGAAGAGCG
Source organism: Agapanthus africanus (assembly GCA_030015575.1). NCBI lineage: Eukaryota > Viridiplantae > Streptophyta > Magnoliopsida > Asparagales > Amaryllidaceae > Agapanthus > Agapanthus africanus. The sequence goes on from CM057345.1 coordinate 59,657,859, forward strand.
TCCCCACAATAAAAAAAACCCCTCAAATGAGGGGGAATCTGACGAAGTCTGCTACATCGGCCGCATCCGTTTAAACCTTCGTTACACGGTGTCATAAATCAACTTGGCATCTTCGGAGAGGTGGAAGGATAGCACCAATTAGCATCTGCCTCGAAATTCAGGCGAGACGGACCTGTGCGGTCGCGTCTCCGTGTTTCGGCGGGGAACAGATTCTGGCATGCCCGGTGGGACCTTTTCCTCTTTTCACTCCACACTTCGTGTGTCGTGTTCGCGAACGAATCGCTGTTTGATATGGTTTCCCTTGGGTTCGAGGTACTAAGATTTGGTTTTGCTCCTGTGCAGAAAAAAGAACATCAATGGCCTCCAACTGCTCCAACTGCAACTGCAACTCCCATTCCGCCTCATCTGGAGGTGTAACCTACGGGCCCCAAGCGGCCTCACTGTTCAAGATGCCAGTGGAGCAAATAACTCAGGCCACCACTAGACTGTTCTTTGGGACCATGATCCCACCGATGAACTTCAATGCCCCGTTGCTGCCGCAAGAAGCCCCAAAGAACTCGGTCTTTGATCGACTTACCACTGCTGCGACCTCTTTCAACGGGTCGCCCAACTCCACTACCTCAGTTTTCAGCAGACTGAACCGGAACGCCAACAACCCCGCGGTACCCGAAGCAGCCATCCCAAAGCGGATAGCCATCCCGGCTCAAGTGGATGAAATTATTAGAGAGGCTTCTTCTGCCAAGAAGTCAGTCTTCACAAGGCTATCCATTCCGGCTCCCGTTTCAGGTGAAATCGTCAAGGCTGCTTCATCTGCTCGGAAGTCTGCCTTCGAAAGACTGGCTATTCCCTCTCAACAGACGTCAGTCTTCAATAGGCTGATAACAACAACTTCTGACCAACACAGGGGGAATGAGGAAGTCACCCCTACAGCTGAGACAATCCCAACGGCTCGACACGCTCGACGTCTCCACTGGCGCCGAGTAAGGAAGGCTGGGGGCAGCTCCCCGTCTGGACTAACTCCACCAGCTCCCATGGTGGAAATCAATGTTGCTGTTCCAACTGGGAACAGTTTTGAACCGCTTAGGAGGGTTCGCAAGAACCCTCCGACTGCCGTGCTGAAAAGATCTCCTCCACCAATGGAGATTGCTTCAGAAAAGAAGCCGGAGCAGCTCCCTCAGCGGCTTTCCTCCAAAATTTATAAAGTCTGGCGACAGGTCCAGGAATCGGTGATTGACCAGGACTACTCTCTCCGACCAAAAAAGATTAAAGCTTGGCAGGAAAAGAGCCATCCCGTGGTACCACAGAAGATGTCATCCGTCTGGGTGCCCGCTGCAACGGCTCCCCCAACTTCAACCGCTCACAAGAGAAGGATGCCGGAGAAAGCCCCTATGACCGCGACGGACCGCAAAAACGCTGAATCTAAACGCCCCAAGTCTGGGGGCATGGTAACACATACCGTTTATATGGCTTCCGGAAAAGAGGAAAGCCGTGCTTCCACGGGTCATCAACCGCTTACCCGATCGATAACGAAGGCTCAGGAACAACAGCGGCAGAAACTTCAGGAGATGCTGATGCAATGGCCGCACTCACTGGGCCGAAAGAAAATTCAGAGACTTCAGAGCAGCGTCGGGAACAAGAAACTGATACTGAATTCCTCCGAAGAATGCTCGAGAGGAAAGAAAAAGAGGCCGCAGAACAGGCAGCCAACATCAAACGAATGGCTCTTTTGTTCCAAGACATGGCTGTGATGATGTTACAGCCGGAACCTCCAGCTGAAGACCCCCCAATCATCATTGAAGACGACAGAGGGGAGACATCGAACCCCCTCCGGCTCTTTCAGCAGCCAAAGAAGAGACAATCTCTAAGGCCGCCTTGGACGACTACAACGCTCAGCAAATACGAGCTCACCAGGCAAATGAAGCGGCCGACCAAATTGTTAAAACTGGGCGACCATATCCAGGATGGTACGATCAGATCAAGTATCCGCCAGGATACACGATCCCTAAATTCCATGTATATAAAGGGACGGGAAATTCGCATCAGTATGTTGCCCAGTTTAGGGCTCTATGTGGTAACACCGGAGGCGACGATAAACTGCTCTATGTTGAAAACTCACCTCCCAAGTTTGAGTCCTTTGAATTTTCAGATGAGTTAGTCGAACCATCAGACTCGGTTGCTTACGGTCATTTCGAACCATTGATGGAATCTTTCGAGTTCGAGACAGATTACTTAGGTGAGATTAAGACTATCCATAAATCACTCCCTTTCGTCCTTCCTATCGTTTCGACCACGCAAGAATCCGTCGCGTTTCCATTTTCAATGGATGGTTTACCAAGTTCAACGTACCCATGTTTTCTTCTGAATCTTGAGGGATTTGACCCCATTTCTCGACGGGTTGATAGATTAGCACAATCGCTTTTAACACATAGGTCATCACAAATTGCGCTAATTTATTCACTCGATTTACACCCTCAAGTTCGTACTACACTTCTTTCTCTCTTCCGCCATTCTTCTCCTCCACCGAGACCATATTCCACCCTTTTCCCATACGGTCTCGTGTGTTTCTCAACTCCTTTGTCTACACGCCATTCTTCCACCAACCCTACCATTATCACGATAGAATTTTTGAATGGTTGGTGCTAACCTTTGGTCTGTGTAAGGCCTTGTATAGTTTGATTTTTCACCCCCCTAACTCTAAACTTTAACGCTTAAAACAGTGGCAACACTGTATCACTTAAGTTTGGGGGGACCTTTTTGTACTATTTTTTTTTTTACAATAAAAAAAATTATAAATAAATAAACAGGGGAGTGCCGACATTTTCAACCCTCTTGGTATAGCATGATAGTGAGGACACTGTCAAGGTTAAGTTTGGTGGTGTGCTCGGTAAGCCTTCTTCCTTCGCATTCATGTGTATATTTTTGCATTTGCATACTTATTTTAAAACCCATAAAAAATTAAAAATTTTAAAAATTATAAAAATTAAAATATTCAATTTTGGCCTTAATTAACTCGAATTTGACAAAAAGGTTAATTAGCTAGGAACAACTAAATCCTAGACTTAGTAAATTAAAAATCCTAAAAATAACCTTCCTTAAAAATTTAACGGTATAAAGTATATGTCTTTGTAGTTTATTTAGAAATAGGCAAATTTCGAGTTCACTTCTTGGGCTAAGTCAAGATAAAGGAAAAGTATTGATATTTTTATTTAAGTGTGAGTCTGAAAAATAATTCCTAATCTTAAGTCTAAATTCTGAAAATATATACCCTACAAATTGCACAAACACGCACCTTGAAACTTGGAATAGTAGAAGAGACCTTGAAATGCTCTTGTCTAAAGTCCTTAGTGCAAAGAAAATAAAATAAAAATTCAAGTGTGAATAAAGAGATAAAAAAAATGAACACTGGTTTTTATAATTACTTAAGGCTGCATTAATAAAAAAAAAATATTTAGCGAGGGTGCTTCATCACCTAGTGCCTTAAACCAACTGGTTTGGGAGTCACTGCTAAAGCCTTAGGTGTTACAAGACTAGGAATTACGCTTTAATGAGAAAACACATCTTGTAATCGGTTGTTGGTACCTCAAGAAGTATTAACTGTCGCATGAAGGATGTGTGAGCAAAAATTCATCTAAAAAATTCACCAATTAAGAAGTGTTTTGGACAACGGACAAGAGTATGATTGCTTGATTTGAATTTCCAAGTGTATGGGTGATATATACACACACGTAGGGGTATGTGATTGGGGTTTAGATAAGAGATAGGAATGAAGAATATGACTTATATCTTTAATAGAGATGATAAAAATTCCTAAGTTGAGATGGAACCCTAGAAGGAAAACTTAAGAGATGCCAAAAGCTAAGTAGGTCTACAGAACATATATAATCTTAAGTTAAATGATAAGGAAGCGTGAAGAATACAGGTGGATAATTTACGAGTTGAAGATAATAGAATTCCTTGTTAGAAAACCTAATTGGAGAATAAAAGTCAATGAGCCGAATTGATAGGATTTTGTGGGTAGTATCCGCTGAAAACCCTCAGGAGACAACACTCCTCCTACTAGGGATCCTAGAGGTTTAACGGGTTGTTGCACGAGCTCAGTGCAATCGCGATTCCCTGCGAAAGTGAGGTTAGGTTTTTGTTGAGAATAAAACTAGGTTTGCTCGAGAACGAGCAAAAGATAAGTTTGGGAGTATTTGTTTATACCGTAATATTGCATTATTACATTCCCCATTCTTATTCAGTTTACAAATAAACAGGTGCTTTTGACCCATGTCTGCTACATAATTACAGGTTACAGATTCTTGGAACAAAAACAGTGAAAAAGATAAAAGACGATGCAAAAATGAGACTATGACCGATAAATGGTGGAATCTTGATCAAGCCTATAGTTGGAGAATAAACGAAGATCAGTTCACAAAGAACATGGCATCGCAAGGTTCAAGACTTCGACACGAAGCAACAGTAAAAGTCCACTACAATTATTCACTGCGGAGATCTGGGAGAGAACGAGAAGACATCCCAGAGAACCAACTGAAGAAACAGGAAGAAATAGTCAACCAAAAGCAGCAGACCAAAAACCACCCAACAAGCCTCCTATTTGGCCGCGGAACCGCGGCCAAACCTAGCCTATGGCCGCGGTTCCGCGGCCAAACCTAGCCTATGGCCGCGGTTCCGCGGCCGTGTATGGCACGTATTGGATGAAATTTTCCAGAACGATTGGCGGCGCGTTGACTAGTCTACCTAAGGGCATTTTTGTAAAAGCATACATGCGGCGATTGTAAACCTAGGGTTTTCTATGAATCTATAAATAGAGAACCAAATTCTTGTATTAGGTCATGCCTCCTTTCATTAATAAAATTCAGAATTCTTTTTGGAGAGCATCAATTTGTAAGTAGATTTTATTTTTGCCCTAGTTCTTAGTTTCAATTTCTGCCCTAGATAAATTCTTATTTGCCTTAGTTTAATCTAGATTAGAATTTTTATTAATCTGCAGTAGTTAATTAATCTCTTAACCCTAAAAAAAATTAAAAATCATGTCTTTTGTAGATCCCTCAATGAGCGAGTAGTTTCCTCGCTTGTTAGGGTTAGGAATAGGGGAGGGTTTGAGAGATGAAGATCTCCCACCCCTTTCTTTCCCAATCACTTGTGAATAATTAGGACTCCATGAATACTTTCATATTCCGCTCCCTACGGCACCCTACCCATGAGGTAACGGTGACACCGTAGTATAAAAGACCGGAAATGCATGTCTTCTATGGAGGTTAGGGTAAGGATTAAGAAAGGACGGACAAGGATCTAGAGGAAGAAACATCGTTTCTTCCCGATCATCCTAATCCCCTTTATTAATAATTACCATAACTCCTAAAAAGATCTAATTTAGGGCATTGAAAGAGGTGGGAAATTTTATTTTACCAAACTTAACCTAAACCTAATCCTAGCAAGTTTCCTAAATCCTAGTCTAAATCAAATTAGTTTTAGTGATAAAGATCTAAACACCCTTTGGAATTAGCTCGTAAGAACAACTAGGAAATATACATCATCCCTGTGGACCGACCCATATTCACCGGCTAGCTACCGAGCGACGTCGTTCTTGATTGCGGTAATATTATTTTTTATCGTTAAAATCCAACTCAAATCAAATGGGTTTTTCGAATATAGCCAATTCGCGCTCTCGATTGGCTTTGCTATTCTGACGGGCTTCGTTCAGTAGCAAGTCGATCATCTTGTCAGACGGTTCCAAGGGTTTTGGTTTCGATCCTGCCCCCAGCTTTTTTATGCTGTGCTCTATCGCCGAGTGAGCTTTTTCGTTAGTTAACGCCGAATGAGAGATCATGTGGCAACTTACCACATAGTCCTCAGATTCTTCTGACGAGTCATCCCCGTCGTTATTATCGTTATCTCCGCTCCCAAGGATATTGTTGAGAAATTCTTGGAGTGTGACCGGGGTTCGCGCCTTCTGGTTATATTCCTCCAGCGCGTCAATATGCTTTTGTAGATCCGTGCGCTTGTCATCAAACTGCGCGGGCTTTTTGATCTTCTTCTTTTTCTTCGAAGACTTTGACGGCTGGGCCCGAATATTTTGTCCACCATCACTATTAACTCCCAATGTTGGGCGTGGTTTCAGCATCCTCTCGATGATCTCCGGCTCAAGCGGGCTTTTCCACCTGATCGCCGGGCATGTTTGAAGATCTTTCAGCATTCTTTTAGTTTTTGTCGAAAGAACGACTTCTCATGGAGCTTCTTCTATAAAAGAGCACGATGCCCCCGGTGTGTCCACCCTTTTAGGAGTGTGCTGTTGTGGCGGATTCACCTTCCAATTTTCAGATAGCACGAACTTGCCCTGTTGGTATTGGTCTTCCACCCATTTTTTGAAGACGTAGCAGTCTTCGATCAGATGGCCCAATACTCGGTGGTAGGGGCAGTAATTGGGATCGTTGATGTCGTTTGGTTGCGGTGGGTGTCTCGACTCCGATAGAGTAATGAGCCCATTGCGCACTGCCAGTTCAAACAGTTTCCTTGTTTTATCCCGGGGAAATGAGTAAGGATGTCTCAACTTCACATCAAGGGATTGTCGCTTGTTGCTTTGGCGAACAACCGGTCTCGGGCCACTCGGTTGTTGTTGAACATTGGCGACGAAGGTTGTTTTCCTTTTCCCCTTCTCATTCCGAGGATCCTTCTTTGAGGAGGATGGTCTAAGACCCATCTGGTCTATTTGGGTCAGCTTGTCGATCAAGGCCTGGAAGGTAGCCGGCTTGAAGAACATTATGAATTGGAATATGGTCGCCTGCGGATCAAGGGTTCCCACAAACATGCCTACTACAGGAGCTTCTTCTATGCGATGTTCACACTTCGACCATAGGTTGCTCCACTGTATCACATACTGAACCCATGTTTCGCCTTGTTTCACCCTGGCATTGATCAACGCCGTGATTGGGGTGCGTTCGCTGGCGCTTGCGAAATGCTGGGTGAATAACAGCTCCATCTCCGTGAATGTTTTGACGGAGTCATTTGGAAGCTCCGAATACCATTCGAAGGCCGTCTCCGCCAAACTGCCAACGAATTGGCGAAGCAGTAGCTTATCGTCACCTCCTGTGTTGCCGCACAGAGCCCTAAATTGAGCGACATGCTGATGCAGATTTCCAGTCCCCTTATATACGTGGAATTTGGGGATCGTGTATCCCGGCGAGTACTTTATTTGGTCATACCAACCCGGATAGGGTCGTCCAGTTTTAACAATTTGCCCGGCCGTTTCGCTCGCATGATGAGCTCGTATCTACTGAGCGATGTAATCATCCATGGCAGCTTTTGAGATGGTCTCCTCTTTGGCTGTTGACAGAGCCGGCAGAGGATTTGATGTCTCTCCTCTATCATCTTCAATTATTATTGGAGGATCTTCAGTTGGAGGGTCCGGCTGGATCATCATACCCACCATATCTTGGAATAGAAGGGCCATTTGTTTTATATTGGCCGCTTGTTCCACGGCCTCTTTGTCCTTCTTCTCAAGCATTCTCCGAAGGAATTCAGCATCAGTTTCCTGCTCATGGCGTTGCTCCGAGGATGTCTCCAGGCTTGCTTTCGGTCCCGTAGGTGCGGCCATAGCTGTTAACATCTCTTGGAGCTTTTGTTGTTGCTGGTCCTGAGCCTTAGTCACTGATCGCGTAAGCGGTCGATGACCTGTGGAAATACGGCTATCCTCTTTTCCGGATGCCATATAGACGGTATGCACCACCATGCCCCCAGACTTAGGGCATTTAGATTCAGTGTCCTTGCGATTTGCCAAAGATGCGGGGATCTTCTCCGGACTCCTCTTTTTGTGGGCGGTCGAAGTTGAGGGAGCCGTTGTAGCGGGCACCCAAACAGATGAAACCTTCTGTGGCTTGACAGGGTGATCCCCTTCTCGCCGAACTTTCATCTTTTTCTGTCGGCGGGGATAGTCTTGATCAATCACCGAGTCTTGGACTTGTCACTAAACTTTATAAATTTTAGAGGATAGCCGCTGAGGGGGCTACTCCGGCCTCGCCTTTGTGATCTTTTCAACAGGCGGAGGAGACTTTTTTAGCACAACAATTGGCGAATTCCTGCGCACCTTGTTAAGCAGTTCAAAGCTGTTCCCGGTTGGAACAGCAGCATCAACTTCCACCATTGGAGCTGGCGGAGTCAGTCCAGAAAGGGAATTGCCCCCAGCTTTCCTTACTCGGCGCCAGTGGCGACATCGAGCATGTCGTGCAGCCGGGATCACCTCCGCTGTTGGATCGGCTTTTCCATGCCCCCTGTTCTGATGAGAGTCTGTTGTTGGCGCCAGCCTGTCAAAGACAGATGCTTACTGAGAGGGAATGGCGATGTTTGAAAAGGCCGATTTTCGTGCAGGGGAAACGGCCTTGGTTATTTCACCCGGAGTGGGAGCTGAAACGGCCAGTCTTGTGAAGACCGACCCCTTATCCGGAGAAGCCGCCTTGGTGACTTCAGGAATAGAAATGGCTATCCGCTTCGGGATAACGCCTTCTGGTATTGCGGGCTTTTTCATGGGCCTGTTGGAGCTTTGGCCCAGTCTGCTGAAAACTGAGGCGCTTGGATTGGACGACCCGTTAAGAGGGGCCGCAGTAGTGATAAGCCGATCAAAGACCGACTTCTTCGGGGCTTCTTGCGATAACATCGGGGCATTAAAACCCACCGGTGGGATCATAGTCCTAAAGAATAGCCCAGTGGTGGCCTGAGTCACCTGGTCCACCGGCATTGTAAAAATAGAGGCCGCCGAGGCCCATAGGTCACTCCTCCTGCGGGGACGGAGTGAGAGTTATTGCTATTGTTGCAGCTTGTACAGTTGAAAACCATTTGATCTTCTTTTTTCTGCACGGGAGCAAAACCAAATCTTAGTACCTCAAACCCAAGGGCAACCATATTAAACCGCGATCCGTTCGTGAACACAACACACGAAGTGTGGAGTGGAAAGAGGAAAAGGTCCCACCGGGCGTGCCAGAATCTATTCTCCTCCGAAAGACCGGGAAGACTGACGTCTTGCTTGAATTTGGGGGCAAATGCTATTTGGATTTATCCGTCCACCTCTCCGAAGATGCCAAGTTGATTTATGGCGCCGTATATCGGAAGTTTAGACAAATGCGGCTGATATAGTAGACTTCGTCAGATTCCCCCTCATTGTGAGGGGTTTTTGATTGTGGGGACGTTCTTCCCTATAGGCGCAAGCCCCTGCAATTAATTACGCTACCGCATCGCGGTAACAACTTTCTCCTTCTCCAGATGGTCACTTCGTGTCGTGTGTGTTTGTTTTGTTTTTGGTTGCCTATGGATTGTATACGGAGACTAATTTATGTTGTCGCCCGTAGGGCGTGGATTAGTCCAAATCCGTATCTTCTTAGATTTGGGTTTGGGGTTGGGTTTAAGGATACGTTAGTCTCATTTGAGACTAAGATCAACTTAAACGTTTGTTAAGGATACGTTAGTCTAATTTTAGACTAAGATCAACTTAACAGTTTGTTAAGGACACGTTAGTCTAATTTTAGACTAAGGTCAACTTAACCATTTGTTAAGGATACGTTAGTCTAATTTTAGACTAAGATCTACTTAACAGGATCATTTAGATCCAACAAAAGAGCATTTGGGCTCTATTGTTTTAGTTTAGGGACTTTGCGGTCAATTACCAGTTTAAGGACATGGTGGTCCAAGGTTAAGGACATCATAGTCCATGGGTTTAAAGGACCCCACAGTCCGAGGTTAAAGATATCATAGTCCATGGGTTTAAAGGACCCCACAGTCCGAGGTTAAAGACGTCATAGTCTATGAAATGTATGGTTGTCGGGACCCGTCACCTCTCTGAAGACGTTGAAGGATTACAACGACAAATATCAGAGGGGTTCAGAGATGTACTCTTGAACCAATTTTGATTGGGAAATCTGTAGTCCAATTTAGGACTAAGATCAATTAATTCGATTATGAGAATATTGGCTCAGTTAAATCTGAATTGAGGACTTATGGCCAACTTGGGCTAAGTCCAATTAAGTTTGAAATGTTGGCCTTTTGTTGGACTGTTGAACATTTGTCTGGGTTCAGCCCTCCCATTATTTAGCAATGCTAAACAGGAGTTTGGGGGTTCTGACGACATTTTGTCTTTGGCTGAGCACTAACCATTCATTATAGCTCTGGACTTTACTTTGCATATCATATGAACTGATTAGTTTTGAGGTTCAGTTGAAGGGGAGATTTGCCTCTGGAAAACTTAGTCAATTTGGGCTAAGCTAGGTTTTAGAATAGTGTTAAACACTAGAGGATACTTGGCGATCACGTGCTCCCACGTGATGTGCTGAAATATAGTGTTAAACACTAAGGACGAAGCGCTTAAAGTAGTGTTAAACACTAAAATTGAATTGGTCACATGGGGACACGTGAGGTATCTGAGAATGGGGCCAGACTTTCTTTATTTTGTTCTCAGAATATTCAAATAAATGTTAAACATTTTTAGTCTTTGAAATTATCACGTGTGGACACGTGACAATGCCTCTCCGTTGAGCATCAATTCCTCTGTTTTCCCCTATTTTATTCTTTAGAAAAGGGTGTTTGTCAGGGGTCATGTGGGGACACGTGAGGCGCCCTAAATCAGTACTGCCTTTGGCTTTGTTCTCTTTTATTTTGAGGGTCACGTGGGAGCACGTGAGGCATTGCCTCTGGGCTAATTCCTTCTTATTTTGAGGAGTCCATTAAAGGGTCACGTGGGGGCACGTGAGCGCACGTGAGCATGCTTCATTCATTCCTTTTTGTTTATTGGGATGAAGGGTCACGTGTTACCACGTGATCCTGTTGAATACTTGATCTTTACGTGCATGGAGAGCTTTAAGTCTCTTGTTTTAAGAATTAATTTTTTTTATAGGGTTAAACCCTAGTTCTGTTTAAAGGAATTAAATTGTTATGTATTTGAAAGAATTAAATTCTTATGTAGGGTTAAACCCTAATTTCATTTAGAGGAATTAAATTCCTGTGAATTTGAAAGAATTAAATTCTTGTGTAGGGTTAAACCCTAGTTTCATTTGGAGGAATTAAATTCCTATGAATTTGGGAGAATTAAATTCCCTAAACTCAATTCTCCCTCTAAGTTTTGGATCTGCATGGTAGAATCTCTCCGGTGAGAATTAAATTCTCAACTTGTGCGGAGATCTGCTTCTGCAAATCTTCAACCAAAGGAAGAACTAAGTTCTTTTCAGGAGATTTAAACTCTTAAATTGATAATTAAATTCTCTTTTTTGTTTTATAGAGCTTAGATCTCTTTCCCTTTCTCACCTAGGGCTTCTTTTTCTGAAGAGATCTTCTTTTTCTCTCTTGAGAATTAAATTCTCCTCCTTTTTTCTCTCTGTTGTTGTATATCTCAAAAAAATTCCAAGGCCCCTTCTTTTCTCTTCTTGGCTCCTATTTATAGGAGAAAGAAAAGAATCAGTTTGTTTAGTCAATCTTTCATTGAAAGATTTTAATTGATTTTCTAACCAACATGATCTTTTAGATCACTCGGTAAATTTTATTCACCATTGGATTTTTAATCCAAAAGATCTTTTATCTGTTATTTCTGGCAAATTTCAGGGAAATCTTTCCTTCTATAGAATCTTTCTATAAACTGATGATTTTTAATCACCATTGGATTAAACTTATTTCTGGCAAATTTCGGGGAAATTTTTCCTTCTATAGAATCTTTCTATAAACTGATGATTTTTAATCACCTTTGGATTTTTAATCCAATGGTGCTCCACTTTACAGAGCACAATTTTTTTGTTTGGAAAGATCTAGGGAAATATTTTTCCAACTAGGGTTTTTGATTTTCCTTAATTAGAATTTAATTCTATTAGTTCAGAAGGTTTAAGAGCCTATCACGTGTTAGCACGTGACCCCACTGATTGACCAATTAATTAGAATTTAATTCTATTGGTTTAGAGGGCTCAGAAACCCATCACGTGTTGTCACGCGATCCCACTGATTAATTATTTAATTCTATTGGTTCAGAGAGTTTAAGAGCCTATCACGTATTGGCACGTGACACCACCGATTAATTATTTCCAATTATTTATTTTATTCAGTGCCTACAGGCTTTGCCTGTAAATGGTCACGTGTCTGCACGTGATGCCCGGTCACGTGTGAGCATGTGATACCTCATAACTTTTGATCCCGGATGAATTATGAGACCCATAATATATCAAATCAAAGGATTTTTCGAGACACTTTCGATACCATTAGAATTTAGCTGTTTCTCATTCGGGAGTTTGTCAAAATGCAGCCCGGAAAATACTGGTTCGCATTTTCTTCCATAGATTACACGTGCATAGCATATTTGCTCATAACTTTTGATCCCGGATGAATTATGAAGCCCATAATATATCAAATCGAAGGCTTTTTCGAGACGCTTTTGATACCATCAGAATTCAGCTGTTTCACATTCGGGAGTTTGTCAAAATACAGTCCGGAAAATACTGGTTCACATTTTCTTAAACGTATCGCTGCCATTTGATACCTTGGGCTCTTTTGCGCAGAAATTTTTTGGCGGGAACATGTGTCAGGAAGCTCCTGACAACGGGAAATAGAGAGAGATTGAGAGAGATTCTTAGTGGCCTTCCGAGACGGCGGGACCACCTTTGGGGGGTTCCGAGAGCAGGGAGCCCCCTTGGGAGGTCCCCGACAGTGGATAGTCCCTTTTCGGAGACATTCAAAGTGGGTGATACCCTCGCGTGGATCCCCGAGGGTGGAAAATCCCCTTGTAGGGTTTCCTTTGGTGCGCGGTGATGAAAGTCGGTGACTTTTTTCGGGTTTCCTTGCTCGAATTTGTTTGCTCGGCGGCGAAAGCCATGGGCTTTCACCCCGAGAGTCCTTTTTCTCTCTTGCTCTTCAAGTTCTATAGAGAAAGGTTACTCCTTTAATTGATTTTGGTCTTGGATCTTAGGTTCTTGAAATGAAGTTATCTCAAAACGTTGGGTTATCTTTGCTATGGGCCATTTTGAGAAAGAAGGATACGGGAGAGACCCAAACAAAGTTACAGTGGAGAGAATAAAAGAAACCTTTCTCAAAAATAAGATTTTAGAGGGAAAAGAAGAACCTGCGTGAGAGAAACAGCGAAAGAGAAAAATAAAATATGGCTGGAAACCTTAGTTTTTTCACAGAAAATAATTGTTATTGATTTCATCATAGGGTTGGCTTTTTATAGCGTTTACACTTTACACTTGGGCCTCTTAGGCTTTACAATTTTGGCTTTTTGCTCTTCTCACGCATATGTGCTTATTTATGTTTGCACATAAGCCAGGTGTTTTACAATTATTTGGCTTTTTACCCATTTCCCTAACATTTTATTCATAAAAATTACATTAAATTCATTTATTGCGTAATTCTTTTCTCTTCTTCTTCGATAGGCAGATTTGCTTGGGCTCGAAACAGTTTAGGTGTGGACCCAGTTGTTTGGGAGCGGACCCGGGTTAGCCGGGCTTGCATTGACTTGAGTGTTAACTTTGACTTTTGACCTTTATCTTTTGATTTTTAATTCTGGAAATGGGGTGTATTTTTTGACCCCAACAAAATGCCTCACATCAACAAATGCACACCACATGTATGGGTTGTATGCATGAGATTGATGGATCTTATTTCGTGAAGAGGTTGTCTTAATTCCTTTTCGGCAACGTGGAGGTTATTTCTTCCCTTTTGGTGATGTGGAGATCGATACTTCCCTTTTAGCGACATGGATGTCGTTGATTAGTTACCTTTTAGCGACGTGGAGGTTGATACTTCCTTTTTGGTGACAAGGAGGTTGATGCTTTGATTTGGTTCCCATTTTGCGACACAGACCGTCGATACTTGATTGATTCCGGCACAGAGAGTCGCTGTTTGACATGTCACCGACACGGAGAGTCGCTGTTTGACACGCTACCGAGGCGGAGAGTCGATGTTTGACATATCACCGAGGTGGAGAGTTACTGTTTGATGTATTATAGGCACGGAGAGTCGTTATTGACTTGCTACCGAGGTGGAGAGTCGTTGTTTAACATGCTACCAAGGTGGAGAGTCACTGTTTGACGTATCAACGACACGGAGAGTCACTGTTGACTTGCTACTAAGGCGGAGAGTCGCTGTTTGACATATCACCTGAGATAGAGAGTCGATGTTTGACATGTCACCGGATGGAGATTTGATGTTTGACGTATCGCCTGAAACGGAGAGTCGTTGTTTGACGTATCACTGAGACGGAGAGTTGTTGTTGATGTATCATCGACAAGGAGAGTTGTTGTTAACGTATCACCGGTCTGGAGAGTCACTGATTAACGCGTCACCGAGACGGAGAGTCGTTGTTTGACGTATCACCGGCATGGAGGTCGTTGCTGACGTATCACCGAGGCGAAGAGTCGTTGTCTGACATATCACCATCACGGAGGTCATTGCTGTGGCTTGGTAAATTCGATTTTATTTAGGAATGGAGTCAATATTTCTACTACTAGAATTAGGCTCCAGAGATAACTCGTCCGATACCCAATTTGATTTGACTTGAAGTTGATTTGACCTGAGATGTGATTTGGGAGGTCCCAATCTGTCTGGTGGGACCTATAAGCTTGGAAGCACTACTTGGTGAGACTTTAGTTTGATTGTCTGATCCCTGCCTTGTTCGGCAGGACCTTCTGAGGTAGAAAGCACTCTTCGAGTGGGACTTGGATCCCTTTTTTTGTCAGTAAAGTTGGATTTGAATTGGAATTTTGTATTCCGGGCTGGCATCAGCGTTGCTAACACAGGAGCACGGGTGCAAGGAGCAATTCATCATTTTCCATTGGAGGCTTCGGGGATTCGGATTGTTATTTGGCGTCAGCATCGCTGCACTGCAATATCACCAGGAGCGGCTCATCATTCGCCTTTATGAGAATTTAGAATTTTGATTTTTTGTTGGCGTCTGCATCACTACACTGAAATTGTACTAGGGCGACTCATAATTCGATATAGGAGGATTTTATTTGTTCCTACTTTAACGACTTAGGGGTCATCTATTCTCAGTTTAACGACTTAAGTGTCGTTTTTTAATTTTTTTACGAGTTTGCGTCCCTGCGGGTTTTCATAAGCTCACGAGTAGTCTTGTTGTTTTTACTCACAAAACCTTTTTCAATTTTTCATTTGTGCCATTTTTACTTATGAACTGACCCCCCCTTTTTCTAGTTTAATGACTTAGGAGTCGAATATTCCTAGTTTAACGACTTAAAGGGTCATCTTCTGGCTTCATTTTCTTGTTTGGCATTTTTGGTGCATATTTGCTGAGCTGTCTGGGATTAACTTATCTGCAATTTAGAGCATTCATACATAGTATCTCTTGAGTTATTGGCCGTTGATGGGTGGCATGTGCCCATTTCCTTCAGCTCTTTTCAGTTGGTAGGGTTTCGAGTTTGGATCTTGATAGGCGTGTACATCACTACACTGGAATGGTACCAAGAGCGACTCATCATTCGCCGTTGAGGATTTTGAGATTTAGATTTTGGTTTTGATTTTAATCGGCGTCTACATTACTACACTGGAATTTGGTACCGGGAGCAACTTATCATTCGACTTTGAAGGGATTTTTTTATGAGTTTGCGCCCTTGCGGGTTTTCATAAGCACCCGACTGGTTGTAACGTTTTGAAAATCGTTTCGGTGAAATTTCGGAAAATCGGTAAAATAAGGGGGTTTTCTGTAAAAAGTCAAAATACAAATATCTTTATTATAAAATTAAATATACATATTCTAGCTATGTAATTGCTAGTATTTGGTGTTTATTGAGCCACTCGTAAAATTTCTATTTTTCTGAAAAATTTTCCGAAATTAATTATTTTAATATTATTTTAAGTCGTCACCAATACATTTAATTAGGGAGAATTACAAATTTGAATGAGTTGAAACAAATTTTTTGCATCATAACACATTAAACAAAATTTTAACATGTGGTTTTTGAAATGAAATGAAGCTGCCAAACGGTTTTAGAAAATATTGAAGAAAAAGGCTTAAAGGGTGCAATTAAATTTAATGGAAATTGTGGTACAATATTTATCATTTTCCCTCACCCCACACCCACACCCACACACCCCCACTTTCCCTCTTGGGCCGAGCCCATGGCAGCCCCTTTTCCCCAAGTTCCCACTTGAAAAGAGAAAAGAAAATGAAATGAATAAAGAGAGAGGGAATAAATAAAGGGGTATGGGCTTTGACTTTTATGTGGACCTAAACACTTTCTTCACCTCACTCTCTCTCCTCTCCCCCTCAATTTTCTGGTTGAGCCCCCTTCCTCCAATCCCAACAGCAGCCCCCCTTCTCATCTCATTTTTCTCCAAAAATTCCTAGAAAAATCAACTAAAACCTCACTAATTCCCAAATACAAACCTTACCCATTTTTCCTTAGCTATTCTTGTATGTATCTTGGTTAAGGGAAGCATGTTTGGGAGGCTAGATTCATGTTAGATCTCAAGATAATTGAGAGGTAAAATTCTTAACCTTATGGCTAATTGTTGTTTAATTATGATAATCTATTTTATTCAAGTGTTAATGTGGTTGTAATTGCTAGTTTAGGATATTCTAGAAAAGGGTTTGATTTTTGGGATTAGGGTTTATGAAATTCAAGTGAGGGTTTTTAACATTGTTTATGATTGTATAGTGTAGTTAACATGCTAAGTCATGCAAAGTGTAATCTAAGTGCTAAATTTGCTAATTTCTACATCTAAATTATTCTAATTAAGCTAATTACAAACTAGTTTTTTTTAGATCTATTATAATTAGTGAGTTTAAAATTTAGTTTGGGTTCGGGTGACTTAATCAAGTTATTTAGTGAGCATTTTGGCCACAAAAAAATTGTTGAAATGTTTTTATTGATTAAAACTTCAAGTTTTGAACAAAAAGGGTATTTGTGCTAATTTTGTTAACTAGGTTTTGTAAATATATATATTTTGATGAGAATAAATTATTGGAATGGTTTATATGACGTGGTTATGATATTGAGTGGATATTGCGGCCGCTGGATTTATTTAAACGTCGAGTTTTGTACAAAAACGGTTAATTTTGCTTGCTAGATTTTTGGAAAAATAGCTTTTAAACTGAGTTTGAGGTTTTTGTGAATTTTAACCTATTTTATATTATAATTAGTGCTTGTGAATGTGCAAATGAGTGTGTTTGGGTTTTTCTCGATGGTTTGGCGTTTGTACGCCGACGTCGAGGGTTTTTGGGTTGATTTGTGAATGCAACCATAGGTTTTGACCTATGTGGGATTCGTGTGTCGTTTTGGTCATGAGTCGGATTTTAATGCGATACGGTGCGTTATGATATGTAGGTACCCCATGTGGACTTCGAGACGACAAGCAAGCACGTGGAGACGTCGGCACCGGCGAGCAAGGACCAGGTGAGTAGATTTATATCTACGGGAAGAAGTCGGGTGGATGGCGTATAGCACCCCCGCAGTTCGTGGTGATGTATACGAATATGTATACACACACATACATATTGATATTATATTGTTGAGTTTATTGATGATAAAGATAGATTTTAGGTGTGATTGGATAGGTTTAGTGTTGCGAGACCCTAGAGTAGAGGTTGCACCACATTTACACACACACACCCATACTTGCATACATTCTTCTTTCATCTGTGCTTATATGGAGTTATATTGTTATGGGTTCACATGGGTATGGGACTATGTGTTCACATACTGGATTTGAGGATAGTATTTGGGATTTCAGATGAGTCGATAAGATTTGATTGAGACCGCGAGAACGGTGATATGGCAGGATTCGTACTTGAGATACGTCCTGATGTTATAGCGGATCTTGGGACGACGATACATGTGAATAGTGTTATACATTGAATGGTTGACATGTGATCGTGATATGAGATAAGATATGTTAAGATATTCATAATAGGTCGCATTAGGCGATGTATACCTCTTTATGACGATATATGATGATGATATCGGTTTGTATGAGGTTGTAGATCAGCAGTCAGATCATGATTAGCTTGATGATATTAGTATTGTACTAGACGTAGATCAGTATCCCGGATTTTGATCTTTGATAAAGAGGATACCAAATAATTAATTTGATGAATGTGATACTGACCTGTACCCAGATTTGGGGATGCCGTACGACGGATTTACGTACGAGCTATATATTGATGTTTGATCCGCACTCTTGCTTTAGGAATGTCTGATTATAGATATGTTATCGGATGTGATTATTGAGGCAGGATCACCGACTAACATATACATGTAGGTATATGTATCGACTCAGAGGTTAGGCGGTTTCCTTACCTTCAGTAGCCAGTTAGCTTAACCCTTTAGTTTAGTGTAGTTGTTAGACTAGATTTATATTAAATATAGATTTGTGATCTTTGCGTCTAGTATTTAGCTCCCGCTCATTATTGTTGTTGCTCTGCATCGCATACTTATTGTGATTCATATTCCATTATTGATATCATGATGTTAGGACACCAGCACTATTACCGATAATGCGTATGTACCACGTACACTTACTTGTCGGCTCACACACATCTTCATCGGTAATTGCCATGTCACGAACACTGTAGAAAATACCATTTCATTGACTTAGGTTGTTAAATAGTAGTTTTGACATGATATTAGTGTACTTGCCTTATATGCCAGTTTAGACATTGTAGTAATTACTTGTCACTTCATGCATACTGTTATTCATTGTTATGCCGCATTCATGGATTCTCATGTATATATTCACTATTTTACGTGCTATTGAGGTTTTGGATTCGGATTTTTCCATGAGATTTTCTGGATTTGGGGGAAAACCACAAAACTTATACAAACTTCTTCTCTCTCTTTTTTAAATGAAAAGCGCGGTTTTCCCATGATGTATGAGTCGTCCACCATGAGTTTGCTGATGGATTTTGAGACCCGATTCGAGGAGACGGATGAACCGTTTCGGGTACATGGTGGACCCGGTAAGGTACCCCGGGGCAAGAAGCGCGTGGTGATGATGATGTGAGCCTGGCAGGGGAGCACTACCTACCGGTGATTTTACCCGACGCGTCGGATATCCGGAGGATACCGTCGTGGTCTTGAGATTGATGGTAGGGGCCGGTCTGGATTGACGACGCCCTAGATAGTGAGATTGAGACATTGCGATTTTGAGATATTGAGGTACAGAGATTGCGACACAGAGATATCGAGATATTTGGATACTTGTTTTGTGTCAATACTAGACACTGTTTATGCTGATTTCATTTATGATACCTCGTTTTTAAAAAGATACAGAAATCTCACTAAATTATGAAAGCAGTTTTCTTCAGTACATGCATTCTGTTTCATACATTCATACATCATCCATATGATATATTGCTACTTGAGGCATTGACACAGGCACATGGGATTGCACTTGGGTTAGACATGTACCCTAGCCATTGTTATAGGCTGCTAGTTATATATTTGAGGATATATTATGATCATATGATCTAGGATTGCGTTGTGCATGTGGTTTTTGTTCGTAGATGTATTCTATTCACGAGTTGGCAACTCACCCCCGTTGTGCCACAGTTCTTGCAGGTTTTGCCGTACAGGTTTCATTACGGCTTTGCTGGCACTGCTTCTTTTCGGGTGACTTGCTAGTAGGTGGGTTTATTTGTATCGTACCCATCATTATACCTTGTATATTATTATTCTGTTGTATCTAGAAGTTCCATCAACCAAACATGTATTTATTTCAAAAATAGAGACCAGTGATGTTTATTCTTTCGACCTTAGAGTCGCGCGTTGTATTTCTATGGATTTCTTGCTATTTTGAGTTTCCTTTTGAGTTTTGATCCTCGCCCATGGCGTTGTATATTATATTGCTTGTGTGGTTGTGACCGACGATTGACGCAGAGCTAGCTCCCGCTTGGGGATGCCTTTTATTGATTTCGTATACTATTCATGTTGTATCCCGTTTGGGGGCCAGTATTTACAAAGGAGACTCTGCCGAAATTTTCAGAAAATACTTGATGTTTTTAAAACGCATAATTCGGCTTATGCTATTAAAACTACTTGTTTTAAGTTGGTTTTTCCTTCACTCTACTACTTTTCTTGGTTTGGATTTCTGGGTTTTCGGCTTACTTAGATTACGTACGCCTCGAGACGTTTCGTAGTTTAAGTGCCGGTCATATTCCGTACTTTCGGGACGTGACAAAGTTGGTATCAGAGCGTTAGGTTTTACCTTCGGAGCATAGGATGACCCTTGGTTGATGGAATAGGTGACTAAAGTAGAGTGACGTACCGTGGGTATGTTCCGCGGCATACATACGATACGCTACTCCACTTAAGAAACCTCAGGATGTACATTTCTTTGTTCAGTATTATATTCATTCCTGATCTAGCCTCATCGGTGTCAGTTATGGTTTTGCTGCTACGATTACGGGCAGGGAGAGCTACGGCTAGAGTTGCGGTCAGCACGAGCTCGTTACGGACGAGGATTGACCAGGGCGTAATTTCGGCGACACACGATTGCAGAGACGTGTCTTTTTATTGTGTTTTTGCGCCACGAGCGTTGGGTGGATTGCTGTATGAGATTACTCAGACGTGCAGATCAGCCTTAGAGGATTGAGCCACTGATAGAGGCCAACCAGATTTTGATGACCGTTGATGTATTGCTTATTCATGATGATTAAGGCACAGTTCAGCGTGCAAACGAGTGAGCCAGTTGCTGCTGCGAATGACGAGATATCGCCCCAGATGTTTGAGCTATTGCAGTACGAGTTGTACTAAGAGATGATAGAAGGTCGCTAGTCACCCGAGGATGAATGACTAGGACATGTGGTTCATTCGCCTACCCCGATGTGAGATCATCAGATAGATTGATTCCAGCTAGAGACGACTTCACACGGAGACGTTGAGAGTCGACAGAGACGATCGAATGACGGAAACCTATTATTCCAAGTTTAAGGTATTCGGAAAGACATGCAGGCAATTCTATGGACCCTCTAGAAGAATGAAACCCTAACTCGACTTAATGACCGTGTGAAAGCCTTTGAACCTTAGGGTTTGTGGCAGTTCCGCGGCGCCATTAGTGAGGCTTGGGTTTGCCCTTCTACGGCTGGACCATCGATACTGTGGTACATACTCGATACTGTTAAACTGTACCCAAGATGTTGAGCTCTTGGGGGATTATGAGGTTTTGACGAATCGATCAAATGGTTCGACTTCATTCGGATGCCAGGTGGTGAGATGCATTTCTTGGGAGACTCCAGATACGAGGATAGCCGTTGGAGCTCAGTCCATGCAGCCACAACGAGACGAGTCCGAAGCAGTCGACATTAGAGAAAGTGGAGTAAGTGGTTCATACGGGATCTTGATGAGACGACGTTTCACTCCGCCGACATCAGAGATGCGATACGCATGCCGAGGCATTGTACTTGGATATACCTTTCAGAAGGAGTCGCGATGAGTATGCAGCCATTCCGGAACGAGAACAGATCTAGTAAGGGACGATGACTTCCGGATAGTTCGGCAGAGACGAGATTTGGGAGAGACCTCGACAGGACCTTTCTGGGATGAATTACGAGAAGACTTGGACCCAGGAGTGGTCATGTTACGCACACCGGCAGGCCAGAGTTCAGGATCGTCGACGAGACATGCTATGAGTGACCACGACAGTTGGCCGGAGATTCTTGGAGGATGTGCTTGAGCGGGACTATTCCGCCATATTTGATTTTGGTATTTTGGGCGGTTTATTGCATGATTGATTTTGATGATGGAGTTTCATGATATTTGTTTTCATGCACTATGGTTGCACCTACTGAGTATTTACGATTTTTGCACAGTTGTTTCACTTGATATCATTTTCGTGCCTTAGTTTCACATGTTTATGATTTTATGGGTTTCATACAGTGAGATGATTTTGTGCATATGTACGCACACGATTTGGTTTTTGCACTCGGTATAGTTCACATATGCTTGCAGTGCAGTGATACGCATTTTGTGCACTACAGTTGCACTGGACTTCGATTTCGATGGTGATGTTCGATATTTGTTTTGTGCACCTTGTGCACCTGATTGGATTTTGCGCATGTTCGATGCTTGATATTGGATTTCATGATTTCGTGCATGATGGATGCTCCTGATTTGGGTTTTCGCGCATGTTGGGCGCATATTATGAGATACGATTTTGGTGCACACCAGATGAACTAAATCGAGATTCTTCGTGCATGTCAGATGCACCTGATTTGCTGTCAGGCACACCTGTTGCCCTTGACAGATGTTTCGTGCACACCCGATGCACTTAGATGTTGTT
The DNA here is from genome assembly GCA_030015575.1 of Agapanthus africanus. Taxonomy (NCBI): domain Eukaryota; kingdom Viridiplantae; phylum Streptophyta; class Magnoliopsida; order Asparagales; family Amaryllidaceae; genus Agapanthus; species Agapanthus africanus. Next base: position 59,680,113 of record CM057345.1, read on the forward strand.
TCTGTGCATATGTATGGATTTCGATTTCCGTGCGCACCAGACGCACATGGTATTCATATATATATTTGGGACTGATTGATGTTGGAGCAGTATATTTTATGATGTTTGCTATTTGGTTTAGTACTGAGCAGGACTAGTCACAGGACAGTACCTGAGTGTATTTTTGCATGCATTGATAGTTATCGAAGGGATTTCCAAAGAAGAGCTATAGTCTCAGTATTTACCTACGTGTCCGAGATGACACGAAACATTTTATAAAGGAAACCCTTCTGAAATTGCTTTCAAAACGGCGGGACATGCATATTAAACAAAGGATATATATATATATATATATATATATGTAGTTATTTTCTTACAATAGACGTCCGCCACTGTGCAGTGCTGCGAGCATCGCACAGCGATTTGAAGAAGATTTGGCATGCATTGCTTCCAGATGTTTTAATGATGTATATCATATTGATTTTCATTTTGGATTTAGACATTGTGTCTTCACCATGACTCCGATGATTGCGGGATGCTGGATGGAGTTTTGATTTTGAGTTATATGCTCATTTTTCATACGCATGCGCTGAGCTACGATTTGTTTTATGTATTTATGATTTAGGAGCCCCGACGACTTGATGGTTTTGCTTAGATGTTTTAGTATTTGGGGGGGTTTAATTTAAATTCGGGGACCGAATTTCTTAAAGGGGGGAAGATTGTAACATTTTGAAAATCGTTTCGGTGAAATTTCGGAAAATCGGTAAAATAAGGGGGTTTTCTGTAAAAAGTCAAAATACAAATATCTTTATTATAAAATTAAATATGCATATTCTAGCTATGTAATTGCTAGTATTTGGTTTTTATTGAGCCACTCGTAAAATTTCTGAAATTTTTTCCGAAATTAATTATTTTAATATTATTTTAAGCCGTCACTAATACATTTAATTAGGGAGAATTACAAATTGGAATGAGTTGAAACAAATTTTGTGCATCATAACACATTAAACAAAATTTTAACATATGGTTTTTGAAATGAAATGAAGCTGCCAAACGGTTTTAGAAAATATTGAAGAAAATGGCTTAAAGGGTGCAATTAAATTTAATGGAAATTGTGGTACAATATTTATCATTTTCCCTCACCCCACACCCACACCCACACTCACACACACCCCCCCCCCCCCCCACTTTCCCTCTTGGGCCGAGCCCATGGCAGCCCCTTTTCCCCAAGTTCCCAATTGATAAGAGAAGAGAAAATGAAATGAATAAAGAGAGAGTGAATAAATAAAGGGGTATAGGCTTTGACTTTTATGTGAACCTAAACACTTTCTTCGCCTCACTCTCTCTCCTCTCCCGCTTAATTTTCTGGCCGAGCCCCCTTCCTCCATTCCCAACAGCAGCCCCCCCTTCTCATCTCATTTCTCTCCAAAAAATTCCAAGAAAAATCAACTAAAACCTCACTAATTCCCAAATATAAACCTTACCCATTTTTCCTTAGCTATTCTTGTATGGATCTTGGTGAAGGGAAGCATGTTTGGGAGGCTAGATTCATGTTAGATCTCAAGATAATTGAGAGATAAATTCTTAACTTTATGGCTAATTGTTGTTTAATTATGATAATCTATTTTATTCAAGTGTTAATGTGGTTGTAATTGCTAGTTTAGGATATTCTAGAAAAGGGTTTGATTTTTGGGATTAGGGTTTGTGAAATTCAAGTGAGGGTTTTTAACATTATTTATGATTGTATAGTGTAGTTAACATGCTAAGTCATGCAAAGTGTAATCTAAGTGCTAAATTTGCTAATTTCTACATCTAAATTATTCTAATTAAGCTAATTGCAAACTAGTTTTTTTAGATCTATTATAATTAGTGAGTTTAAAATTTAGTTTGGGTTTGGGTGACTTAATCAAGTTATTTAGTGAGCATTTTGGCCACAAAAAAATTGTTGAAATGTTTTTATTGATTAAAACTTCAAGTTTTGAACAAAAAGGGTATTTGTGGTAATTTTGTTAACTAGGTTTTGTAAATATATATATTTTGATGAAAATAAATTATTGGAATGGTTTATATGACTTGGTTATGATATTGAGTGGATATTGCGGCCGCTAGATTTATTTAAACGTCGAGTTTTGTACAAAAACGATTAATTTTGCTTGCTAGATTTTCGGAAAAATAGCTTTTAAAGTGAGTTTGAGGTTTTTGTGAATTTTAACCTATTTTATATTATAATTAGTGCTTGTGAATGTGCAAATGAGTGTGTTTGGGTTTTTCTCGATGGTTTAGCGTTTGTACGCCGACGTCGAGGGTTTTTGGGTTGATTTGTGAAAGCAACCATAGGTTTTGACCTATGTGGGATTCGTGTGTCGTTTTGGTCATGAGTCATATTTTAATGCGATACGGTGCGTTATGATATGTAGGTACCCCATGTAGACTTCGAGACGACAAGCAAGCGCGTGGAGACGTCGGCACCGGCGAGCAAGGACCAGATGAGTAGATTTATATCTACGGGGAGAAGTTGGGTGGATGGCGTATAGCACCCCCGCAGTTCGTGGTGATGTATACGAATACGTATACACACATATATATTGATATTATATTGTTGAGTTTATTGATGATAAAGATAGATTTTAGGTGTGATTGGATAGGTTTAGTGTTGCGAGACCCTAGAGTAGAGGTTGCACCACATTTACACACACACCCATACTTGCATACATTCTTCTTTCATCTGTGCTTATATGGAGTTATATTGTTATGTCTTCACATGGGTATGGGACTATGTGTTCATATACTGGATTTGAGGATAGTGTTTAGGATTTGAGATGAGTCTATAAGATTTGATTGAGACCGCGAGAACGGTGATATGGCAGGATTCGTACTTGAGATACGTCCTGATGTTATAGCGGATCTTGGGACGACGATACATGTGAATAGTGTTATACATTGAATGGTTGACATGTGATCATGATATGAGATAAGATATGTTAAGATATTCATAATAGGTCGCATTAGGCGATGTATACCTCTTTATGACGATATATGATGATGATATCGGTTTGTATGAGGCTGTAGATCAGCAGTCAGATCATGATTAGCTTGATGATATTAGTTTTGTACTAGACGTAGATCCGTACCCCGGATTATGATCTTTGATAAAGAGGATACCAAATGATTAATTTGAAGAATGTGATACTGACCTGTACCCAGATTTGGGGATGCCGTACGACGGATTTACGTACGAGCTATATATTGATGTTTGATCCGCACTCTTGACTTGGGAATGTCTGATTATAGATATAGTATTGGATGTGATATTATTGAGGCAGGATCACCGACTAACATATACATGTAGGTATATGTATCGACTCAGAGGTTAGGCGGTTTCCTTACCTTCAGTAGCCAGTTAGCTTAGCCCTTTAATTTAGTGTAGTTGTTAGACTAGATTTATATTAAATATAGATTTGTGATCTTTGTGTCTAGTATTTAGCCCCCGCTCATTATTGCTATTGCTCCGCATCGCATACTTATTGTGATTCATATTCCATTATTGATATCATGTTGTTAGCACACTAGCACCATTACCGATGATGCGTATGTACCACGTACACTTACTTGCCGGCTCACACACATCTTCATCGGTAATTGCCATGTCACGAACACTGTAGAAAATACTATTTCATTGACTTAGCTTGTTAAATAGTAGTTTTGACATGATATTAGTGTACTTGCCTTATATACCAGTTTAGACATTGTAGTTATTACTTGTCACTTCATGCATACTGTTATTCATTGTTATGCCGCATTTATGGATTCTCATGCATATATTCACTATTTTACGTGCTATTGAGGTTTTGGATTCGGATTTCCATGAAATTTTCTAGATTTAGGAGAAAACCGCAAAACTTATACAAACTTCTTCTCTCTCTTTTTTAAATGAAAAGCGCGGTTTTCCCATGATGTATGAGTCGTCCACCATGAGTTTGCTGATGGACTTCGAGACCCGATTCGAGGAGACGGATGAACCGTTTCGGGTACATGGTGGACCCGGTAAGGTATCCCGGGGCAAGAAGCGCGTGGTGATGACGATGTGAGCCTGGCAGGGAAGCACTTCCTACCGGTGATTTTACCCGACGCGTCGGATATCTGGAGGATACCGTCGTGGTCTTGAGATTGATGGTAGGGGCCGGTCTGGATTGATGGCGCCCTAGATAGTGAGATTGAGACATTGAGATTTTAAGATATTGAGGTACAGAGATTGCGACACAGAGATATCGAGATATTTAGATACTTGTTTTGTGTCGATGCTAGACTCTGTTTATGCTGATTTTATTTATGATACCTCGTTTTTAAAAAGATACAGAAATCTCACTAAATTATGAAAGCAGTTTTCTTCAGTACATGCATTCTGTTTCATGCATTCATACATCATCCATATGATATATTGCTACTTGAGGCACTGACACGGGCATATGGGATTACACTTGGGTTAGACCTGTACCCTAGCCATTGTTATAGGCTGCTGGTTATATATTTGAGGATATATTATGATCATATGACCTAGGATTGCGTTGTTCATGCGGTTTCTGTTCGTTGATGTATTCTATTCACGAGTTGGCAACTCACCCCCGTTGTGCCACAATTCTTGCAGGTTTTGCCGTACTAGTTTCATTACGGCTTTGCTGGCACTGCTTCTTTTCGGGCGACTTGCTAGTGGGTGGGTTTATTTGTATCGTACCCATCATTATACCTTGTATATTATTATTCTTTTGTATCTAGAAGTTCCATCAACCAAACATGTATTTATTTCAGATATAGAGACCAGTGATATTTATTCTTTCGACCTTAGAGTCGCGCGTTGTATTTCTATGGATTTCTTGCTGTTTTGTGTTTCCTTTTGAGTTTTGATTCTCGCTCTTGGCGTTGTATATTATATTGCTTGAGTGGTTGTGACCGTCGATTGACGAAGAGCTAGCTCCCGCTTGGGGATGCCTTTTATTGATTTTGTATACTATTCATGTTGTATCCCGTTTGGGGGCCAGTATTTATAAAGGAGACTGCCGAAATTTTCAGAAAATACTTGATGTTTTTAAAACGCATAATTCGGCTTATGCTATTAAAACTACTTGTTTTAAGTTGGTTTTTCCTTCACTCTACTACTTTTCTTGGTTTGGATTTCTGGGTTTTCGGCTTACTTAGATTACGTACGCCTCGAGACGTTTCGTAGTTTAAGTGCCGGTCATATTCCGTACTTTCGGGATGTGACACTGGTCCTGTTGTTTTTACTCACGAAGCCTTTTCAGGTTTTTATTCTCACCCCTGTTGCTGGTGGATTGACCCTTTTTTTAATACCAGTTTAACGATTTAGGGGTCTACGCTGCACTTATTCTTTATTTGGCCTTTTCGACATCTTGTCTTTATCAAGAAGATGATTCTGAAGATCTAAGAAGATTGCTCGTTTCTTATTTTTATGGACGGAGACCGGGCTATCACTGCCGTCTAACTTTTCAAGAATTGTAGGTTATATTTTCCAAATGCCTGAGTAGAGTCTTCTGAACCAATTCGGGATTGGGAATCGGCAACCATATCTTTCTCATGGTTGTGAAGCGTAGGAGAACTTGTTCTTTCAGGTCCCACTATATAGACCGTGTGAATTGTATATCCATCCATTACCACATCATTGGTAGAGATATTTGCTTGGCTTTTGGACCATTTTTGTAGTCCGCTCTTTTTAGGGAAGGACGAGCACTGAGAGCAATCGGTCCAACTGGAGTTTTGGATATATCTGGTACCCTCTGTTTAAGTTCTTTTTTTTATTTTGCTCGCCGAGTGGAGCTTGGCATGCCCTTGATGAGACCGTGTTATGCTTTTAATTTTGGGGCTTAGACACACCTCTTTGCAGAACCTTTTGAATCGCCATCTTTTTCTGCGTAGCCATAGCTGTTCCCTCCAAAATAATAATAATAATCAATGTAACTAATGGGATTTAAGTCCATACGCCAGAAAGATGGGCGCTGCTAAAAAGCATGCGTCAATAATTCCTGACGTTATGCCAATCTTTGAGGCCCTCGCTTATTTGATAGCTTAAGCTATATTCGGAAAAATATTTTTCCTGTATTTCTCAAACAGAAAGAATAAATCTGGTTAACCAGAAAATCTCTAAATAAAGTATTTAAAATATATAGCTTAATCTATTTAAGATATTTTCTATTTCTAAAACAAAAAGATAATGTTGTTAATAAGAGATAAAATCTTTTGTATTTTTCTAAACAAAGAAAAATATAAATCTTGTTAAAAAGGACCCTCGAATCTATAATCCAATAGTGCATAAGCACACGGGCTATTATTTGCTCTTTTCATATTTTCTTTTAAAATAAAAGAATTAATTGAATATCTTATTTAAATAGAAAGACATTAATCATATCAACAGATAACCCTTGGATCTAAAATCCAACGGTGTTTAAGCACCTGGGCTTGACTATATGATCAATTATAGAAATCTCAAAAAGAGTTTGTCTCTACTTGCCCAAAAATATCTATACCCTATATAAAAGACCTTTGAGGTCAAATTTCATATACGAAATCGACCCAATAAACTTGATTAGGAACTTAAGTTCTCTGCAATCACAACTCTCGTCTTCTTCCTCACCATCATAAATCAAGGTGAGAAAAGGAGAATGATCTCCATGATATAATTGGCTTAGCCTTATCCATGAGAAGTTTAACCTTTATATTCATAATCTAAGTTCTTTCCGATGATTTTAGGATCTCTCGATTAAATTCCGCCTCGAGAAAACTTAAGTTTTCATCAGAGGGATTCCTTTGATATGAAGATCTAGGGTTTGAGAAAAGAACCAAACCTGCGCATAAAAGTATAATGATGATGGACAAGGAAATTTAAATTTCCAAAGAACAGATCATATGATCTATATATAGAAAGAAAAGGGAGACTCCAGATCACAAAAGTTGCAATCTTGATGTCGTTAATGGCCAAAATAGCCATTAACAGAAACTTAAATTTCATAAAACTTAAGTTTCAAAAGGAACAGAGATTAATCTCTATGAAAAACCCTAAGCGGTCATGCGCCAGAAGCATATGCGCCAATGGGCATGCATCACATAAAGATGCTCCAAAATGAAAGGCATGCGTCAATATGAAGGCCATGCGCCAATGAAGATTTGTTCCAATAAAGATATCCGTCAGTATAGGCATACACGCCAGATCCCCGCTACGTGGCATGCGCCACAATCCATGGGCGTTAATATTTAACACGCCAGAGACAAAAAGGTCATATCCATGTGCCAATATCCATTGTATACATGGAATGCGCCACAACCCTGATGTGCCAATGATTCAATATGTCACGGACCCATGTATTTTTGTCTGTGTGACACGTAGCATGCGCTAGAACTTCTGGGCGCCAGTACATATGTTTCAGAGCTTATTCTTAGTCCAAATTGACTAAGTAGCTTAAGCTTCCATGATAATTCTTGAGCCCATATGCTCATATATTTTAAATTGATCTTAATTTAAAACAAGATTAACAGCCCTTAAATATATTTCCTAAGTCAATATTAGTCCCATATACGACTAATGGTCCCTACATATATACCCTGAACTGATGGAATATATGACCTAGGTTCAACCCAAATATGAGATTTACAGATTTGGACTAATCTGCGCCTTACGGGCGATGTCATATTAGTCTCCGTATATAATCCAAGGGCAATCCCAAATAAACAATAAATACAACACGACACATGATGATTCATGAAGTAGAGAAAGTTGTTATCGCTTGGCGATAACGTAATTAACTATAGGGCTTGCGCCTACAGGAAAAAGCATCCCCACAATAAAAAAAACCCTCACATATGAGAGGGAATCTGATAAGTCTGCTACAACGGTCGCATCCATCAAAACCTCCGATATACGGTGTCATAAATCAACTTGGTATTTTCGAAGAGACATATATGTTCCATATAGCATCTACCCCCAGATTCAGGCCGGGCACACTCTCCGCGCCTCGGTCCAATTTCCGATGCTAAACAGGTTCTGGCAAGCCCGGTGGGTCCTTTTTATTTTTCCACTCCATACTTCGTATGTTGTGTTTCGCGAAATAATCGCGGTATGTTTATATTGCACTTGGATATTTGGGTCACTAAAGCTGGTGTTTCACTCCCATGCAGATCAATGGCCTCACCCAGCAACTCCAACCCCAATGCCAGCTCCATCACCATTCTAGCTTGAGCAACTTGGTTAGGGCAGGCCATGGCCCCCATATTCTGCATTATGATGGCCCAGGTGGCCCAACAACTCGATGAGCTTTTCTTCGGAACGATACTTCCATCTCCCTCCCTTGGCATCCCAGTGCCAAAGGAGGAGACTCCAAAGAAGTCAATCTTTGATAGGCAGACAACTACCGCAGCCGGCTCTGATGATAAGCTTGCTTAATATGAAGGACCGGTCTTCCAGAGGATGAGGTCCAACTCAGCGGGTTCCTCTAAAAAGCCCGTGATCCCAAAGAAATCAGTCTTCAAACGGCTGCATTCACAGCCCCTGATATGGCTGGGGCCCCAAAGGATGATGTTCCTCCCAAACAGTCTTTCTTCCATAAGCTGATACCTCAAACTGCTGACACTCCCATGCCCAGACAGTCAGTTTTCATGCAACTATCACCTGTCGAAGCTTCATTAAATGCAGGGGGCAAGATAGTCCAAAAGAGCACATGGGGCACCCATAATTGAAGAAGCACCGACCCCTGTTACCATAAGTTCCTGACGCTGATACTGGCGCCGAGTGAGTCGGGCTGGGAGCAGCTCTCCATCTGGGCTGACTCCACCTGCTCCGATGATCCGAGCTGCTGTTCCAACATGGAATAGCTTTGAACCTCAGAAGGTGGTTAAGAAAAATTCGCCCACCGTTATACTAAAGAAGTCGCCACCTCCTGTGAAAATGTATGATGAGCTGAAGGAAAAACGTTTGGTCAAACGTCTTTCTTCAATAATCCACAGAGTCTAGAAAGAAATCCAGAACTCTGTCATTGATAACAGCTACTCTCACCAACCGAAGAAGCTCAAAGGTTGACAAGATGATGATATATCCCCTCCTAAATACAAGGAGGCTTATTCTCAGAAGGTTCTTGCTATGATGGTTCCTTCTAAAGTGGCTTCTAACAAAAGAGAGAGGCTGGATAAAGTCTTGGTGCCCGAGGCAAATTCCAAAGGCCCACACTCCAAACGCCCTAAGTTTAGGGGCATGGTAGTTCATACAGTATATATGAAGAACTCCAAGGATGATATTCAAGGCTCCGTTTCTCATAGACTAATCACTTGGTTTATAACGAAAGATTAACAGAAGCTGTAAAATATAATAGCTCAAGCAGTGGAACTCATGAGTCCACCTCCCAATCAAACCCTGAAAATACTCCCGAAGAAAGAACGTGGCAGGAGTCTGATATCGACTACCTGAAATGTGTCCTTGAAAAGAAGGATGAGAAAACTAATGAAATGAATGCTAGCATGAACAAGATGGCCCACCTATTCCAAAGTATGGTCAGGATGATTGCTCAACCGTAACCACAAGCAGATGAGCCACCGGTAGTTGTTTTCGATGACAAAGGGAGATACGTCGAATCCTCTACAAAACCCATCAGCGATAAGTGAGGAGACGATCTCCAAAGCATAGCTTGATGATATATCGCCCAGCAATTTAAAGCCCTTAAAGCAAGCGAAATAGCAGGCAAGCTGGTCAAGACTGGTCGACTGTACCCAATATAGTATGACCAGAGGCAATACCCTCTGGGATATACGATCCCGACATTCCAAGTATACAAGGGGACAGGCAATTCCCATCAACATATCACTCAGTTCAGATCCAGGTGCGGCAACACCAGAGGATATGATGTATTACTTCTTCACCAATTCGTTAGTAGTGAATCGAGAACTGCTTTTGAGTGGTATTCGAAGCTTCCTAACGACTCCGTTAAGACGTTCGATGAAATGGTGATGATCTTTTACCAAAGATTCTCCAGTGCAAGTGAACGCATTACTATGATGGCACTGGTCAATGAAAAAATCAATCCGAATGAGACATGGGTTCAATATGTTATCCGATGGCGAAACCTGTGGTCTAAGTGCGAGCAGCGCATCGACGAGGCTCTGGACGTCAGGATGTTCGTGGCAACCATCTATCGGTACTCACAAGTATACCCGTTCATGGCCTTCTTCAAGCCTACTGCTTTCGAGGAGCTTATTAAAAAACCAGCTCAGCTGGATTCGATAGGTCAAGGTCCTTTCTCTTCGGGCAGGGCTCATGAAATTATAAAGGGAAACGAAAGGCGGCGTTTTTCGCAAATGCACAACAGCAGTAGGGCGGCCCTAAAGTGTCCGATAGCCAAAACAATAATCGTACGGGGCCGACTCTTGAGGAAAGGATGGGGCATGAATAATCGTCCCCTTACTATAAAACAAAGATGCTGTTTGAGCACGTCACGAAGAATGGCATGCTGATGTTTCCCGAGTCACAATGACCTGCCCAAGCTAATGAGGTCAACAGTCCCAATTACTGCCCCTACCATCGGGTGGTAAGCCATCCGATTGAAGATTGTTACGTCTTCAAGAACTGGGTCGAGGACTAGTATAAAAAGGATAAATTCATACTATCAGATAATTGGAAGGTGAATCCTCCCCAAAAGCATACCCCTATGAGGGATAATACTCTGGGGGCATCCTGTTCATTCATGGAAGAAACCCCCTGGGAGGTGATGCTTTCTCTAAAAAAAGGAAGATGTTAATGACCTCCGAGCATGTCCGGCAATCAGGTGGAAAAGCCCGCTTGATCTTGAGATCATAGAAAGGGATGTTGAAGCCGCATCCTACATTGAAGATAGCTGATAAAGGGAAAAGCCCTAATATCAAGCAGCCTAAGAAGAAGAAAATGAATGCAAAAAATCCAGTGCAGCCTGCCGAGCATGTAGACAGTCGTACGGGGATACAAAAGTATATAGACGCGCAAGAGGAATATAACCAGAAGGCGCATTCACCGGTCACTCTTGTGGAATTTCTTCAACATATCCTTTAAAACAGCAAGGAGCATGAAGATGAAGACTCAGAGGGAGAAGAAGAGGAAATAGAAGAACATGTAGAAAGTTGTTGCATGGTCTCTCACTCCTCCATATATGATGAAGATGCGCCAGCTGCGTCCGAAAGTGACTCAGACGAACAAGAGGCAGAATCAATTCCAGAAGTCCCAAGTTCACTACAAGAGGACCCAATTGAAAAGCTCCTAAGGGAAGCCTTTCAAAGAAGTAAGGAAAATCAAAGTCGTGAACTGGCTATATATGAGAAGGCCAGGCAGCAGCGTCTAAACAGGTAGGCCATGGAAGAGGCGGGTTATGTAGCTTCCCAACCAAAGAAAAATGTATGACTGATACAAAAGATATTGCTGAAGAAAAGAAAGGCCAAGAAACACTTCGCTAAGACCTTATCGTAAAGGATGAAGTTTCCCTCCATGAAAATATATATCCCAAGGGTTGTAGACTTTGAAGGTAGAGAGGAGCACCAAAAATATTTCCTTTACCACCGAAGAGTCTGTCACCCCATATATGAATGCAAAGAGTTTGAGAAATTGTAGCGAAACTATGTCTCCTACCAAAGACATTTAAAAAGGGAGAAGTGGAAGGCCAAGGCTCGCACACTCCCGCATATTAACTCCAAAGAAAACAGAGAGGCAAGGTCAGTGACCGAGAGCTGTTACATGGCCAAGGCTCAGTCTTCAAAAGAAAGAAGTTCAACAGTGCCGACTTTTGGAATTGACTCGAAAAATGAAATCCCCGTCAACCTCCACTATGCAGGCTCCTCAGTAGGAGAAGAAGAGAAGGCAAAAGACTGCAGCAATATACGTCTGCAAAACCGCGTCCTTCCTGAGAAAAATCTTGGATCTGCAAGTAAGGATCTGAAGAATCAAGATAAGGTTATGGGGAAGATGCTCGAGGAGATTGTTCTAGATGAAGAGGTGACCAAAGACCTCGCCGCTAAGGACCCGTCCAAGGAAAGTAAGGTGGAATACAATGTGTTAGCCCATCTGAAGAAGTTACTTTCCCATTTGAGTATATACGATACTCTACTCCGGTCGAAGAAATTGCGGAAGTCTTTAATCAAAACCCTTGAAAAACCTGATCAATTCCATGCTTTCTTTTCTGGGGAAGAAATAAAGGATAAACCGGAAGAAGTATATACAGATGATATTACCTTTAGTGAAGAAGATCTCCTCCTGAGAACGTTCGAGCATAATCGACCGCTCTACGTGGTTGGGTACTGCGTTGATAAGAGGATAAATAAGATCCTCATCGATAACGGCTCGTGGGTTAACCTTTTGAATTTAAAGGTGCTCAAGCAGCTATCTCCGGATTCAATTCGCAGTCTTCAAAAACGCCAGTGTCCATAGTATTTGTCACGCCCCGCTTCCCGGTATACGGCGAAGAGGACGGGACGAGGCCGCTACGTATCTACTGTGAAGTAAATACGCTAAGCGTATCTAAGCAATATAAAAGTAAAGCACAAGAGACAAGATATAATAAAACAACAACTTTATTTATTCACATTCTTTCTGTACAATACATGGAAAGTAAATACAACTGAAATAAAAAGCAATGCCTAAACAATGGCATAACAGAAAAGAAAAGTACTGAAATGGAAAGTGTACAATGACTAGAGCTCGGGGTCTTCACTGAACTGGTCCAAGTCTTCAGCAGTAGGCTCGATCAATGACGTGTCCAGATCACCTGACGACATTCAAAAAAGAAAGAAAGAGAATGTCGTCAGCGAACAGATCGCTCGGTAAGTCCCAAAGATAAGGGAGAAATAGAATAGACAGAAAAGAAGGTAGCTTTTAAAGTTGTGTTATATGGTTATAATTTTGTGTAACTCTGTTGTTTGTAGCTTGGTACAGAAGATGCCAGTGTATACGAGAGGAGTCCCACTTACACCAGAGACTTTGGTAACCCGTAGTACAAGGCTCCGTCGATAATACCACGGAACAACGGCATGGATGTAATTACGTCTTAAGTGACCACCTCATGCCACCTTTAACCTATTCCGTATTAGTCTACCCTTAAACCCCGTGTTATCTTGATTGTATTGTTGTATTGTATTATAAACTGTATAGATTGTATGTTTGGATGACTGAACGAAACCATGATATTAATAAACGGATGTAACTGGAGAATCATGTATGTAACTGTATAATCATGTAAATGGAATGTATATCCATGGATCGGTTCAGTCAAGTTGATAGATTGAATAATGGATTCATATTGAATTGTAATATTGTAGATTGTAGATTGTAGATTGTACTTGAATCATATTCAAGTCAGATTATAATGAGACTCAAACCGAGTCAGACAATTAGAAAAGTAAATTGAAGTCCTGATTGTTTTGATGTTATCGGTGACCGCTGCACATCGACGGCAGGATTTGTGTCTTTTTCAAAGACGATTACCGTATTGATGACATCATTGTTAAGTTGTATACCTTAGATAGGCAAGCACCCATATCTCCGGCTCCCTGAGGCTCAAGAGACCAGTCCCGCTTAAACCTATGTTTACTAGGGTCCTTAGGGTAATTTATAGAACTTGAGGGGTTTTTTTAATGTAAAAATACTTTGTAACGTTTTCAAAATACACCCCAAGTATTTATTTTCGTCTTTAGAGTTGTAATAAATGTAGATTTTATATTTGTGATATTTCTAATGAGAATATCCTATTTTCATGATAAATGGTATTTATTTGTAATATTGGTTTTGTATGGAATTCATGGATTTTAAGATAAATTGATTCTTGTGATTTTTAGAAAAAGATGGACTATTTATATGATAACAAAATAGGTATTTTAATGATAAATATACATATATTTATAGAAAAATAATTTTAATATATATTTTATATTCTAAAAATCTCATTTTCTTAAGATGTCGTATTTTAAATCTTTCGAAACCGAATGCTCCTTGCGGAGGTCTGAATCTCACACTACTAAGCCCGAGGATGTGTGATAATCCGCACCATCCCGAATGGGTTTCCCAAATGGGTTGTAGCGGCGCTTTGCAAAGATTTGTATAAATACTAAATTCTTTAGAAAACGGTTTTGTTAAGTAAATGGTATTAAAATGAAATTGTGTCGTTTTCCCGTATTTTATGTTCCCAAGGGTATTGTGCTATGTTTTATATGAGTGTCTGAGGAGGTATGTCATTATCTCGTGATCTACTTAAAGGTATAGAAAGTTTTGTGATGTTATATGTAGAATTGAAACTATGTGATATTTTAATGAAAATATGGTAAAATGAAATAGCAATTACTTTTGATTATGAAACTTGATCAATATGGTTGATTAGTGTTTAATAGTCAACATAAAAAGGTTCGAGCATAATTGTATTAAAGAAAAGTGAAGTTTTATAAAGAAACCAAATCGGAAATCGGATTTGTTCTGATTCCGTCGGGTTTTGTAATTCTGTATTTCTAGAATAGAATAGAGAAGATAGAATGGGGACTTATGGGTTTAGGACAACCAGGAGAAGGAGAAGGATTGAGAGGAGTCGCCGGTGCGTCGTTTCGTCGCCGGGAGCTCCTAGAGTCGTCGTCGGAATTTCCGCCGGAGCTTGGCCTTTCGCTCACTTCGATTGCACACAAGGGTTTCTTGTGATTTCTTGAGAGTTGGCTCAGAGTTTTGGGGTGAGGGGGTAGTGTAGGGTTGGTATTTATAGGGTTAAGCTAGGGTTAGGGTAGATGAAGAGTTTAAATTAAAAAAAATGTAAAAATACATTAAAAATATAGTAAATGGGGTTTAATTGTGTCTCTGGAACTGATCTGGGAATTTAAACTATGCAGGGTAGTATAGAAGATGCAAAGGCCCACTTTTTGTTCAGGGGACTCGGCTGTCCGGCCGACGGCGCCGGCCCGAGTCGGCCGGTCCGCCGGTCGAGTCGGAGGTCAGGGAGGTGGGGGGTCTCCTGGTGTACACACCGGTATATTTACTTTTTCATGTGTAGTGGAAAATTTGGGAGTTATCACGTGTTGACTGTTGGACTTCTAAAAAATTTAAAACAAAATAATATTAAAAATAATGTGGCGTATGGGATTTGAACTCTAGTGGCTTGGTTCAGCGGTGCAAGGTATTACCAATGAGCCACAAGCTCCTTCTTGTAATTATGGAGCTATTTAATTACTTAAAGTAGTCACAGAAAATGTAAATACCCCAAGTATACATTAATTTTTAAGCAAATTTTGTACACTAAATTGGAGTTGTTACATTCTTTTAACTTGTAATTAAAAAGCAAAATAATTACTTATATCTTGTGCTCAGGATAAAATACCCCTTTATGGATTTTTGAAAAAAAATGTGTACAAAAGTTGTATAGGAAATTTATAGTTGTTACATTCTACCCTTCTTATAAAAATTTCGTCCTCGAAATTTGAAAAAGGAAAGTGTAACAGTTTCAAGGAAAGTTTGGTGACTAAAGTACTAACAGTGTATGAAAAATAACAAGGCGGTGCAAGGGTTTAAAAAAATGTGAAAGAATCTTACTAGTGTTACCTTGGTCAACTGTCTTGTCTTCTATGGCTTCTAAGGTGTAAGACTGTCGCCGTGGCACGTTCCTCCTAGCTGGAGGCATATTCCCCTGTACTCGAGGCTTGTTTCTCAGTGCCTGATGGAATTGGCGATTTGGCTGAGCAGGAAATCCACGTGGAGGTGGTGCTGGAAGTGCAGGACGAGTTGCAGAAGCCTGGATAGCTGGCTGCTGCGAATAGTTGACGGGTGTGTGAGCTGGGTTGCGTCTATAAGGACAGTTTCCAATCCCGTGATTGGACGCACCACAAACCAAGCATAGGCCTTTTGGGCGCCTACAGTCCTTCCACAAGTGTCCTTCCCTCTTGCAATAAAAGCAAAAATCGGGTCTTGGCTGATCATTGGCTTCTTCCAGTCTTCTGAGTTCAACAGCTGGCCTTGAAGAGGCCCCTCCTGCCATTTGAGTGGAAGGGCGTTTCACTCCTGCAGACTGAGGTCTGCCCTTTGCCTTTATCACCGTCTCATAACTGCGGGCAGTTGTTCATATCATAATTTTGCATTATTATATTCCCCATTCTTAATCATTTTACAAATAAATAGGTGCTTTTGATCCATGTCTGTTGAATAGTTACAGGCTCTCGGAACAATACAGTGAAAATTGTGAAAAGACGCTACAAATGTGAGACTACGACCAATAAATAGATGAATCTGTATGATGCCGCCTACCAGTTTAAGGAACAAATGAAGATCAATGAACAGTTCGATTGCACAACGTATGAGGGCAGCACAAGATTCAAGATTTCAACACGAAACTAACGGTAAAAGTCCACAACATTCTGCACTGTGGAAATCTGGAAGAAAATTGAAGATATTCTGAGAAACCAAGTGAAGAAACCAGAAGTAAAATACAACATGAAGCAGCCCTAAAGAAATGAGCCCAATAGCCCATCAAACGGCCGCGGAACCGCGGCCAAACAAGGCTTTTGGCCGCGGATCCACTGCCGTGCAATGCACGTGTCGGTGGATAAGACGGTGCGTTGACCGGGTCTTCTTAGAGTAGATTTGTAAATTTATGAATGGATCAGAATGTAACCTAAGGTTTCCTGTATCTATAAATAGGAGAGCAAAAGGACAATAATTCTCGTTTCTCTTTTTGGGTGCCTCTTTTGAGATGCCTCTTTTTAATTCCTAGTTTTAGAATTTTTATTCCCTGTAAATGTTCGAAGAGTGCATCAAATAAAAAGTAAGTTTTTCTTTATCTTGCCTTAGTTTAATTTCTTTTCTGCCCAAGTTATTTAGTTATAAATTTTATTTATCTGCCGTAGTTTAGTTAATTAGGTTATTAAAAATAAACAAAAAAAATAAACTCGTTTATCAATTCCCTACTGAGTGAGTAGTTCCTCACTTGTTAGGGTTAGGTTTGGGGAAGATTTGAGAGATGAAAATCTCTCACCCCTTTCTTGCCCGTTATACATTTTAAAGTAGGACTCTATGCATACATAAACACCGCTCACTACGGCACCCTATCCCACGAGGTAGCGGTGATACCATAGTTAAAGACCAGTTGTGTATGTTTTCCATGGAGGTTAGGGTAAGAGTTAAGAAAGGACGGACAAGGACCTAGAAGAAGAAACCTAGTTTCCTCCCGATCGTGCTAATCCCCTTTGTTAACAATTACCTTAACACCTAAAAGTTCTTAATTAGGGCATAGATCGTGCTAATCTCTCACCCATTTCTTGCCCGTTATACATTTTAAAGTAGGACTCTATGCATACATACACACACCGCTCACTACGGCATCCTATCCCACGAGGTAGCGGTGATACCATAGTTAAAGACCGGTTGTGTATGTTTTCCATGGAGGTTAGGGTAAGAGTTAAGAAAGGACGGACAAGGACCTAGAGGAAGAAACCTAGTTTCTTCCCGATCGTGCTAATCCCCTTTGTTAACAATTACCTTAACACCTAAAAGTTCTTAATTAGGGCATAGAAAGCGGTGAGAATAATTGATTTTCCAAACTAACCTAAACCTAACCCTAGCAAGGTTTTAATCCTAATCAAACTCAAGTTTAGTTTTTATTGATAATTAAACCTACCACAATTGGAATTGACTCGTTAGAACAACTAGAAAAATACACAAAATCCCTGTGGACCGACCCGTACTCAACCGGCTAGCTACCAAGCGACACTGTTCTTGATTGCGGTTAATTCTTTGATTTCAAAAACGCATACGCAAAATACCATTCAATCAAATAGCGTCGTTGTCGGGGACCGTATCGTTTTCATTTCCAATGTCTGGTTTACCAAGTTCGACGTACCTATGTTTGCTCATGAATCTTGAGGGATTTGACCTCATTTCTCAGTGGGTTGATAGATTAGCACAATCGCTTTTTACACATCTGCCATTACAAATTGTGCCAATTTATACACTCCATCTCCACCCTCAAAATCGTATTCCACTTCTTTCTCTCACTTTTTCTTGTTCTTCTTCTATTCTTCCTATAATTTTAGTGAGTGTTGATGAATCACAATCCGAAAATTCAAGTTTGATAATTCTAGGAAAACAACTTGATTTAGACTCTTTTGAAAATAAGGTAAATGAGCCTTACGACTATCCTACCTTCATAATTTTTGAAAAATCAAGTGTGTTGAATTCTGGCGCGACACTTATTCGAACCTTCGATGAAAGTTTCGAAGATATTTTCGCCGACAAACTTGCATTCCTAAACAGCACGGATTTTGTGATTAATCAACCTCCACCCGAAGAAGTCGAACCACCACCGCCATTTCTTTTTCCCTTCCGCCATTCTTCTCCTCCACCGAGACCGTATACTGCTTCTCTCTCCACACGGTCTCGTGTGTTTCTCATTTCTTTTCTCTACACTCCATTCTTTCACCAACCACACCATTATAACGATAACATTTTTGAATGGTTGGTGCTAACCTTTAGCTTGTGTAAGGCCTTGTGTTTTTCTCCTCCCTAAATCTGCACTTTAATACTTCAACAGTGGAAACACTGTTTCACTTAAGTTTGGGGAGGGGGCCTTTTTGTATATATATTTTTTGTTTTCTTTTTCTGTTAATAATTAAAAAAAAGGGAGTGCTGACAATTTTGACCCTCTTGGTGTAGCCTGACAGTGAGGACACTGTCAAGTTTAAGTTTAGGGGTGTGCTCGGTAAGCTTTCTTCCTTCGCATTCATGTGTATATTTTTGCATTTGCATACTTATTTTAAAACCCATAAAAATTGAAAAATTATAAAAATTATAAAAAAAATTCAATTTTGGCCATAATTGACTTAAGTTTGACAAGACGGTTAACTAGCTAGAAAAAACAAGATCCTAACCTTAGTAAATTAAAAAAAACCTAAAAATAACCTTTCTTAAAATTTAACGGTAGAAAATATATGTCTTTGTAGTTTACTTAGAAATAGGCAAATTTTGAGTTCACTTCTTGGGCTAAGTCAAAATAAAGGAAGAGTATTGAAATTTTTATTAAGTGTAAGTCTGAAAAAATAATTCCTAAGCTCAAGTCTAAATTCTGAAAATATATACCCTACAACTTGCATAAACACGAACCTTGAAACTTGGAATAGTAGAGGATTCCTTGAAATGCACTTGTCTAAAATCCTTAGTATGAAGGAAAATAAAATTATAAGTGTGAAAAAAGAGATATAAAAAAAATGAACACTGGTTTTGTAATTACTTAAGGCCGCGTAAAATAATATATATATATATATATATATATATATATATATATATATATAGCGAGGGTGCTTTATCACCTAGTGCCTTATACCAACTGGTTTGGGAGTCACTGCTAAAGCCTTAGGTGTTACAAGACGAGGAAGTACGCCTTAATGCACGAACACATTCTGTAATCGGTCGTTAGTACCTCAAGAAGTATTAACGGTCGCATGAAGGATGTGTGAGGAATTTCATCTAAAAATTCATCAACTAAAAGTACTTTGGATGATGGACAAGAGTATAATAGCTTGAATTGAATTTCCAAGTGTAGGGGTGATACATACACACACGTAGGGGTATATGATTAGGGTTTGGATGAGAGATATGGATGAAAGATAGGGCTTATACCTTCAGTAGAGATGATAGAAATTCCTATGTTGAGATGGAACCTTAGAAGGAAAATTCAAAAGATGCTAAAAGCTAAGTAAATTTACAGAACATATACAATCTTAAGTTAAATGATAAGGAAGCGTGAAAAATACGGGTTAATAATTTCTGAGTCGAAGATAATAGAATTTCTTGCTAGAACACCGAATTGAAAAATGAAAGTCAATAGGCCAAATTGATCGGATTTTGTGGGTAGTATCTGCTGAAAACCCTCAGGAGACAACACTCCTCCTACTAAGGACACCTAGAGGTTTAACGGCTTGTTGCACGAGCTCAGTGCAAACGCGTTTCCCTGTGAAAGTGAGGTTAGGTTTTTTTTCGAGAATAAATTAGTTTTGCTGGGGACGAGCAAAAGATAAGTTTGGGGGTAATTGTTCATATCATAATTTTGCATTATTATATTCCCCATTCTTAATCATTTTACAAATAAATAGGTGCTTTTGATCCATGTCTGTTGAATAGTTGCAGGTTACAGGTTCTCGGAACAATACAGAGAAAATGGTGAAAAGACGCTACAAATGTGAGACTACGACCAATAAATAGATGAATCTGTATGATGTCGCCTACCAGTTTAAGGAACAAATGAAGATCAATGAACGGTTCGATTGCACAACGTATGAGGACAGCACAAGATTCAAGACTTCAACAAAAAGCTAACAGTAAAAGTCCACAACATTCTGCACTGTGGAAATCTGGAAGAAAATAGAAGATATTATGAGAAACCAAGTGAAGAAACCAGAAGTAAAATGTAACATGAAGCAGCCCTAAAGAAATGAGCCCAATAGCCCATCAAACGGCCGCGGCCAAACAAGGCTTTTGGCTGCGGATCCGCGGCCGTGCAATGCACGTGTCGGTGGATAAGACGGTGCGTTGACCGGGTCTTTTTAGGGTAGATTTGTAAATTTATGAATGGATCAGAATGTAACCTAGGGTTTCCTGTATCTATAAATAGGAGAGCAAAAGGCCAATAATTCTCGTGCCACTTTTTGGGTGCCTCTTTTGAGATGCCTCTTTTTAATTCCTAGTTTTAGAATTTTTATTCCCTGTAAATGTTCGAAGAGTGCATCAAATAAAAAGTAAGTTTTTCTTTATCTTGCCTTAGTTTAATTTCTTTTCTGCTCTAGTTATTTAATTATAAATTTTATTTATCTGCCGTAGTTTAGTTAATTAGGTTATTAAAAATAAACAAAAAATGAACTCGTTTATCAATTCCCTAATGAGTGAGTAGTTCCTCACTTGTTAGGGCTAGGTTTGGAGAAGGTTTGAGAGATGAAAATCTCTCACCCCTTTCTTGCCCATTATACATTTTAAAGTAGGACTCTATGCATACATACACACACTGCTCACTACGGCACCCTATCCCACGAGGTAGCGGTGATACCATAGTTAAAGACCGGTTGTGTATGTTTTCCATGGAGGTTAGGGTAAGAGTTAAGAAAGGACGGACAAGGACCTAGAGGAAGAAACTTAGTTTCTTCCCGATCGTACTAATCCCCTTTGTTAACAATTACCTTAACACCTAATAGTTCTTAATTAGGGCATAGATCGTGCTAATCTCTCACCCCTTTCTTGCCCGTTATACATTTTAAAGTAGGACTCTATGCATACATACACACACCGCTCACTACGGTACCTTATCCCACGCGGTAGCGGTGATACCATAGTTAAAGACCGGTTGTGTATGTTTTCCATGGAGGTTAGGGTAAGAGTTAAGAAAGGAAGGACAAGGACCTAGAGGAAGAAACCTAGTTTCTTCCCGATCGTGCTAATCCCCTTTGTTAACAATTACCTTAACACCTAAAATTTCTTAATTAAGGCATAGAAAGCGGTGAGAATAATTGATTTTCCAAACTAACCTAAACCTAACCCTAGCAAGGTTTTAATCCTAATCAAACTCAAGTTTAGTTTTTATTGATAATCAAACCTACCACAATTGGAATTGACTCGTTAGAACAACTAGAAAATACACAAAATCCCTGTGGACCAACCCGTAACTCAACCGGCTAGCTACCAAGCGACACCGTTCTTGATTGCGGTTAATTCTTTGATTTGAAAAACGCATACGCAAAATACCATTCAATCAGCAGCTTCCAGAGCATCTTCTGTAAGTCGATGTAGTACACCCCAGTACTTATGGGGAGGCGGAATTTACAAAAACAATCAAGTTTAAACAACAAACATCGACTAACCGCTTGAATCGAAGCTAAACTCTAAATAACCGTATCTTATGAGTTTCTTTTCATAAGTGATTAGGGATTATACCTAACGATACTAGTCCTTCGTCTTTACGATCTCCTTGTTCTCCTCGGCCTTCTCTAGGTAGTAGACGATCCACCCGAGAGCAAAACTCCAAGCTAAACCTCTAAGCTTGAGACAACTAACCTTCTTGGATTGCTAATCAAAGAAGCTAGGTGTAATATAGAGATGGTTATGGATTGATTAGTCTTACTAATCCTAGATCTCAACACATGAGGGTGAGGATTAGTCTTTTGAAGAGAGAGAGCTTGAGGAGAGAGAAGGTGAGAATTAGAATGAGAGAAGAGAGAGAGTGTATCATAATATTATGAAGCATTCTTATTTTCAATAAATCAATAAAGGAAATGAATAAGCATGCTTCACAAAAATATCTTGTGATGATTCATTAACATGAGTCATTAAGCAATAAATGTGCATTAATGAAGTGAATGAATCACCACTATGACTCACTCTCTTTCCAAAACAAACCTCCTTAGTCACATCTTCTAGAAGCTTCTCGAGTAATTACGAGAACGCCCCTCCGATCCGTAAAATACGGAAAAACTTTAGACTGTAAAAATCCAATAACCGGATACCAGTAACTGGCTTAAACCAAAGCCGACTGGTAAAAACTGTCCGAAAGTCGTACGCGCGTAAACGCACGTATGCGTCCGAACCCTTTGTCGCAAAACCATGCAACCTCTATATCGTTTCGCCTGGAGTAGGAAACTCTCTGTGTGGGACTCTAGAGACTCGACTACTACGCTGGCAGTGGGTTTAACCACAGACCGCAAGCGGCACTAGCTGTACGTAACGGTCCCCAGGTAGTTGTCGATAAGAAGGCCGATGAGTAAACCCATCCGAACTCCTACTGAGTCTAATGTGACAATCTCCATACAGTCCGGTCCGTTCGTCCATGACTATCGCATATCGGGCCTAGGGGGGCGGCAAGCGTCAGTCCCCTAATAGCGGTATAAGTCGTGTCGGAGTGAAGCCCATTACACCCTGAGAAACTGCTGGAACCTACCAGCAAATCTCGCTTGCCCTGGCCAGGGACTTTGCGTAATGGCTCTCTGACACAGCACGATATCTACTCCCAATACCGGGAGGGACGAATCCTGTCTAACCGCCACTGCCTCCAAGTGCTCGGGACTGCACCCAACTGCTACCTGTTTGCACGACTCCTTTGAGCCGTGGTAGGGTAGCAATCTAAGAACAGTGGGACACACTCGAGGCGAAGTAGCAGTGTCAAGTCTGCGGACTACGCTGTACTCATGTCACCTGGGAACTGTTCACTGACGACTGGTATCAAACCAACCAACAGTTCCCTGTGAGTCCTGTCCGGTGTACCCGTAACCTAACGAGCACCTGTATACTATCTCCAGTACGACGTACTGACGGCTGTGGGACAGACCATCTCCCCAACTGGGATGAGAAGCGTACACACTAGTCTACTCCGGAGTATCGATGCTCTGTCTCGATAATCCAACGACCAGGGACCTGAATAAGGATGTGCTTGTAGACTACCCAGCCCCCACTAGTGTGACTGCCATCACAACGCTGGTAGACAAGCAAGATCCTAAGAGCTCTATCAATACGTATACTCACATATTAAGATAGAAAAACCAAGTAGCATACTACCATGTTTAGCAAGACTGTTATATACATGTGAATATCCCAAGCTTCCATTAAGTAATATACAAGCTAGTATGATACAGTAATGGCCTTCTAGGGCATAAACACTAACAATCTCCCACTTGCACTAGGGCCATGTACTGGCATATCGCAGACCAATGATCTCGAGTAGCCTCTCGAACTGAATCTGAGGAAGGGCCTTCGTGAATGGATCAGCTATGTTCTCTTCTGAAGCAACTCTCCGAACCTCGATCTCCTGACGATCAATGATCTCCCTGATCAGGTGATACCGCCTCAAGATGTGTCTGGACTTCTGATGGGACCTTGGTTCCTTCGCAAAAGCTATAGCTCCGTTGTTGTCGCAATACAGAGGTATTGGATCAACAATGGTAGGAACCACCTGAAGTTCTGTTAGGAACTTCTTCATCCAGACTGCTTCTTTTGCGGCATCGCAAGCAGCTATATACTCCGCTTCCATCGTCGAGTCAGCAACGGTGTCCTGCTTGGAGCTCTTCCAGCACACCGCCCCTCCATTGAGGGTAAAGACATAACCCGACATGGACTTGGAATCGTCCTTATCACTCTGGAAGCCGGAATCAGCAAAGGCCTCCAACCTGAGGTCTTTTCCGCCGTAAACCAAGAACATCTCCTTAGTCCTCCTCAGGTACTTGAGAATGTTCTTTACTGCTATCCAGTGTTTCTCCCCTGGGTCTGACTGATACCGGCTTACCACGCTTAGTGCGTAAGCTACATCTGGTCTGGTACACAACATCGCATACATTATAGAGCCTACCGCAGAAGCGTAGGGTATAATAGACATGCGTTCCCTTTCCAAATCAGTCTTGGGAGACATCTCTTTGGAGAGGGTGATTCCGTGACAAGCCGGTAGATTACCGCGCTTTGAATCTTCCATACTGAATCTTTTCAGTACAGTGTCGATATACCTGGACTGCGAAAGTCCCAACATCCTCTTGGATCTATCACGATAGATCCGGATCCCCAGAATGTAAGAGGCATCACCCAGGTCTTTCATGGAGAACCTGTGTGACAAGAATCCTTTGACAGATTGTAGCATAGGAATGTCATTTCCTATCAATAGAATGTCATCCACGTACAAGACGAGGAATATGACACTTCTGGCCACAACTTTACTATATATGCACGGTTCATCTGGATTTTTGATAAAGTCATATTCTTTGACTGTCTCATCAAAACAAATGTTCCAACTCCGCGATGCCTGCTTTAGTCCATAAATGGACTTAAGCAGCTTGCATACTTTCCCGCTGCTCCCACTCTGATTGAAACCCTCTGGCTGATCCATATAGACGCTCTCTTCTAAATTTCCATTCAAAAAAGCCGTCTTTACGTCCATCTGCCAGATTTCATAATCATGGAAGGCAGCAATAGCAAGAAGGACCCGAATGGATTTGAGCATAGCCACTGGAGAAAAGGTTTCGTCATAGTCCAAACCAGGTCTTTGACGAAAACCCTTTGCAACAAGTCTAGCCTTATAGGTTTCCACCTGTCCATCTACACCAATCTTTTTCTTGAAGATCCATTTGCATCCTATGGGTTTTACCCCATCTGGAGCAAAGTCCAAAGTCCATACTTTGTTGGTGTACATGGACTCCATCTCGGTCCGCATTGCATCTAGCCATCGTACCGAGTCGCCGCTCTGGATGGCCTGCCTGAAGTCAGTAGGTTCATCATCATCTATGATGCAATCCTCTCTATCCCCATCTATGAGAAAACCGTAGTATCTCTCAGGCGGACGAGACGGCCTACTACTCCTGCGGAGGGGTGCGGGAATGTTCTGTTCTTCTTGAACCTCTGGTTCTACCAAACTTTCAGTAGCAGTTTGTGGTTCTGGAATTTCTTCCAGTTCTACTACGCTCCCACTCTTCTGATTTTCCAAAAATTCAGTTTCTAAGAAGCGGGCATGACGAGAAACAAAAACCTTTTGTTCCTCTGCGTAATAGAAATAATATCCCATAGAGTTCTTTGGATATCCCACAAACTTACACTCTACTGAGCGTGCCTCGAGCTTGTCCACATGCTGCTTTTTAACAAAAGCTGGACATCCCCATGTTTTCAGGTACTGAAGACAGGGTTTCTTCCCACTCCATATTTGATATGGTGTGGTAGGCACAGTTTTGGTTGGAACTTTGTTCAAAAGATATGCCGCCGATTCTAGCGCATAACCCCAGAAAGATCGCGGTAACTCAGCATTACTCATCATGGATCGTACCATATCCAATAGGGTTCGATTCCGTCTCTCCGATACACCGTTATGCTGTGGAGTGTATGGAGGAGTAAGCTGAGAGAGAATTCCTTTCTCTTTTAGGTAACCTAGGAACTCGGCACTCAAGTATTCACCACCTCGATCAGATCTAAGTGTCTTTATACTTTTGCCGGTTTGGTTTTCTACTTCATTCTTATACTCTTGGAATTTCTCAAAAGCCTCGGATTTATGTTTCATCAGATAAATGAATCCGTATCTTGAGTAATCATCCGTGAAAGTAATGAAATAGGAAAAACCACCTCTTGCATGTGTAGACATTGGACCGCATACATCGCTGTGTATGAGTCCTAAGAGCTCGCTCGCTCTTACTCCTTGTCCAGTGAATGGAGTCTTTGTCATCTTTCCTTTGAGACAAGATTGACAAGTGTCATAAGTTTGATATTCGAACGTGTCCAAATATCCTTCTCTATGCAACTTAGTCAACCTTCTCTCATTGATGTGACCCAGTCTACAATGCCATAAGAAAGCTTTATTTAAATCTGGAGACTTTCTTTTTAGTGTGTTCTGGACATTGAAAATTTGGAGTTGGTTTAACACATATATGCCGTTATTTAGAGTACCGGACCCAATCAAACCATGATTAAGGTGGATGTTGACAACATCTCTTACAAACGTGAAATCATAACCTTTATTTGATAACAAGGAAACAGATATGATATTACACGTTAAGCTGGGTACAAAATAACAGTTATGTAAAACCAAAATGTGTCCACTCGTCAATCCTAGGTGATAATCCCCGACGGACGCAGCTCCCACGCTAGCTCCGTTAGCAACCCTGAGGATCATATCACCTTCCTTCAGCACTCTACGGTTTCTCAGTGCCTGCAATGAATTGCAAATATGAGATCCTGACCCGGTATCCAATACCCAGGAAGTAGAGTTGATTGACAGACAATTCTCAATTACAAACACACCTGAAGTCGAAGCCACAGCTTGCTTCGGTTCCTGGTTCTTGGCGTTCCACGCCTTGCAATCCTTCTTCCAGTGCCCTTTCCTGTGACAATGGAAGCACTCATCCAGGCCAACTACCGGTGCTGTAAACTTTTTCTTTCCCTTCTTTCCCACCTTACTAACACCTCCTCTAGGTCTGGGTGCGGCCTTCTTCTTCCTTCCTTTGGCCCTGGCCTTGGACCCTGAAGAAGATGAACCGCCAACAAACATAGCGGGTGTTTCCCTTGCCTTCTGCAAGGTGCCCTCTGCACTCCTTAACATGTTCAGGAGTTCCGCAAGTTCAACTTCTTTTCCTTGAAGATTGAAGTTGAGGATAAACTGGGCGTAGGTGGGAGGAAGGGACTGGAGAACAAGGTCTGTATAGAGCTCATTATCCAAAGTCGTCCCAAGGTCCGCGAGCTCTTCAATATAGCCGATCATCTGTAGGACATGTTCACCTACTGATGACCCGACAGCCAACCTCGCTCGAAACAGTTTCTTAGAGGTCTCGTATCTTGCTATACGAGATTGCTCTCCATAAAGTTCCTTTGTATGGAGAAATATGCCATCTAGGGACATATCCTCGTGCCTCCTCTGATGTTCATTGTTCATCGAGGCAAGCACGATGCACTTGGCTCTCGCGCAATCTAAATCCCAGGTTTTGCGGATTTCCTTATCCGCATTGCTGGATTTGGGACCAAGGACAGCAGGTGCTGTAGCGGTGAGGACGTACCCCAGTTTGTCATAGGTCAAAGCCATCTTGACATTCCGCAGCCAATCTTTATAGTTTGGCCCTGTCAGTATATTTTTCTCTAAAAGTAACTTAAGTCCAGTCATTTTCAGGGTCGCTGCAATTAGGAGAGAGAGAAGAAAACTCTTTAGCATGATGCTCTTGCAAGTTTAGAGTGGTTTTTAGTTTATCTAAACTGGATGGCTCCCACTGTTTCTCGAATCCTTCCTCAAACCATAAAAGAAGAATTAGCCAAGACTATTCTCACCGTACAATACTTGCTTAACCGTTCAGCCAGGCCGGTGTCGATACTTCGAGGGAGGTTTTCCAACGCTTTCGCGAAGTTCCTTAATTAAATAACCTCTTTTCTCTGGGGGCGTAACCCCGCTGACACTTTTCTGGACACCTACTAGGTTTATAGCATTGATCGTTAAGCGACGAATATCCTGATAAGTAGCATATACTCACAGTAGGATCGGGATCCAAATATCATCGTATGATAATGTTGAAGGAATCCTACCAACATTCATCAAACTCCAAATGGTATGCATCTCTTTGCAAATTTCAGTTTCTTTAGAAATTCCCGATATAAGTTTTTGCCCCATGCTCTTATGACCTTGACGTATGCCAACAAATCATAAGTCACATGTCAAGTTCTGCCCATCATTATCTTGTTAATTTGAACCCACCCGTATATACCCTTGACGTATGCCAACAAGGTAATGCGACTGTCCCAAACCAACACATCTATCTATGCAACAAATGAATACCCCAGCAGCTACCAAACACTATGCCTTGACGTATGCCAACAAGCATAGCTTGAATACTACTGACCATCCATAAGAAATGACGGAGGGCTACGACTGGTTTTGGCGAAACCGTGAACGTAGTGAACTTGATATAATCGAAGGAACCTGATAGCTTTTAAAAGGAGTGGTTAAATCTCCGCATTTAAAAATATCTGTTTTAAAAATAACCGAGTGGTTTCTTTTAAATTGTTCCAACGATTTAAACTTTGGTTTGTTTTACTTTGCATTATAGATAATGCGTCCCATCATTAACCTATCATTGCAGAAAACAACGAAAATATAACGTCCTCTTATGCCATCCGCATTCGCCACGGGGTCCCGTCATCACCCGTTAGGTTACTTAACTAACGACAGAGCGGGGGCTGGGCTAGCGCGGGTGTAAAACATAAGTGACGTCTAAATAGCTATAATAAATATAGATATTTTACATTCGTCTGACGCAATGATATTCATTCCAGAACACAGATAAACAATATTGGATTTGCAAGCAATCTGTATTTCTTTTGAGCCTGCAAGAAAAGACAGATTACACAGTTGTGATGAATAGCCGTTTACCCCACCCTCGACCCCTACGGGTACGGCAAACTACCCACCCGGCAGTCTGTGTACCCCACCTTGGGTCAGTCCTAGGAGCAAAAACAGTAAAATGAAATAATACAACGGTGGCTACAACCGCAACCTGGAAGTGCCCCGCGAAAATAATATTACAACAAATTACATTTACAACAAATGAATTAAACAATAACCCTTTGCTAACCCCGGCTATACACCACAACAGTCCAATACAGTTTATATGCACAAACAGATATAACCATTTCAGAAATGTGCAACCCCCTGCCAACCGACATACTAGCAGTTGGGGGAGGTTTACGAACACATTAAACAATCACAGATATAATCCAATACGCAAATACTGTATTTTTCGATCGAATA
The DNA here is from genome assembly GCA_030015575.1 of Agapanthus africanus. Classification (NCBI taxonomy): domain Eukaryota; kingdom Viridiplantae; phylum Streptophyta; class Magnoliopsida; order Asparagales; family Amaryllidaceae; genus Agapanthus; species Agapanthus africanus. The sequence continues at coordinate 59,709,350 of CM057345.1, forward strand.
AACAACTTCAATATTGCTCCAAAATCTGCTCTGTTAAACAGTAACCTGAGCAATAATTAAATATTCCAGAAAACCCCAAATGTCACAGGGGACCCACACAAGAAAGACGAGTCCATGACTCGACCAAAGCGCCGCGGATGCGCGGCAGATCCCACCGATCCGCCGCGCTTCCGCGGCCGAGTTGCCGAGTCATGGGCTCGAATTTCTTGGGTGTTCTCCTGGACTCCTTTCTAGCTCTCTGAACACTCCAAAAAAATTTTAGGACTTGATTTTAAGTTCGACAGAAACTATACAGAATTAGGGTTTTCCGGGTTCGTTTTTTCGTTCGAAATTCGTACAAATTTGCGATTAAGTTATTTAGTGTTTAGCGAGGCTTTGATACCACTGTAGGTCGATGTAGTACACCCCAGTACTTATGGGGAGGCGGAATTTACAAAAACAATCAAGTTTAAACAACAAACATCGACTAACCGCTTGAATCGAAGCTAAACTCTAAATAACCGTATCTTATGAGTTTCTTTTCATAAGTGATTAGGGATTATACCTAACGATACTAGTCCTTCGTCTTTACGATCTCCTTGTTCTCCTCGGCCTTCTCTAGGTAGTAGACGATCCACCCGAGAGCAAAACTCCAAGCTAAACCTCTAAGCTTGAGACAACTAACCTTCTTGGATTGCTAATCAAAGAAGCTAGGTGTAATATAGAGATGGTTATGGATTGATTAGTCTTACTAATCCTAGATCTCAACACATGAGGGTGAGGATTAGTCTTTTGAAGAGAGAGAGCTTGAGGAGAGAGAAGGTGAGAATTAGAATGAGAGAAGAGAGAGAGTGTATCATAATATTATGAAGCATTCTTATTTTCAATAAATCAATAAAGGAAATGAATAAGCATGCTTCACAAAAATATCTTGTGATGATTCATTAACATGAGTCATTAAGCAATAAATGTGCATTAATGAAGTGAATGAATCACCACTATGACTCACTCTCTTTCCAAAACAAACCTCCTTAGTCACATCTTCTAGAAGCTTCTCGAGTAATTACGAGAACGCCCCTCCGATCCGTAAAATACGGAAAAACTTTAGACTGTAAAAATCCAATAACCGGATACCAGTAACTGGCTTAAACCAAAGCCGACTGGTAAAAACTGTCCGAAAGTCGTACGCGCGTAAACGCACGTATGCGTCCGAACCCTTTGTCGCAAAACCATGCAACCTCTATATCGTTTCGCCTGGAGTAGGAAACTCTCTGTGTGGGACTCTAGAGACTCGACTACTACGCTGGCAGTGGGTTTAACCACAGACCGCAAGCGGCACTAGCTGTACGTAACGGTCCCCAGGTAGTTGTCGATAAGAAGGCCGATGAGTAAACCCATCCGAACTCCTACTGAGTCTAATGTGACAATCTCCATACAGTCCGGTCCGTTCGTCCATGACTATCGCATATCGGGCCTAGGGGGGCGGCAAGCGTCAGTCCCCTAATAGCGGTATAAGTCGTGTCGGAGTGAAGCCCATTACACCCTGAGAAACTGCTGGAACCTACCAGCAAATCTCGCTTGCCCTGGCCAGGGACTTTGCGTAATGGCTCTCTGACACAGCACGATATCTACTCCCAATACCGGGAGGGACGAATCCTGTCTAACCGCCACTGCCTCCAAGTGCTCGGGACTGCACCCAACTGCTACCTGTTTGCACGACTCCTTTGAGCCGTGGTAGGGTAGCAATCTAAGAACAGTGGGACACACTCGAGGCGAAGTAGCAGTGTCAAGTCTGCGGACTACGCTGTACTCATGTCACCTGGGAACTGTTCACTGACGACTGGTATCAAACCAACCAACAGTTCCCTGTGAGTCCTGTCCGGTGTACCCGTAACCTAACGAGCACCTGTATACTATCTCCAGTACGACGTACTGACGGCTGTGGGACAGACCATCTCCCCAACTGGGATGAGAAGCGTACACACTAGTCTACTCCGGAGTATCGATGCTCTGTCTCGATAATCCAACGACCAGGGACCTGAATAAGGATGTGCTTGTAGACTACCCAGCCCCCACTAGTGTGACTGCCATCACAACGCTGGTAGACAAGCAAGATCCTAAGAGCTCTATCAATACGTATACTCACATATTAAGATAGAAAAACCAAGTAGCATACTACCATGTTTAGCAAGACTGTTATATACATGTGAATATCCCAAGCTTCCATTAAGTAATATACAAGCTAGTATGATACAGTAATGGCCTTCTAGGGCATAAACACTAACATCTTCATGAGTTGGAAATTTCCCTGTGGCTAGTGCAGCCTGGATTTCCATGTCCAAACCTTGTTGAAATCGACGGGCTTTGATCTCATCCGTCGGTATCAGGTGTGCCGCAAATCTGTTACGGTCTTGTGTTAATTGTGTAGTATGTGATATTAAAAATTTGAAATACTGTGACATATCTTACCGACTGAGCATGGTGAACTCAGCGTCATACTCATCTACTGACTTGACCCACATAGAATCTTGTTGTAGATGAATGAACTGTTGTTCCATGGCAAACCTGGCAGTCACAGGGAACTACTTCGCGTCGAACTTATCGCGAAAAGTCTTCCATTTAATGGGCTGATCAAGACGGCTTTCTTCCGCCTTCCACCAGTTTCGTGCATTGTCCGTGGGCTGTAATTTTGCCACACGAACCCAAGCTATATCTGGCACTTGTGCCGGTGCCAGATCATCTTCTATGCTTTGTTCCCATTCCTCAGCTTCAAGTGGGCTTCCCTTTCCGGAGAACTGTTTAGGATGTAAAGCCCTGAATTGCTTTACCCCAGGTGCTTCAGTCTCGGGACGGTTCAAGAGCTGCTGCTGTCCCTCTAGGAGGCTGCGGATCGCCTCAAGCAGAACTGTTTTCTCGGTGGGTGGAGCAGGAACAGTAGGTACGATTGGTAGTGGAGGTAGAGTGCTGTTGAAGTTGGTGCTTATGTTGGTTGGGGAATCCATAACCTTGAAAAATTTAGGTTAGGATGGATTCAAATACATGAAATGATAAGATTCAAGGAATATGAAATTGTAAGATTCAAGGAACATGAATTGTAAAGAATCTTTTAGTTGCTGGTTCTTTTGTTATATTGCTTAGGTTGTTCACACAGAACAGAACTGCATGATAGGATTTCATACAGCTCTGACCTGCATGGGCCACCAACAAAACCTGTCACGCCCCGCTTCCCGGTATACGGCGAAGGTGACGGGACGAGGCCGCTACGTATTTACTGTGAAGTAAATACGCTAAGCGTATCTAAGCAATATAAAAGTAAAGCACAAGAGACAAGATATAATAAAACAGCAACTTTATTTATTCACATTCTTTCTGTACAATACATGGAAAGTAAATACAACTGAAATAAAAAGCAATGCCTAAACAATGGTATAACAGAAAAGAAAAGTACTGAAATGGAAAGTGTAAAATGACTAGAGCTCGGGGTCTTCACTGAACTGGTCCAAATCTTCAGCAGTAGGCTCGATCTCTGACGTGTCCAGATCACCTGACGACATTCAAAGAAGAAAAGGAGAGAATGTCGTCAGCGAACAGATCGCTCGGTAAGTCCCAAAGATAAGGGAGAAATAGAATAGACAGAAAATAAGGTAGCTTTTAAAGTTGTGTTATATGGTTATAATGTTGTGTTAACGCTGTTGTTTATAACTTGGTACAGAAGATGTCAGTGTATACAAGAGGAGTCCCACTTACACCGGAGACTTTGGTAACCCGTAGTACAAGGCTCCGTCGATAATACCACGGAACAATAGCATGGATGTAATTACGTCTTAAGTGACCACCTTGTGCCACCTTTAACCTATTCCGTACCAGTCTACCCCTTAAACCCCGTGTTATCTTGATTGTATTGTTGTATTGTATTGTAAACTGTATAGATTGTAAGTTTGGATGACTGACCGAAACCATGATATCAGTAAACGGATGTAACTGTAGAATCATGTATGTAACTGTATAATCATGTAAATGGAATGTATATCTATGGTTCGGTTGAGTCAAGTTGATAGATTGATTCATGGATTCATGTTGAATTGTAATATTGTAAATTATAGATTGTAGATTGTACTTGAATTATATTCAAGTCAGATTATAATGAGACTCAAACTGAGTCAGACAATTAGAAAAGTAAATTGAAGTCCTGATTATTTTGATGTTATCGGTAACCGCTGCACATGGACGGCAGGATTTGTGCCTTTTTCAAAAACGATTACCGTATTAATAATACCGTTGTTAAGTTGTCTACCTTAGATAGGCAAGCACCCATATCTCCGGCTCCCTAAGGCTCAAGAGACCGGTCCCGCTTAAACCTATCTTTACTAGGGTTCTTAGGGTAATTTATAGAACTTGAGGGGTTTTTATGTAAAAATACTTTGTAACGTTTTCAAAATACACCCCAAGTATTTATTATCGTCTTTAGAGTTGTAATAAATATAGATTTTATATTTGTGATATTTCTAATGAGAATATAATATTTTCAAGATAAATGGTATTTATTTGTAATATTGGTTTTGTATGGAATTCATGGTATTTTATGGTAAATTGATTCTTATGATTTTTAGAAAAAGATGGAATATTTATATCATAACAAAATAGATATTTTAATGATAAATATACAAATATTTATACAAAAATAATTTTAATATATATTTTATATTCTAAAAATCTCATTTTCTTAAGATGTCGTATTTTAAATCTTTCGAGACCGAATGCTCCTTGCGGAGGTCTGAATCTCGCACTACTAAACCCGAGGATGTGCGATAATCTGCACCATCCCGAACGGGTTCCCCAAATGGGTTGTAGCGGCGCTTTGCAAAGATTTGTATAAATACTAAATCCTTTAGAAAACGGTTTTGTTAAGTAAATGGTATTAAAATAAAATTGTGTCGTTTTCCCGTATTCTATGTTCCCAAGGGTATTGTGCTATGCTGTATATGAGTGTATGAGGAGGTAGGTCATTATCTCGTGATCTACTTAAAGGTATAGTAAGTTTTGTGATGTTATATGTAGAATTGAAACATGTAGTATTTAAATGAAAATACGGTAAAATGAAATAACAATTACTTTTGATTATGAAACTTGATCAATATGGTTGATTAATGTTTAATAGTCAACATGAAAAGGTTCAAGCATAATTATATTAAAGAAAAGTGAAGTTTTATAAAGAAACCGAATCGGAAATCGGATTTGTTCCGATTCTGTCGGGTTTTGTAATTCTGTATTTCTAGAATAGAATAGAGAAGATAGAATGGGGACTTACGGGTTTAGGACAACCAGGAGAGGGAGAAGGATCGGGAGGAGTCGCCGGTGCGTCGTTTCGTCGCCGGGAGCTCCTAGAGTCATCGTCGGAATTTCCGCCGGAGAATTCGCCGGAGCCTCGCCTTTCGCTCACTTCGATTTCACACAAGGATTTCTAGTGATTTCTTGAGAGTTGGCACAGAGTTTTGGGGTGAGGGGGTAGTGTAGGGTTGGTATTTACAGGGTTAGGGTAGATGAAGAGTGTAAATTATAAAAAATGTAAAAATACATTAAAAATAGAGTAAATATGGTTTAATTGTGTCTCTGGAACCGATCTGGGAATTTAAACTATGCAGGGGGTATAGAAGATGAAAAGGCCCACTTTTTGTTCAGGAAACTCGGCCGTTCGGTCCGCCGGCCGACTCGGCCGAGTCGGGCCGAGTCAAAGGTCAGGGAGGTAGGGGGTCTCCTGGTGTACACACTGGTATATTTACTTTTTCATGTGTAGTGGAAAATTTGGGAGTTATCACGTGTTGGCTGTTGGACTTCTAAAAAATTTAAAATAAAATAATATTAAAATAATTTGGGATATGGGATTTGAACTCTGGTGGCTTGGTTCAGCAGTGTAAGGTATTACCAATGAGCCACAAGCTCCTTCTTGTAATTATGGAGCTATTTAATTACTTAAAGTAGTCACAGAAAATGTAAATACCCCAAGTATACATTAATTTTTAAGCAAATTTTGTACAATAAAATGGAGTTGTTACATTCTTTTAACTTGTAATTAAAAAGAAAAATAATTACTTATATCTTGTGCTCAGGCTAAAATACCCCTTTATGGATTTTTGAAAAAAAATGTGTACAAAAGTTGTATAGGAAATTTGGGGTTGTTACAGTATTGACTTTGCGCTTTGGACAGCTCGTCACGGATGTAAATTTCTATGTCATTGGAGGCAAGACGTGCTACAGAGCCTTACTCGGTAGACCTTGGCTACATGAGCATGGAATCATCCCTCCTACACAATATCAGTGTATGAAGTATTTTAAGGATGTCCAAGAGCACACCATCATAGGAGAGCTCAATCCCTTCTCCGTGAATGAAGCACGAAAAAATGAAGATGCCAAGTACTTTCTGTCAGACTTCGAAGATACTGAGAGGTACGACAAGTCAAAGCTCAAACAAGTACAAGCGGCCACTATCCCGATTTTTGGAAGCAATTCTGAAAAAGAAGAGATAGTGTTCATGGGTCAACTTCCGAAGGAAATCAATAAACATAGATCGTCAACCCCTATTCCATTCTTTAGCAATGACTCGGAAGAAGAAGTTAATGCAGTGTTCTCTACCCACCCGCAGGTGAAGACTCCAAATGAAGCAGACCAAGCTCTACATATTGCGATGGTTCCATCTTACCACTACAAAGAACTCGATGCACTCAGCACCTACAGCGTGCAGGAGTTGATCACTTTCCATGTCCCTCCTCCCAGATATAGAGGTGAGAAAGCGATTCTTTTCTACAAATCGGAAGAGACCAAAGTGGAGAAAAAGTTCTGTTATATACTTTATCCGAATCTCGACAAGTTGCAGCCCATCCGAATGCCGATATACTTCATGAGAGGACTACGGGAATTCTTAAAGTATCAGGGAATACCATTCGAACAAACTGTCCGTCGGGTTCAATATTACTAGTGGATCAGAAAAGTGCCAGGAACTCGACAAGTCAAGATGAACGGAAAGATTGATACTACCGGATTGGGATATATATAACCCAAGAAGCGGGAGAAAACTCATAATTTCTATTCTTTAAGAAAAGAAGAAGATACTTGGCTTGTAGATGACACGACCAAATAAGAAGAAGATACCCCGCAAAGCGTTTCAACCAAACCATCAGAAGAGCCGATTGAGACGCTGATAAAAGAAGCGGTTCAAGAAGTCGATGAGCTCGAAGAAGGTATAATGGCCTTATATGAAAATTTCATGCGGTTGCGCCCAACCGAGCAATATAATGGAGTAAGGAGTTATGATAGTCCGACTCCGCAATAGCTACCTCTGCCTTCATTGATAAGACAGGAGGTTCGAAGCAGTGACAACGAGACTAGGACGACATCAATGTCCAACTCTCAAACAAGACAAGACGATCTTGGGACAATGCGTCAACGAGAAAAATGCAGCCCAGGGTCATCACTTATATAGAAAATGAGATGGGGATACTCTTTCCCCGTGACAAGACAAGGAAGATATTCGCCCTCATCATGAAGCACCATATGTTAACACTGTCCAATTTTATACGGCCCTAGCAAGTAAATGCCTTCGATCATCCATATTACTATCTTTACCATTGGATCACCGGCCATCCGATCGAAGATTGCTTTGTCTTCAAGAATTGGACGGAAGAGCAATACACGCAAGGCAAGTTCATGCTAAGTGACAACTGGAGAGTGGAGCCCCCGCAAAAACATGTGCCAAAGCGAAACTACTCTACCAAATTGGAGCGTGGCCAGCCCAAGAAGCGGAAGCTCACCCACGTTTGCCATATGGTAAGATTTTCTGATGAAAACGAAGATGAAGAAATACCTGGGCTTTTCGATTGCTTCGCCAATGAAGACGAGAAGATCACAGAACTGCCGTCAGCACCTAAGGAGCTGAAAGATGGAATCCATACCACCGCTGATGAATTAAAGAAGTTAGATTTAGGAATGGAGGATGATCCGAGACCAACGTTCGTTAGTGAGCTGCTGTCTGAAGAACAGGTATCCACTTTAAAAGAAGTGCTCCTGGAATACAAAGGCTGGTTCACCTAGAACTACTCCAAGATGTCGGGTCTTGATACAGAAATAGCAGTGCATAATCTTTCCATAACGCTAGAAATAAAAGCATTCAAGCAAACACCAAGAAGGATGCGGCTCGAACTTGAGATGAGCATCAATGATAAAGTCTAGAAGCTTATAGATTCTGGCTTCATCCATGAAATACAATACCCGGACTGGATTGCCAATATTGTCCCTATGATGAAGAAGAATGGGACTGTTCGCATCTGTATGGACTTCTAGGACCACAATAAGGCGTGCCCGAAAGATGAATTCCCCATGTCAGTTATGGAATTAATGATAAACAATACTTCTACTCACGAAGTCATCTCATTCATGGACGGATCTTCAGAGTACAATCAGATAAAGATGAACCCCAAAGACCAGAAGCATATAACCTTCCGCACCCCGCTAGGCATCTTCTGTTTTAATATGATGCCATTTGGACTGAAGAATGCTGGAGCAATATATCAGAGAGCGATGACCAAGATCTTTGACGACCTTATTCATGAGATTGTCAAATGTTATATAGATGATCTCGAGGTCAAGAGCATGTCTCACGAAGAGCACTGGGAGCACTTAAGGATAGTCATCAAGCGCCTTCGAAAGTATAACCTGAAGATGAATCCAATGAAATGTGCATCCGGAGCCTCTTCCGGCAAGTTCCTGGATTTTATAATCCGCCACCGAGGGTTCGAGATCGACCCCATTAAAATAAAAGCTATTACAGAAATGCCCCCGCCAAGAAATCTCAAGCAGCTACGATCTTTCTAAGGAAAGCTCGCCTATATCCGACGGTTCATTTTCAACCTCTTTGAAAAGTGTCGTCCATACAGCCATCTGATGAAAAATGGAATCCTTTTATATGGGACCAGAAATGTCATAAGCGCCAGAGGAAATCAATCAATACTTGCAGAATCCACCAGTATTGGTCGCTCCGGTTAAGGAAAAGCTTTTATCCTATATACAACTGCCCTTGATGGTTCTCTAGGCGCGCTATGGGCGCAGGAGATTGACCAAGGAAAGGAAAGGGTCTTGTACTATCTAAGTCAAGTTCTTCTAGGAGCAGAAAGCAGCTACTCCCCTATTGAGAAGTATTGCCTAGCGCTGATCTTCGGGATAACGAAACTCAGACACTACGTCTTGGCCTATGAAGTGCACCTCATATCAAAGGTGGACCCTCTCATATATCTTATGACGAAAGCTATATGACGGGAAGGCTTGCCAAGCGGGCCCTGTTGTTGATGGATTTCACGATCATATATCACCCCTCAAAGCGGTAAAAGAACAGGTTATCACCGATTTCCTCATCGAACATCCAATCTCTGCCAACTCTCCACTAAATTGTGTTCTACCGATGAATATGTATTCAACACGGTCGAAGAGAAAGAAGAAACAGAAAATCCTCATTGGGAATTATACATCGATGGATCCTCCTCAAGAAAAACACGGAAAAAGAGTATCTCGATAATCAGAGTTGGGATAGGCCTTATTTTCATGACCCCTCAAGGCGAAATAACCTGCTACGCTATTTTGTTGACGAAGCCTAGGACCGGCAATGAAGCCGAATATGAAGCGCTTACAGCTGGTCTTAAGATCACGATCGATGTGGGCATCGATAATCTCTACATAAACAGGGAGTCTCAGTTGATCGTTATGCAAGTCAATGGAGACTACAAAACATGGAAGGCGGAACTGATAAAGTTTGGCGAGAAGGTGAAACAACTGCTGACGTAGCTTCCTTTACATATATTGGAAATTGTGCTGAGAGTGGAAAACAGCAAAGTGGATGCATTAACAAAGTTGGCCAAAGAATCGGCCGATGAAAACCTTGATGACGTAAGGATAATCGTCGAAAGTCGCAATATCTTGGCCCCGACGGAGTAATCTTCAAAACCTCCAACCGAAACCATAAATGAAGATGTCCTTCAAGCGGAGGAAGTTGAAAAAGAGGAAGATGACTGGTGAAAAGTCTTTATAGACTATTTTAAGTCTCAACGGATGCCTGAAGATGCGTCACAAAGGCATCAGCTCATGAAACGAGCCTCGTCGTTCGTCCTAATTGTTGGAACTCTATATAAAAGCTCATTTGATCATGTATGGCTAATATGCCTAGAACTAAAGGAAACCAAGAAGGTCGTCCAAGAAATACACAACGGACTCTACGGGTCCCATCAAGCCGGTCTAAAGATGAAGCTGAAGATCTAGATGATGGGTTACTACTGGCCCATGATGATCCAAGACTGTTTCGACTATGCAAGGTGATGCCACTCATTCCAGATACATTAGGACTTCATATATCAGAACCCCAACCTGCTTCTTCCGACTATAGCCAGTTGGCCATTCAAAATGTGGAGGACCGATATAATAGGCCCCATTTAGTAGGCGTCATCCCGAGAACATCGTTTCATCTTAGCGGCGACTGATTACTTCTCAAAATAGGCAGAGACAATATCGCTAAGAGAAGTAAAGACGGAAAATATTCTCCATTTCTTCAAAACCTATGCCATATACCGGTTTGGAGTTCCATGGCGGATAGTCTCAGACAACGGACCAGCATATAGAAGCCACAAGATAATTCGTTTGGCTCAACAACACAAGATAGATTGGACATATTCCTCCATCTATAATCCCCGAGCCAACAGTTTGGCTGAAGCTTTCAACAAGACGCTAACCAAGTTTATAAAGAAGATGGTGTCTAAGAATAAAAAGGACTGGTATGAAAGGCTATATGAAACTCTTTGGGCATACCGAATGACGTTCAAGACAACCACAAAGGCAACACCTTATGCATTGGTGTTTGGCACCGAAGCAGTACTCCCTCTAGAGATAGAACTCCCCTCACTGCAAATGTCACGCCCCGCTTCCCAGTGTACGGCGAAGTGGACGCGACGAGGTCCGCTACGTATGTACTCAGAAGTACATACGCTAAGCGTAGCTAAGCAATATAAAATATTACACAAGAGACAAGAGCATAAAAAGAACAGCAACTTTTATTTATTAACATTCTTTGTACAAAACATGGAAAGGAAAAAAAAATACAACTGAAATAAAGATGCCTAAACAGTGGCATAACAGGAAATGGAAAGTACTGAAAAGAAAAGTGTACAATGAAATCATACTGCAGGGTCTTCAGCAAATTGCTCCAAGTCTTCCTGGGTTGGCTCAACTTCTGCCGGGTCCAAACCACCTGACGACATTCAAAGAAGAAAGAAATAGAATGTCGTTAGCGAACAGGTCGCTCGGTAAGTCCCAAAGATAAGGGGGAAAATAAACAGACAGTAAGAAAGAGAGAGAGAGAGAGAGAGCTTTTACTGTTGTATTATAATATTATAATATTGTATTAACGTTGTTGTTTTTAGCCTGGTACAGAAGATGCCAGTGTATACGAGGGGAGTCCCACTTACACCGGGGACCTTGGTAACCTGTAGTACAAGGCTCCGTCAATAATACCACGGAACAACGGCATGGATGTAATTACGTCTTAAGTGACCACCTCGTGCCACCTTTAACATATTCCGTACCAGTCTACCCCTTAAACCCCGCGATGTCTTGTTTGTATTGTTATCTTGTAAAATTGTATTGATTGTAAGATTGATTAACTGACTGACCGAAACCATGATATCAGGAAACGACTAAAACCGTAGAGTCATGTAAATGGAATACTGGGAAACATGTAAAAGGAATATATCCATGGTTCGGTTCAGTCAAGTTATATAGATTGTTAACTGGATTCAGGGATTCATGTATTCGTATTGAGTTGGAATATAAAAGAATATAGAATGACTTGAATCATATTCAAGTCAGAAATAGTCAGACTCAAACCCGAGTCAGACTAAAAGAAATGGAATTTGAAGTTCTTTAATTGTTAGGGTCCTTATTGTAAATTATAAAACTTGAGGGGGTTTTATATAAAAATACTTTTGCATAGTTTTCAAGATACACCCCAAGTATTTATTATTCGTCTTTATTGTTATAATGAGTGTAAATTTTATTTGTGTTATTCTAGTGAATATATCCTAATAAAAGTATTAATTGATTTATTTGAAATTCATGGTATTTTAATGTAACTTTTAATCTTGTAATTTTAGAAAAAGATGAAAACTTTATCTTATAATAAAATATGTGTTTAAATGATAATTAAATTAATACAAGAATAATTTTAAATAATATTTTATTTTCCAAAATCTCATTTTTTTCTTAAATGCCGTATTTTAAACCTTTCGAGACCGAATGCTCCTTGCGGAGGTCTGAATCTCGCACTACTAGCCCGCGGGTGCACGATGAACCGTACTATCCCTAACAGGTTCCCCAAAGGTAGGTTGTAGCGGTGCTTTGCTTAGGTTTAACAAATACTATTCATTTAGAAAAACGGTTTTATAAATATAAGGTATTTATTTGTAAAAGGGTATAGATTTCCGTATTTTAGTTTCTAGGGTTTCCTAAGCCAACTAGCCTATTTCTAAGGTCTAAACGACAAGTCATTAGAAGCCTCAAATCGCCTCTTCACCGTCATTTGCAGCCAGGTAAGTGCCAGGTAATTGGGAAGGAACCACAGTAGTGGGCCTAATTAAAAACCACTAGCCTAGACACACTTGCCTAGACACCACAAAGTCAGTTTAGATAAACGATCGATGTCCATGACATATCGTGCTTTCATTATAAAATATTTTATTTAAAATTGAGTACAACTTAAAGCTTTTTAAAAAGGTTTATAAAGAATATGGTCTTTTAGTGAAAATTCATGTATTTTCGTATTCTATATTTTGATATTTATCAATTAGGGTTATATTTGTGTGTGTGTAGAGGTAGGTCATTACCTCGTGACTTATTTTAAGTTTTAATGAAGTTTAGAACTTAAACATGATATATTAAACTTGAAGGTATTAAAGCGCAAGAATACGCTATTTGAAAACGTTATCATTTCATGTGTGAAAATTCATTCAAATTGATTTCTACAAGTTTATTTATCAAGGTAAACATATTTAGGAGTGAGGGAATTGACTAGAACAAGAAAAATAAACTTTATGGTATTTTTATGAAAGAATACGGTTTTGCAAAGAAGCTATCATTTCATGTGAGAAACCTTATTTAAATTGGTTTATGGGTGATTAATAGTCAACATGAATATGTTAGGGTATTGTGGATTAGGTGACAAGTGAAATTTTGTAGAAAAACCGAATCGGAAATCGGTTTGTTCCGATTTCCGTCGGGTTCCATAAATCCGTATTTTTAAGAAATAGAAAGGTGAGAAGGATGGGACTTACGGGTTTTCAAACTCTTCTAAAGAGTAAAAAGGACTAGGGGAAAGGCCGAGGTGTGGTTTCGTCGCCGGTTGCTTCAAAGCACGTCGCCGGAATTCCGTCAGGGCTTCGCCGTGAACTCGGTTTCAAAGCACACACTTCTTGGAAAACTTTTGAGAGAGTGGCTCAAGATTTTGGGGGGTGAGAGGGTAGTGTGTAGGGTTGGTATTTATAGGGTTAGGGTAGATGAAAAGTTAAAAATAAAAATATGATAAAATGTAATAAAAATGTATTAAAAGTGGAGTAATTGGGGTTTTTAAAGAGTTCTGGAAGTGGTATGAGACTGAAACTTTGCAGGTGCGTAGGAAATATGAAAAGACACAACTTTCATGTTGTGACCCTCGCCGGAATCGGCCGAATCTGGGGTGACTCGGCCGTGACTCGGTCGGATCACTGAGTCGGCCGAGTCAAGGCCGAGTTGGCCGATTCCCGACCGAGTCCGGTGACCTGGATCTCCCCCGACGGTTCATCTACCCTCTGCAAGTGTTACATTTTTGGATGTAGTGGGGTTTTTGTGAGATATGCACGTGTAAACTCTTGGTATTCTAAAGGTTTTAAAAAAATCAATATTAAAAATAATGTGGGGTATGGGATTCGAACTCTGATGGCTTGGTTCAGCAGTGCAAGGTATTACCAATGAGCTACAAGCTCCTTCTTGTAATTATTGCGGTATTTAATTACTTAAACCGATAGCAGCAAGAATAAATACTCCTAATATACATTAAATTTAAAGTAAATTCTTGTACACTAAAAATGGAGTTATTATATTCTTGTAGCTTGTAATTAAAAACAAAATAATTACCTATATCTTGTGCTCATGCTAAAATACCCCTTTGTGGATTTTTGAAAAAAATATTTGAAAAAAAATTTTGAATAGGAAAATTAGGGTTGTTACAGCAAATGGCGGTTCAATGTGAACTTACGGACGAAGAGAATACCCATCTCCGGCTCGAAGAACTTGATGCTCTCAACGAGACCCAACCCACCTTATAACACAGCAAAATCTAGAAGCTTACAAGGCAAGGATGACGCAATCATATGAAAGGCTAACCAGACTCGAGGACATTCCGCCAAGGCAAACTCATACTCGTTATCAGAAGGCTCATGATCCCTAACCGCATGAAATGTGGAAAGTTCGAGCCGAACTATGAAGGCCCGTATGTCATAGAAAATGTCTACCAAGGTGGAGTTTACCTACATATGGATATGCACGGAGAAAGATTGTTTCAGCCAATAAATGAACAATTTCTCAAGAAGAGTCATGACTTGGGTCGATGATAGATGGCCATGCCTATATCCGCTCACCATTCCCACTGGATGGTATATACCCCTGTTATGATGATGATAGACCAATATGTCCCTAAACCGGAATAATGGATCGTGATGTCCTTAAACTAATATGTTGCTCTATGGCATAGATTATATAACCAGCCGTATACAATCCACGGACACGAACGATCTATGTCCCGTATATGTTCTTTATGGCTCCTTATGACCGCGATGTCCCTAAACTAATATTTTGCCCTATGAATTCCTTGAGATCCATATTGCATCTGAAGTCCCACCAGTGAGGCTGCACCTGAAGTTCCACCGGCTATGAAGCTCCACCGATGATGCAACCCTCCAAAATATGTTATACCCTACGGTTGATCACTATATTAATCACCGTAGAAAATCCATGGGCATAAACGATCCATATCTCGCCCGATTCCCACCGGCATCGATGTTGGGACATCCGCGGCGAAGCTACATCCCAGAGACTTCCATCGCAAAAAAAAAAAAGAATGTCTACAAGTAAAATGGACACGGATGAAAACCCGAAAGAGCGCCATAAGTAAAAACAGTAGGATTACCGGAAAGCTTATGAAAACCCAAAAGGGCGCAAACTCGTTAAAAGAAAAGATGCACTTGCAAAGTCCTCTCAACTTTGCAAGGAGAAAATACCTGCATAGGATCCTTACGACTCACAAAGGAGAAACACACTTAGGAATTCATACAACTCCTAAGGAGAAGAGATACTTACGAGATCCTTCGACTCGTAAGGTGAAATATTTCTATAAGACCCTCATGGCTTATAGAATTCAAAAGCCTTAAGTTACAGAAATCCAAACCTGTTTCTTAAGCCATCATACCCCCCATGAGATTTATGCCCTACAAATAGTTCAATATTGACTCTTATATACATTCCACGGTGTAAATAAATGTGTTCCTAACCAAGTTCCAACGAAGCTGAGTAATATTCCCAACACGATGAACGACGCTTGTAAGTACTTGTCGACTTGCTATGAGAAAATACTCTTATAAGATCCTTACGACTTGTAAGAGAAAACACCGCCTAGGGATCTTTACGATTCCTAAGGAGAAAATACACTTATGAGATCATCTCGACTCGTAGGGAGAAATACCTTTATGAGACCCTTACGGTTCATAAAATCAAAAAGACTTGGTTGAAAAAGATCTAAACCCGTCTTATAAGCCACCTTTGTCCAAATAGGCAACGACAAATGATGAGTCACACCTGGAAATACTCCAGTTTTAGCGATACTGATGCCAAAGCTAGTATCAGACTCCAAAAAAAACTGAAATGATGGGACAACTCGCAATAAAAATCAGTGAGTAAATAAAATGAAATTGCCGAAATGATTGGGCAATCGTGACTTTCGCGATAAGAAAAACTGAAATGATAGAGTATGGCGGATAATAAAAAAATGAATGATAAAATAAAAAAAATTCTGCCCTGCAGGTAATTCGAATCTCGACTTCTGTGGACAGTTCATAGACATAAAAGAATGAAAAGGAGCGATGTGTTTTCCCACGCTCCGTCAAATGAATAACTGAGCTTTGGTGGAATTTATACAGTACAAAGACTACACGGACGTCTGATTCACTTCAGTGAAGTACGATTTTCATCAAGGACCCAAGGGTCAAAATGAAGTGAAGTGATGGCATATTCATAGCTTCGGGTCTTGATGGCAATACATGCAGAGCCTAAAGACCATTGGATGTTATCCCACCTCGGACGGATGTAGCTCTGACTTTCCTAGGACTTCACAAAGAAGGGAGTGTGACCTCAAGGTAAAGCGCTACGGTAGCGCCTAATGCTGAATCATCTGACGGCAGTATGGACATACCCGTCTAGGAAGGTTACTTGAGATATTGTATCCTTCAGCTGCAGGGCTGGATGATACAGCAAGTACGTGGCTACTCGAGCCAGAGACCCGAGTGGACATGGATCGAGAAGAAATCGACTGACATAAAGGTGCAATGGACTAAACCTAGCACCACAAACCTAACGGACTCCTATATCGATAGGGGTCATGTATATTTGACGTTAAACGGAGTTTGTCTTTACCTAATGGAGGGATGAACTAAACGCTCCAAAATAAGTAAATAAACTAAGTTAAGCCATTTTAGGGAAATCAGAAGATAGTGATATGCAAATAAAAAAAGATGTATATCTTATATTCATGAATCAGAATCGTGGAAAGATACAATCTACAAAAAGGAGTACAACAAAGCAATCAAAAGGGTTGGACTCCCCGCAAATCTCGAGGGAATTCAAGGGTCAAGATTTGACACCAGAGCCCCCACGTGATATGCACGTGACGTCTCCGGTGGGAGGGCATTTGTTCCCTCCAAAATAATAATAATCAATGTAACCCTTGGAACTTAAGTCCACGCACCAGAAAGATGGGCGCTGCTAAAGAGCATGTACCAATAATTCCTGGCATTGCACCAATATTTGAGGCCCTCACTTCTTTGATAGCTTAAGCTATATGCGGAAAAATATTTTTCTATTTCTCTAAAACAGAAAGAATAAATCTCGTTAACCAGAAAATCTCCAAACAAAAAATTTGAAATACATAGCTTAAGCTATTTATGATATTATCTATCTTTCTAAAACAGAAAGATAGTGTTGTTAATAAGTGATAAAATCTTTTGTATTTTTCTAAACAAAGAAAAATATAAATCTTATTAACAAGGACCCTCAGATTTATAATCCAACGATGCATAAGCACCCGAGCTAATATTAGCTCTTTTCATATTTTCTTTTAAAACAAAAGAATTAATTGAATATGTTATTTAAATAAGAAAGACATTGATCATATCAACAGAAAACCCTTGGATCTAAAATCCATCGGTGCTTAAGCACCCGGGCTTGATCTTAAAATCAATTAGAGAAATCTCAAAGAGAGAGAGTTTTTACTTGCACAACAATATTTATACCCTATATAAAGGACCTGTGAGGTCAAATTTTATATACGAAATTGCCCCCATAAGCTTGATCAAGAACTTAATTTCTCTGTAATCATAACTCTCATCTTCTTTCTCACCTTCATCAATCAAGGTGAGAAAAGAAGAATGATCTCCCATTTTTTAGGGAAATATCCCCATGTAGAATTTATTTCTACTTGCTTTTAATTTGGGTGCCGACGCTTATGGGTTGCGCACGTGGGCGCCACTTAAGAATTTAATTTTTATAGGCGCTCCTGTGCTTTGCACATTGGCGCCCACGTGAGCTTCATGTGCGGTGCCAGCATAGGATTTAATCCCAAGGGATTGGCGCTAGCGCCCTCATGGGGATCATATGAGGCGTTGTCTCATTAAAATTTAATAGAGTTTAGCTCTTTTTATTATATTTAAATATCAGGGGAACAAATGCTCCCCACCGTTGTTCTCACGTGGCTCACACGTGAGTCCAACAGTGTGACTTTTACCACCGATGGATCTTCCAAGAAGTTGAACCTTCCTCCCCACGTCTTATAAATAGGGCCTTTGGCTCTTGAGATGACTGCTGTCTCATCATCTTCCTCTTTGAATTTTTTCTTTCTTGAGAATTTAATTCTTATTTCAGAGCTTAGATCTTTGCCCACTGAACTCCTTCTGATCAGATTTAAACTCTGCCAAAAATTTTGGTAAAGATTATGAACAGAGCTTAGCTCTTGAAAGACTTTTTATTTTGTTTTTGATTTTTAATCCATTCACAGAGCTTGGATCTTTTCTTGAACTGATCTCTTAAAAAACTTCTTTTTTTTAGTAGACCGTGGGCCTTGAATCAATGGGCATCCTTGAGAACTGCTAGTTCTCTTCTTAGAGTTTCACCATATCATTGATTCTGATCTTTAAGGGTCTTTAAAATTTAATTCCATTAAGTTTCCCATCCGTCTCCCCTCATGGGGATTTCTGGGATTTAATCCCATTATGGGAGGAATTTAGTTCCATCTTGTCTTGCTCTGAATTTTTTTGGAACTTTTTAGAAATTTTATTCTCCTTCCTGTTCTTGAGTATTTTCCTTTTTAGAGTTTTATGCCCTTTCTACAGATTTGAATCTGTTGTTATTTTTAACAGAACCCGCTTTTCGGGGATATTGGGAGTTTTTAACTCCACTGTTTAATGAGACTATTCATTTAATGAGAATCCTTTTGGATTCTCACAATGGGCGCATGTCTCATCATTGATGAGCTGTCACCTTAATTTTACGGGGCCCACTGTTTTTTTAGACTGTAGTGCTTTTAGTATGTTAATCGCTAACACCCACTGGGTTTTCTTTTCAAGTTCCATGGTTGGTCATCTGTATGATCTTGAAGAGATTATCTCTTATGAGATTCGCATCTAAGGCCGCTGCCAAGGCCAGGAGTTTACTGACGTCCAATACGACGCGATGATGCATCGCTTCGACAATTACAAAGGTCGATTGCTCCCCCGCCGTTCTTCCCTTTTGAAGATCGTCGTTGGGTCAATCTGGAAGGCTATTCCTGGGCGCCTTGAGGTTATGCTGCTTCAAGCGCTCGATGATGCTGAGAATAAGGTACATTCAGTGTACTTGATAGGGTTGATCTCAAAGAAACGGTGAGATAATCTTGTCTTCATCTTACACCGTGTCTTTTAACAAAAGGCGACAGTATCAGCCGACCAGAGGGTGGAGGACATCAGTGGTGACCCTAACGCTTGCATCTGAGAGAAGATGCACAAAAAATGGTCGATGAGGCTGAACGTGCGTTGCACAAACTTACTTTTGAGTTTGAGAATCCATGTCCAGAGTTCAGTGTTTTGGAGCTGTAGATCTGGGCCCATGTGTTCCCCCCCTTTTTTATGCACCAAGAGTATGTAGTTCTCTTTTGAAGTATGAATGAAAAGTATCTTTCCCTTTCGTATATGCACCTTCTTTTCCTTGATTGTCTTGATCTGGCGCGAAGTATTTTATATACTCATTTCGGAGTTTATAGTTTATTCACTCATTTCAGAGTCTCTAGTTTACGTACTCATTTCGGAATTTGTAGTTTATTCACCCATCCCGGAGTCTCTAGTTTATGTACTTATTTCTGAGTGTTTTTAGTTTACCTCCCTTGAGTTTACAAGAAAACTTGTCCTAACGTTGTATGTAGATAACCCATATTCTTTTATGACAGAGGTACGTTAGGTTTGTGGTACTAGGGTTTTAGTTCGTGGTACCGTCGCGTTGACTGATGTATTCCTCGATATGCAGTCTTTAAGCCGTTGTTCGAGTAGCCCCACGACTGTCGTGTCTCTGATCCCTACTGAGGCTGGACAATACATCTTCAAATAATCTTCTTAGGTCGTATTACTATTGGAAGAACAAGCGTTAGGTATTTGCCATAACTCTTTTTACTTGAGGTTAGGCACAATTTGGAGCCCTGATAAGTCATAACCGCACCCTTCTGGGGTGGGATGATCTCCAATGGTCTTTAGGCTTTGTATGTATTGCCTTTAAGACCCGAAGCTAGGAATATACCATCACTTCGTTTTTGCTTTGATGATGTCGTGCCGATTCTTTGCTGAAGTAGGGTGGAGATCTATAGGACCTCTATACTGTATGTATTGTAATTGAAGTCCGGAGTTAGGAATATGCCATTACTCCAATTTCATTTGATAGCTGCATTTGCATCCTGCTGAAATGAGCGGGAACACCGGGTTAATTTCTAAGTCGTATATGAACCGTCAAGACTTGGAGTTAGGATTTTTCCATTACTCCATTTTTTCTTTGACCCTTGGGTCTTTTTTTTATGATGACGATGCGTCTGCATCCTACAGGAATGAGAAGCAACGCTGGGATAGTCTCTAGATTGTATATGTACCATCAAGACTTGGAGCTCCTTTTGACGAAGCGTGGTGGGAAAATATGGTTCCCTTTCTTTCATTTGTATCCATGGATCGTATACAAGAGTCCATATGGACATACTTGCAGGGCAGAAAAGTTTCGTTTTCATTTTTTTTTATTTCTTCTCGCGATGCTCTATCTTTTCAGCTTTTTATATCGTGAAAGTAGCGATTGCCCAATCATTTCGGCTATTTATCGCGGTGCCCAATCATTTCAGCTTTTTTTTACTCGTTGTTTTTTATTGCGAGTTGCCCTATCATTTTGGCTATTTCATATGCTTTTTTTGCAACTCGTTGAGTTTTATTACGAGTCAGAAACTTGAGATCTGATACCAATCTTGGCATCAATATCTCTGTAACTAGAATATTGCCAGGAGTGAATCATCATTTGCCGTGAGAGGACTTAGAGTTTGACACCTGTTTAGGCATCAGCATCGCTACCACCAGAATATTGCCAGGAGCGAATCATCATTTGTCTTTGTCGATTTGAACAAAGATGGTTTAGCAAACAGGGTTAGGATCTTGTCGACTAAGGCTTTTTGACTTTATGAGCCGTAAGGATCTCATAAAGATATTTATAACTACGAGTCATGAGGATCTCGTAGGTGTATTTTCTGCTTAGAAATCGTGGGGATTCCTAAGTGATATTTTCTTTTGTAAGTCGTAAGGATCTTCCAAGAGTGTTTTCTCCTTATAACTCGAGAGGGCCTACAAGTTTAGCTCACCATATAGGGGACATTTCTCGTCATTGGTGGAACTTGGTGGGAGAATATTTATTTATGCTCGTAGATTGTATACAAGGGTCAGTATTAGACCACCCGTAGGGCAACTTAGGGAATATGATGGCTTGAGAACAGGTTTAGATCCCTGTAACTTAAGGCTTTTGAATCCTATGAGCCGTGAGGGGAGTTTTCGTTTCGAGTCGTGAGGATCTCGTAAGTCTAATTTTTTCTTAGAAATCGTGGGGACTCCTAAGTGTGTTGTTCCTATGTGAGTCGTTAGGATCTCACGTAGGTACTTTTTTTAACGAGATTGCGGCCTTCCAGGTTTTCACAAGCTCACCGGTAGTCCTGCTGTTTTTACTCATTGCGCCCTTTCGGGTTTTCATCCGTGCCCATTTCGCTTGTGGACATACCGTTTTTTTCAGGCGGCCCAAAGGGTAACGCACCATTAGCTGTAGATCTCGGTCTTGTTCAAAGGACTATATCATGTAGGACCTGGGAGAGTTATGAATCATTTATGCCCGTGGTTTATATACGGTAATCAATATGGGGATTAACTGTAGGGCTAAACGTGTGAGTTTAAGGACATGGCGGTCTTTTATCACCATATTTTGGGGCGAAATGCTAGTTTAAGGACGTTCCGGTCCAACATTCCCATTTTGGGGACGAATAGTAGTTTAAGAACGTCTCGGTCTATTGTTAGTTTAGGGACGTTTCGGTCCATTATCACTATTTTTGAGTTGAGTATTAGTTTAAGTACATTTCGGTCCAACATTCCCATTTTTAGGACGAATATTAATTTAGGGACATCTCGGTCCATTGTTAATTTAGGGACATCTCGGTCCATCATCACCATTTTTGAAGCGACGGAGCTTTTGGATGCTACTTTCAGGGTTCTGACTCAAGAAGATAGCGAGCGGACACAAGTATCGTCATCTATCATTAACTAAGTCGTGACTCGTCAAGCGTAGTGTTTTTGAGGAATCGGTCATTTATTAGCCGGAAGGGTCTTTCGCCATGCATATCCATGAGCAGGTAGGCTCCACCTTGGTAGACTTTGTTTATGATGTACGGGTCTTCATAGTTCGGCTCGAACTTCTTCCGTTTTGCACGATTGGGGATCATTGGTCTTTTGATAACTAGCATGAGTTCGCCTTGGCGGAATGTTCTCGGCCTGGTCAATCTTTCATATGACCGTGTCATCCTTGCCTTATAACCCTCCAGATTTTATTGTGCTATAAGGCGAGTTTCGTCGAGGGCGTCGAGCTCCTCAAGCCTAAGATGAGCATTTTCTTCATCTGTCAGCTCGTATTGAACCGCTACTCGTAGAAAGAGGAGCTCTATCTCCAGTGGGAGCACTGCTTCCGTACCGAACACCAATGCGTATGGTGTTGTATTCGTGGCCGTCTTGAACGTTGTTCGGTATGCCCAGAGAACTTTATGCAGCCTTTCGTTCCAGTCTTTTTTGTTTCTGAACACCGTTTTTTATCATCTTTATAAAGGTCTTATTGAAAGCTTCAGCTAGACCGTTGGCCCGAGAATTATAGACTGGAGAGTATCTCTAATCTATTTTATATTGTTGTGTGAAGCGGCTTATTTTATGACTCCTATAAGCTGGTCTATTATCCGAGATTATCCGTCGCGGAGTGCCGAACTGATAGATGACATGGGTTCTGAAGAAGTGGAGGATATTCTCCGTCTTCACCTCCCTCAGCGGTACTGCATCTGCCCACTTAGAGAAGTAATCGGTCGTTGCTAATATAAATCAATGTTCTTTAGATGATGCCGGTTCGATAGAGCCAATTATATCAGTTCCCACATTTCGAATGGCCAGTTAGCCACTGTTGGGTGTAGCGGATTTGGATGTTGATGGATGAAGTCCCTGTGAATTTGGCATGAGTGACACTGCTTCGCATATTCAAGGCAGTCTTGGATCATCGTGGGCAAATAATAACATATTCTTTTTATCTTCAGTTTCATCTTTGGCCCGGCTTGATGAGAACCGCAGAGTCTGTCATGAGTTTCTTAGACAACTTTCTTTGCATCCTCCGGCCCCATGCATCTTAACCATAAATAATCAAACGATCTCTTATATACAGTATCAATGACGAAGATGAAAGACAAAGCTCGTTTCATGAGCTGATATCTAGACAACGCATTTTCGGGCATTCGTTGGGATTTGAAGTAGTCTATGAAGACTTCCCTCTTGTCGATGACCTTTTCTTCATACTCTATTCAAAGGGCTACTTGTTCGATCGTTTCTTTTCCTTCAAATGGCTCTATTAGGTCTTCCGAAAATATATCTGTTGGCGCGAGAACCGTGCGGCTTTGCACAATGATCTTCACATCATCGAGGTCCTCATCGCCCAGTTCCTTAGCCAATTTGGCCAATGTATCCGCCTTACTGTTTTCCGCTCGTGGTATATTCTCCAGGGTATAAGAAGGGATTTTTATCAGCAGTTGATGCACTCTTTCGCCATACTTTATCAGCTCTTGCTTGCATGTCTGATAGTCACCATTTACTTGGCTAACGATCAGCTGGGAGTCTCTATATATGAGGAGTTCTTTGATCCCCATGTTGATAGCGATTTCGAGACCTGCTATCAAAACTTTATATTCAACTTGATTATTAGTTCTTGGATCTGTTAAGGAGAGGGTGTAATGCAATATCCCTCCTTGCGGAGTCACAAAGATAAGGCCCACCCGGCTTTGATTATGGGGTGTTTTGCTTTCGTCTCTTCACGGAAGATGCTCCATTGAAGTAGAGTTCCCATTAGGAATCATTTTCTTCTTCGATTGCGTTGAACGCATGTTCATCTAGAAATTCGCAATTTAATAGGGAGTCGGCGGGTATCGAATGCTCCACGAGAAAGTCGGCGATGGCCTGCCCTTTCACTGCTTTGAGGGGATGATACGTTATCGAGAACTCCATCAGGAGGAGGGCCCATTTGGAAAGCCTTCCTGTTAGTATGGCCCTTCACATTAGATATTTGAGAGGATCCACCTTCAATATGAGGTGGACCTCATGGGCCAAGGCGTAATGTCCGAGCTTCGTTATTGTGAAGATCAGCGCCAGGTAATGCTTTTCGATGGGGGAATAGTTATTTTCTGCCCCCAGGAGAACTCGACTCAAATAGTACAGAGCTCTCTCCTTTCCCTAATCATTCTCTTGTGCCTACAATGCACCTAGAGAACCCTCGGGGGCCGTTGTATATAGGATAAAGGGTTTTCCCTTAACCGAAGCGGTCAATACCGACGGATTTTGTAGGTACTGTTTGATTTCGTCCAGTGCATTTTAGCACTTTTGATCCCAGACGAATAGGGTCCCCTTCTTCATTAAATGACTATAGGGATGGCATTTTCCGGAAAGGTTGGCTATGAACCGCCGGATATATGCGACCTTTTCTTGGAGAGACCGCGGTTGTTTGAGAGTTCTTGGCATGGGCATTTCCATAATTGCCTTGATCTTTGAGGGGTCGATTTCGATACCTCAGTAACGTATGATCAATCCTAGGAATTTGCCTGAGGAAACTCCAAATGCACATTTTAGAAAATTCATCTTCAGATTATACTTCCGAAGACGTTGGAATAATATTTTTAGATGTTTCCAATGCTCCTCATGAGATTTGCTCTTCACTACAAGGTCATCGATGTAGCATTCAATAATCTCGTATATGAGGTCATCGAAGATGTTTGTCATGGCCCTCTGGTAAGTAGTGTCAGCATTCTTCAAACCGAAGGGCATCACTTTATAACAGAATATGCCAAATGGGGTTCGGAAGGCAGTATGCTTTTGGTCTTCATGATGCATTTTTATTTGGTTCTATCCTGAAGATCCATCCATGAAGGAGAAGGCCTTATGGATAGACGTGTTATCGATCATCAGCTCGGTAAAAGGTACTGGGAAGTCATCATTTGGGCCAGCTTTGTTGAGATCCCGAAAGTCTACGCAGATGCGTACCGTCCCATTTTTCTTCATCACTGGAACGATATTAGCGATCCAGTCGGGATATTGAACTTCTTGGATGAAGCCAGAGTCGATTAGTTTCCTGACTTCAGCGTTGATGCTCATCTCAAGTTTGAGTCGCATCCTTCTCGGTGCCTATTTGATTGACTTTATTCCCGGCGATATAGCCAGTTTATATACTTCCACTTTGGATCTAGACCCGGAATCTTGGAATAATTCTACGCAAAGTAGTCTTTATACTGCACGAGCACGTCTTTTAACGTGGCTATCTGTTTTTCAGATAGCATTTCGCTGACGAACGTTGGTCTCGGATCATTTTCCGTCCCTAAGTCAATTTTTTAGGTTGTCCGCCGTAGTGTGTATCCCATCTTTCAGCTCTTTTGGTGCTGGTGGAAACTCTGAGATCACCTCTTCCTCGTCTTCATTTGCGAAGCACCTGTAAAGTTTATTCATAGTCTCGTGGCCTTCCTCTTTTGAGAGTGTTATCATATAGCAGGTACGAGTTCGCTTCCATTCTTGATGTTGAGCTGGTCCTATCCAGACAGTATAGGTCCTTTTCGGCTCGTGTTTTTGCGACGGGGTAACCCTCCAGTTGTCAGATAACGTAAACCTGTCTTGTTAATACTGGTCTTCTACCCAGTCTTTGAATGTGAAGCAGTCTTCAAGGGGATGACCTATTACTCGGTGATAGGAGCAATAATCCGGATGATGAACCTTGTTGATTTGTTCGGGATGCCGAGACTCCGGAAGTGTCATCATTAGGTGCTTCATGAAAAGGTTGAATATTTTCCTTGTCTTGTCTTGAAGGAAAGAGTATTCTCGGCCCATATACTTTATAAAGGACGGGCTCCAATCGAGTTTTTCTCGATTGCACGGCGTCTTAGATCTGCTTTGTTGTTTTCAAACATTGTTTGCATTCTTTGCCCTGTTTTTTCCTCCATTTCGGGATTTTCCCCTTTCGCGAGAACATACAGTGGGCTGGGGATGAAGATCATTATAGTCTACCTTCTCCGCAGATTGCTCACTGAGACGCTTCATCCTGGCCTTTTCATAAATGCCTATTTCGCGGCTGTGATTGTCCCGGATCATTTGACAACCTTCTTTTATTAACCTGTCAATTTGTTCTTCCACCGATGGACTTAACATTTTTAGAGCAGGATCTTGCTCCGATTTGACGTCAGGGCTACTTGGAAGAGCGTTTTCCGCTTCACTGGAGTTGTTTACGACGCAACAAATGTGTCCAAACCGGATCATGAAATTGAAACATACTTTAGTGTGATCTGCTCCCGTTTCTTGGACCGAACGTATCCGAGCCCGATTTTCTCCATCTTCCTGTGGGACATCTTCGCTGAGTTCCGGGAATATCCCAAATCTTTTTGTAGAATTGGGTTTGTCGAACAGTTTGTTCGAGGGGTACACCTGAGCATCTTAACATCCTTTTCAATCCTTCCGCGTAATATCTTGGTAGACGGATTGGTTGAAGCCTGTCGAGTGCAAAATCGACACCATGCCAGACTTCTTTTTCTACTTTAGTTTTCGTAATTGGTAGAAGAGGATCGCTTTTTCACCTCTTCGCCTGGGAGGTACGTAGAAAGTTTGCAATTCTTATACGCTGTATGTATGGAGCGCATCAAGTTCCTTATAATACCGAGGCGGAGCCATTGTAATTTGTAGACTCTGGTCTGCTTTGGAAAAAGTTCGCATTGACGGGCGAATGGAGAACGCTGCGTTAGCCTCGTCCTCTGAGTCGCTGCCAAAGTCCAAAATAGGAGTAGATGGTCTGGGCTTATTGTTTTCTTTTTGGGGTTGCCCCGAGTAGACTATTTCTTCGTCTTCCTCGGTATCGCTCCCGAAGATCGGGATAGTGGCGATGGATTTTTGTTTATTCTCCGGCTTCTGGTACCTTTCAGAATCCTCAAAGTCTGGTAAGAAGTACTTTGCGTCTTCGTATTTCCGGACTTTGTTTACGGAGAACGAATTTAGCTCTCCCATGATGGTGTACTCCGAGCCATCCTTAAAATATTTCATACACCGATGTTGTATAGAAGGGATGACATTGTATTCGTGTAACCAAGGCCTGCCGACCAAAGCGTTATAGCAAGTCTGAGCGTCAATGACATGAAATTTGATGTCAGTGACGAGCAGCTCGAAACGCAGCGTCAATATTACGGACCCAAGTGTCCGTGATGACTGTGAGTCAAATCCGGAGATGGTAATTTTATCTCGGGTAAGGTGCTGAACGTTCATGCAAATCTCCTTTAGCACTTTCACTTTGACAAGGTTAACGGAGGATCTGTTGTCGACAAGAATTTTCCCTCTCTTGATGTCGTGGCAGTACCCGGTGACGTATAACGGGTGATTATATTCGCACGTACCGAGGATGAGATCTTCATCACTGAATGTAATGTCAGCCATGTGGACCTCTGCTTGTTCATCTTTCATCTTTTCTTCTATGAAGAAAGCTTGGAACTGATCAGGCTCTTATAATGCTTTGATCAGGGAATCGCATGCCTCTTTTGACGGAAGGAGACCATCCAATATGCTCAGTTACGAGGGTATTTTCCTCAGATGTGCTTGGATGTTGTAATCCACATTTTTTTTCTTACGCGGATCTTTTGCCACGAGCTCTTTGACTGCTTCTTTATCGAGGGCGATCTCCTCGGGGATTTTACCTTTCCCTTTGTCCTTTTTGTTCGAACCTTTGTTTGTAGGTCCGAGGTTCCTTTCAGGCAGTGTGCGGTTATGCGGCTGAATATTCTTGCAGTTCTTCTCCTCTTCTATTTCAGAGGCGGGGTCTTTAAAGAGAGGGTTGAGGGGTATTTCATCCTCAGAATCACTTCCAAAGGTAAGAACTTGGGGTTTTCCCCCTTCCGAACTGGTACCAACCATATGACAATTGCTAGTCATTTCTTCATGCGCGTTCGTCCCACTATTTTTCTATCGACGGGCATGAACTTCACGCTTTATCCTCTTGAAGTTTTTTTGATGGGTAACATATCCTTGCCACCACTTCTTGAAGCCACTGCATTCCTCGGTGGGGTGGGTGACCCTCCGATGATATAAGCAGTAGTTTGGGCATGCATCTTCTCCATCGAGGCATATGACCCGAGAGTATTCCTTATGAGAGGTAGCAGCTTCATCCCTATTAACAGGGCTGTGGCGAACCGCGTCACTGTTTTGATCATGCTCTTATTTGTAGCAGGTGTGCTTCAGTTTGATCGAAGTACTTTACGACTCGTCCTCGCCGCAGCTTCTTTATCCTGATGCTAACGCTTAGCCTTTTCGTATATGGCTGTCTCGTGTTCCCAGTCAACTTTGTTTTTTTTAAAGGTTTCGTTTAGCAGCCTATCAATTGGATCATTTGGCAGTTCCGAAGATTTTAGTGCCGATTCTGCCCCCATTTCCTCTGCATCATTTTCTGATGCTGAAAGAGCATGTTCGTCATATAACGACGAATGAGAGACTATGTGGAAAATTGCTACACGGTCTTCGGTTCCTTCTGATGAGTCATTTTCCTCATCATTGTTACTATCTTCGTCCTCAAGAATATGCTTGAGGAACTCTTCAAGTGTGACCGGTGTCCGCGCCTTCTGGTAGTACTCCTCCAGCGCGTCAATGTATTTTTGTAGATCTGTGTGCTTGTTGTGATACTCGGCAGGCTGCACAGGCTTCTTGGTCTTCTTCTTTTTTTTCGAAGACTTCAAAGGCTTGACTTGGGGGGTTTTCCCTTCGTCAACAGTTTTTGGTACGGGATGAGTTTTTAGCATCCCTTCGATGACTTCGGGTTCAAATGGGCTTTTCCACCTGACTGTCAGACATGCTTGTAGATCCTTTAGCATTCTTTTGGTTTTTGCTGAAAGAACAACTTCCCATGGAGTTTCTTCCACGAGTGAGCATGATTCCCCCTGCGCATCCAACTTTTAGGAAAAGTGCTTCTGGGGTGGGTTTACCCTCCAGTTATCAAATAGCGTGAATTTTCCCTGTTGATACTGGTCCTCGACCCAGTTTTTGAAGACGTACTAATCTTCAATTAGGTAGCGCACCATTCTGGGATAGGAGCAGTAGTTTGGGTTATTGAAATCGCCGGGTTGCGGTGGACGCCGCATGTCTGGCAATGTGATGAGTTTATTACGCATTGCCAATTCGAACAGTCTCCTCGTTTTGTCGTGGGGAAACGAGTAAGCGCGTCCTATTCTTTCCTCCAAGGATGGGCGTGGACGCGCGTTGTTTTAGAGAGCATCCGGTTTTGGGCTACTCGATTGTTGTTGAGTATTGGCAACAAAGGACGCTTTTCCTTTACCCATGTTATTTCGAGGGTCCTTATTTAAGGAGGAAGGCCCGTGGCCTATCTGGTCCATTTATGCCAGTTTATCTATCAGAGCCTGGAAGATGGTTGGTTTGAAGAATGTCATGAACTGGGACACATCCATTTGAGGATCAAAGGTCCCGATGAACATGCCCATGGCGGGATATTTTTCAATGCGCTGTTCGCACTTAGACCACAGGTTCCGCCACGGATCGCAAATTGGACCCATGTTTCTCCCGGCATTATCTTGGCATTGATTAATTCCATGAACGGAGTGCGTTCGCTCGCGCTAGAAAAACGCTGTGTGAACAGCAGTTCCATCTCTATGAATGTTTTCATGGAGTGATTTGGGAGCTCCGAGTACCATTCAAATACCGTTTCTGACAGGCTGCCAACGAACTAACGAAGCAACAGTTTGTCATCGCCTCCAGTGTTGCCGCACAAAGCTCTAAATTGCGCGACGTGCTGATGAGGGTTTCTTGTCCCTTTGTATACATGGAACTTGGGATCGTATATCCCGGTGGATACTTGATTTGATCATACCATCCTGGATATGGTCGCCCGGTTCTGACAATTTGGCCAGCGGCTTCATTAGTTTGATGAGCTCTTATTTGCCGAGCAATGTAATCATCAAGGGTGGCCTTGGAGATTGTTTCTTCTTTGGCCACTGATAAGGCCGGAAAACGGTTTGATGTTTCCCCTCTATCATCGTCGATGATTATCGGCGGATCTTCGGCCGGAGGTTCTAGATGGATCATCATTCCAACCATATTTTGGAACAAGATAACCATTTGTTTCATGTTAGTAGCTTGCCCAGCTGCCTCTTTGTCCTTTCTTTCGAGCACCCTTCGCAGAAACTCTGTATCGGTCTCTTGCTCTTGGCGATGTTCGGCCTCTTTGTCCGGACTTATTTTCTGTCCAGTGAGTGCCGTCATTTTGTTCAGTATTTCCTGAGCCTTTATCAGCGACTGAGTTTGCAGTCGGTGACTCACCGAAGCACGGCTCCCTTCTTTCCCATTGGTCATATAGACCGTATGGACAATAATAGCCCCAGACTTAGGGCATTTGGATCCATCGCCTTTAGAATTTGTCGTGGGTGATAGAGTTTTCTCCAACCTCGTTCTTTTATGGGAGATTGGAGTTGAAGAAGCCGTTGTGATAGGCTCCTGCTTAGGAGAAGTCCTCCGTTGTACGGTGGAAGAGTGGTCTTTTTCTTGTTGAGCCTTCGATTTCTATGGTAGACGAGAGTGGTTTTGGTCAATCACAATGTCCTGGACTTTTCTCCAGACCCTATGAATTTGCGAAGAGAGCCGTTGATAAGGCAGCTCCGGTTTTGCCTGCACTGTAACTTTTATAGGTGGGGATGATTTTTTTAACACCGCAGTTGGGGAGTTTCTACGCACCCTTCTAAGAGGATCAAAACTGTTCCCGGTTAGAACAGCAGCGTCGAATTCCACCATTGGAGCTGGTGAGGTGAGTCCATAGGGGGAGCTGCCCCCAGTTTCTCTCATTCGGCGCCAGTGGCGACGTCGAGCATGCCTTGTTGAAAGGACGGCTTTAGTTTTGAAAGCGGCTTCATCACGCCCCTGGTTTTGCTTAGGAGCTGCAATTGGTGTCATCCTGTTGAAGACTGACGTCCTTATTAAAGTTTGAAGAGGGCCGACCAATCTTTCGTAGACCGAATTTTTGATGGGGGAAGCATTTTTGATGGCTTCGCTTGTAGCAGAGGTTTGGAGGTCTAGTCGTTTTGGGGTAGCCCCTTTGGGTATCACGAGCTTCTTTGCGGGCCCATTTGAGTTCTTGCTCAGCCTGTTGAAGAGTGCGACACCAGATTTGGACGGCCCGTTGAGGGGCCGTTGTGGTTGCCAGTCGATCAAAGACCGACGTTTTAGGAGCTTCTTCTTGTGGCGCTGAGGCACCAAAATTCACAGGTGGGAGAACAATCCGGTAAAGGTTTGTATGACTTACTCCACTGGCATTGAGAAAATGGAGGTCGCGTTAGGCCCATAGGTCACTCCTCCAGTTGGGGTGGAGCGAGAGTTGCTATTGCATGCAGTGCATTGAGAAACCATTGATTTTCTAGATAGGAGCAACACACCAAATTTCAGTACCTCGAATCCAAGGGCAACCATAGCGAACCGCGATTTTGTTCACGAAACACGATACACGAATTGTGGAGTGGAAAGAGAAAAAGGGTCCCACTAGACGTGCCAGAATCTGTTGACAGACGAAAGACCGGACCGAGACGTTAGGACTTTTAGCCTGAATTTGGGAGC
Organism: Agapanthus africanus; assembly: GCA_030015575.1. Taxonomy (NCBI): domain Eukaryota; kingdom Viridiplantae; phylum Streptophyta; class Magnoliopsida; order Asparagales; family Amaryllidaceae; genus Agapanthus; species Agapanthus africanus. The sequence continues at coordinate 59,741,113 of CM057345.1, forward strand.
AGATTTTATTTGGACATATCCACCTACCTCTCCAAAGATACCAAGTTGATTTATGACACCATATATCGGAGGTTTAGATAGATGCGACCATTGTAGCGTGACTTTATCAGATCCCCCCTCATTTGTGAGGGGTTTTTTGATTGTGGGGACGCTCTTCCCTGCAGGCGTAATCCCCTGCAGTTAATTACGTTATCGTGTTGCGATAACCAATTTCTCCTTCTCCAGTAGTTCACTTCGTGTTGTATTTTTTTTTTGTTTATTTTGGTTGCCCGTGGATTGTATACGGAGACTAGTTTGTGTCGTCGCCTGTAGGGCATGGATCAGTCCAAATCCGTATATTTTAGATTTGGGTTTAGGTTTTGAACTTAAATTATATTTTCCTTTAGTTCAAAAAGGTTTGGTTTTATTTAAGAACCGTTAATCTAATTTGAGATTAAGATCAACTTAAATATATGAGTATTTGGGCCCAATTTATTTTTAACTAAGAATACGTTAGTCATGTTTGAGACTAAGATCGACTTAGCAACAGTTTAAGGATCATTTTTATTTAAGATCCAACAACAGAGCATTTGGGCTCAGATGCTAGAAATTTCAGAGAGAGACTTTTAGCCGATTTGGGCTTGGTCTGCTCGGTCTTTTCTTCTTTCCTTTTCTTTTATTCAAAAATGCTAAGCACTTATTTAGGTTCTGTTTGTTCAGCCCCTTTTTTATGCAAAAGTGCTAAGCACCTGTTTGGAGTTCTGGCGCTCATATGGGTATCATGTGAAGCCTTCAATTATGGGCGATGCCCAATCAGTGCTAAGCACTCAGTCCATTTAACTAAATATATATAGTGCTAAGCACTTTTTATATGGCGTCCACGTGAGGAGCACATGCGGCGCTGCCTCATTTTATTTTGTTAGACGCCCACGTGTTTTTCACGTGAGGCGCCGGGCGCTGTCCAATCAATGCTAAGCACTCAGCCGTTTTGGCTGTATATGAAGTGCTAAACACTTTTATTCAGCGCTCATATATATTTCTCGTTAGGCGCTGGCCTTTTGCTTTGGACGCCCGCATATTTTTTACATGAGGTGATGGGCGCTGTTGGGGGCGTCCACGTGGAAAGCATGTGAGGCGCTAAGTTCTTTTATTTTTCAGAGATTGAATCTCTGTTAATGGCATTTTGACCATTAATGATCACCAAGATCTTTGTTTTGAAGATCTGGGATCAAGTTTTCTTTAAGAACTAAGTTCTTATGGGGTTTTTTCTTTTATAAGAAGTAAGTTTCTTTTTAAGGTTAAACCCTATTTTTAGAGGAATTAAATTCCTATCGGATATGTTCTTTTTTCTTTTTCCTAGTTCTTTTCTGAATCTTTAATTTTCAAGAACAAGATCTTCCCGATGAGAATTAAATTCTCAACTTGTGAGAGACTTGTTTTGTGGATCTCAGATCCAGATAAAGAACTATGTTCTTGAGAAGGGTTAACCCCTTAGATATGCTTGATAGGTAAAGAAGATATTTTGATCTCTGTAGTTTCTTTACCTAAGGTTTGAGAGGAAGAAGATCTTCTTCTTTATTAAGAATTAAATTCTCTATTGTTTTTTAGAGTCTTCTGTATTTTTTCAGAAGCTTATGGGGGGTCCCTTTATATGAGACTTGAAGTCTTGGGTCATTTATATAGTGGAGGCAAATTGTTAATTAATTTTTAGAAAATCTCTCATTGAGAGATTCCAATCAATTTAATTGGTCTCAAAATTGTTCGGGGGATTTTATCCACCGTTGGATTTTTGATCCAGTGATTTTTGTTTCATAGAATATGTTCTCTTGTTCTTAATAAGATTGGCAAAATATTTTCCCATATACAGAATTTTATTCTATCAAACGGTGATTTTTAACCACCATTGGATTTTTAATCCAAGGGCTCTCTGGTTTACAGAGAGCAATCATTTTTTGTTTAGCAAGATTGGGGAAATATATTTCCAAAAATAGAATTTAATTCTATCATTAGATCTTTGATCCAACCTAGAGTATTTTTCTCATTTAGAAAGATATGGAAGATATTTTCTCCTACTAGAATTTAATTCTATCATTTGATGATTTATCATTACCATTGGATCTTCGATCCAACAGCTCTGTTTAACAGAGAGTATCCAATTTTTTAGGGAAATATCCCCATGTAGAATTTAATTCTACTTGCTTTTAATTTGGGCGCCGGCACTCACGTGTTGCGCACGTGGGCGCCACTTAAGAATTTAATTCTTATAGGCACTCCTGTGCTTTGCACATCGGCGCCCACGTGAGCTTCACATGCGGCACCACCATAGGATTTAATCCTAAGGGGTATGCGCTGGAACTGGCGCCTTCATGGGGAGCATGTGAAGCGCTGCCTCATTAAAATTTAACAGAGCTTAGCTCTTTTTATTTTGTTTAAATATTAGGAGAACACCGACATCAGGCAAGTCTAGATGAAAGGAGAGAAAGATAAAGAGAGGAACAATGGAAAAGAATAGGAAAGGAGGACTTACTCGCGGTGCAATATGGTTTAACAACATTATCGCCATTTAAAAGGGAAAAGGACGTGATTTGGAGCTTCAATGTCTAAGAGTTGGGAGATGCTCGATTTGGAGAGAATAGAATTTCAGAGGATATTTTAATTTTGGACAGCCATGGATTATATGCGAGAGGCAATAAAAATGATGGAGTAACAAAAAGAATAGTGATAACTAAAAGAAAATTTGATGGGGAAAATGAAAGGGTGGGTGTTCTCTGAAATTAGTTGGGCAGTTTAGGATGTGAATTGAACAGCCACGAGACTCAAAGGACTCATGCTCACGGGTTGAGAACGTATGGGTCCAACTTGGCCACCCAAACCTTCTTAGTGGCCGCTCCGGGCCGTTCAGACTCGAGCGTTGGGCTCGAGTCTCGACCCCTATGCTCGGGTTGGTGTTAGCGGTCTAAAAATATGTTTTGTTTCTTTTATAAAGTTTCAAGAATCCATGCATTGCTCGTGAATTTCCCAGGTTCGAAATTGTCAAAAAGAATTTACTAGAAAATAAAAGGGGCTGCACGGATTCGAACATGTAGACTATAGGACGATAGTGTAAAGACTTAACCAATTGGCTACAAAGTTGTTCTTGCATATATTCAACAAGAATTTAATATATACATGTTGGCTATAGTGCCCTCAAGGCAATTATTGTAATCGAATGTAAGCAATTATGATAATTGAAGGAGGACCTATACAGGTAAAACAATCTTACTCGAGATGATAGTATGTTATCTGGCTTGTCTATATTATTGATATGTATACGTTTTATTACGTATCGCTAATACATAATGATAAATCCCGTAAGATCTTTTCTTGATTACCAGGGTTATGATGGAGTTCATACTTGTGAGAGCTGGGTAATCTATAACCACATCTTTAAATGTCCTTAGTCATGAGAGTATCGAGACTGGGTATCGATATTCCAGAATAGACTAGTGTATATGTTTCTAGACCCCGACGATGGGCGGTGGCAGGTCTCATAGTTATTGGTGTGTTGCACCTATGATTGTATACAGGTGCTCACTGGAGGTGAGTACACCAGACAGACTCGCCAAGAGCTTCTAGATGGTGCTATACCTATCATCATATGGCAGTTCTCAGTTGACATGAGTATATATAGTCTGTTGACATGAGATCGTCATTTGTCTCGTATGAGTTCCTACTATACTTAGATTACTTCCCTACCACGGCTCTACTGAGTCGTGCAAATAGATTTTAGTTGGGTACAGTCCCGAGCAATATGGAGGCAGTGAGCGATCATCAGGGATTCATTTCTCCCGATATAGGGAGTCGATATCGCGCAGTGTTTGGTTGGAAATCATCATAAATCCATGTCCATGGTGGATGAGATTTACTAATTGTAGATCAGTAGTTTCTCGGTAGGTGGTGAGCTTGACACCAACATGACTTATTGGGTTATTAGGGGTCTGACGTTATCCACCCCTAGACCCAGTATGAGATACTCTTAGACGAAGAGACCGGACTGTACAGAGATTGTCACTTACAGGCTCTGGAGGGACACGGAAGATCTTGCTTGTTGACCTTCCTTTTGTTCAATACCTGGGTAGCCGTTACGTACAGCTAGTACCGCTGATGTGTATTGTCGAGTCTTTAGAGTCCCACACGGAGGGTTTCACGGTTCAGGAGAAACGATGTATTTAGTGCACATACTTTAATCGGATGTTTTGATAATACTGGCAGATTTGAAAGATAGCCAGATTATTGTGAGTTATTATTATATCTCTCTTTGGGTATTCGTATTTTTATATGAATACGGTATTTGTATTTTGATACGAATACGGTATTTATACGAATACGAGTATTTGTATAAATACGGGTATTTGTATCTTAATACGAATACGGGTATTTGTATCTTAATACGAATACGGGTATTTTTATACCGATACGAATATGGGTATTCGTATTTTTATACGAATATGGTATTCGTATTTTGATAAAAATACGGGTATATGTATTTGATGCATATACGGTTATGTGTGTGTGTGTGTATTCTTATTCTTTTTCTATTCTATTTTTGAAGGCTAGTGAAGTTTTTGGGCTTATGTGGAATTGTGAGTCATGAGGTGAGTCACAATTCCACAACTTCACTAAAGGATAAAAATGTAAAGAGAAGAAAAAAAATGTTATGGTTTTGCACTGAATTTATCTTCTTCTCTTTAATTCTTTGAGGTGAGCTTTCTAAAATGAGAAAAGAAAATATGAAAAGAGAGAAAAGCTTGAGATTCACCACTACATCACTCTTACAATCCATTTCTAGCAAACTTGGTATGTGAGTTACTTCACTTGTTGATTTGGTGTGAAGCAAGAGCTTGTTACCGGATTCTCTCGGGTGGATCATCTTCAACGAGGAAGATCGACTTGCAAGCATGTTCCCGACAACTATGGAGCCGAGCTAGAGTCCATGGAGCAGTATAGGGGTCTTCTGCAATTGCGTGGACACGCTACAAAGGTAGCTAGCCTCCTTAACCTTGTATGTATGATATCTAGTTTAGTATTTGGAATTAATTTTATGGTTTTGGTCGCTAGTGCTTGCTTAAAAGTTTTTGTTTTCGTTTCCGTCTTTGCCGTGAGTCTTGCAGCACGAGCAGTAGGGTCCTTACAATACCAACATTTGAAAAGAAAGCGGACTTTTAAAAAGAAAATGAAATATAAAGGTAAGGGGATTTCAAGGTCGTTACATTCTACTATTCTTAAAAATAATTTCATCCTCGAAATTACTAAAGAAGGATGTTGCAACAGAGCAAGAAAAAGGGTAAGGATAACGCGGTCACTTTTCATCGTCGCGCTCCATCGATCGGTATTTTAATCGATAAGAAAGTGTGCAACTGGAGTAGATTGCGAGGGAATCAAAAATAAAAGAAAAAATGGTGAGATGTTCCAAGTTAAATAATTTGAAGTCTGGGATAAGATTTTTATGATAATGTCCTAAGTCAACGAGAATGATTAAAGAATATACGCAAGGCAGTTATGGATGGAAATAAGAAGGAAAAGAATTGTCTAGAATTTAAAAAGTAAGAGAAATTCAACAAGATGGAAACAACAAGAAGGGTAAGGAACGGATAAAGATCACACGGTTGGAAAGACTGGGGTCGGGGCTACTAATATCGATCGGCTTATTTTAAAGGTGGTAGAAGGATGGTCTAAGGAATACAAATGAAGAAGTAAATTGATTGGAAGCTTAAAGGACTTCCAAATACAAATGTCAGGGGATCGAAAATCTCGAATGTTGCCCTCCTTTGACGACAATCGAGAGTGACGTAGCTCGCGATACAACGAATTAGGAAGACGTGTATGTTTAATGTGAAAAATTTACCGAATAAAGACAAACATACATTTTCATTCAAATATAGCAAAACATTCATATATCTGTCTCGGGCCATACAAAGTGATCACTGAACTCGGGATCTGGGTTATAGGGGTTGATAAAAAATAAATACAGTTCTGAAGCTGCCGCTCGGCTGCCTCCACCATGTTGTAGTGATGGCTCTCACAAAGAGTTTCACCCCATCTATCGTCGTTGCACCCCTGAGCAAAAGAGAACATCATAGCCCATCAAGCACGCATCTGGATCAAAAGATGAACGGAGCGGTCCCTCATCGGTTTCATGATCTGACGCGCTTCCTGAACATCGCCAATCTTGTCCTCTGCAGCGTCTAGCATTTCCAAATTTATCTCTGCTGGATGAGGAGGAATCATGCAAGGATGGGAAAAAAACACCATCCGAAGCCAAATAGAACCCATGGGCAGGGGAAATCCCTGGCAGGTCACGAGCTCATGCACCAGCATGTCGTACAGATCGTCCGTGAAATCAGGGTTCACCAAGCGTGCTGCAAAACGAAGGATAATATCCTTGATAGGAACTTCCCATGGTTGTTGAAGAGCGTGTAGGCGGTAGCAGGCCATCGTTCTTTCCTTTGCAAATGAAGAAGAATATCAACGCCCTATCCATTTATAAGAGACCATTTAAACCCTAGCACGAAATACGCTACATAATGTTAAAAGTGGAATGTTTCTTAAGCATTGACTAAAGAAAGTGCTAGAAAAAAGAGTACACGGTTCAAAAAAAACCATGAAAAAGTCAAATAAAGGCCTTCGCCACTGAGGAGCTATGTGCAAGGGATCTTCGTCGCTCCAAGGGTCCCCATCGCCGCACCATACTCCAGGGGCTCCGCCGCGCATGCTCGAACTAAAGTACCAGCCACTCATTGAAAGGATCTCCACTGCGGAAGGTGCCCACGAAATAGGAGCTGCGAACTATACACCCCACGTTCTCCAAACGTGGCCCATGTTCATGGCCACATTCACAAGCCCCATAAGACTATAAAAAAACCTCTTAATGCACAGAGGAAGGGTTAAGCACTCAAAACCACTCTTGTTCATTAAAAAATCATTCTCTGCTCAATTACTCAGAAGCATGGAAGGATACTCAAAAAGTTCAAACTCCAGGAAGGAAAAAAAAGAAGAGCGAAGCATAAGTATGGAGCAACAGATTCTCTCTTCTCTGCATTTTTACATGCTCCTATGATGAATACTTCATTTGCTATGGTGAAAACAAGTAATCCATGGAATACTCAATAAAGAGTTATCCCCGAAACACATAGTTGATGACTCCATTTTGAACTATCCAGCGAACTGAAAATCCTATGATAAGCCCCGTGACAGCTCTAAAACTAAAAGATGGGATACTTGCAAAAGTTATCTCTTTACAGATGCTCTTCGGAGCTATCCTCATGCATATGGATACCTATTCAAGTTATAACCCCTATGAGATCGTCCTAATAATGGACTCCGTGGACGTATACATGGGCGAAAAATAAATAAATACTTATTCGCACATATATAACATGAAATCATGTAATGAAAACTTAACAAATCAAGACATTGTGGAGACCCTTACAACACAAAATCTACGGCGGAGACCCCTCCCAGCATCAAACCCTCAGCGAAGACCCCCAATGAGCCCCGCATCCTCCAAAGCCTCGACAAAGACACCATAGAGGCCATTTCACTCTCCCAGAACACTTCGGCGGCATCCCTTATGGGCCCCACATCCTCCAAAGCCTAGATGGAGACTACCTTAGAGGCATCCGCACCATACATGTGGTGGAAACCCCCAACGGGTCCCACATCTTTAAACCCTCGGCGAAGACCCCTAAGAGTCCTCCGCATCCTATAAACGCTCCACCCTACATGGAAGCACCTTTGGTGGGTCTTATGTCAACCAAGTCTTCAGTAGAGACCCTCTAGGGGGCTCCGTGCCCTTCCAAGCACGTGTGGCGGCACCCCTAAGTGGCCCCTGCATTCATTAAACATTGGCGGCGGCCCTCCATAAGCTCCCTCACCCTCCATATCCCATCATGGCACCTCCATGCACCTCAGTGATCCACTCAAACCCGTGTTGGGCACTCCAAAAGGCCTCTGCTCCTGCTATCAGATTCACTCCGACAATGTAAAACCTATACAAACCGCCTTATAACAGGTCAAAATAAAAAGGATCTTCCATATACCATCCATGAGCTACCATCTTGGCATAGAATTCGTCTATTGTGACCCAGAAGTCGATAAAGCAGTGTTATTGTGATATCGTCACACCTTCCATCCTCTCAATCCACCAAAATCAATGTTGAATACCTTCAAAAAATCCCACACTTGCTGCTCAACGGACCCCCAAGTCCCTAAACTAGATCTGAAAGTTCCTAATGCTCTCGCCGCTAATCCGTGGACAATGCGGAATTCAAAAAAAAATTGATGGCACTAAAAACTAAACCCTAATAATCTACACCAAACACTTAAACTAGGACAACAATAAGAAAGAAATCACAACCTTTGTAGCGTCTTCATTTGCTCCAATTGGGTTGGACTCGAGCAAGATCTCAAGAGCTCCAGATTGCGCTTGCAAGCCGGTCCTCCTTCTCCGAAGATGATCCACCCGAGGAAACCGATTCAAGCTCTAACTTCATCTAGTAAAGCAGCCGACGCTCCAAACTCACTAGGAATGAAAAGTGGGGATGTAGAAATTTTCCACTATAACTTTCTCTCAAATTTAAAACTCAAGAGAGTAAGTAAAGAAGAAAGAGGGGGAGGTGAGGAAACTTAGCCATGAGTAAGTGTAGAAAAGCATAAGAGAAAGAATGAAGAATAATAGAATGGCTTCATTTTTTTTACAACCATGCAAATAAAAAAAACTCACGACATTTTGTAATAAACTAATGAAGTTCATTCCTCTTTACATGTCTTCAACCATGCTCAATACCATCTCACCATCCACCTCATTTTATGAATATTTATAAATGAATATTTACAAATGAGGAGTCCATCTTCTAGAACAAATTCCATATAAATATGGAATACAATCCGGTATACGTATCGAAATACATATACGTGTATCCATATGAAAATACAAATAGCTAAGAGAGAAAATGAATAGTGAACAATAATACTAGAATACATATATTAAATATATATATAAATTATTAAATCAAGACTTGATTTAATATTCCAGCTTAATCCTAAGCTGATAGTATAATCAACCGTCCGATTAAAGTCCGTGTAGCCTGTATACACATTTAATTGGATACATGTATGTAACAACATACGTCATCTACATCATATCACCTGAACCGGAAAAACTCTCTATGTGGGACTCTAAAGAGTCGACAATACGCTGGCAGTGGGTTTAACCACAAACACGTCAGCGGCACTAGCTGTACGTAACGGCTATCTAGGTATTGAACGAAAGGAAAGCCAATGATCAAACTCATATGTACCCCTACTGATCTTGTCTATGACAATCTCCGTACAATTCAACATGTTCATCTAAGAGTATCGCATACCGGGTTTAGGGGGTGGATAAAGTTAGACCCTTAATAACGCGATATTTCGTGTCGATATAAAGCTCATCACCCACTGAGAAACTACTGATCCAAATTATTAAACCTCGTCCACCTTGGATAAGGATTTCTGATGATGGTCATCCATGCACAGCGCGACATCAACCCTCAATACCAGGAGAGACGAATCCCTGACAATCCACTCACTGCCTCCATGTGGTTCGGGACTGTACCCAACTAAAACCTGTTTGCACGACTCCTTTAAGCCATGGTTGGGTGGTAATCAAAGCACAGTGGGAACTCACACGAGAAAAATGATGATCTCAGGGCGATAGACTAACTTGTACTCATGTCACCTGAGAACTACTATCTGACAATAGGTATAATACCATCTAGCATGTTCCCGGCGAGCCCGTCCAGTATAACTCATAACCCAATGAGCACATGTATACTATCTTTGGTGACTAACTGACACCAATGGCTGTGAGACCGGCCATCGCCCCTCTTCAGGATTAAGAAACGTATATACTAGTCTACTCTGAAATATCAATGCCCAGTTTCAATATTCCCACGACTAGAGACGTTTAAGGATTTGCTTATAGACTACCCAATTCTCATAAGTGTGATCGCCACAATAACCTTAGTAGTCAAGAAAGAATCATATAGGCTCTATCAACATGTAATAGTGATCTGTAATACTATATTATACGCGTACATGATGATAGAGATGAACCAGATAATATACTATCATATCGAGTAAGACTGTTCTACCTGTATAGGTCATCCCTAAATCATCATAATCGCTTGCCTGTGATTACAATAATTGCCTTGAAGGCACTATCTCCAACAATCTCTCACTTGCACTTAAGGATAATTATTGCGGTCTAGCATTCTCACAGCCCGTGTGCTACCGATCACCCAACTTCTCTACTAATCAATTTCACAAAGCATGTTTGAGAAACATTCGCGTTCGAAAAATAACCTCCGTGATTGAATCCTCTCTAATGTTTCTATATTTATCTCTCTATATTTCAACTTCACGGAGAATGACTATCTCTCGAAATGAGTGATACCTGTATTAGAATTTGTCTGGATATCTGATGGGACCTTATTCATAACATGAACACCAAATCCAACAAATTTCTTAGACTATATCCAACTGCCGATATAATCAACACCCAGCACTATGACCACCTCAGTATCCTGCTTGGAAACTTATCCAACATACTGCACCTCAAAAGAGGGAAAACTATTAGCTCTGACTGCCAGGTCACCTTGGAAGTTTGTGACTGAAGTACCTCTCACCGTATTTGAGGAGACCGAAGTACCTCTCGAGTGGCTGAGATTACCCACCAAATCTGCGAAGTGGCTAATGGATTATCGAATCCAACTGAATTTTAGGTTCTACTAAATTTTTAATAACCGTTTGTGGTTTTGGAATCACTTCCAGTTGTACCATACTCCCACTAATGTTTTCTGAAAAAATTCATTTTACTAAAGAGGTGACGAGTCAAGAACAATATAACTATTGATCCTGCAAATGGTAGAATGTTAACTCTCGTCAAAATCCGCGATAACCCACAAACTGCCATTATTGAAACGTACCTTGAGTTTATCCGGATTTTGGTTTTAAGCATAAGCCGACAACTTCTTATACCTTAACTTCATCAAGATATGAATTTATTATATATCCAATACAGAAACAAATGCACTAATTTAATTAGAACCGGATTCAAAAATCATGCAGTTGTTTCCTGTGTATATCAACTAAACAGAAGAAGGCCATGTAGTATTACTCATCAAGGAGCGCACCCACGGATGAGTAAACTAAGAGAGAAGAAATTTCTTAAATATATTATTTAGCATAAGTATCTACATCTTCAATCACCTCGAAGAATTCTGATATTTCCAATACATGGTTCTCTACTTCATTCTTATACCTATATCTTCTCAAAATTTGGACATTATATTTCAACGAAATGCGTGTCCAAAACCAGAGAAGTTATAAGTAAATGAAGTATAGTACGAGTACCAACTGTTTCCCCGATAAAAGAGCAAAGCACTGTTCAAAATTTGAAAGCCAGCGCCAAGAGTTAAAAACTCTGAGGCAGCGCCTCATGTGCCTCGCACGAGGGCGCCAGCGCCAGAACCAAATCTCTCTGTTAAACAGAGCCGTTGGATCAAAGATCCAACGGAGATAATAAATCATCAGAGTACAGAATTAAATTCTGTTGAGAAAATATTTCTCAAATCTTTCTAAACAAGAAAGATTACTCTCTATAGAACAGAGCACCGTTGGATTAAAAAATCCAATGGTGATTAAAAATCACCAATATACATATACAGAAAGATTCTGTATTAGGAAATATTTCCCCAATCTTGTTAAAAATAAGAAAAATATCTTCTGTAAAACAGAAGTCCTTGGATCAAAGATCCAACGGCGGATAAAATCCCCAAATCAATTAAGAATCTCTGAATAAGAGATTTCTTTAACTAAATCAACAAACTTGCCTCCACTGTATAAAGGCCCCAAGACTTCAAGTCATGTACAGAGAGAAACCCCCCCTAAGTTATGAGAAAAAGAAAGAAGAAAGCTTTAAGAAGGAAGAAAGAAGAATACCTTTCTTCGAGGTAAATAAAAAATAATAATAAAAATAGAGATCAGAGCATCTCATCTGCATATCCAAGAGTTTAACTCTTCTAAAAGAACATAGTTCTTCCTCTGGATCTGAGATCCATGAGACGAATCTTCCACAAATGAGAATTTAATTTTCATGGGGATGAACTTGTTCTTGGGGATCAAACATCCAGAAAAGAACAGAGAATTGAACTCTTCATAACAGAAAACCCAAAGAAAAAACTAGCGCCAAGCGCCTCACGTGTCCCTCATGTGGGCGCTGCTCAATAAAGAGTGCTTAGCACTCAATGGCTGGCGCTCAGCGCCAAGAGCCTCACGTGTCTCTCACGTGGGCGCCGCTCAATAAAGAGTGCTTAGCACTCAATGGTTGGCGCTCAGCGCCAAGTGCCTCACATGTCCCACACGTGGGCGCTGCTCAATAAAGAGTGCTTAGCACTCAATGGTCGGCGCCAAGCGCCTCACGTGTCTCTCACGTGGACGCTGTTCAATAGGGAGTGCCTAGCACCCAGTGGTTGGTGCTCAGCGCCAAGCGCCTCACGTGCTCCATACGAGGGCGCCATAAAGAGTGTTTAACACTCCATAAAAAATAAAGGAACAAAAAGAGAGGGGAAAGTAAAGCAAGGCATTATTTGCACAGAAAAGGGACTGAACCTAAGCAAGTGTTTAACACTTTATTCAAAGACCAAATGGGTTGAGTCTAAGTTGACCAAATCCCCCAATTCAGATCAACCAAGCTCGTGTGCTCATCATTTTCCAAATTGGCCTTAGTCCTAAACACGACTACAGATCTCCCAACGGATATTGGTTTAAGGGTACATCTCATCACACCTCTGATACATGTCGTTGTAATTCTTCAGCATCTTTAGAGAGGTGGTGGGTCCCAATAACCAACAACTCCTCGGTGCACTCCCAAATTTACGGGCACATCCTACTGTGGACCGCAACGTCCTTAAACTAGCTGTGGACCGAAACGTTATAAACTAACAACGGATCGTAACGTCCTTAAACTAAAACGATAGAGCTCAAACGCTCTTTTGTTAGATCAAGATTATCCTAAACCCTTATTAAGTAGATCTTAGTCTAAAATTGGACTAACGTATCCTTAACAAATATTTAAGTTGATCTTAATCTCAAACAAGATTAACGATCCTTAAATCAACCCAAACCCAAATCTAAGAATATACGGATTTGGACTAATCCTGATTAGATAAAACGATAAACTTTGGTTAACATGGTTTATGAGTTTTAATTTAAGGCAATTCATGGTCGCAAACCAGAGCGAGAGAAAACACTCAGCATGTACTCTATCAAGATTAGATTGGTTAATCACTTTATCTAATCAAGATGGCTCCCACTATTTTCTCGAATTCTCTTTCAAACCCTAAAAAGAGATATAGTCGGGATCATGTACACCTTACAAGTTCGCTAACCGTTCAGCCAGGCCGGTGTTGGTACTCCGAAAGAAGCCCCTCATGCTTTCGCACGAACCCAATTAAATAACCTCGTTTTCGCAAAGACGTAATCTCGTTAACACTTTCTAGACACATAATAGGTTAGCTAATTGTTAAGTGAAAATCTCCATGTTCCCTCATAAAATACAAGGAAAAACCCCAATGGGGCATCACGTGCACACATATGATCGGGGGTCACGTGCTGACACGTGATGGCTTCCTAAGGGCTCTGAAATGATAAGAATTGAATCCTAATCAAATGGGGTCACGTGCCCACATGTGATGGGCCTTTAAACCCACTGAAAAGAATTAAAGGAATAATAAAACAACAGGGAAAAACCCTAATGGGGCATCACGCGCCCACACGTGACCAAGGGCCATGTGCTGACACGTGATAATTCCTGAGTTCTTTAAAAACAACAGAATTAAATTCTGGTTAAATTCTTAATCAGTGGGTCACGTGCCACCACGTGATAGGATCTTAAAACTCTCTAAGTTAGAGGGAAGAAAACCCTAAATGGGGCATCACGTGTCCACACGTGACAGGAGGGACACGTGCCAACACGTGATGGGTTCCTAAAGATCCATGAACTAATAGAATTAAATTCTAATTAAATGGTCAATCAGTAGGGTCACGTGTCAACACGTGGTAGGCACTTAAACCTTCTGAACTAAAAGAATTAAATTCTAATTAAGGGAAATCAAAAACCCTAATATTTCCCTAGATCTTTCTAAATAAAAAGATTGCGATCTGTAAAGTGGAGCATCGTTGGATTAAAAATCCAATGGTGATTAAAAAATCACCAATTTATAGAGAGATTCTATACAAGGAGATATTTCCCTGAAATTTGCCAGGAATAACAGACAAAATATCTTTTGGATTAAAAAATCCAATGGTGAATAAAATTCGCTGAGTGATCTAAAAGATCATCTTGGATACAGAATCAATCAAAATCTTTCAATGAAAGATTGACTAAACAAACTGATTCTTTTTTTCCTCCTATAAATAGGAGCCAAGAAGAGAAGAGGAAAAAGATAGACAACAACAGAGAGAAAAAATAAGAGAATTTAATTCTCCAGAGAGAAAGAAGATTTCTTCACAGAAAAGAAAGAAATCCTAGGTAAGAGATCATCTTATAAGCTCCCATAAAAGAAAAAGAGAATTTAATTCTCAAATTAAGAGTTTAACTCTTCTGAATAAGAACTTAGTTCTTCCTTTGGTTGAAGGTCTGCAAAAGCAGATCTCCCCATAAGTTGAGAATTTAATTCTCGTTGGGGAGATTCTGCCATGCAGATCTAAAACCTAAGAGAAGAGCTAAGTTCAGATAATTATATTCTCCCATAAGGCATATAGGAATTTAATTCCTCCAACAAAATTAGGGTTTAACCCTATAAAAGAATTTAATTTCTCCAAATATATAGGAATTTAATTCCTCTAACAAAATTAGGGTATAACCCTATAAAAGAATTTAATTCTTTCAAATATATAGGAATTAAATTCCTCTAAATAAAACTGGGGTTTAACCCTACAAAAGAATTTAATTCTTAAACAAGAGACTTAAAACTCTCCATGCACGTAAAGAAGTCAGTATTCAACCTGATCACGTGGCAACACGTGACCCTCCCTTCAATGGTCAGAAAAGAATGAATGAGATGGGGTCACGTGCTCCCACGTGACCCTTGGATAAATTCCTCAAAATAAAGAGAACAAAGCCAAGGCAGAACAGACTTTGGGCGCCCTCACGTGACCCCTGACAAACACCTCTTTAAAAAAAGAGTAGATGGAAAGAACTGAAGGATTAAAATCCAATGCATGGGTGCCCTCACTTGTCCTCACGTGACCCCTAGAAAATCCCTTAAATATCCAGTGCAAGGATACCCATCACGTGCCCACACGTGATGGCCGTGAAGATTAAGCGTTTAACACTTATTTGAATATTCCGAGAATAAAATAAAGGAAGTTTGGCTCAATTCTCAGGCGCCTCACGTGATCCCACGTGAGCGCTTCACTTTTAGTGTTTAACACTATTTTTGAGCACCTCGTCCCTAGTGTTTAACACTATTTTAAATGCACATCGCGTGGGAGCACATGATAGCCGAGTATGTGCTAGTGTTTAACACTATATCCAAAACAGTCTTAGCCCAAATTGGCTAAGTCTTCCAGAGGCAAGACTCCCTTTTGACTGAACCTCAAATACATCCTTGCCTTCCAAGATTGATCATCTTATATGGCATATGAGTGCCAGCACTCAATAAGAGATAAAAATATGGTCAGAACCCAGACCCATGCTTAGCATTGCTAAATATGGGGAGCTGAGCTCAGACAAATGTTCAACAGTCCCAACAAAGGTCTAGCATTTTAAACCTAATTGGATTTAGCCCAAGTTGGCCATAAGTCCTCAATACAGATTTAACTGAGCCCATGTGCTCATAATCTAATTAATTGATCTTAGTCCCAAATTGGACTACAGATCCCCCAACCAATATTGGTTCAAGGGTACATCTCTTCACTCCTCTGATATTTGTCGTTGTAATCCTTCAACGTCTTCAGAGAGGTGACGGGTCCCGACAACCAGACAGTCCATGGACTGTGGGGTCCTTAAGCTCATAGACTATGATGTCCTTAAACTTTATAGACTATGACATCTTTAAACTATGGACTGTGGGGTCCTTAAACTCATAGACTATGATGTCCTTAACCTCGGACTGTGGGGTCCTTAAGCCCATGGACTATGATGTCCTTAACCTTGGACCGTAATGTCTTTAAACTAATTATGGACCGAAATTTCCCTAAACTAAACAATAGAGCCCAAATGCTCTTTTGTCGGATCTAAATGATCCTGTTAAGTTGATCTTAGTCTAAAATTAGACT
This sequence comes from Agapanthus africanus, assembly GCA_030015575.1. Taxonomy (NCBI): domain Eukaryota; kingdom Viridiplantae; phylum Streptophyta; class Magnoliopsida; order Asparagales; family Amaryllidaceae; genus Agapanthus; species Agapanthus africanus. The sequence continues at coordinate 59,757,454 of CM057345.1, forward strand.
AACGTATCCTTAACAAACGTTTAAGTTGATCTTAGTCTCAAATGAGACTAACGTATCCTTAAACCCAACCCCAAACCCAAATCTAAGAAGATACGGATTTGGACTAATCCACGCCCTACGGGCGACAACATAAATTAGTCTCCGTATACAATCCACGGGCAACCAAAAACAAAACAAACACACACGACACGAAGTGACTATCTGGAGAAGGAGAAAGTGGTTACCGCGATGCGGTAGCGTAATTAACTGCAGGGGTTTGCGCCTGTAGGGAAGAGCATCCCCACAATCAAAAAACCCTCAACGAGGGGGAATCTGACGAAGTCTGCTACATCGGCCGCATCCGTTTAAACCTTCGATACATGGTGCCATAAATCAACTTGGCATCTTCGGAGAGGTGGACGAATAGCACCAATTAGCATCTGCCCCCAAATTCAGGCAAGACGGACTTACGCGGTCGCGTCTCTGTGTTCGGAGGAGAAAAGATTCTGGCACGCCGGATAGGACCTTTTCCTTTTTCCACTCCACACTTCGTGTGTCGTGTTTTTCCCGTGATTAGATAATCGCGGTGTGTATGTTATTGGTTGCCCTTAGGGGATTGGATACTGAAGTCGGCGCTTCGTCTCTATGAAGAATGGCATTTGTTCACACCTCAGCAACACAGGCTGTATCATATCTGGTGGAGTCAAGTACGGGCCACTTGCAGGCTTAAATCTCTACAATCCGGCTCTTCAAGAAATCAATGAGCTTCTCTTTGGGTCGATGCTCCCACCTCCCACCCTCGGTGCCTCAACGCCGATGGAGGAAGCCCAGAGGAAGTCTGTCGTCCACAGGCGGGCTCCCCAAGCAGCAGCTTTTCCGACGAAATCAGTCCTCAAACAACTAACACATGCCAAGAACCAAGATCGACGCAGGGGGCAGAATATTCAAGCTCTCAAAGAAAACAGGGGGCAGGCTCGGCAAAATCCTGAAGCTAATCAAATCCCGGCCGTAAGAAACGATCGACGTCAATATTAGCGTCATACAAAATGAGCTGGGAGCAGTTCTCCGTATGGTCCTGTTTCAAACCCAGTGGTGAATCTTGTTGTTCCAACTGGGAACAACTTCAAATTGTTGTGAAGGGTCAGACAAAGTTCTCCTACCGCAATATTGAAGAAGTCTCCGCAGCCCATGGAGATCCCACGAGAGCAGAAACCAGTTCGCTCCCTGAGACAACTTTCCTCATCTATATATAAGGCGGGGAAGCAGGTGAAGGGGACTCACCTCAAGACGGATCCTGATAAGACGGTTCCTCCCAAAACCAAAGCGGCTTTTCACAAAAAAGAGAGGCCCAATAAAGCTCAAGTGCCCGAAGCAAACTCCAAAGGTCAAAACTCCAAACATCCCAAGCCTGGGGGCATGGTAGTTCACATAGTCTATTTGGTGAATTCCAAAGATGAAGTTCGAGCTTCTACTAGTCATCGACTTCAAACTCGGTCCGTGACAAAAGTTCAACTACAACGTGAAAAGCTACAGGAGATGCTCGCTCAGGTGGCAGCAAATGCTAATCCATCACCTAAGGAAAATTGACTTGGGAACGGCAAACGACCCGCGGCCGACGTTCGTCAGTGAACTGTTGTCTGAAGAAAAGGTGGCTACGCTCAACTGCGTGCTCATGCAGTATAAAGACTGTTTCGCATGGAACTATTCCGAGATGCCGGGACTAGATCCAGAGATTTCTGTGCACAAATTGGCGATATCTCCGGACGTCAAGCCGATCAAACAAGCACCAAGAAGAATGCGGCTCGAGCTTGAGATGAGCATCAACGCCGAAGTCAAGAAGCTAATCGACTCTGGCTTCATCCAAGAGGTTCAGTATCCTGACTGGATCACCAACATTGTCCCAGTAATGAAGAAAAATAGGACGGTGCGCATATGTGTGGACTTTCGGGATCTCAACAAAGCTTTCCCGAAGGACGACTTTCCAGTACCGGTCACTGAGCTGATGATAGATAATACGTCCACTCACGAAGTTTTCTCCTTCATGGACGGCTCGTTAGGATAAAATCAAATAAAAATACATCCCGAGGACCAGAAGCATACCGCTTTCCGGACCCCTTTGGGCATATTCTGTTATAAGGTGATGCCTTTCGGTCTAAAGAACGTCGGTGCCACTTATCAGAAGGCCATGACGAAGATTTTCGATGACCTCATACACGAAATCGTTGAATGCTATATCGACGACCTCGTGGTTAAAAGCAAATCACACGAGGAACACTAGGAGCATCTGAAGATAGTGTTTCAGCGTCTTCGGAAATACAACTTGAAGGTGAACCCTCTGAAATGCGCATTCGGAGTTTCCTCGGGCAAGTTCCTAGGATTTGTCGTCCGACACCGAGGCATTGATATAGACCCGTCGAAGATCAAGGCGGTCATGGAAATGCCTCCGCCAAGGACTCTCAAGCAACTGCAGTCTCTCCAAGGAAAGCTCGCGTATATCCGGCGATTTATAGCCAATCTCCCCGGCAAGTGCCGTCCTTACAGTCACCTAATGAAGAAGGGAACCCCGTTCGTCTGGGATCGCAAATGCCAAAGTGCACTGGACGAAATCAAGCAATATCTGCAGAATCCGCCAATATTGGTTGCTCCCATTAAAGGAAAACCTCTCGTCCTATACACAACAGCCCTTGAAAGTTCTTTAGGCGCGTTGTGGGCACAAGAGAACGACCAAGGGAAGGAGAGAGCCCTCTACTATTTGAGTCGAGTTCTCCTAGGGGCAGAAAACAATTACTCCCCCATTGAAAAACACTGCCTGGCGTTGATCTTTGCGATAACGAAGCTCAGACACTATGCGTTGGCACATGAGGTCCATCTCATATCAAAGGTGGATCCTCTCAAATATTTGATGTCAAAGGATATATTAATGGGACGGCTCGCTAAATGGGCCCTGCTCTTGATGAGTTCTCGATAACTTATTGTCCTCTCAAGGCAGTGAAAGACCAGGCCATCGCCGACTTCCTCGCTGAGCATCCGATACCCGCCGATTCTCCTTTGAACTGCGAATTGCCGACGAGCACGCGTTTGACACGATCGGCGGGGAGAGAAGAGAGAATGATACCCGGTGGGAACTCTATTTTGATGGAGCATCTTCCATGAAGAAGTGCAAACAAAGCACCCCCATAATCAAATCCGGGGTGTGCCTCATCTTCATGACTTCACAAGGAGGGATAATGCGCTTTGCCTTCTCCTTAACAGAGCCGAGGATGAACAATGAAGCCAAATATGAAGCTTTGATAGCAGGTCTTGAGATCGCTGTCGACATGGGAATCGAAAACCTCCTTATATACGGAGACTCCCAGCTGGTCGTTAGTCAAGTAAACGGCGACTATCAAACGTGCAAACCAGAGTTGGTGAAGTACGGCGAGAGAGTGCAGCAACTGCTGACTCAAATTCCTTCCTACACCCTGGAAAGCATACCGCGTGTGGAAAATAGCAAAGCGGATGCATTGGCCAAACTCGCTAAAGAACTGGCCGATGAGATCCTCGATGACGCAAGGATCATTGTGCAAAGCCGCCGGGTTCTTGCACCCGCAGAAATATCTCCGGAATATTCCGAAGAAAAGGGAGCGACCGAGCAAACGGACCTACAAATAAAAGACCAGGAAAAGGCTAAGGATTGGAGAGAAGTCTTTATAAACTACTTCAAATCCCGTCGAACACCTGAAGATGCGTCCTCAAGACATCAGCTCATGAAACGAGCTCTATCTTTTGCCTTCGTCAATGATACTCTGTATAAGAGATCATTTGATTCTCTGTAGCTAAGATGCCTGGGACATGAAGAGGCAAGGAGAGTCGTCCAAGAAACTCACGACGGACTCTGCGATTCTCACCAAGCCGGGCCGAAAATGAAACTAAAGATCAAAAGGATGGGTTACTATTGGCCCATGATGATCCAAGACTGCCTAGAATACGCGAAGCAGTGCCACTCGTGCAAAATTCACGGGGATTTCATCCACCAGCATCCAAATCCACTACATCCAACGATAGCTAGATGGCTGTTCGAAATGTAGGGAACTGACATAATCGGCCTCATCGAACCAGCATCCTCCAGAGGATATCGGTTCATACTGGAAACAACCGATTACTTCTCCAAGTGGGCAGAAGCAGTACCACTAAGAGAAGTGAAGACGGAGAATATCCTCCATTTCTTCAAGACACACGTCATTTATCGGTTCAGCACTCCGCGACGGATTATCTCCGATAACGGGCCAGCCTATAAAAGCCACAAGATCAGCCGCTTCACATAACAGCATAACATAGACTGGAGATACTCTTCGGTCTATAATCCCCGAGCTAACGGTCTAGCTGAGGCTTTCAACAAGACCTTGACGAAGATCGTGAAAAAGTCGGTGTCTCGAAATAAGAAGGACTGGCATGAGAGACTGCATGAAGCTCTCTGGGCGTATCGAACTACATTCAAAACGGCCACAAACACAACGTTGTATGCATTGGTATTCGGCACAGAAGCGGTACTCCCCATTGAAATAGAGTTACCCTCTCTACAAGTGGCAGTTCACTATGAGCTAACAGACGAAGAAAATGCTCACCTTCGGCTTGAGGAGCTTGATGCCTTTGATGAAACCCGGCTCATGGCGCAACAAAACCTGGAGGCTTACAAAGCAAAGATGACGCGCTCATACGAGAGATTGACTCGGCCGAGAACATTCCGCCAAGGCGAACTCGTGCTAGTGGTCAAGAGACCTATGATCCCTAATCGTGCCAAACGGGGAAAATTCGAGCCGAACTATGAAGGCCCGTACATCATAGACAAGGTCTACCAGGGTGGAGCCTATCTACTCATGGACATGCATGGTGAAATACCTTTCAGGCCAATAAATGGTCGCTTCCTGAAAAAATACTATGCCTAACGAGTCACGGCCTAGGTCAACAATAGATAACGACGCCTTTGTCCGCTCGCTATCTTCATAAGCCCAAACTCTATAAGCAGTAGCCGGCAAACGGACCGAAACGTCCTTAAACTAACAACGGACCGAAACGTCTTTAAACTAACAAAGGACCGAAATGTCCCTAAACTAACAATGGACCGAAACGTCCTTAAACTAACGATGGACCACTATGTCCTAAAACTAGCTATTGACCGAGACGTCAATAAACTACTACGGACTGCAGCATCCCAAGGCTGACAAAAAAAATATAAAAAAAATTAAATAAAAAAGAAAGAAAACGGTATGTCCGTAAGCGAGATGGGCACGGATGAAAACCCGAAATGGCTCCGTGAGTAAAAACAGCAGGGCTACCAGCAAGTGTTGTGAAAATCCGAAAGGGCGCAATCTCGTTAAAAGACACTTGCAAGGTCCTCTCGACCTTGTGAGGGAAAATACCTGCGTGAGATCCTTACGACTCACAAGGGAGCAACACACTTAGGGATCCCTATGATTCCTAAGGGAAAATTACACTTACGAGATCCTCACGACTCGTAAGGAGAATTCCCCTTTGAGACCCTCACGGCTCACAGGGTTCAAAAGCCTTAAGCTACAGGGATCTGAACCTGTTCTTAAACCATCACAATCTCCAATGCTGCCCTACAAACGGTTCAATGTTGACCCTTGTATACAATCCACGGGCACTGATAAACATTTTCCTAACAAAGTCCCACCAGAGACTGGGGATATGCTCATATAGCAAAAGACACTTGTAAGTCCTTTCGACTTATAAGGAGAAAATACTCTTGTAAGATCCTTACGACTTATAAGAGACCATACACTTAAGACTCCTCACGATTCTTAAGAAGAAAACACACCTATGAGATCCTCACGACTCGTAGGGAAAAATACCTTTATGAGACTCTTACGGCTCATGAAGTCAAAAGCCTTAGTCGACAGGATCCTAACCCTGTTTACTAAACCACCTTTGTTCGACATCGACAAAGGCAAATGATGATTCGCTCCTTGCAATATACCAGTTGTAGCGATGCTGATGCCTAAATCGGTATCAAATCCCAAGCTCGCAGCAAAGCAAATGCATATGAAATAGCCAAAATGATTGGGCAACTTGCAACAAAATCAGCAAGTAAAAATTTATGCATGCAAAATAGCCGAAATGATTGGGCAACTCGCAATAAAAAACAGCGAGTAAATAAAACAAATAGCCGAAATGATTGGGCAATCGCGACTTTCGCGATATAAAAGCTGAAATGATAGAACATCGCGGAAAGAAAAATATATAAAATGAAACTTTTTTCCCTACAGGTGAGATCACATCGATCCCTGTATACAATCCTGGGGCATAAACAAAGAGGGAACCCTACCTTCCCACCAGGCTCCATCAGAAAAAGAAGCCAAATCTCGACAGTTCACAGACAGCATGGAGATCATCTCAACATTCGTCTCATTACAACAGACGCAATATCAGCAAATCAGAGCCGCGGCAAAGTTCCCAGTTCCATGACTCGGCGGTGCACAGTCAACCGAGAGTCAACCCCTCCTGGTCCCGTAGAACACGGCTAATGTCAATCCTGACCCCGTAGGAAGTGCCCAGAGCAAATTCTGGTCCCGTGGAACACGGCTAATGTCAATCCTGACCCCGTGGGAAGCGCCCAGAGCAAATCCTGGTTCCGTGGAACACGGCTAATATCAATCCTGACCCCATAGGAAATGCCCAGAGCACCTCCTGGTCCCGTGGAACACGGCTAATGTCAATCCTGACCCCGTGGGAAGCACCCAGAGAAAATTCTGGTCCCGTAGAACACGGCTAATGTCAATTCTGACCCCGTGGGAAGCGCCCATAGCAAATCCTGGTCCCGTGGAACACGGCTAATGTCAATCCTGACCCTGTGGGAAACACCCAGAGTACCTCCTGGTCCCGTGGAACACGGCTAATGCCAATCCTGACCCCATGGGAAGCGCCCAGAGCAAATCCTGGTCCCGTGGAACACGGCTAATGGCAATCCTGACCCCGTGGGAAGCGCCCAGAGCAAATCCTGGTCCCGTGGAACACGGCTAATTTCAATTCTGACCCCGTGGGAAGCGCCCAGAGCAAATCCTGTTCCCGTGGAACACGTCTAATATCAATTGACCCCATGGGAAACGTCCAGAGCACCTCCTGGTCCCGTGGAACACGGCTAATGTCAATCCTAACCCCATGGGAAACGCCCATAGCACCCCCTGACTCTGTGAAATGCGGATAAAGTCAATCCCCTGACTCCGTGAAATGCGGACAAAGTCAACCCCTGACTCCCTGAAATGCGGATAAAGTCAACCCCTGACTCCGTGAAATGCGGATAAAGTCAACCCTCGACTTCCCCGTCAAAGCAATTCTTTAATTCGGGAGCAAGTCAACTCATCAATCACTTACGGGTCCTCTCGACTTGTAAGGAAGAAAATTCACTTCTGAGATCCTTACGACTCTCAAGAGAAAACGCACTTAGGAATTCTCACGATTCCTAAGGAGAAAATACACTTACGGGATCCTCTCGACCTGTAGGGAGAAAATTCTTTATGAGCCCCTCACGGCTCATAAAGTTGAAAAGTCTTATATGGCAGATCCTAACCCTATCTCCCAAGCCATCGTTGTTTCGCAGATCCACTCCAACAAGAAAGGAAACAATCACTTACGAGTCATCTCGACTCGTAAGCAAGAAAAACCCTCTTGTGAGATTCTTACAACTCTCAAGAGAAAATACAATTAGGAATCCTCACGATTCTTAAGGAGAAATTACACTTACGAGATCCTCACGACTCGTAAAGAGAAATACCTTTATGAGACCCTCACGGCTCATAAAGTTGGAAAGCCTTAGGAGGCAGATCTGAACCTGACTCCTAAGCCATCGCTGTCCTAGAAGGAGATCAAAATAGATTATCCACAAAATGCATTTACTAAAAGGGACACACCACCATGAAGCAAAATATGTCTTTTATTCATGAATCAAAATGAATACAAAGTATAATTTATGAAAGAATCAAAAAAAAAAATACTCTCATTCAGGAGTATGTACAAAAGAAGAATAAAAAATTATACAATTCTTAAAGCTGGCGGACGATTTAAAAGGTTTGCCAGTTCATCCTTTTTACGCTGGGCCTCGGCTTCATGATTCGTTATCGCTAAGAGACGGGCCTCCGCTTGAGACTGTTGGGCCCAGTACGAGACAAGCCGACTTTCAAGCTCCTTTTCGGCAACTTTATGAGCTTCGACCATTTCGCGAGTGAAAATGACTGCTTTATCAATGGATACCACCTCCCTGATAGCTTCTTGAAGCACCCGCCAAAGTTCATACGCCCGAGTGGTCTTGGCCGTAATATTAGCTTGAAGTTCCCCCAGCGCAGTTGAAGCTAGCTTCCTCTCTGAAAAATTTTGGCTGAGCCTCTTCTCGAATGACAGCATATTTACAGCGCACTATTTGATCAGCCCCCGCAAGCTCGCCTTTGCAGCCATAGCCTCTGAAGGAAGGCGCGTACATTCAAGACTATGCAAGCAACCCTCCACCCGACCACAAAACTCAACCCAGACATGCACCAATGTTTCGCTGTGATAAGCAGCAAGAAAGGGGAGAGAACTATTGGCTTCGGCGGCAAATTCTTCGGCTGTGATCAAACTACCAGCACGAAGGTCTTCGATCAGAGCTGACAAAGAGTGAAGGCTTAGCTTTGCCATCCGTTCCGAGGCACGTAGAGCATAAGGGCTGGGCAGCATGACGATGAGAGATTCCAGCATGGTAAGAACTGGCAAAGCAGTTAAGATTCATAAAAAGAAATCAGCGAGACTTGCAAGCAAAGAGCAGGTGGAACAACGGCGAAATTTTACTTACCCACAGTCATGCAAGAAGGGTCTGAAAGATCCCCAGGCCCGTCAAGGATCTCAACTTCGTCATCGGATTCCATAACTGCAGAAGACATTAGTATCGTTATATGAAATAATAATAATGTCGTGAGGAGAAGGCAAATAACACTAACCTTGCCTGGAAGAGAGGACGATGCGTTGAGGGGATATCGCCTGCGGAGCGGCCATCTCTAGCAAACGCTGAAAAGATTTTATGGGAGACAGATCAGCGATAGACGCCGCCAACCCGCGCAATTCTGAAAAGAAAGAAAAGTTCAGATAATGGAGAGATTATTAAAATAAAATATAGAAGGCTACCTTCGATGCTCCTCCCTCTCTGAACTGGAAGGATAGCAGCTTCGGCGGCCTCCTCCATGCCCCCAGGCACATCATCGGGGACATAGGCCGGTATAACAACTTCCAATTGAGGAGCAGTGACCACCGCTACAGGCTCCAATGAAAGGACGGTATCCTCGACTACCTGTCCCATAGTCTCCGGGCCATCCCCAGAAAGATCCATTGAATCCGCGGCCAATGAAGATGCCTCTTCCGGAAGAGCAAGCACCGGGGGAACGGAAATCACCAATGGAAGCTCCGTGGCAGGAAGAACAGCTGTATCGACCCCCTCTACACTTACTAGTGTCTCATCGGGGATATTTACAGAGTCCATAGTCAAGGCGCGACTCGAACTCAGATCCTCTGCCATTGTCGAAGTCCCTGCAAAGTTTTCACGAAGATAAGGATATATATATATATATATATATATGTATGTATGTATGTATGTATGTATATGAGCAGTGCAAAATACTACAAAAATATATATAAGTATACCAATGCGCAAAGGAGCGTCTAGTATGGCTTTTTCAAGCCGGTATTCCTTCTCAAGAATTCATGCTCGCCGGGGTGCAAGGGTAGACTCGTGGCCACCAGTCCACAACGACAACGCATCTTCGACATCTGCCGAGATAGGCTGCTTAAGGGCTATCTCGCCTCTCTCTTCCAAAGGACCTATAAATATCCACCGTATCGATGGAGGATCTTCGTAGAAGATGACGGCAGGATAAGGCCTCTTCGGGATCCTTACATTTTCAGTCTCATCCTGGGAGCGTCTTATAGCCTCAGCCAATTGTGCGGCTTCCTCGGCAGATGAACCTGGAAAAAGAAGATCACCATCCGGCTCTTGCATAGCTAGTGGTTCATCTTGAAAGATAGGCTCGGATTCTACTAAAAAGTCGAGCAGATTGGTGACCGTCTTCCTTCGCCTCTTTGACCCAGAACTAACACCAGAAGACGATCGCTTCTTTTCCCTCGGTACTTTGGTGCGACGTTGACCCACTTCGCCTTCAGTATCCTCTCTCGGCGGTGCTACCGATGACGATACCGCCATTGCTGACGCCGCAGCTGATGAAACTGCTACTGGCTCCTTATCAGAAGCTCTCGCCTGAGCTCTAGTGCGTATTGGCATACCAACTGTCGGGGTCAAGTCCACATCCGCCGCCTCAGGAATAAGTATGGTACCAGTATCCCTCAAGTAAGGGCGAACCGTTGTCCACGGTCGCGGCGGGACTCCCATAGCCTAGAGCGGGGCGGGAGCTCTAAGCCTAAAAAGTATCCTCCTCTCCTCAGCAATGATTGGACTAACCCGGTGGCGATACCAACCCATGAAAGCCCCCACGCACCTCGGAATGTAGTTGGCCTCGGGGATCATGAAATGAGAACCGGTGTTCAGCCTCATGAAATGGTAGGTGGTGTCACAAACAGTTTCCAAAGAAGGGCCGGGTTCCACTGTGAATGCTTCAAAGGGAACACCCTGGTCATAACCCAATTGCCGGGCAAAGCGGTGTGGATTGTACCGCATAAAAAGAGCAGCATTGTTTCGACGGAACACCAGATAACCGGGTCTGATTGAATACAATTGCATGGCTTCCTTGGGCCTCAAGGAGGGTGCTCCCTCCTTCGACAAGTCAAAATGCTGTCGAACAGGTCCCGAGGGAGCAGAGAGGATTCGATCATTAAATACCATTCCACCTTCGTTGGCATACGGATTGAGCAGCACTCAAAGAGCCCCTAATTGAGTCGGGCCAGGAGCAGAAGCGTCCACCAACCTCATGAGCCGCGGAAAGGTATAGGCATCATAAAAGCTGGGTCTCTGATGCGCGGAAAATGCCCCTAGCATGTGCATCTCAATCCATGACGTAAAGTAATGAAGAGAGAAAATCACTACGTTCGCTCCTGGGGTTGAGGTATTAGCTGCAGTGCTTAGCCCATGGTACAAATGCGACAGCCCTGCAATGCCCACGGCTAGCCGCATCCCTTCGGCGATGCGATGAGCAGGGTAAATAACCGAGGCTCTCATGAATCGACGGTGCGTTGGAACGACAAACCAGCTGAGCCAAACGCTGATAAAGCCGATGAAGAAAGCTTCTTCATCCATGCCAGGAGCTGCAATCGACTCAAAGGGTACAGCAGACAAGATTGGGATATAAAACTGCGGCAGATCTTCTTCTCTGGCCGGTAGCTTATTTAAACCAAACCCGAAGGGGTCGTTGATATTCGTGAACTTCGGAGCCGCCTTTGATAGAACGTCTCCACGAAGGAAGCAGGCAATAAATTTTTTAAAAGTGACACCCTGTTCTTCTGACTCCGTGAACAGCTTCTCAAAAATTCCCCGAGTCTTGATTAGACTCGGGTACTTGTGGCGGACGGCATTTTCAGTCGACAAGCCGTCAAGCGTAGCGGGCACAGTCTCGAAGACATACTCGTCAGAGGGAAACAATTCTTCGTAAGGCGCTCCCCTGATCGGTAAACCCGAGATCTCGCGAAACTCTTCCAAAGAGATCGAAACTTCGCGGTCCCCTAACAAAAAAGTATTGGTGGGAAGATTCCATTGATTTAGGAAAGCTTTGACCCACCATACATGGGGAGATTGATAATGGAAAAGGGATGCGTACACCGCTTGGTAAAGACCGACCCTCTGCAGCCACGCACGATGAGCGGACAAGATGTAACGAGCCCAGAGAAGATAGCTCGTGGGATGGCGAGGGGTAAGCCCTATCTTGTAAACTTGTCCCCAAGGCTGGGCTTCACCTTGGAAGATACGACACCCTAAGATGTCTATAGCCGGCACAGGTTGATTTGGTATCCCAGTTGTCGACGGTTCGAGCCGGCCGGTAGGGGTCCAATTTGCCACCTCTACAGCAAAAGCAGTTCGTGGACGGTCCATCGGCAAGAATGGGCAGATAGGCTCTGTTGGTACCTCGCAAAGAAAGCTTCGACGACCGCGGATGATATGACCGTACCAGGTCTCCCATAAAAGTAAATTGGTGCAATCAGGGTCATGAGCTCTAATCATCGCCATCACCTCTTCGTCAGACGGTGACTGAGGAAAGGCAGCCTCCGAGCGGGTGAAAGGGAAGTATGGAACAGAAGCCATTATGCCTGAAATAAAGGAAGGGGAAACTGTTAGTGAAGTCCACACGTGTATATATATTTATAAGTATATATATATATATATATAAAGACAGTGGAAGAAAATGACAAACAATTTATCTTATAGGACCATTGGTTACAAAACACATGGGCCCCACAAAATCAGTATGATGGCTCACTAATAATGAGGCTGAGCAATCATCATGAGAACAAAAGGAAAATTCTCAATAAATTCAAATGACTCTACACATTCCCCCAAGGAGAGAACCCATTACAGAAACTCTGTGCAAATCGAGAAGGATCTCTGCAAGAAAAACTCAGGATAAAAAATCCCAAGAAGTCTTCTTTTAAGAACTAAGTTCTTTAGAGGAATTAAATTCCTTTTGAACAGAGGAATTAAATTCCGAGAAAAATTTTCAGAGCTAAGCTCTTTGGAATGGAATTAAATTCCAGAGGGAGACAAGTATCATCATCAAAACCTTAAGATCCGGAAAATGGCCAACATTTGGGGTTTGCTACCTAAAGATCGAGCGTTCTTGGGACATCAGAAAGATGAGTTCTTTAAAGGAAAAAACCCTTGGTGTGGATTTAAAATCCAAAGAGTTTTGATTTTTTTATATAAAAGTTCTTCAAATCGTTCAAAACCATTACCTAAAGAAGGGATTCTTTCTTGGACAGAGTTAAACTCTGAAATTTTTGGAACAGAGAACTGAGCTCTGAGGAAGATAATTAAATTCTCAAAGGAAAATGAACAAGGAAGGAGATGAAAGATTGGAGGCGCTTCTGAAGAGACCCCTGCATTTATAGGATGTGATGGGAAACGGTTCATCTACCCTCTTCCCTAGGCAGATCTAACGGCCACAAAAGTTACAGTGTTGCACTCACGTGCAAACACGTGAGAACAACGCTGTGGGGGCATTTGTTTCCTCATAAAATACAAGGAATAACCCCAATAGGGCATCACGTGCACACACGTGATCGGGGGTCACGTGCTGACACGTGATGGCTTCCTAAGGGCTCTGAAATGATAAGAATTGAATCCTAATCAAATGGGGTCACGTGCTGACACGTGATAATTCCTGAGTTCTTTAAAAACAACAGAATTAAATTCTGGTTAAATGCTTAATCAGTGGGTCACGTGCCACCATGTGATAGGATCTTAAAACTCTCTAAGTTAGAGGGAAGAAAACCCTAAATGGGGCATCACGTGTCCACACATGACTGGGGGGTCACGTGCCTACACGTGATGGATTCCTAAAGATCCATGAACTAATAGAATTAAATTCTAATTAAATGGTCAATCAGTGGGGTCACGTGACAATACGTGATAGGCTCTAAAACCTTCTGAACTAATAGAATTAAATTATAATTAAGGGAAATCAAAAACCCTAATATATCCCTAGATCTTTCTAAACAAAAAGATTGCGCTCTGTAAAGTGGAGCACCGTTGGATTAAAAATCCAATGGTGATTAAAAAATCACCAATTTATAGAAAGATTCTATACAAGGAGATATTTCCCTGAAATTTGCCAGGAATAACAGACAAAATATCTTTTGGATTAAAAAATCCAATAATGAATAAAATTCGCTGAGTGATCTAAAAGATCATGTTGGTTACAGAATCAATCAAAATCTTTCAATAAAAGATTGACTAAACAAACTGATTCTTTTCTTTCTCCTATAAATAGGAGCCAAGAAGAGAAGAGGAAAAAGATAGACAACAACAGAGAGAAAAAATAAGAGAATTTAATTCTCCAGAGAGAAAGAAGATTTCTTCACAGAAAAGGAAGAAATCCTAGGTGAGAGATCATCCTATAAGCTCCCATAAAAGAAAAAGAGAATTTAATTCTCAAATTAAGTGTTTAACTCTTCTGAATAAGAACTTAGTTCTTCCTTTGGTTGAAGGTCTGCAGAAGCAGATCTCCCCATAAGTTGAGAATTCTCATCGGGGAGATTCTGCCATACAGATCTAAAACCTAAGAGAAGACCTAAGTTCAGAGAATTATATTCTCCCACAAGGCATATAGGAATTTAATTCCTCCAACAAAATTAGGGTTTAACCCTATAAAAGAATTCAATTCTTCCACATACATAGAAATTTAATTCCTCTAACAAAATTAGGGTTTAACCCTATAAAAGAATTTAATTCTACCAAATATATAGGAATTTAATTCCTCTAAATAAAACTGGGGTTTAACCCTACAAAAGAATTTAATTCTTAAATAAGGGACTTAAAACTCTCCATGCACGTAAAGAAGTCAGTATCCAACCTGATCACGTGGCAACACGTGACCCTCCCTTCAATGGTCAGAAAAGAATTAATAAGATGGGGTCGCGTTCTCCCACGTGATCCTTGGATAAATTCCTCAAAATAAAGAGAACAAAGCCAAGGCAGAACACACTTTGGGCGCCCTTACGTGTCCCTACGTGACCCCTGACAAACACCTCTTTAAAAAAAGAGTAGATGGAAAGAACTGAAGGATTAAAATCCAATGCATGGGTGCCCTCACTTGTCCTCACGTGACCCCTAGCAAATCCCTTAAATATCCAGTGCATGGATACCCATCGCGTGCCCACACGTGATGGCCGTGAATATTAAGTGTTTAACACTTATTTGAATATTCTGAGAATAAAATAAAGGAAGTTTAGCTCAATTCTCAGGCGCCTCACGTGATCCCACGTGAGCGCTTCACTTTTAGTGTTTAACACTATTTTTGAGCACCTCGTCCCTAGTGTTTAACACTATTTTAAATGCACATCGCGTGGGAGCACGTGATAGCCGAGTGTGTGCTAGTGTTTAACACTATATCCAAAACAGTCTTAGCCCAAATTGGCTAAGTCTTCCAGAGGCAAGACTCCCCTTTGACTGAACCTCAAATACATCCTTGCCTTCCAAGATTGATCATCTTATATGGCATATGAGTGCTCAGCACTCAATAAGAGATAAAAATATGGTCAGAACCCAGACCCATGCTTAGCATTGCTAAATAATGGGGAGCTGAGCTCAGAAAAATGTTCAACAGTCCCAACAAAGGTCCAGCATTTAAACCTAATTGGACTTAGCCCAAGTTGTCCATAAGTCCTCCATTCAGATTTAACTGAGCCCATGTACTCATAATCTAATTAATTTATCTTAGTCCCAAATTGGACTACAGATCCCCCAACCAATATTGGTTCAAGGGTACATCTCTTCACTCCTCTGATATTTGTCGTTGTAATCCTTCAACGTCTTCAGAGAGGTGACGGGTCCCGACAACCAGACATTTCATGGACTGTGGGGTCCTTAAACGCATGGACTATGATGTCCTTAAACTTTATAGACTATGACGTCTTTAAACTATGGACTGTGGGGTCCTTAAACTCATGGACTATGATGTCCTTAACCTCGGACTGTGGGGTCCTTAAGCCCATGGACTATGATGTCCTTAACCTTGGATCGTAATGTCTTTAAACTAATTATGGACCGCAATGTCCTTAAACTAAACAATAGAGCCTAAATGCTCTTTTGTCGGATCTAAATGATCCTGTTAAGTTGATCTTAGTCTAAAATTATACTAACGTATCCTTAACAAACGTTTAAGTTGATCTTAGCCTCAAATGAGACTAACGTATCCTTAAACCCAACCCCAAACCCAAATCTAAGAAGATACGGATTTGGACTAATCCACGCCCTACGGGCGACAACATAAATTAGTCTCCGTATACAATCCACGGGCAACCAAAAATAAAATAAACACACACGATACGAAGTTACCATCTGGAGAAGGAGAAAGTGGTTACCGCGATGCGGTAGCGTAATTAACTGCAGGGGCTTGCGCCTGCAGGGAAGAGCGTCCCCACAATCAAAAACCCCTCAACGAGAGGGAATCTGAAGAAGTCTGCTACATCGGCCGCATCCGTTTATACCTTCGATACATGGTGCCATAAATCAACTTGGTATCTTCGAAGAGGTGGACGGATAGCACCAATTAGCATCTACCTCCAAATTCAGGCAAGACGGACCTACGCGGTCGCGTCTCTGTGTTCGGAGGAGAAAAGACTCCCGAAGAGTAATACCTACTCATCATTGGGAATCGGGACCCAACTATTATTGTGTGATAATTTTTACAAAAGCCGACCAAAATTACCACACTCCAGAAGCTATGCGCAAACTTGACAGGTTTCCTTTATATTTGATACTCCTATATGGTTTTTGCCCCTAGGCCCAAGGACCTTGGCACTTGCTAACAAATCAAGGGTCCTAATCAAGTTCAACCCGTCATTATCTTGATTGCATCGAACCCACCCGCACTAGCCCTTAACGATTGCCAACAAAGCAGTGTGACTGTCCCGATCAATCGCATCTCTATGCAACAAATAAGGATCACTCAGCTACCATACACTATGCCTTGATGCTTGCCAACAAACATTGCATGAATTCTAGGCACTACCTATCTAAAATGACGGAGGGCTACGACTGGTTTTTGGCAAAAAACCTTTAACATAATGAATTGTTGAAAGGACCGAGTGGTTTTACAAATATATAGTGGCACAATTTTTTGCCAAACAGGTCACTCCCTGTGAAGAGATCTAGGTTCTTTGCTCATCGAATGTGGTGCTGGATATTCCTAACTGAATACCTCTATGCAAAGCAAAAGAATCGACTATAGTGAAGTTATTACAGTGACGCAAACTTTTGCACAAGAGGAAACTCCCCGTGAAGAAATCTAGGCTCTTGCCTCGTCGAATGAGGTGCAGAATATTCATAACCAAATACCGTTGTGCAAAGCCAAAGGAAACGCATGTGATGTCAATTTTAAAACAAAATCGGTTCCCGCAATATCATTTAGGTTTGTTTTACTTGCATTAATCAGAATTAATACGGTCCCATCATTTAATCATATCATAGAAGAAAGAAACGAAAATAAGCATGCACATATATGACATCCATATTCACCACAGGATCCCGGGTCTTCACCGTAAGGTTACTTAACTTACGGCAGGGCGGGACAGGACTAGCGCGGATGCAAAACATATATAACGTCTACTATATATATATATATATATATATATATATATATATATATATGAACATTCGACTCGCACATGATATCAAGTAACATCACAGAAGTATCACAGCAGAAGCAAACATAGTATGGAAATGCGATAATCTAGGAAAAGTACATTTCAATGGAGCCAAATATGAAATGCAATTTTCCGATCGTGTGGATAGCCCGTAGGATCAGACCCTAGACCCCTACGAGTGCGGCAAGCCACCCGCCAATCCCAGAAGCGAGGCAACCCTAATCAATGAAGTGAGTGGACCACCCAGCACTTCTAAAATCCGATGACTTGGGCACCCCTCTACGGGTCAATCCTATACCCCTACGAGTGCGGCGAATAGCCCGCCAATTCTAGAGTAAGGCATCCCGGTCTCAACGCCATGAGATGGAGGCCCGTTGCCCTTTAAAATCCAGCAACTCGAGTACTCCGTCGTGTGGTAATCCTAGTGCATGTAATGAAAACCTGAATATACAACGGTAACTACGTCCGCAACCAGGACATGCCCCAAAGAATAATACAAGCTGCGATAATGGAAGTTCATATGTCGGACGCTCATCATGCAATATGAATATACATTGCATCACAGAGAATTACATCTAATACTACATACACCGGGCTATCCATCACGACAATCCAGCATAACCATAATCAACATAGCACTATTCATCACAGAACATGCAAACTTGCGAGTATCAATTCCGTAACACTGTCTAATTGATACATATAGAAATTAGACGATATTTTACCAAACGTTATGATACACACAACCAATACTAAGCCTACGACAATCAAATACCGCACACTAATACCCAACACTTCAATTTTCCAAAATACCAAAAATCAAGTGTGCTAAAAATCGGCAAAAATTCCATGCTAAAACCCACTCCGGGAGTCCGAAATGAGGTCGAATTGATCCAAAACTTTAAGGACATCCCTGTCTCAAATTAGAGTCGACCCGGAGGGCACATAGGGGGAGTACCCACCCCTTAGGGTAACCCAAGGTGGCTAAGGGGGTCAGCAGACCTGAGCCTGCCATCTTGGGGCAGGGATCAGGTCCCCACCCCCCAGGCGACCTTAAAGTGGTCTCAGGGGTATGGGCCATCCCTAGGTCCTTCCGGGGTGTCCTCGGGGTCCTCATGCACTTCCCTGCGGCTTCACGGTCCAAACCGAGATCCCGTGGGTAGTCAAAATATCAAATAAGCATTGATTTTCTCACTGGTTTTACGGCAGTTTTTGCTGGGCAAAAACCGGCGGGATTCGAGAATCGTATCTATCTAGTTTAGAGTGTTTGGGTGGCTCTGATACAGTTGAAAGGTCAGGCAGCGCAGCGGAAACTGGCCGTGGAACCCAAAGGTCCCTCAGCAACTATTTTTTACATTGTCCCCTCACGGCGGACTACAACCCGTCTGACCATATAACCGCACAGGGCATCCTGGGAGTACGAGCCTGCGCTTCGCCACTACAGTCACGCGATGACAACCCCCAATGGGTCGGTATCCATGCCTAATTACTTTGATACCATTGAAAGTTCCTAATGCCCTCGCCACTAATCCGCGGCCAATGCGGAATTCAAAAACAAAAATTTTGATGACACTAGAAACTAAACCCCAAGAATTTATACCAAACACTTAAACTAGAACAACAATAAAATAGAAATCACAACCTTCGTAGCGTCTTCATTTTCTCTAATAGGCTTGGACTCGAGCAAGCTCTCAAGAGCTTCGGATCGCGCTTGCAAGCCGGTCTTCCTTCGCCGAAGATGATCCACCTGAGGGAACCGATCCAAGCTTCAGCTTCACTTAGTGAAGCAACCGACACTCCAAGCTCGCTAGGAATGGAGAGTGAGGATGTAAGAATTTTCCACTATAATTTTCTCTCAAATCTAAAACTCAAGAGAGTAAGTAAAGAAGAAGGAGGAGGAGGTGGGGAAACTTAGCGATGAGCAAGTGTAGAAAAGCATGAGAGAAAGAATGAAGAATAATAGAATGGCTTCATATTTTTTTACAACCATACAAATAAAAAAGTCACAACATTTTGTAATAAACTAATGAAGCCCATTCCTCTCTACATGTTTTCAACCATACCCAATGCCACCTCACCCTCCACCTCATTTTATGAATATTCACAAATGAGGTGTTCATCTTCTAGAATAAATTCCATATAAATACGGAATATAGTCCGGTATACGTATCGAAATATATATACGTGTATCCGTATAAAAATACGAATAGCCAAGAGAGAAAATGAATAGTGAACAATAATACTAGAATACATATATTAAATATATATATATATATATAAATTATTAAATCAAAACTTAATTTAATAATCCGGCTTAATCCTAAGCTGGTAGTATTATTAATCGTCCGATTAAAATCCGTGTAGCCTGTACATATATTTAATCGGAAACCTGTATGTACCAACATACATCATCTACAATATATCGTCTGAACCGGGAAAACCCTCTGCGTGGGACTCTGAAGACTCGATAATATGCTGGCGGTGGGTTTAACCGCATGCACGTCAGCGGCACTAGCTATACGTAATGTCTATACAGGTATTGAACAAAAGGAAGGCCAACGAGCAAACTCATTTTACCCTTACTGAGCATATTTGTGACAATCTCAGTACAGTCTGGTCTGTTCGTCTAAGAGTATCGCATATCGAGTTTTAGGGGTGGATAAAGTCAGATCCCTAATAACGCGATATTTCGTGTCGGTGTGAAGCCCATCACCCACTGAGAAACTACTGATCCAAATCAGTAAATCCCATCCACCTTGGCCAAGGATTTCTAGTATGTCCACCCATGCATAGCGCGACATCAGCCCCCAATACCGGGAGAGACAAATCCCTGACAACCGCTCACTGCCTCCATGTGGCTCAGGACTGTACCCAACTAAAACCTATTTGCACAGCTCCTTTGAGCTGTGGTAGGGTAGTAATCAAAGCACGGTGGGAACTCACACGAGACAAATGATGATCTCAGGTCAACAGACTAACTTGTACTCATGTCACCTGAGAACGTGGTATCTGACAATAGGTATAATACCATCTAGTATATTCCCGATAAGTCCGTTTAGTGTAACTCATAACCTAATGAGCACATGTATACTATCTTTGGTGACTAACTGACACCAATGGCTGTGAGACTGTCCATCGCCCCTCGTCGGGGTCAAGAAACATATACACTAGTCTACTCTGGAATATCGATACCTAATCTCGATATTCCCATGACTAAGGACATTTAAGGATTTGCTTATAGACTACCCAGTTCTCACAAGTGTAATCGCCACAATAACCCCAGTAGTCAAGCAAGAATCATATGGGCGCTATCAACATGTAATAGTGACCTGTAATACCACATTATACATGTACACGATGATAAAGATGAGCTAGATAGTATACTATCATCTTGAGTAAGACTGTTCTACTCGTATAGGTCCTTCCTCAATCATCATAATCGCTTGCATGTGATTACAATAATTGCCTTGAGGGAACTATAACCAACAGGATCCATGGACCACTATGTCCCTAAACTGGAGTTTTGTCCTATGACAAGTAAAATAACTTTCCATATACTATCTACGGGCTACCATCGTGACATAGAAGTCATCAAAACCACCACCAACCTGCCCTACGGTGCAGGCTACCATATATTAGCCTTCCGTATACAATCATCGGGCAACCATCGTGACATAGAAGTCTTTCCCCGCCATATCGCTAATCATATACTCTATCATGGTCCAAGATGATCTTAAACTACTATATGGTCCGAGATAACCTTAAACTACTGTCTTGTCCGAGATGACGTTAAACTACCATCATGGTCCGAGATGGCCCTAAACTAATATTCATGTTCGAAATGACTTTAAAATATTACCAAATATAACCATATAAACCACCCTACTCAATGGACCCCTAAGTCACTAAACTGGATTCATGGACCACTACGTCCTTAAACTGAAGTTTTGCCCTATGGCGAGTAAAATAACTTTCCATATACTATCCACGGGTAACTATCGTGGCATGGAATTCGACTGTCTGTAAGTCCCATCAGATGTCGCCTTATGATATACACCATCCTCACCAAGTCCTACCAGACACGCTTGTTTACCGCCGGAAACTAGACTGAGACACGGGGAGCGCATGTAGCCTATATACGGTGGAAGATGCTATATGGAACATATCCATCCATCTCTCTGAAAATACCAAGTTGATTTATGGCACCTTATATCGGAGGTTTGGATAGATATGACCATTTTAGCTGACTTCTCATATTCCTCCTCAATGATGAGGGATTTTTGATTGTGGGGACGCTTTTTCCTGCAGGCGCAAGCCCCTGCAGTTAATTATATTATCGTAAATCGATAACAACTTTCTCTACTCCAAAAATCTTTATGTTTCATGTTATATTTTAGGGTTGCCATTGGATTGTATACGGAGACTAATGTTGTCATCGCTCGTAGGGTGCGGATTAGTACAAATCCGTATATATTAGATTTGGGTTAAACTTAGATCGCATATCTCATATAAATGAGGTTCATCAGTTCAAGGGGATTTTTGTTTTTATCTAAGAATCGTTATCCTTGTTATAGACTAAGATCTACTTAGGTTTTTGCTAAGGACCATTAGTCGTATATGGGACTAAGGTCAACTTAAATATTTTAATTAAGTATCGTTAATCTTGTTGTAGACTAAGATCAACTTAATCATTCATATATATGAAGCATAAGCTTCTATACTTAATGTTTATTGACTAAGTATCCAAGCTATGGCTTGCTGGTCAGGTGTGCATGTACCTAATAGAGTGCGCGCGTGCTTCGCATGGAGCATTCATGCTTTCGGTTTTAGAGGGGTATACATGAGTACGCGATGCGCATCTGTATATGGCGTGCATCTGGGTTAGATGTGCATCTGTATAGGATGCGAATCAAAATAGAATGCACAATTATATGGGGTGCGCATGAATATGGGGCACGCATGCATATATCACGTGATGCACACTTGATTGGGTTCAAGTTGTGCGCATGTGCATGATGCGCAAGTTGATGTGGACAATATCCTCCACATGCGATCACGTGTATATCACGTGATGCGCAGATCAATAGTTTACACCTTAAACCAGGATGCGCACTATCACGCAGAAAGTTTTGTCTTTCAAAGAAATTAAGATCTCTATTGTTTGATTTAAAATGCATTCATATAGCATATTTAAATTTGATGACAGTAAAAACTTTCAGGAGAAACACTAGCTTCGATTTGTATGTTTGTGATTATGGTTTAATATGGGTTTTGTCTAAAGTCTCAGACCTTAGAATAGACCTCTCATGAAAAGCAATGACTTTTTGTAGGAGAGAGATAAACTCTAAGATCGTTTGATTTTTGTTTTAGAAAAACACTAGCTTCGTTATGAAATAGCAATAACTTTTAAGAAAAGAGAAGATCCACTCTTTTTTATTACCTAGTTAACTAGGATCCTTCGAAGAAAGCTTCAGTTTTTAGCAGAGAAGATGAAGAGAGCAAAAGGATCAGAGTTCCGATCATTTTCTTCATTGTGAGGGGGTTCCTATTTATAGGATAAGAATTGTTATGGTTTATTCCGAACAATTATGTGAGTTTTTATATCAATTTGATTTTGATTGATCTATATCAATTTCTGGATGCATGTGCGCACTGGATCATTGATCCAAAGATCAATTTTATTTGATATGTCATGTTTGTTATGAACAAACATATTTAAATTGATTTTTATTAATTTAGAGTGTTTGCGCACCATTGGATCATTGATCCAAAGATCAATTTGTTTAATTTATTTGTTTGTTAATTGATAGAAAATTTTCTTCTAAAAATAGCTTAAACAAGTGCATGTGCACCGATAATGCATGCGCATGTTCTTTGTCTGTATTCGCATCGCATGTGACGGCCTTTGCCATGCGCACATACTTTGCAGTATCGCATCGCATACGATGGACTTAAGCCATGCGCACATGCTTTGCATGTCATCACATTACATGTGATGGCCTTAAGCCATGCGCACGTGTCTTGCACATGTCATATCGTATGATAGGTGCACATCTATTGGGTGAACCCTAAAATGGATGTGAACAACGCTGCCCCATCATCACCATCTTTCAAACATCCTTCGTGACATAGAAGTCAGCAAATAAACTATACCTTCACATACTACCTGCATAACACTGCTATTTCCGAAACGACTCCAAACTACTGCCAAGTCTAGAACGACCCTAAACTATTGCTATGCCCAGGATGACTTTAAACTACTGCATATGTGAAACTTGCGTAGCATAGAAGCCGATAAACAGTGACATTGAATTCAAACAGCTGAACAATCGGTATCTACCGGAGCCAATTAAAATGACTCCCATCGAAACTTCCTTTAAGTCCCACCCGACGTGGCCAATCATCCACACAACTCTATAAACCACCCAAATTTGTCCTACGATCAAATAATATTATCTACCGTATACAATCTACGAGCATGTCGAAGTTGTCCTACGGTCTAGATCATACATTCTATAAACCTGTATACAATCCAGGGGCGTATACAGCAGCAAGAATGCATGTCTACTTAACGGTGAAAGCGTACACGGATAGAGATGCAATTTTGTAGTGAACATAAACAATGCGACTGAATATGTATAAAATGAGTTGTATTTCTACTTCAACAATTAATATGAAATATATACTGTGATTATTACTCCTACTTCATATTTTGTGTTGCTATTGCTATTTAATACTTATTAGAAATAAACCACTAGTGGAAATTTCTCTTCGTTTAATGCGGAGGGGTAATAAATTACAGGGGCTTACGCCTGTAGGAAATATAGTCCCTACAATCAAAAAAAAAACTTTCCGAAAGATGAATCTGAGAAGTTACGCTATATCGATCGCATTGATCTAGCCCCTTAGCCACACACCACAAAAACACCCCGCGTCGCATTCTGAAGAGCCGAGCGGATCTGCATCGATCTGACCCCGTAAGCTCACCCCGAGAGTCATGAGATTCCCAGGAGCCCCTTTGGGAGGCGAACAGCATAAACAAGATATGCTTTTGAATCAGAAAGTTTGAAAGCCGAAACATAGAATTAAAAGATGGCCAAAGAGATGCAAGAAGAAACGAACATGAATTTTAGGAATTCAAGAAATCGAGAAGTGATCTTCAAAAAAATCTAAGGAAGAAAGCGAGATGGATTCAAGAATGAAATTATGGTGCAGTCATTACAGTCCACTCTCCTTAAAAGAATTTGTCCCCGAAATTCTCTCAAGAAGTGTGTTGCAAGAAAGCACGGGGGAAGCTAAGGATAATGTCGTTTTCGAGTTTTGTCGATTGATACTCCAACTAGTAAGAAAACAGATGACTTGCGTAGATCACAATGGAACAAATTTAAGAGGACCAAATAATCGTGAGTCAAAAAGATTTGAAAACCGGTACATGCTTTCTAGAAAAATTCCTATGTCAATATGGAAAATTCAAGAACTCCTGCAAGGATAGTCTACGAGATACAGGTAGAAGGGGTGAACTAAAACTAAGGATTCAAAAATCGAGAGGTTATATTCAAAGAAGTCGAAAGTGAAGTTCAAGATGGATTAAAAGGAATACGATGAGATTTAAAATAAAAGTTAAATGTAGTTGGATTTCAAAATTCTTGTTATATATTGCTTTCGACATTCATGCAGAGCCGACCTGTATAGACCACCAATAAAATATGGCACCCCCGCTTTCCAAAAGACG
Organism: Agapanthus africanus; assembly: GCA_030015575.1. NCBI lineage: Eukaryota > Viridiplantae > Streptophyta > Magnoliopsida > Asparagales > Amaryllidaceae > Agapanthus > Agapanthus africanus. The sequence goes on from CM057345.1 coordinate 59,782,490, forward strand.
GTAGCAGGCTTGTGACAAGGCTCGCGGCGTATTTATCTCGAGAAAGAAAAGAATTGCTCCGAAAACTTGATCTTTTGAGTACCAAAAACCAAAAGGAGAAGAGAAGAAAATAATTGTTATTGTGTCTATGAACAAAAAAAAAATTAGTTGGTATAAATAAGAGTTGAAAGGTTGCGAATGGAATCCTTTCACCATTTGAATTCAAAATTTAAATCTCATAACCACTCATAACTCTCATAACTACTCCCTCCAATAAAATGAGAAGGAGATTTACCTCCAACAAAATGGGAGGGTGATTTGAATTCAAATGAGTTTGACCACGGTCAACTATAAAAAAAACCAAAATAGAAATTTTAATTTATTGAAATTACTTATATTATACAAATAATATAATATTCCCCACCAATTTCAAAAATTCCAAAATCAAACAAAAGTTGGTACTAAATGTACATAAATACCATGAAGATATCTTCTGGACTTGAATTTTTACTTAGTGCATTTACATTAAAGTTCAATCAAGATGTATAGCAACCGAAGTTTTGAACCAAGGACCCGTTTGTGAAAGTACCGGATATAAAGCACATATAAACATTTCAAAGATCAAGTTATTCATAAGTCTGCACTATTATGACCTTGTGCATATCCTGATTTCATGAATGCTTCTGAGAAATCATTTTAATCTCATAGAAGGCAGTCGCACCCCCATATTCATATAGGTAGGTAATCTAGTATTTCTTATAGTATCATACTTTATGATATCACCCATTAAGAATATAATTCATTCTCTTTCTTTTCCTACAAGATCCAAGCATGGTCATTTCAGAGATAAGTACAACTTTCCATACTTATTCAATCAATCGTACTATCTACTTTTCCTCTGTACTCACAGTACTTGGAGCACAAGTATCGAGTAGGGTTTAAATGATAGTTGGACTGTTTATAAGGTTTTAACCCTATCCCCAATGATAATTTCTGTATCAAATCTCTTGATAATGCTTTAGAAAAACGGTCGGCAATATTCCAATTTGTACGAATATTGTTAATCCTAATTTTTCCCTCATCATTGAGTAATTATCAGATATAACTATGTCCTAGAATTAGATGTCTAGATTTTCCATTATAAACTTTATTATGGGTTACCGATCTAGCATCCTCACTATCACAATTGATGACAATCGGTGGCATAGGTGTTTACCACCGGAAAATGGGTCTGAGGCGCGGGAGCGCATTTAGCCTGAATACAGGGGCAGATGTTATATGGAACATACCCATCCATCTCTCTGAAGATACCAGGTTGATTTATGGCATCGTATATCGGAGTTTTGGATGGATACGACCATTGTAGCTAACTTCTCAGATTCTCCCTCAATGATAAGGGATTTATTGATTGTGTGGATACTTTTTCCTGCAAGCGCATACCGCTACAGTTAATTACGTTATCTCCATGCGATAACAACTTTCTCTACTCCATATCTATCACTTCGTGTCGTGTTATGGTTTAGTTATTTTAGGGTTGCCCTTGGATTGTATACGGAGACTAATTTATGTTGTCGCCCACAAGACGTGGACTAGCCCAAATCCGTACATATTAGATTTGGGGTAAACTTAGGTCACATATCTCATATAAATAAAGTCCATCAGTTCACGGGATATTTCATCTAAGGACCGTTAGTTATATTTGGGACTGCAATCAACTTAGATAATACGGTATAAGGATCATTAGTCGTATATGAAATTAAGATCAACTTAGGAACAATGAGCATATTGGCTCAATTGATCATTTGATCGCATATGGATAGTATACGGTAGTCAATATGGAGACAGTCCGCAGGGCAAGATGCCAGTTTAGGGGACATGGTGGTTCATCTTTCAGCTTGCACGCACGTGTATATCATGTGGCTAAGTGCATGATATAAACATCTACATAGGATGCGCCCAATATTGGGTTGCGATCCAATTTGAAGGCATTTATATTTCCTTCAAAAATATACATATACATATATGTATGCTTTCATAAAGCCAAGGCTCCTTTGTTCTTTTATCTTGATGGTGCGGACGTCCTATAAGGTGCGCCTCAATATGGGGTGCACATCTGTATGGGGTGCGCATCCAGGTTAAAGCATTCCCTGTCTTGATGAAATTCTATATCTTTCAAGAAGTTAGGACGAGAAAGGAGGGCTCGTTGGTTATTGGGACCCACCACCTCTCTGAAGACATTGAGAAATTACAATGTCGTATATCAGAAGAGTGGAAGGATGTACCCTTGAACCAAATCCCATTTATGAGGGAAGAGGACATATTGGAGAATGGTTTCTTGGCGAACTTATATTTTATCTAAGAATTATTAGTCTTATATGAGAATAAGATCAACTTAGGTAACATGGGCTAAGGATCTTTATTCTTATATGTGACTAAGATCAAATTGGATATTATGAGATGAGGATCATTAGCCGTGTATGAAACTAAGATCGAATTAGATAATATGGTATGAGGATCATTAGCCGTATATGGGACTAAGATCGAATTGGATAATATGGGATGGGAATCATTAATCTTGTTTTAGATTAAGATTAACTTAAACATTCAGCTAATGGGACATATCATATTTGGGACTAAGGTCAACTTAGATATCATGAGCATATGGGCTCGGTTCGAATTAAAATCAAAGAAGTTTAAAACTTCAAGACTTAGCAAATTTGGGGCTAAGTATTAGGTTTCTATATCATCCAGTAGTACTAAGCACTCAAACATATGGTGCTCACGTGTATATCACGTGAGTCGCTATGCTCTAGCGCATTATCCTTTTACTTTGTAGCACCATATAGATATCACGTGGGCGCAGAGTCTCTGGCGCTCATGTGTATATCACGTGAGGCGCACCTCCTTGGTTTCGCTTCTTTGCTTTGTGGCGCCGCGTGCATATTACGTGATGTGCGACTCTTTTTTGGCGATTGGCGCTCACGTGGATATCACGCGAGGCGCATCTCTCATGGTGCACCCTGATTTGCGCATCTCTATGTGGTGGATGGCTATTGGCACATATGCCTTTGGCGCATGGTCACTTAGGGTTTTTTGATAGAGATTAATCTCTGTATCTTTTTCCTCTAAAACTTAAACTTCATATGAAGCTTAAGCTTCTATTAATGGCAAGGCGATATTGAAAGTGCGCTAATAACCCTAGAGATGGGTGAATAGGGTTTTCAAAAATTAATCTCTAATTTTATAACAGTAGCAATATGTTCGAGCAATTTTAAGCACAGTTAAACTAAATCAATCGTAACACAAATATGTAAGCAATACGATAAAGTAAAAAGATAAAGAAATGCAAACTGTGACACGGTCGATTTAGAGTGGCTCGGCATTCTCTGTCTAGTCTACTACCTAAAGCCCCTCCCATAGGACTTTTCCCTTTCATAATAACCCACTTTCAACCGGGCAGAAAAACCCTTACACGTCTCGTTTCTACACGAAGAAGCTCACGTTCTCTTGCAATAGATAACATTTTCTCTCTTAAATAAGATGAGAGAATTTTACAGCACAATAAGATATACAACTCTTTCTATAGGATTGAAAGACTAATGAGCTTGAAATCAATTTGTATTTATGAGATAAAAAATATGAAAGTGTTTGCACATGAGAGGTTCCTTTAATATGATTCGAGCAAGTAAGGTTTTTTATTTTTCTCTTTTGATATAAAAGTGAAGTATATCCTTTTAAGAAAACACTAGCAGTATATATAGTTTATTTTTAATTCAAATTTAAAAGCATTTTATCAAAATATTTGCCACTTGCCAAATCAAGTTCAAACGGCTCTATTAAGAATTCAAATTGATTCAAGCAATCAAAAATATTAACGGTTATATTCAAATACTTTTTCATAAGAGCCTAGTAGCCATTTAAGCTAATTAATTTAAATCCTGGAGAATCACATAGGCTTGTATTGCAAAAATACTATATGTTATATCATTAACAATAAAAGCCAAAGATCACGTGAGCCCTTGATCAATGACATCACGATGATGTTACTACACCAATACAAAAGCCCTGATATGACTGATATGAATGGTTGCTAAAAAATCTTTTATAATACAAATTAATTTAAGCACTAGTAAAAAAATAATTTGTAACTTAAAATTATTTTCTCGACACATAAAGCAATATGAAATTTATCATGCTTATTTTCTTAAAATATTAGCTAAATTCCTAATTAGATATTACGGCTATATTATTCAAAAGCTTACCAAGTAAATATTAATTAGCCGTTACAAATGCTAATGGTTCTATTCTAAATTCAAAAACTTATGCAAATCAATTAATCACAAGTTACAGCTAATTGAGATAGTTTACCATAAATGCATGAAGTAGTTGTTTGGGATCAAAACTTAGAAAGCATGTGGATTTAAATTGCATGAGCCAAATAATTAGATCCAATCAAAATGGCCTAGATATGTATTTACAACCATTAAAGAATATCTGGGAAATGCATAATAATAAAATAATATATTTTAGCACATATGTTTAAATAGGTAAAATAGCTATCAAAAATACTTCAAAAAATATAATAAAATATATTTAGTTCTATAATAATATCAAGAATTTATTGAATAATAATTTATAGCTCTATTTTTAATCATATAAGATTATCTTATAATATAAATTTTATGAAAAATACTTTTAGTCTCGAAAAGATATTTTCTCAACGTATTAAATAATATGAAAATTAAATATGTGTGTGTATTCTCAAGCTCTTTAGATTCTAACCTTGTTACATTAAGGTCCTTAAAAGAAAATGAATTTAAAAATAAAACCCGATGGGTCAATCAGTGGCTCCTGTAATTTGTTGACTTCAAATTTGATGATGAAAATGTTGGAATATGAAGTCGTAATATTTGCCTACATCCTCCTTTTAGATATGACATTTGCAGCATAATCCTTCGACCTCCATTTGATATTTTGTATAAATAAATCTGTAAAATGTACACGTAACACGAGACAAGTATTTGGCAATAATCAAAATCCTATGGAGTGAGATCAACAGATATAGCCAGGCAAGTCAATCACAGAGTGATTAGACTTGGGTCCTTACGGTATAACTTTAATGGCGTATACTCTCAGAAAGAGAATTTTATACCGTAACGCATTACCATACGACGTGTGCAGAGACCGTGCATATAAGGATGTTGAGAGATGGATCCCATCTCCCTCACTGTGCAAGCCTTTATAACAACTTTTTTCACGGAAGAACGGGCAGTCAATATACCATTTAGCGACACTGGGCTGTCTAGGTAAGCATATTATAAGCGTGCTACTTTGCATGTTGTTTCCTGTTGCGATGACTATATACCGCACATTCGGAGCAGTGTCAGAAAAGTGGGTAAATAGGAGACCTAGCCATTCAGAACCAGAGGAAAATCCATTGGGATGTCTCCTAATTGTATCGCATGGCCAGCTCTTATCGACGCCATGGTAGCGAAGTTTAAGGGTGTGATGAATAGAGAAATATTACGCCGTTTCGCTCAGTAGCCTCGCTTCACTCCTTTATCATTCACTGCGTTCACTTGCCCTCGTGAAACCCTATCGTTCACTGCGTTCACTTGCCTTGGTTCAACTCGAAGGCCCACTGAGCCCACTAGCAGCAAAGCTATCTGCTCGTTGCTTGCCTACTAGGCAACCACTCACTGGTCCAGGCTCACTGAGCTCACCGGACCCACCGGGCTCGCCGGGCCTACCGGACAGATTGGTTTCACAGAAGAAATGCCTTGCGTACCGCGGTGTTCGAGTACACTTCCGAGAGAGATCGAAGGTATTTGGGCAGACATGCCTGATCGGATATAGGGTACGAAATTTCGTGAGCCTAACATATATTTGGTTTATATTGTTTTTCTTTTAGGGAGATTCTTGTATCAGTCCTAACAGGTCTAGCTGTAAGGCTACCCGCTTGCAGGTTCTCAACGGTCCACCTCGCACCAACATGCATGAGCATGAATTAGGATGAAAAAGGAGATTCTCACGGAGTCAACGGTTCAGGGAATCGGCTCAAGAAACTATGTACGACACCCACTCGAAGGTGCGAGTGGGAGTATGTTGGTTATTGGGCTTCACCCGACCCAATACCCGTCGCTTTTAGTGGTCCCCGTATCGGGGTGTGTGTGTGTGTGTGTGTGTGAGAGAGAGAGAGAGAGAGAGATGGTGCTAGGGTTAATGAATCTAATTGAGAGAAAGGAGGGATTTGAGATTGCTAGGGTTTGAGCCGTCGTCTTCTCTTGTCCAAGTTCTATCGAGAGTTGACTTGTAAGGTGATCACATGGGAAATTCTCGCTCATCAAGGATGTGGTTTCTCTCTGGCCGTTGCTAGAAAGCAAAGGTCAAAATTCGTTATGGTAACGTGGGGGAGGATAACGATACCACCACTTTCGGATTAAAGTAATTCTTGTAGAATATTGTGTGTAGATCATCTATTCCGCTGCTATGATTCGTTGATGATCAAGTTTGATTTCTGCACCTAAATGCTACAATATCAAATAGAGCTATAGTAGATTATTCAGTGTCTCAATCTTGAGCCAGCCAAGAATATATATTACACTTCAAATTTATATATACCAAATTTATGGTTTTCTCTTGATAAAAGCAATATATACAAGCTGATCGCTTAGTAAAAAATTCCTTCATCGATTATATATCTATTCAAAAACAAGTTCACAAACCACTATGGCTGAGTATCTACGGGTAACCGATTTTATAACGCAATAACTGTAATTTGGCGACGACAACTGACAAGAAATGAATATATATTAGGTGACACTTTGGGCAGCTCAAGTTTCATTTATTTGTTTTTCTTCAAAAGGAAAAGGTTTCATTTAATCGTCTAATACATAAAATTAGAAGTCAAATACAAGGGATTTAATTGAGCAGATATATTAGAGACAAATTTGGTCGATTTGTTATGTAATGTATATTTTTAAAAAGGCAATATATATATTGATTCTTCCTGCAAATAAAAGTTAGAAGACTTGTAAAAGCATATTTTGTCATTAGTTTTTGTCCCTTGTGTGGAAAACAATCTAAAAATGTCAGCAGTATACGAGGTCAAATTTTTCCAATTTTCATTGGGAAATGACAAAATTTAATTTACAATAGCTACCAATAATTAATAAACAAGTAGTGTATTCTTCTACGATGCTGCACGATCAAATCTGAGATGCAGTTATGACAGACGCAGAGAAGATAGATACGGATGAGGGCTCAAGTCTCCAAGCCCAAAAGGATGAGTGGGCAAAGGGAGGAGCACAAAGGTTAGTAGGGGTGGTTTTTTTTCACTATTTGAGATATGTAGCTGGTCTGGTTGTGTAGGGGTTTGCTCCCCAGCTCGGTTGTTTTCATTTAGCTTTTTGTCTGTTTTCTTGATTTCCTTATTTATTAGTTTTGTTAAAACTATCTATTAATAACTGCGAGGGCACTTCCCTTCTTCGTTTTGTTTAAAAAAAAGGCTAAATTGCATGTAAACCTAAAGTTTTACCGTTTGAACAGATAAATACCTAACTTTCTGTGAGTAGCAGATAAGTACCTAACATTTTACTCTGTTTCCATTTAACTACCTATGTGTGATATATGAAATTGATATAACGGCACCTTACCCTTCAAAAAAATTGATGTGCAATTTACCCTTTAAAAAAATTAAATTTCTTCCTTGCACAAATTAAGGGCAAATTACAAAAATTGTGATTTTAACCGACAAAGAAAAGATTGAAATTCTCTACGTCTCCAAACAAAAACTATATACGTTGAATAAAAGATATGGAATATAGGATCAAAAGCATAGGAAAAAGGTCTTTCTTGGCCGATCAGAAGTCAACAATCCATTATATTGACCAAATTAATGAATAAAGAATATATAAAACATATGAAAAATCGAAGATCAAGATAGATCGGTACTGATTATTGGTGAAAAGTTGAGAGCTGATCAATATATATCAATATATCAATGGATCCAAGATGGCTGAAAAAACACATGGACCCCTGCATGATGGCCCGCATTAATCATTTGTCTAATGAATGAACACATTATGTTGTTCCCGCATTTACACAAGGGCCACGTCCAAATTCTCACACAAGACGACATGATCCCGTACAATCAAAAAAGTTACTGCAGTAACAAATGTCAATATCAAGTAGCCTTACCTCGAAAACACAAACAAATGGACGGTGCAAAAAAAACATAAACTAAATTTTTTCGATTCCCAGTGTCATTTTCATACACAACTTCTTTACTACGTTCATTTTTTCAAAAAAAACTTTTGGGTATTATTATCTCAATGGCTGAAGAGTCAAAAGTATTTGAGGATTGATGCTAGGAAACTTCATTAACAAGCAAGGATTGACTAAAGAGTCCCAAGTCAACACTCCAAAATCAAGCAATTTTTTCAACATTGTGTGATTCTATGGGATTATATATGCTTCTAAGATTACAGCTGTTTTAATTTAAACTATTTTTTCTCAAAATGTGTTGACTATATGTATAAGGAGATGTTTCATATTTTCATGAGATCTTATGCAACCTATTTTTTATTCTTTGGGAAATAAAAGGTCTTAAATTTGATATCGATGTTTGATATATTGAGACTTAATTAATAGATCGATCTTTGATAGGATTCAAACAAAATAACTAAATATTTTGTCTTGAGTACAGGAAAAAACAAAATTCAACTTTCGTTCATAGAACACTAGTTTCACCCACAGACACAAAAAATTCATGGGATTTACAAGACACTTCATGGGATTCACAAGACACTGATTACATGTGGAGATTTGATGGAAATGATAGTTCATTTGTTTTTGCTGTTTATGCGGAAACCAATAGCAGTATACTATTATTTCAAGTGGAAACATCCCAAACCCACTATAGTTAATTAGAACTAGAAATGCCTCATTTTAGCAACAGGTTTCTGATTGCCAAATCACTGGTTTCATGGGATTTCGATGCTAGGCTCCAAACATTGAAAATGCCACTTTGGCTACCAGAATAAAGTTAGCAAACCACGGTTTTATAAAAATCTCTGAAGCTCAAAACCCCATTTTCAAGAAGTAGTTTTGTAAGGTTTCATATCGTCGCTCTTTGGTTCCGAGTCTCTCGCACTTCAAGTAAAGCTCAACGCAAATTTGGTTTCATAAAGCATGTTGCAAAACCAACCAAACTATGCAGAGCCACAATTTTATAAAGCTCCAGCTTCACAAATTTGAAGCATTTGAAGGGTTGCCAATATGAATCCCATGCCATACTTCTGCCTTGAATGCCAACACAAGCTCACAAAGATTACAAAACTAACATCTATTAATTGAAGGATATGCTCCATAATCACTCAGCACAATTTTCCAGCAGGTCTAGAACAAAGCTCAGAAATGAGCTTGGACATGCAAAATAGGCTCAACATATGGTTAACATTTGGCTACAGGCTACAGAGATAAAAATACCTTTATAATTTGCATCACCACAAGATAGAGATCGAAAAATCCGGCTCCGGGTTCTCGTTCATCGCCGCCAAAACCTCGCAACTACGAATTTATTAATTTCCATCTACAGCAAAACATTTAGATCCCAATTTGCATATATCGAAGTAAGATGCAACACACTTTTTCCAACAACATCCAAATCAGACACAACTCTATATTTATATATGGCATGACTGAATACCCCCAGATCACAACTCAAAAACCCGTTGCATATTAAACATAAACGCCACTATAAAATGGTCATGAAAACAACCGAAGAATACATGCAGACACAGGGGTCTCCAGGCTTTGAATTCAAGGTTGTACCTTATCTTTCTTTTAGATAACCCAAGAAAACTTTGCGACAACTGCTATTAGTATATATCCCGTCTATCTAATTGGGATGAAATTTCTTCTGTTCTTTAAGAAATATTTCAAGCTCACTTTTTACCTCGGCGTCCTTTGTGCAATGAAGGCGACGAGGACGGTGAAGGAAAGGCGTCGAATTTAGATTCTGGTTCGGCGAAGAAGGGCTGAGATGCAACATGGTGGAGGGCAACAACCACGTCGGCAATGATTGGGCGAACATGAGGTTGATCTTGAAGACACATCGAGGTTATCACAGCCATTTGGTAGAATGCACGGGATGGGAACCGGCCTTGAAGTAATGGATCGGCTAGTAGGTGGTATTTCCTCCTATCGCTTAGAAATGGACGTGCCTGGAGGGGACAAAGACACGACTTTAATAGCAATGGATACATAAACAAGAACAGGCCTTTATTACAGGAATGCGTCAATTTTATTGATTACTTCCTAGTAAACTGAACGATGGAAAAATTGAGTTCCACTCCATTCCGGGCTTACACAAAGGGCTAATATTATAGACATGAAACTTGCACATGGGCTAAAATATTATAGACATGAAACTTGCACATAACATAAACGAAATTTTGCTTCTATCAAGATGTATGGCTAAATGTCATGATATTAGAGTGTTAGGGGGCTAAACAGGAGCGGTAACACAATTAAGGGACTGAATACACTTAAGAAAAATGGTGTAAATTGTCGGAAACTGATGTAGACCAAAGAAATTGAAGCTGAACCAAACATATACCAAACAAAATATTTTATTATCTGGAAAAGACCCCAAATAGTAAAGATAATAAAGACATGCATTGTGTGTGCACCCCAAATAGTAAAGATAATAAAGACATGCATTGTGTGTGCACCCGAGCACGGATGCATGCAGGTGCGAAAGTGCTGTTTTAGACGGCATGCTGGCAACCATCGTGGAAATAGGTGATTAGTGTGTGCCATGGCATTACAGTTTTTAGCATTCATTATAAGTCCGTGCGCTTGGTAGGAGGTAATTCTAGATTATCATGAAATATTACCATACTTGTTTAGGTGTAAAAGATATTCCCGGTACCCCATTTCATGGTAATCCTATTCCCCCCAAAACATGTCTATCCTAAATTATTTCGAAATATTCCCGTCTAACGTGAATGAGCCATGACCATCCGCCACCGGCCTCAATCGCCACCCGCCGTCCGGTCGGCCCCCCGCCCATCGTCGGTCGTCAATCGCCAATCTTTTGCCGGCCGGCCCGCAGCCGATCGGACGTTCGCCGCCGGTCGGCCATAGTTCGTCACCGGCCGATCCCGCCTCCGTTGCCGGCCACTTGCCTGCCCGCCGCCGCCGATCGGTCGTTCGTCGCCGGCCCTCCTCCGGCCTCGCAGTCGGTTGCACATATATATATTACCGGTAATGATTAAATTATACGAAACGCGTTATGCAAACTTCCTTAAAATTAGATGCCCGGTCATCCCATTCCTGGAAATGCGAGGATTCCCGGTAAGCTTTCATTCCATGTACCAAGCGCAACCTAAATGTCATCTATCAACGAATAGCATGGCTTAAACAAGAAATAGGGCATAGTAGTGTCATGCAGAGTACCAAGTTTATCATATATTAAACACTAATTTATATAGACATAAATTATCAAAAAGAAAAAATATGATTCACAGAAACTTCATAATAATTTCCAAATGACAAGATCATATGACAAATATTATTTTGAAAAAGCCCCCTATTGGAATTTTGAAAAAGCCCCCTATCATATGACAAATTCTGGATACAAGAGATTACACAATTATTGCTCAAAGTGGAGTAATAAAGGTGTGCCAGAAGAACTGTATCATGATGAAAGGAGTTAGAACCTCATGCACCAACACCTTGCTTTTATTGGAATTTTATTTCACCAAAATTTGCGCCTACCCCTAGTGCATACAAGCACTCGAGCAGCGAAGCTAAATTTTTTTGAGGACAAGAGTGATGCACATCTCAAGGAGAAAAAGACTAAGGTATATAAAACACTAATTAAGATGTTTATCTAAGAATGTCAGATGGCTTTCATCTAAGGTTTATTTAGTGGGGCATTCGTGGAGAATTAATATCTGGTGTTAAGCATAACTACATAAACAGACACTTGACACTCATAGGCATCAAGGGTTTGGTAGGTGGAGGAGGATTCCAGGTCAATTTAATAATGAAGCAGGGAATCTAGTCAAATAAATCTAATATACATATGTATTCGGTTATTCACCGATGCTTGATATGATAACACATCATATTTACTAATAACAATGTACAACAGAAAACTGAGTAAAGAACTGTCATGCTGTTAACTATTTCTGGCCTCAAGATAACACGTGTACGCACCCATCACCCACAAACACACGCAAACATGTGCGTGCACGCGCGTGCACACACACAGATAGAGAGAGACGCCGACAGCATTTTGGTAATGACATCTGTTTGCAGGCTGCCTATTGGGTTGAGATAAGATCGAAAAAGGATAGTTCAAGGGTATTTTTGTCCTTGTCAACAGCCAAAGGGAGTCTATTATGAAATTCAAGGACGTGGAATCAACTGCACTGCCTGAGCCGGATGCATGCACGCACACAAGCGTGTGTGCTTTGTCTTTCAGGCATTCATGAAAAGTTAAAATGACACCTGGACTCACCATGCATACAGGACAGAGGAGAAATCCGAAACTGAAGATGCCTGACGAGTTAAAGGAAACTGAGAGAGAGAGAGAGACATGGATATGCCTTTTTTCAAAGAGGTTATATAAAATTTAAAAGTGAAAAAGAAAAATATACGAAAATAAAAACTTCTGAGCAGCAGTCGAAATGGGTCACCTGTGGTCGCTTTCGATGGTCATAGCTGGTCATTGATCATTCATTACAGCTGTGAATTTGATCTCTCATCATGGGGAACAAATTACTCCATCTAGCATTGTCAAGGATTCTAAGCTCTCCCTCCATCCGTATACATAATCTATGTATGCATAGGTGCATACATAAACATCACCTTCGCCTTCAAATCATATCATCTTATCAATAGGACTTGCTTCTACATCCTATAGATATGATTTGTTTCTAGAACCTATCAATAAGATTCTAGTGAAGCTTTCTTGCCCGTCATCTTGGACTTTGAAATACAAAAATGCATATATATGTTTCGACAAGATTCTCTGTCCACAAGAATCCAAACAAAGTGATTTTCTTTCCATGTGTACTTCATCAAATATGAATCATGAGGAACCAAGAGGTTCATCGCTTTCAAAATGTCACTAAAGCAAGAAGAATGGTTTACATGAAACATGTCTCAACAGAAAGAGGGCGGCCCTAATTGGAAGACCCAGGTTGAACCTTATAAATAAGTAAGCAAATTGTGTGATATCACGAATATTAGTGCATCTAAAACATGAATATATGTTTGTGTGTGGGTGTATGACAAATATTAAACTCACAGCAGCACAGTGACTTACCCATGATATTAGATTTTGCTCTGATCTGATCTTGGAAGGGTCGAATACCCTTCGTCCAGTAAGCAGCTCCAAAAGAAGCACTCCAAAGCTGTACACATCAGACTTTAGGGTAAGCTTGCCACTCATTGCATAATCTGGCGCACAATAGCCATATGTTCCCATCACTCTTGTTGAAACATGTGTTTTATCACCGACGGGCCCAACTTTAGCAAGTCCAAAATCAGACAGCTTGGGATCAAAGTTATTGTCCAATAATATGTTTGCTGCTTTCATGTCACGGTATATAACAGGAGGATTTGCTACATCATGCAAATATGTAAGTCCTTTTGCAGCCCCAACAGCTATCTTAACACGGGTATTCCACTCAAGTGGTTGCTTGTTGGGAGGCAAATCTGTACACAAAGAATGTGCCAGTCAATATATAAATCAAGGAAAACAGAAACACTTCAAAAGTTAAAAAGATATCTAAAATTCTAAACATAGGAAACCAAGAGAAGAAAGCACTTCAAAAAAAAAAGCAGCATAGGTGCAAATTTCATGTTTTTTCCCCGTATCCACTAAAAAAGGAATAGCTGACAGCTTTTATCATAACATTTTATGCAGGAACAAATGCTACAAGGAGAAAATGTGGAAACATAATTTAATTTTATAAAAAAAATCGGCAAGAAGACATTGTATATTTGTTCCCTGCCATTAGAAACACAAGTAGAAAGAAAGGTAATAGAAATAATCTAACTATGCCAAGGACAATATGAAGGGGGACAGTCAAACATCTTTTAATGATGTGTCATATAAAGAAAAAGATTAAAGAGCCCCAGAATGTATAATTTGGTTGTTGATCATGGAAGATATTAGTTTTTAGAATAGCATGTACTTGCAAGTTATCATGTGTATTAAAAGGGAAAAAAACAGTTTTGGCGATGCAAATGCTCAAAATAAGGCATGTTTAAAAAAATAGCAAAAAACTAACTTCAAGAAGAGACCGTGATATTGTGACAATGCCAAGATTAACAACCAGCCTTGTTCCTTCCACATTGGAATTTCCGTGGCGGCTAGATCCTTGTTATCTTAGCCTAGCATTTCGATTCAATTTGGAAACTGGGAGAACAATATGAAACCGGTCAAGATATTAGTTTTTTTTTATAAAGTTAGTCTTATAATTATATAGTAATGTATGACTTCTTCAAGAGATGGACAGGATGATGGGGTATGATTCGTATGAACTTCCTTCAAAGTAAGAATACAAATAATTTCAGTCGGTCAAAGAATGCAAAACCTAGATTCTCTCCCTTTCAACAAGGCGAACTTAGGAAATGCCAAAAGCCATTTTGTTTATGTAAGACAATAGTTACTAGAACAATTATTTTCTGTCATATTCTGTATTAAGAAAATGACCAAATTACATAAATACATATAAGAATTAATTAAAAAGTAAACGCTATCAATGATGCATAGGCTATCAATGTCTTAGGCATTCATTACATTTTTTTATACATATAAGATATTATGTAAATTTTTGGATACAACGAAAAGTGATCCATATCCATTCAGAATTTCAAATACGGGCAGGTCTCTTCTACGAGTATCGGTGCAACATAAATAGAGACAAACAGACCTATCGAAGAGACCCTTATCAAGCTGAATTTGTTTTACGAATGATTTGATCTAAATATAGTTGTTGAATGAGCCAAAGCGGAGCTTGAGTTTGTTCATGTTCGTTCAATTATTCAAACAAGCATATAAACTTGTTCAAGCTTAGCTCGCTAATTTGTTATAGTAGCCCGAGTGAGCTCTCGCCTCAAGCTTTTCAGAGCCTATTTACAATCTAGAAACTAGAGACAAATGATTACAAGAGTGTACTCACAAACCATATAGATGTTAAATATTATCTTCGACAAATTGATAAGATATATGATCTTAGAGCTTGTTTAAAATGCTATCAAGTCTAATTTTACAGTTAGTAATCATCTAAATTCCTTAATAACTAGTTAGACTTGCTAGTTGATATAAGTCTTGGGTTGACATAACGGGTTAATAAATACGATCTAGATTTAAAACTGGGTTAATATTTTTTATTAGTACTAAATATTAAACAAGCCATAATTAAAAACTCGTGAAAGAAATATACACCATATTTATGGGAAGAGTTACAATGTGACGATAGAATACAAGATATACCGGAGGAGGCATCAATATTGTCTAGTGTTCTACCATGTTGGAATAGTTTAGACTATATTGTTATTAGGGTGCACCCTACTATTAGACTTGGGCATCAAGCAATTGTAATCTCTATATAAAGAGACCTTTGTCATATAATAATATATCTTTCTCTTTTCTTTTAACTTTAACATGGTATCAGAGCAGATCTCTTAAACCCTAATCCTCTTATCGAAAAAAACTAACCTCTCTTCCGCCGCCGCCGCCGCCGCCCTCCCTCAACTCCAGATCGCCTCCTCCAGAGCCGCCCTCATCCATTCCATCCAGATCAAAAGCCCTCATCCCTCCAGATCCAGAGTCCTCGTCCCTCCTCCAAATCCAGGGCCGCCTCCAGAGCCCTCCGGATCCCTTGCAGCCCTCCAGATCCAGAGCCGCCCTCGTCCTCGCCATCCGAATCCCTCCTCCCTCGCAGCCCTCGTTGACGCAGCTGCTTGACTCATCCTCACCCACTGCAACTTCTACTCCTGCGCCCCTACCTCATCGATTCGTCCTCACCCGCTGCTGCTTCTAGTGCTGCGCCCCTGCCCTCATATCTGTTGTCACGGCTGCTGCCGCTGGAGCACCTTCCTATAAGCCCTCACCGATCATCGATGTCGCCCCATCGCCTTCGTTGCGCCTCGACGCCCTCTTCTACAGATACAGACCACCTCCAAGCCGTAGCCCTCCTCCACGCTGCTGCCACCACCACAGCTGGTGCAGCTCAAGTAAAAAAAACTTTTTTGCAATCTATAATGAATTGGGAATTGACTTGAGTAAAAACCTAGCATCTTTCTCTCGCTCTTTATGTGCTAGATCTGCACCTTCTATTGCTTGCTCTCTTTGCATACGATATTCAATATGACGGGTAACAAGATTGATCCTCGCAGTGTGCTCGTGGTTCCTTTTTTTGCTCTCATTACGGTCATACCAACCATACAGATCAACTCTGCTGGAAGACACATAGCTATCCGGATCAGACTCTTACTGCCCGACAGAATATGGCTCCTCCATCCACAGCGACCCAACTGCTAGCATCATCCTCGCATCTCTCCTGAAGACTTACAATACCTGCAATGTATTCTCATATCTCTACTATCAACTTGACCACATCAGGTATAATTTTACTATCCCAGTCAAACCCTTGAGTCCTTGACTTCAGGGCTTCAGACCATATGACTCATACTACTTTTAATTCTGTGTTTCCCACTTCGCATAAATTCATTTTCATTGCCAATGGGGATGTCCTTCCTGTTCATGGTTGTACCAATATTGATGTGACATCTTACCTTTTAAAAATATTCTAGTAGTTCCTTCTTTTCGTACAAATCTTTTATCTGTTTGACACCTTACCAATAATATTAACTGTTCAATAATTTTCTCTTCTAATTACTTTATGATTCAGAACAACCAAACGAAGGAGCAGATTGGTGAGGGTAAAGAAGTTAATGGCCTGAACTAATTGGATGTGCCACCTTCTGCATTTGCTGTTATTTTTACCATTTGCTGGTATCGACGTCTTGGACATCCACCTCTTCCTATGTTGCGTACTATGTTACCTAACTTCTCTTTATCTGATTTTCTATGCAAGTCGTGTATTTTGGAAAAACATTTTCGTTCCTCTTTTCTTTCAGTTAATAACTGTAGTTCTTCGATATTTGAGTTAGTCCATTCTGACATTTGGGGACCTTACAAGCATACTAGCATATTTAGCTACAAATATTGTTACCTTTATTGATGATCACTCTAGAATGACATGGCTATTTCTTTTACGTGATCGATCTGAAATACCACGTGTTTAAAACGTTTATTAATAAAGAGGTTAATCGGTTTAATACGTCTATTAAAACTCTAAGAACCGATAATGCAAAAAATACACGAGTCATATTTTTCAAACTCTTTATCAATCCCGTGAGATTATTCATCAAACTTCACTCATAAACATCACAACAAAATGGTATTGCTGAAAGAAAAAACCACCTCTTGCTTGACATTGCTCGGTCTATTATGCTTAACATGCATGTCCCAAAACGTCTTTGGAATTTGCTTAACTACATATTTTTTTATTAATAGCATGCATTCCACTATTCTTCAAACCAAACACCATTCTCTATTTATTTCCCGACCAAGCTCCTTTTACCCTTATTTGGGTGTGTTTGCTATGTTCATAATCACCGAATAGCTCGTGATAAATTGAAACTTAGGGCTGTCAAATATATATTTGCTAGTTATTCTAGAACTTAAAAAAGTTATATTTGCCTGCTTCCTTCTACATTCACTATCGCGGTCTCTCATGATATCACATTTCTTGAGGATCAGCCCTTTTACCCCAGCAGAAAGTCCACACGTAACGCCGCCGCCACTTCCTATACCTCTAAATGACTAACCAATTCAAACCGAATCTACTGCTGTCGAAGTTCCACATCCTCCCCATCCGATTACGCATGTCTATATTCGTCAAAAAAGGTAGTGATAGATTCAACAGCACATATTGAAGCTCCTCCTCTATGTAGACAGCCGGAAGCTGACAAGCCTTCACCTCTCCTTCCTTCTAATGGTTTGTCCGACGACTTACCAATTTCTCTTCGCAAACGTAAACGAACATGCACTACTTCTCATCCTCTTTTTCATTTATTTCATATCATTGTCTTACTCCAGCTTTATGTCAGTTTGTCTCTTCCTTATCTGTTGTTTTCTTTCCTAACTATGTTCAGTAGGCTATGAGTCATCCAGATTGGCATAGGGTTATGATGGAAGAGTTGCAGGCACTGAGGTCTAATCACACTTGGGATCCGGTCAGTCTCCCTTCACAGAAAAAGACGGTTGGTTTCCAATAGGTCTTTACTATCAAACATAATCCTGATGGCAATGTATTTCATTTGAATGTCCGCCTTTGTTACCAAAGGTTATACTCAGAAATACGGTATCGACTATGTTGAGACTTTTTCTTCAGTGGCCAAACTTACTACTGTTCGTGTCTTGATCTCTCTTGCGGTTATCTACGATTGGCCTCTACATCAACTCAACATCAAAAATGCCTTCCTCAATAACGATCTTTCCATGATAGTTTATATGCAGCAGCTTCCTTACTTTGCGCGTGAGGGGGTCTCTTTTATGCAATCTTAAAAAATCTATCTATGGGCTAAAACAATCTTCTCGAACATGGTTCAACAAATTCAGTATGGTTCTAAGAAAGATAAATTTCACAAGAAGCTCGGCAGATCATCTCTTTTTACACAAACAGTAAGAAGCAATGATTATTATCCTTGTTTATATTGATGACATAATCACCGGAGATGATTCCGAAAATATATCTAAGGTCAAAACTCATTTGGCCTCATATTTTCACACCAAAGATCTTGATCCTCTACGGTACTTTCTTGGTATAGAGGTGTATCGAAATAAGAGATCATTATCTCTCCCAACGAAAGTATACTCTTGATCTTCTTAAAGAAACATGATTTCTTGATCGTCGCCCTGCTGATACTCCTACGGATACAACAGTAAAGCTCTCTTGCATTAGCTCACCTGATGACCAGCCACTTTCCGATCCAGGTCGGGGTCAACGTTTAGTTAAGAAACTGATATATCTCATGGTTACTCGCTAAGACACATCCTTTACAGTCAGCACAGTGAGCCAGTTTATACAAGCATCCTTAATTTTCCATCTTCAGACCGTCGAGCGTATTCTCCGTTGTTTGAAGCGTGCACCCAGGCAAGGTCTTCTTTATAAACCATGCTCTAATCCGTCTCTAATAACCTATGTTGATGTCGATTTTGCCGGATTTGTGGATGACTGTTGCTCCACAAGTGGATTTTGTGTTTTCATTGGGAAGAACCTAGTTACTTGGTGCAGCAAGAAGCAACATGTTGTTGCGCGCTCATCGGCCGAAACTGACCATGTGGCTATGGCCCATACCGTTTCAAAATTGACATGGCTCTTCATATTGCTTCAAGATCTCGGTGTTAGTTCTACAACACCAGCTCCCTTGTTCCGTGACAATAAATCAACAATTCATCCTTCAGAAAAACCAGTGTTTCATGAACGCACAACACATTTAAGTAGATTGCCAATTTATCCGGGAGAAAATTGTTGGAAAGAAAGTAAATCTCCATCGTGTTTCTACTCATGCACAGTTTGCAGATCTTTTGAAGAAACATCTTCCAAGACCCGCATTGATTCATCTATTGTCCAAACTATGCATCACTCAGATCTATGCTCCAGCTTAAGGGGGAGTGTTAGAATAGTTTAGACTATATTGTTATTAGGGTACACCGTACCATTATTCTTGGGCATCTAGTAATTGTAATCTCTATATAAAGAGATCTTTGGTCACATAATAATATATCTCTTTCTCCTTACTTTTAACTTTAACCCAAAAGTATAATTCATTGAAATCAGGTTTGCGGCGTTTGCCATAATAAAAAAAGTTGCGTAAGAAAAATATTAAAGCATATTAAAGGAAAAAAACGAATCAAATAAATTATAAATATAATACTGTTGAAGAGAAGTCGTCATACAAGGCTTAAAGAAGATAAATAAAAACTGAAGTCAAATGCAATTAGTTTTCTTTGCATGAGAAGTTCCATTGATTCAAAAGTTCACAGATCTTCATTGTTGCTAATAGGCAGCAGAATGATTTAGTATGAATTTCAGAAGAAACAGATGTTGTACTTATTTATTGTTATCTGTTTTGCTTTGCTTAGCCTCAGTCATTTGAGCCTACTTCAAAAACTTCCTGGATTTGAACTTTCTATTATAAAGTAGGACCTTCATGAATTTCATACTAGATCAAACAACTTATAGTGAGCACAGTCCAGCCATTCAATACATTAGGATTAACAAGTCCAGGATCACATGCAAATCATAATGAACTAACAAATATAATATATTATGATAAAATACAAGGGATTAGGACCTGCCATTTGATGAAGGCGCTAGCCTTCCTATGCCATTTTGGAAAGCAAGAGAATTAAGCCTGTAATTTAGCAATTAACTTTGAAGTGGTTCCACCTATTATTTTTTGTAGATAATGCACTACATAGAAATAAAACTCAGATTAAACCATTCATTCTAATTGGCTTGTTGAGCAACAAATATTGAAATAGATACTAATACCACTCCTCTCATTCTTAAAGGAGCAACACTTATTAAATATAGGCACTAGATCTAATGGTTGCTGATACTGATACTAAAAAATGATGAAGAAAGACAAAGCATGTCATAGACTGATACAAATAAATATCAAGAATGATTCCCATATTCTTTATTCATGGTTACCATGCCATAGAAGCTGTCATTTGTTTGTTAGTTCTCTTGCACAAGCCACCATGCATATAACATATGCCTCGATCTAGATTTCAAAAACATGTGAAACCTACTATTAAACAATAGATGTCTAGGGGGGACAAACCATGACCATTTTTTCAAACATTGAATCAAACTTGCTTGAAGACAGAAGGTGCATGCAATCAAGGTGACCACAGTTTACATAAATCTAATCACAGCTCAAACAGAACTGTAGAGCATTTAAATAAGCCAACCAAGTTAATAAATCAACACTAAACAATGTAACAAGTCAGATAAAAAAAAGTTCTCATTGATGAGCATTACCAAATAAATGTTCTTCCAAACTGCCCTGCGGCATATACTCGTATACCAAGAGCCTCTCATCTCCTTCAGCACAATATCCATACAAATTCACAAGATTTGGATGGCGCAACATACTCAACATTAGAACCTCTACTAAGAACTCACTGCTCCCTTGAACCCCTTCCCTATTCAGCTGCTTAATCGCCACAACCTAAATTACACAGAGATCATAAAAACCTCAACTTCCGCAAGTAGATCGCAAAATATTAGATAAAATTACAAAGATTACTTAAAGCAGCTCACCACTCCCGATTCCAATCGCCCTTTGTAAACCTTTCCAAAACCCCCTTCTCCAATCAAATTCGACTCCTTAAAATTCCTCGTAGCGGTGGCGAGATCCCGGAAGTGATAACTCTGAGCACAGCTGTTCCTGTCCCATTGAGCCTGTGGTTTCTTACATTTATCTGCCCCAAAATAAAAATTACAAAAAGTCAAAAAAAAAAAGCCTAAAAAATCAAATTTGCAAACAACAAGCAATCGAGCAGAAATCGAGCATTACCTACGGATGAATCGACAGCAAACTGATGATCAGATCTAGCAACATTACTGTCCTCGATCCTTTTACTAGCAATCTCCTTCTTTTGAGCGTGCAAACAAGAGAAACACCCCATCTGCTGAATCCAACAAACCCCAAACCCTAACAACTCAAAACCCTAACCTCCCATTCTCCCAAGTACCGACAAAAAAGGAGCTCCCTTTCCTTCTAAACCCTAACTCTAGCGATCGATCAGAACAAGAAATTGGATCTGATGATAAGTCCAAAGAGAAAGAGTTGGGGGGTCTTTAAATCCTCGCCAAATAATAAATTAATAAAAAAGCTGAGTACTTTCCCTAAACACTGTTGCCAATCATCAATGAGATTATTTGCTATTTAAAGAAGTAGCAATTTTGTCTGGCCCCTAGCTGAATCTGTCGCTCTCTGCGTCGATTTCGACCGAGCTTTCAGCCTCCTCGATCTCTGCGCCACCCCCGCTGCTGATGCTGCTGCTGTAGCTCCGCGTCGTTGGCTGCTGCTGCTGCTGCCGTCGCTCCGAGTCGTTGGCTGCTGCTGCTGCTGCTGCTTCTTCTTCGAAGAGAAAGGTCGCTGCTTTGATTGCATTCATCCCAACTCGTGCTTTCTCTCTCCTCTGAATTTGGAAAGCAGCTCACTTTCTCTCTCTAGAACCCTTTTTTTCCACGCGCGTTTAATGGAGGGGTGTGATGGGTTCGGGTTTTTTTTTCTACATAAGTCCTCTAAATTGTTATATTTGGTGCTGCGTCCAGAGTTACCCATTAGCACATTGGGTTAATCGGAAGATGGATCCTACCCAATTTTCTTTGAGTTTAACTTGGTATAAAAAAAACCACAATATGTTTTTTATTTATGAAATTCTCGATTGCTGCCGACAATAATATTGAATTTATTATAGTATTCAACTTAGCATTTCCACGTAATAGACTAGGTTATGTTTGCTTTCAAAAGAAAAAATTGTCATTAGTGATAAAAGGTTGTAATGATTGAATCAGTATTTCGTTGGTTCCTGATTAGTTCTGATAGATAAGGGATCATTATAAAATAATCAAATAGATTATTCTTTGATATATGATCCGTTCTTCATCAAAATGTACCGGTTTGAAGCAAATTCCTCGCCTGGGACCTAATTGAAAAGGTTGAGATATTGTAGAGTAATATGGAAATAGGAATGGTGCAAGGAACTTTCATCTAAAATCCTCTTTTTATTTTTATTTTGGGTCATACTCTCCGTGACCAAAAAAGAATAGGACTAGGCCCTTGCCTTATAAAAGTTGCTAAAAATTCATCCTAATATCCAAAGTTCATGTATCCAAGTCTTTATGGTATAACTTTTTACTTTTTACATTTTAATATTCTCATATTACATATATCAATTTTGGCAGATAACTGCTGCATTTAGTTAGTAAACTGCTATATTTAATCTGTAGACCGCTACATTTGATAAATATAGTATTATCTGCTGAGTGTAGCAATTATGTAAACTGATATATCTAATAAATACAGCAGTTATCTGCTAAGTGTAACAATTATGTAAACTGCTATATTTGATAAATGTAGCGGTTACCTGCTAAGTGCAGCAGTTTACATGCTATATATAGCAGTTATTTGTCAGTAGTTGATAAGGGTAATACAGGAATATTAAAAAGTAAATGGTGATTGCTAATATTACAGAGACTCAAACCTATAACTTTTTTGAATTTCAGGAGTTTTCACTAGATCTTTTGGTTAGGGAGTTTTTACTGTTGCTTTTCAAATTGGTGGAGTTTGACCACTTTTCCTCATTATTTTTCATATTATTTCCCTTTATTTTTGGCAGGAGGTAGGAACCGCTGGAGATGGATTAACTTGGGAATGCGGGGCCCAAGTATCATGAAGACGTATTAGTTAAAGTACAATGATGGTTCGTTCTCATTTGGTAACAAAGTGATGATGATGGAGATTTGCCAGCAATGCTGTTCATCATTGATTGCTCCGGATTAATTGTGGACTTTATTTTTTCTGGGGCTATGAATGTTCAATGCCCACGCTGTTTGTTTGCTGAAACCCCAAAATCGACAATGAGAGTTGGGGCCTTAAAAATATTTGTCTTTCAGTTGTATGTTTATTAAATAATGGGCTAAAGTTCACAAAACCCTTAATTCGTATGTACATGTTCCATAAAACCCTCCAAAAAGTTTGATTGGCGCAGATAACCCCTATAGATAACGATGATTGACTCACAGTGTTAAGTAAGCATGTAAAATGACTATTTTGCCCTTCTAAATAAAATAGTTAATTAAATTATTAATTAATAATATTAATTTTATATCAAATTATTAATTAATATCGAAAATTTTGGTCGGATTGGATTTGAAGGAGGGCGGCCTGAGGAGGGTAGGAGGAGGAGGCGAGGAGGGCAGGAAGGAGGTCGAAGGAGATGGACAAGGACGAGGAAGTGATGGGTCGGGATGGGGAGGTGGAAGAAGAAGGTGTCAACAATGATGATGATGGAGGTGGCGGCGGTGGAGGAGAGCGGAGGTTGTGGGAAGGCGGGGAGGTGGTGGGAGCAGGTCAGGAAGACGATGGGGATGGTCGAGGATGGGGGGTGAAGGTGGGGGTGTCAAGGAGAGGAAAAGAGGAGGGCGGTGAGGGAGGAGAGGTCACAGGCGGGGTGTCGAGGAGAGGAGGTGTGTGCGGAAGGTGGGCTTCATCTCGA
The DNA here is from genome assembly GCA_030015575.1 of Agapanthus africanus. NCBI lineage: Eukaryota > Viridiplantae > Streptophyta > Magnoliopsida > Asparagales > Amaryllidaceae > Agapanthus > Agapanthus africanus. The sequence goes on from CM057345.1 coordinate 59,806,866, forward strand.
CCTCTATTATTAGGGTTTCGAGGGTTAGGGTTTGGTGGTGGTGTTGAGGCCAAGTCGGTGGCATTTGGAGCAAGAGGCGGCAGTAGGGAGGTTACAGGGCGTCAGAGATAAAGGTGGCCCGTGTTGGATATAGTGCACTCAAGACAATTATTGTAATTGCATGTAGGTAATTATGGTAATTAAGGAATGATCTATACGGGTAGAACAATTTTACTCGAGATGATAGTGCGCTATCTGATTTATCTTTATCATTTATATGTTTACGTTTTACCTGTTATTATGTGTCGCTAATACATAATGATAAATCTCGTAAGATCCTTGCTTGACTACCAGTATTATGATGGCGATCATATTGTGAGAGCTAGGTAGTCCATAAGCACATCCTTAAATGTCTATAGTCGTAGGAGTTTCGAGACTAGACATCGATATTTCAGAGCAGACTAGTGCATACGTTTCTAGATCCCGACGAGGGACGGTGGCCGGTCTCACAGCCATTGTGTGTGGCACCTAAAATTGTATATAGGTGCTCACTGAAGGTGAGTACACCGGACAAACTCGCCGAGAACTCCTAGTTGGTATTATACATATCGTCAAATATCAATTGTCTAGTGACATGAGTACATGGTAGTCTTTAGACCTGAGATCGCCATTTGTCTCGTATGAGTTCCCACTGTATTTAGATCACTACCCTACCACGGCTTAAAAGAGTCGTGCAAATAGGTTTTAGTGTGTATAGTCCCGAGCTACATGGAGGCGGTGAGCGATCGGAATAGATTTGTCTCTCTCGGTATAGGGAGTTGATGTCACGCTGTGTTCGATTAGTCATCACCATAAGTCCCTGGCCAGGGAGGATTAGATTTACTGATAGGAGATCAGTAGTTTCTCGGTTGGTCATGAGTTTGACACCGGCACGACTTATCGGGTTATTTGGGGTCTGACGTTATCCAACCGTCTAGAACCGATATGCGACACTTTCAAACGAAGAGATCGGACTGTATAGAAATTGTCACTTTTAGGCTCAGTAAGGTACGGACGAACTTGATTGTCGACGTCTCTTTCGGCATATACATAAGTAGACGTTATGTACAGCTAGTGCCGCTGACGTGCTTGTGATTATGGATTTATCTAGTAACCCACTGACAGCGTATTGTCAAGTCTTTAGAGTCCCACACAGAGGGTTTTCCCGGTTCGGACGATATGATGTAGAGACCGTATGATGATACGTGAAGCAATCCGATTAAATGTGTACTGACTACACGGACTTTAATCAGGCGTTTGATAAAACTAGCCAGCTTAGGTTTAAGCCGAATTATTAAATCAAGTTATCACGCCCCGCTTCCTGTAATACATAAATAGGAACGTGACAAAACCAACCATGCTATCTATGATGAGAAAATATCCTCTCATAGTCGCATTACGGCTATCAATCAAATATCAAGAACAGTAAATAAATATCTAACTATCGCATGTCCAAATAGCCACAATAAATAATAACGAGAAAAGTAGCGGAAACAAATAAAGATCCAACAAGAACTAATATCCTAATATCATCCCTTATGGGACCATAACGTCAAAACCATAACTAGAAAAATAAATTTAAGAAGCACTAAATTAAATCCGCAGAAAGCTCTTCACTGCTCAGCTTTTCTGCCGGAGTATTCTTGATCTTCCTGCGATAAGGATAAAAAAACTAGGCCATGCAAAATCCAGACGTCAGTGCGTCATAAATATCATAATAGTTATAATAAACTGAACAGTGTGCTATATAGGATGTCACGTGCAAGAGTGAGATATGAGTATAAACAAAATCAAACACATGTGTTATAACAGCAGGCTATAGGTAGTCAAACATGTCACGTATCCTAAGGTCTGTGGTTCTAGGTTAACCATCTCATGGGTATTTGAAACTAATGAATGTACTACTCCATATAACTCAAAAGTATATATCCCGTTACCCCCCGGGACCACAGACCAAGATACATCCCGTTACCCCCCGGGATCACGGATAAAAAATGTATGAATCAAGAATGATTCTGTTCTGTTACCTTCCGGAACCACGAAAACATGTAATATCCTTTTAAGTTACACTTCAGTTACACTTTTGATTTCCCCATTTCCCCAAGTTTCGTTTTCCAAGTCAGGTATGAATATAATATCTATTTAATGCCAATACAGGAATAGGCAGGTACATGTTATGTCTATCTAGACAACATGTCATGTCCATTAGGACAACAAGTCAGGATTGTTGGTATCGGTAAGTATTACAGGTAAGTATGTATAAGCAAGATAGTAATATCAGTATCAAGGTGACGAGTTATAAGCATGCCAGGGTGGTATATTAAATTAGTTAAAGTGTTTATTTGTAATAATATCGTGCAAACAGGTCGTGATTAAATACAGTTGTAACCGTTATCTAGATGTTATAAATAGTATAATGAAAAGATAACCATATTAATTCCTACACTTCGATTTACCAATTAACCAAACTAGAATAGTTTGTTATAATTTCTAGTTATAGATTAAATTTGCCTAACCATTATAACTGCAATTCTAAACTTGTTATTGTTAACTAATTATCGATATACGGAATATTTGCATAAAATAGTATAATAATAATAGTAAGTAATATTACGACGATATATATATATATATATATATATATATATATATATATATAGCATGTAACAAGTTGTAAACATGACTTGATCGTGACGAATACGAATAGGAACACGAACAAACACCGAACGACGGCAAACACGAAGCAACCTCTAACTTGCAAGGCTTGGAGATGAAGTCGACGGCGAATTGCACTTCTGTCGATGGTTGTCTCAGCAAAGGTAGGTACTGGCGATCGCGGAGAGAGTTGCTAGGGAGGTCGGTGATGACCGGAGTTAAGGTTTGCATCTGGAGAAGTTGAGGTGGCGATGGTGTGGGTCTCGGTGGTTCGACGGCAGAAGATGAAGATGATGATAGTGCTGCGACGATGGCGAAGAGGTGGGTCAAGGTGATTAGAATCGAGGGCTGGAGTTGGGTAGGTTATTGTAGGCGATGCTCAGGGCTTAGAGGCACGGCTGTTGATGGTGGGAACTGGGATGAGGTACCGTCGATGATGGTAGTCAGAGGTGGAGACGGGGGAGACGACAAAGTGATGGTCACGGTGGGGGATGCTAGGAATGGGTTTCAAGGATGAGAGAGATGGAAACGATAGAGGCGGCAAGATGTTATCTTGGTCGGTGCTTGGGAAGCACCGGCGGTTGAAGATCGACGAAGGGGAAGGTGCGGTGAAGGATGCGAGGTGCTTGGAGAGGGGGTTCAATTGTAAAGAGGTGGGGCGTGGGTGTCGTCTGCGATGTGGAGAGAGGAAGAAAGAAAGAAAGAGACGCAGGAAAGAGAGAGGGTGTTTTGTGAGGTAGAGAGAGATATGTTACACACACACACACACACACACACACACACGTAAAATATATATTTCTTTTGTATAGTGTATATATGTGTGTGTGTGTGTGTAGTTTAGTATATAACTAATAATATTTTAAAAGGTATTACAAATCTCCGATCCGTCTCTACTAAATCTTAAAGAAAATATATTAGAAAATAATCTATACATACGTAGACTCCTTAAACCATAAATCTAAAGGTTAAAAGAAAATATTCTACTCTAACACACGCGCGCGCGCGCACACAGTGTTAGTTATATGTATGCCCTAGAGGCCATTACTATACATAAGATGTATATTGTAGTGGATGCTTGGACATATATAGGGAGGACTTTCTTGCTCGACATGATAGTATGCTATCTGGTTACTCTTTACTTTAACGTGTATACCGATTGTCTCTCTGTTATATATTGGTAAAGCCTTTAGGATGTGTACTTGACTACCAGGACTATGATGCAGATCATACTAGTGGGGCCATGGTGTTCCATAAGTACATCCTTTAAGGTCCCTAGTCGTGCGTGTATCGAGATGGGGCATCGATATACCAGAGTAGACTAGCGTATAGCTTCTCGACCCATATAGATGGGCGATGGATGATCCCATATCCATTGGTGTTTGACATCAGAGATGATATACGGGTGCTCAGTGGAGACTGGGTACACTGGACGGACTCGCCGAGAACTCCCAGATGGTATTATACCTCACGTCAGATGGCAGTTCTCACTTGTGCACAACTTAATATGTATGTGATATATATTTATTTGTGTTCATTTAGTATCATGGTTGTTGATACAACTTACATGGGTGTATAAGACTTATACCATACTAATTATAGTGTTAGGTTTTTATATTTAAAGTAATTCTAAAATTAGTGGATGATGAGCTCACATGCATGAAGATTATGGTTGCATTGACTTAGTCCACTAGTTTTGTTTTACTTAAGATATTAATTAACCTAACCATTATAATGTAGCCATGGTTATGTCTCTACATGAGTTAGTATATGATACAAACTCATCCATGGTTCACTCTTTCTCTCTTGATTAGTTTTCATTCTCATTTTTCTTGAGCTCGTCTTCTTCATCCTTCAAAAAACTTGCTAGGGTTTGATAAAGAGAGAGAAATAATGTGAGAAAAGAAATTCTAAAGTGTACCCACTTCCTATTTCATCATCCTCTACTAGACTAGCACTTTAGTGTAGGGTATTTGCTTCACTTTGGTGAAGTAGTAGCTTGAGTTAGTAATCCCCGGACGTAGATCATCTTCGGCCTCGAAGACTTCAAGCAATACCGTTGCTATCTTCTCATGGAGCCGTCCGAGAGTCCGGGAGCACGATGATCGCAGCGAAGGGACTACTACAAGGTGCATATGAAGTGATGGACCGATCTACAAAGGTTGTATTTCCTCTTCACTTAGATAGTAAATGGTTTACTATATGTTTTCCGTATTATATTCTAGTTATCGATTCTTCTTTAGAGTTTCTTGAAACGACAAAATTTGAAAATGGCATGGACGATGCCTCCCGAAACATTGCTGCCGTCGATGGGAACCCTACAATGGTATCAGAGCCTAGCTAGGAAATTATACGGATATTGTTAGATTACGAACACGAAACAAACTCCGAACTTGAAACCCTAAAATCCTTGTTTCTGTCGATCTTAAAACGAGCCATAATTTTTTTTAAACAAGTACAGAGTCATATATATGTGATAACATGAACACTGATGAAATTTGGAGGCATTTGGAAACTTTTAGGCCGGCGAGACCTGTAAATCCCCGTCTCCACCTTAATAAAAGTTTCCTATTTTCTAAATTCCGGTGATTTCTTTTTCCCCTCGTATTTTAATTGGTTGTTTAAGCTTAATATTTAAACTTTATTTTTCCAACTCTTTTGAAATCATAGTCCAAACCCAAGATTTAAAACCAAAGCCAAATTAAATTAATACCAAAACTAAAACAAGTAAAACATTTTAAATTTAAACCCCAACCTTACTTAAGCCCGTTAAATAAACCCTCAGCCCAATCCTTTTTCAAAACAATTAAAGTAAATCCCCAAGCCTATTTTCTCTTCAGCCCATGATTTAATTTTTAGGAAATTTAAACTTAAACTTAATTTTCCCCCGGCCCGTTTCTCCCCCTCAGCCCAGAAAACTTTTTTTAAAAAGGAATTTTCTTCTCCTGAGCCCGGCCCACTTCTCCAGCCCACCTCTTCAATACCAGACCCGCTCCTGTTCATCTCTTTTTCCCTCCAACGGTAACTTTCCCCCATACCCGCTCGCGACCGCCTCCTCCGCCGCAGCTCGCGCCCACACCCACACCCACACCCACACCCCGTTCTCGCAACGTTTCACCCACGAATTCAACCCTCATACATTTCCTCATGCCCTCACCTCTCTCTTCTCCTTCATTTTCAAAAATCTCCTCACCTCTCTCCACTCACGAAAACCCACCGAGCGCCAATAGCCCTCACTCCACCGCCGGCGACAACCCTCGACAACCCCTCGGCGACCTCCTTTCATTCTCCCTCGTCCTCTACGACTCCCCCGACCCAGTACACCCGAGCCCCTGCACACAAATCCCCTGTACACCCAACCCAATACACTCGAGCCGACCACCACCCTGCCCCCTCGACGCCGACGAGCCTCCACTACATCTGTGACACCTCATCGACCTTCGACATCCTCAGCATCGTCACCATCACTCCAGACCGAGCTCTCTCTCTCTCTCTTTCTCTCCAAACCCACAATACCCCTCCGAGCACACTACTGTTGCTCTTCGCCGGAGCGCCACCGTCGACCGTCGTCAACCCCAACACTGCTCAAGAAATCCACAGAGCCCCCTTCACCCTTCCAGCGAGTACAAGAAGTCTCCGGACAACTCCGACGCAAATTCCGTATCTCGAGCCAAGCTCGCACAATTCGTTTCACGACGTACATCGTGCGCTCATGACGCCTCTGCTGCCGTGCAACCCCGATATAATTCCAGGCAAGTGTTTACTTGCTACATGCTAATATAATTGTGGTACAAACCTAAATCATATAGTTTATAAATTTACCGATTTCCGATATATTATGCGACTTATGTGTTCGATGCTAGACCCCAATGAAAATAATTGTTTAATTTGACGGAAATAGGTGTTTTCTATTAGCCCTCATAATGATAAATATCGTGTATAAATCTCACTGGAAAATACGATCGTTAGTGACTAAAATTGATACCCCCAAATATGCCGATAAAACTAGAATTTTCCCGTATCTGAAAATGAATAAAATCACTGTAAATTATGTACATACTGGAATGATACGTTCGAGGGCTTAAATCGAAGCCGACTCGACGAACTTTAACCCTATGTAAACTTCTAATGATTTCTGTTCTGTAACTGCGATGATATTTAGATCGGAGTGCGACTCTGGACTACAGTCCAGAGCGACTCTTATTATTGTGTACTGTCCCAAAATGTGTGTCACTGTGTTTCCTAAAGTCGTATGTTACGGAACTGCAGTAAATTAAAGATAATTATTTTATCTAAACAAAACAAGTGGTTCCATTCTGTTTCATTGCCGTTTGCTATTTTAAACTGTAAATAAAAGGGCAGAACGTATAACTGTCCAGAACAGATTCACAAGTGATATACTGATGTTAAATTGTGTATAACTTTTAACGTACAGACGCGATTGAGGATCTGTCTATTGCGTTGAATACTCTATTGAAAAACCTAGATTTCATTCAACTGTAGCATCGCTAAAATATGAACTCAACTGGGTGCAATTCGTGTCGCGAAATGAACGTTCGGTTCTGAAACTGAATTTCCAGCCGTGAACACTTAAAATAAAACAGCTATCTTGAAAACCGAAATCCCGATTGAACTGAAACTAATTTTGATGAATGGCTGACTGAGCGTTCTATTTATCTTACTTGTATCATTTTGCTGAATTCTTAACATATTAATTTATGCAATTTATGTAAATTAATGACATGCATGTTGATTCATAACATACTTAGCTTATTGATAGCATACATACATATATCATACCCCATTTGCCATATACTTAGTGTTAGTGCGTGTTAAAGTCAGTGGACATTGTATTATTGTGCGTGGTTGATGTTGATTTAGGAGCGACGAGTACACCAATGGAAAGTGAATATTCGTGACCGTGATTGATACAGTGAGCAGTGATAAAACCGTGCCATTGGTATACTTGTACACGACTGAATCAAGATCACAAATAGTGTAAACCTGGGAATAAAAGGGAAAATCGAAGTGGAAAGAGAATCGTATTTAGCGGGACCGTATTTTAGAGGATGATCATTCGAGCAGTGATATATATAGTAGGTAGGATCTAGCGATCCAGCTGGCAGGGTTATGTCCCGGGCATGTGGGCCGTTGTCTCGGGTATGTACGAGACTTCTGTTAAACATGATCCTCCTTCCACTATGCGATTTCAAACATGACCTAGAGACCGATAGGGACACAGAACATATTCTGCATCATATAGTGACATAGTGATTACTTGCATTGTTCTTACACTAGTATTACCTCATTTACCTGTTTTATCTTATTATAATAATATTGTTATTGTGTCGCTCTGACGACCTGAGTATGCATGCTCAGATTCCGTGGAAGGACCAGCACAGGATACGGATCTACCCTTCGAGTTCACGGAGATATAGTCTGGTGTACTTTCTTCATTTACTGCTTCCCATAAAAGTGATCGTGAGATTGAACTTGGTTAGTAATTGTTCTTGTTATCTGTAATGTGTGAACAATGGATTTTAATGTAATAAATTAGTGATGTATTTCCTTTACTACTGTGTTTTATTTACTGATTACCATGTAATGCTAGAAGCCGAAGTGTGACTACAGCGGGATGATTCCTTGACTGTAGGAGCATGGCTGGCCTAGTCATCTCTCGTTTTCCGTATTTTGGGAAGCAGGGCGTGACAAGACCCCCCATACCGGCCATTTCCGAGCCCCCCTTCCAAATTTCTCCAGTGTTCTGTTACATGGGTTTTGGTGCTTCAGGTGTTGTTTATTTTTACTAAATTGTCATGTGATGTTAATTTACTATAATAACAAATCAGAGTGTTTCGTAGTCATATTTTAACTATTTTTGGGTTACTATAGACGATATTAAAAAGTTCAATCGGATGTCAAATACCCACTTTTTCTCTTGCCGGAAAATTTTCCAAGTGTTGGATTTTTCCCGTAGTTAAAAAACTTTCAAAGATCATGCAAGTTATGTGATGGACCCTCTAGAAGAACAAAATCTTAACTCGATTATGTGACCGTCAAAACCGCCACTGAATCCTCGGGTTTGTGGTGGTTCAGCGGTGCCACATGTGAGGCGTTGGTTTGGCCCTTCTACGGCTGATTCATTGGTACTGTGGCGTGTGCTGAATAACTATAAAACTACGCTCAAGTGTTGAGCTTTCTGGGTAATTTTGGGCGTTTAATGATTCGATTGGAATGTTTAATATCGTCTAGCTTTTTCTTTAATATGATACAATATGTGGAATTCATACTGTTAGGCATGAAATGCGAAGTATGTGATATTTCGGATTTATGATATCTAAGGAGTTTGTGGATTCCAAATGTTGTAGTTTTACAGTTTCTTTTCTACGACCGTAAGTGTAATATGTGATATCGCCGGTTTCGTTGCTATATGTCAACGACAATTGGGATGCGCATATTTACTTACGTTGATGACATGTGATGTTATGTGTTGCTGGATATGTTATATTGGATCGTCGCGTTTTGAATAGCCGGTTTTTTTTTTCTATGTGAGATCAGAGTTTTTATTTTCATTCATGTAAAATTTAAATGTATGTAATATTATTTCATTGGGCACTTCCGGGTTGAGGTTGATGTCACCATATGTATATTATTTACTTTTCCGCACTAGGATAGACCCAAGAAGGGGAGCACAAGTAACCGGGTTCTAGAGTCCAGCGGGAGACCAAATCGAGGAGTCGAGTCCGGGTCTCCTAACTTTAGAATTGGGAGGGTTGCTTGCCGCTCTCGTAGGGGTCTAGGGGTGTGGGTTTAGCTATTCATCGCGACCGTGGAATCCATGTTTTATAGAGACTCAAAATAAAACACGGACCTCCTACTATATCCAATATTTCATATGTTTCTTCTGCTGCGATATCTGTGATGTGATCATTTGATATGTTGAGATAGATATTGTATATTGTATATATGATATATTATATAGACGTTGCTTATGTTTTACACCCGCGCTAGCACTGCCCCGCTCTGCCGTTAGTTACCTAACCTAACGGTGCACGAGGGGATATCGAGGCGAATGCGGATGGCATAAGCGTACGTTGTATTTATCTGTGATGTTTAGGTGACTTATATGATGGGACTTCATTAATGTGATTAATGAAAGAAAATAAACCTAAAAGATGTTGTGGAATCGAATTTTCAAAAATATGTAGCTACAGTTCTTGCTTTGCATAGCGGTGTTCCTTATAGAATATCCTGCACCTTATTCGATAAGGAAAGGGCCGAGATCCCTTCACCGAGAGTGACCCCTTTAGCAATAACTGGCAGATGCTACAACCCTCGGTTTGTCTTTTGATTGCTTTTATAGTTTTTGCTTTGCATAGTGATATATGTGATATATCCTGCACCTCATTCGACTAGGAAAGAGCCGAGATCGCTTCAGCGGGAGTGACCTCTTTAGCGAAACTAGCAAAAGCCTCAAAAACACTCCATTTTAAAATCATTTGATGGCATATAGTTTTCAGAAAAACCTGTCGTAGCCCTCCATCATTTCAGATAAGTCCTACTTAGTATTCGTTCTGCGTTTGTTGACCTTGTCAAGGCGTAGTGTGCGGTAGCTGACTGGTATTTATCTGCTTATGCATTTGATGCAGATTGGATTAAGGTAGTTGTGCGCCTTGTTGATCTTATCAAGGGTCGTGCGGGTGGGTTTAATTCAATCAAGAAATGACGGGTTGAACTTGACTTGCGGTCTATGGTTTGTTGACCTTGTCAAGGTCATAGATCGTTTGGGGCAAAATATTATCGGGAATTTCAAGTGTTGAAATTTGCAATGAGATTGCATATCTTCTATGAGATAGTTGGATCCTGATACCCACTGTGAGTAATTGTTACTCCTGGGAGAGTTTTACACAGGATAATTAGCCGATCAAGTAGGTGTCTAGAAAGATGTCAATGGGGTTACGCCTCTGGGAAAACGAGGTTTATTTTAATTAGGTCCGTGCGAAAGCATGGGGAACCTCCCTCAAAGTACCGACACTGGCCTGGCTGAAATATTGGCGAAATTGTAAGGTGTAATTAATTCCGGCTAGTCTTTCCTTTTAGGGTTTGAAGGAAGATTTGATAAAAACAGTGGGAGCCATCCCGATTAGATAAAATAATAACCAATCTAATCTTGTAAGAGCGCACGCAGAGTGCTTTCTTCTCTCTCTCTCTCTCCAGGTAGCGACCATGTCATACCTTAATCAAGATAATAATATAGATGTATTGACCGAACCTACTTGTTATACTATGCTGGAGAACGTTGGTCCAGCTCCAACTTATAATTGTTATAAGACCGAGCAGGAAATAAGGGATTATCAGGATTCCCGTGCCGCCCAAACGAAGAAAGTGCATGATGATGCATCTTCTTCGGGTGTGTTCATTACCAAGAACTGTTTCTTAGTATTCTCTACGTCCTGGGTATAAGATACCGGATCAGGATCCCACATATGTAATCTATTACATGGGCTACAGATAGGTAGAGAACTGAGAACGGGTGATAAAATTTCAAGAGTTGGAAACGGTGCAATTGTTGCAGCCAAGATGTTGGCAGTTATCACCCTATATTACCAAATACATTGATTCTGAACGAATGTTATTAGATACCGAACCTGATATACAACATCATATCAGTATCTTTATTTAGTAAAGAAGGATATAATTTTGTATTGTTGGATAATATTTTGAACATTTCCTATATCAAGTGTTGATCGGTTCATGCACGTTATCTAAAAGCATATACGTTCTAAATCAAACCACAGTTCTTAACGTACAAAACATACACAAGAGGAAGAGTTCAGAAATGAACGAATCCTTCTTGAGGCATTATATACTAGGTCATATCAATGCGACCCGACTAGCTAAGTTACATTTAGATGCATATTCAAATCAGTTTGAATTTACATCTTGTGAAACTTGCCAGTCATGTCACAAAGATAAGATGACCATAGCTCCGTTTAGTGGAAACAGAGAAAGAGTTGGTGAACTCTTGGGATTGATACATGATGATATATGTAGGTCCCATGTCTACACATGCAAAGACCGGTTCTCTGTACTTCATTACATTCACTGATGATCTCTCAAGATTCGAACATATGTTCCTATTGAAACACAAGTCTGAACCTTTTGAGATATTTAATGAATATAAGTCAGAAGTAGAGAACTAAAATGGGAATAAGTATTATGTCCTTTGATATGATTAGGGAGGAGAATACTTGTGCACGGAATTCCTGGACTATTCTAAAAGAGAATCAGATTCTCTCTCAGGATTACTTCTCCGTATACACCACAGCACAATGGTGTATCGGGGCGGAGCAATTGCACCCTATGAGATATAGTGCGCTCTATGATGAGTATTACTGAGTTGCCTATTTCCTTTTGGGGGTTATGCACTTGAGAAGCTGCATACCTATTGAATGGCGTTCCAACCAAATCAGATGCCTACCACTCTATATGAGATATGGTATGGGAAGAGCCCATCTCTTAAGTAAGTTAAGATTTGGGGTTGTCCGGCCTATGTCTAAAAGCAAAATCCGGACAAGCTCGAGGCAAGATCAGTTCTATGGAAGTTTGTTGGATATCCCAAGCATTTGCAAGGGAATATCTTCTACCACACCGAGGAACAAAAGGTGTTTTGTTTCTCGGCATGCCACCTTTTTAGGAAAAGGAATTTATTTTGGAAACAAATTAGTGGTCATGAGGTAGAACTGGAAAGAGTTCCAGCTATACAAACTACAGCTGATGATTTGGTAGAACCGGAGGATTCAATAGCTCCCAACGAACCTCAGCCTCTCCGCCGATCTGGTAGGGTTCCTCACCCACCTGAGAGATACTTTAGTTTCTCTATGACAGTAGGAGCGAGGATTTCATCATGAGATGATGACCCAACTAGTTTCGAGCAGGCCATCAGCAGTGGGGACTCTGTGAGAATGGCTGGATGCTGTGCAATCTGAGATGGAATCTATGTACACCAACGAAGTATGGACTTTGGTTGCTATATCTAAAGGGTTAAATCCCCATTAGGAGCAAGTATATCTTGAGAAGATTACTTGGTGTACATGGAAAAGTTGAGACTTTCAAATCTAGACTTGTTAAAAGTTCTCGTCATCAACCAAGCTTGGATAATGATGAAACCTTTTCTGGGGCCTATGCTTAAGTCCATCCGAATCCTACTTGCCACTGCTACATACCATGACTACGATATCTGGCGGTTGGGTGTCATGACTGCTGTTCTAAATAGTGATTTAGAAAAGAGCGTCTGTAAGTACACAGCCAGAGGGCTTCGTAGACAGTGGAAGCAGCGGAAACGTCTGCAAGTTGCTTTATGGGTTAAAGCAGGCATCGCGAGTTGGAACATCTATTTTGATATAGTAGTCAAAGAGTTTGACTTCATCAAAATGGTAGATGAACCTTGTATATACAAAAGGGTAGGAGGGAGTATGGTGGCGATCCCCGTATTGTACGTGGATGACATACTCTTGATGGGAAAGGAGTTTCATGTGCTACACTCGATCAATCTCCTCATATCACAAGGATTCTCCATATAGGATCAAGGTGATACCTCCTAAATCCTGGATTTTGGATCTATGAGATAGATCTAAATGGATGTTAGGACCCTCACTAGGTGTAGTGAAATGGTATCAATCGATCCTAGGGAGAATCACTGGACAGCTTCCAGAGTGGTAAGGTCGACTGAATGTCAGTCACATGCATTGTCTTGACCCTCAGTATAGGGACGGTATGATTGGAAGAGTTCCAAGCTAGATACCGTAGTATACTAGACGATAAAGGCTGGATATATCGCTACCAAAGATGCTACCAAAGAGGCAGTCTGGATGTATATTAGTTCATGAGATGAACTTCGTTCCTACCATTGCGCGACAATGGAGTTGTGGCTCATGCCTGGGAACGCCTGTCCCATCAGTGATCCAAACATATTCTAAGGCAGTATCACCTGATCATGGAGATGGCTGATCTCCAGGGGATCGAGGTTAGGAGAGTAGACTCGGAGGACAACACGACGAATCCACTCACAAAGGCCTTTTTCTAGAGAGAGACTTTTATGGGATGGTTGAGTATGAGATATTTCAACCACTGTTATCAGATGGCCCTAGTGCAAGTGGGAGATTGTTAGTTATATGTATGCCCTAGAGGCCATTACTATACATGAGATGTATATTATAGCGGATGCTTATAGGGAGGACTTTCTTGCTCGACATGATAGTATGCTATCTGGTTACTCTTTACCTTAACGTGTACACTGATTGTCTCTCTGTTACATGTTGGTAAAGCCCTTAGGATGTGTACTTGACTACCAGGACTATGATGCAGATCATACTAGTGGGGCCATGGTAGTCCATAAGTACATCCTTTAAGGTCCCTAGTCGTGTGTGTATCGAGACGGGGCATCGATATACCAGAGTAGACTAGCGTATAGCTTCTCGACCCATATAGATGGGCGATGGATGATCCCATATCCATTGGTGTTTGACATCAGAGATGATATACGGGTGCTCAGTGGAGACTGTGTACACTGGACGGACTCGCCGAGAACTCCCAGATAGTATTATACTTCACATCAGATGGCAGTTCTCTGGTGGCACTGGTACATGTTAGTCTGTAAACCCGAGATCGTCATAGAGTCTTGTGTGATTCCCACTGTTCTTTGATTTCCACCTTATCACGTCTAAGAGGGCGTGCAAAATGGTGGTTTTTAGGTACAGCCCCGAGTCCCATGGAGACAATGAGCGATAAGAGGGGTTTCGTCTCTCCCGGTATTGGGGGTTGATGTTGCGCTGTGCTCGATTGGCCATAATAGGGAAGTCCCTGGCTAGGGCTGGTTTAAAGATTTACTGGTAAGTGTTACCAGTAGTTTCTCGACCCGTTATAAGCCTCACATTGGCATGACTTATCGGTTATTGGGGTCTGACGTTTACCACCCCTAGACTTGATATGCGACATATCAGACGAGGAGACCGGACTGTACAGTAGTGTCACTGTCAGGCTTTTGCAGGAGTTGGAGCAGGCTTGCTTGCTGATCTTCTGATCGCTCAATACCCGGGTAGCCGTTACGTCCAGCTAGTACCACTGATGGCTTGTGGGTGCTTGATATGATCATCACCTACTGTCGGCGTATTGACGAGTCTTTAGAGTCCTACATAGAGGTTTTACTGGCTCAGGCAAAAGGAAATAGGAGCGCATATGTGATATGTGTGGGACCGAGAATAATGCGAGTATATGATACCGTATTCTATTCTCGCGATGTTTGTATCGATCGGTTATATGCGATATAACCAGGTTATCGAATCAAGGGTTGATTCGATAAGTCGATACATTGGATGTTAGTCGGTTATATGTGATATAACCAGATTATTAAGTCAAGTATTGATTTAATAATTTAGTGTATAACTGTATATGTGATATACTAATTTACATTAACTAACATTGGTTCACTTAAGCATTTATTTTTCTCACTTGTGCACAACTTAATATGTATGTGATATATATTTATTTGTGTTCATTTAGTATCATGGTTGTTGGTACAACATACATGGGTGTATAAGACTTATACCATACTAATTATAGTGTTAGGTTTTTATATTTAAAGTAATTCTAAAATTAGTGGATGATGAGCTCACATGCATGAAGCTTCATGAAGCTTATGGTTGCATTGACTTAGTCCACTAGTTTTGTTTTACTTAAGATATTAATTAACCTAACCATTATAATGTAGCCATGGTTATATCTCTACATGAGTTAGTATATGATACAAACTCACCCATGGTTCACTCTCTCTCTTGATTAGTTTTCATTCTCATTTTTTTTGTGCTTATCTTCTTCCTCCTTTAAAAACTTGCTAGGGTTTGATAAAGAGAGAGAAATAATGTGAGAAAAGAAATTCTAAAGTGTGCCCACTTCTTATTTCATCATCCTCTACTAGACTAGCACTTTAGTATAGGGTGTTTGCTTCACTTTGGTGAAGTGGTAGCTTGAGTTAGTAATCCCCCGACGTAGATCATCTTCGACCTCGAAGACTTCAAGCAATATCGTTGCTATCTTCTCATGGAGCCGTCCGAGAGTCCGGGAGTATGATGATTGCAGCGAAGGGACTACTATAAGGAGCATATGAAGTGAAGGACCGATCTACAAAGGTTGTATTTCCTCTTCACTTAGATAGTAAATGGTTTACTGTATGTTTTCCGTATTATATTCTAGTTATCGATTCTTGTTTAGAGTTCCTTGAAACGGAAAAATTTGAAAATGGCATGGACGATGCCTCCCGAAACCTTGCTGCCGTCGATGGGAACCCTACACATAGTATTTAGGATGTTTAAGATTTAATTGCAATAGATAATTGTCAATATAATATCATGAGATGTTTAAATAATATACTGACAATTAATATATGAAAAATATCCCTAACGTATGGCTACCAGAAAGTATACACATAATTTAAATATTATATATCTGTTATTTAAGATTTATATAGATTTAGTCTACTGATAAATATTAATAAAAGATGCTCTAGTACCATAACGGGTTTCACGCAAACGGGTCCGGTCGGATAAACACATATACTATCAAACCAATCACAACCCAACTAATAAATAAAACAAAATTCAAAATACTAATTAATATCGTTAAATAACATACGATCGTGCTAGGGTGTTACATTATACCCAACTATAAAAGAATTTCATCCTCGAAATTCACGAAATAGGAAGAGACAAGAACAATGAAGATACAAATCTAAGGAAAGAGGTGTGGAAATTTTTGTCAAATTTCATCTTCACGTTCCCAAGTAAATTCTCCATGCGAACAATTTCCCCACGAAACAAGCACTAGAGAGATCACTTTATTCTTGAGAACCTTTTCTCGTCGATTCACAATAGTTATTGGTTACTCTTCATAAGTTAAATTCTCTCTCACTGTCAATTCTGAGTGGTCTAGGACGTGCGTCTCATCTTGAACATACTTACGAAATTGAGATATATGAAACACGTTATGAACACTCGCCAAGGATGGTGGTAAATCCAATCGATAAGCTGCTTCTCCAATATGCTCAATGATATCGAAAGACCCCACGAATCGAGAGCTAAGCTTGCCTCGACTATCAAACCGGATTACTCCCCTAGTCGGTGATATCTTAAAGAACACATAATCACCAACAACGAACTCTGATGGTCTTCTTCCAGTATCTGCCCAACTTTTCTGTCGATCTTGTTGGTTATAGTGCCCTCAAGGCAATTATCATAGTCGCAGGCATGTGATTATGATGATTGAGGAAGGACCTATACCGGTAGAACAGTCTTACTCGAGATGATAGTATGCTATCTGGTTTTTCTTTATCATCATGTACATGCTTTAGGTGGTATTATAGATCACTATTACATGTTGATAGAGCCCACAAAATTCTTGCTTGACTACCAGCATTATGATGGCGATCATATACGTGAGAGCTGGGTGGTCTATAAGAACATCCTTAAATGTCCCTAGTCGTGGGAGTTTCGGCATCGATACTCTAGAGTAGACTAGTGTATACTGATCGAGACCCCGACGAGGGACGGTGGCCGGTCTCACAAGCCATTGGTGTCAGTTTGTTCACCTAAGATATATACATGTGCTCATTGGGTTATGAGTACACCGGACGGACTCGCCGGGAACATGCTAGTTGGTATTATACTTATTGTCAGATAGCAGTTCCCAGGTGACATGTGTACCGGTTAGTATGTCGACCTGAGATCGTTATTTATCTCATATGAGTTCCCACTGTGCTTTGATTACTACCATACCATGGCTCAAAGGAGTCATGCAAACAGGTTTTAGTTGGGTACAGTCCTGAGCCATATGGAGGCAGTGAGCGGATCGTCGGGAATTCATCTCTTCCGGTATTGGGGGTTGATGTCGCATTATGCACGGGTGGCCATCACCAGAAATCCTTGGCCAAGGTAGTAGAGAATTACTGATCAAGAATCGGTAGTTTCTCAGATGGTGATGGGTTTCATACCGACACTATATGTCGCGTTATTAGGGGTCTGACTTTATCCACCCCCCTAGACTCGATATGCGATATTCATAGATGAACGGACCAGACTGTATGGATATTGTTACTGTCAGGCTCAGTGCGGTTTCAGGATGAGTTTGCTCGTCGGCCTCCCTTTCGCTCAATACCTGGGTAGCCGTTACGTATAGCTAGTGAGTATGTGACACCGCAATAATTAGCCTTAAGTGCAAGTAGGAAATTGTTCGCTGTAGTGCCCTCAAGGCAATTATTATATTCGCAGGCAGGTGATTATGATGATTGAGGGAGGACCTATACCGGTAGAACAGTTTTACTCGAGATGATAGTATGCTATCTGGTTTTTCTTTATCATCATGTACATGCTTTAGGTGGTATTACAGATCACTATTACATGTTGATAGAGCCCATAGGATTCTTGCTTGACTACCAGCATTATGATGGCGATCATAAACGTGAGAGCTGGGTGGTCTATAAGCACATCCTTAAATGTCCCTAGTCGTGGGAGTTTCGAGACTGGGCATCCATACTCCACAGTAGAGTAGTGTATACTGATCGAGACCCCGACAAGGGGCGGTGGCCGGTCTCACAAGCCATTGGTGTCAGTTTGTTCACCTAAGATGTATACAGGTGCTCATTGGGTTATGAGCATACCGGACAGACTCGCTTGGAACATGCTAGTTGGTATTATACCTATTGTCAGATAGCAGTTTCCAGGTGACATGTGTACAGGTTAGTCTGTCACCTGATATCATCATTTGTCTCGTGTGAGTTCCCACTGTGATTTGATTACTACCCTACCACGGCTCAAAAGAGTCGTGCAAACAGGTTTTAGTTGGGTATAGTCCTGAGCCACATGGAGACAGTGAGCGGATTGTCGGGGATTTATATCTTCCGGTATTGGGGGTTGATGTCGCGTTGTGCATGGGTGGCCATCACCAGAAATCCTTGGCCAAGGTAGTAGATAATTACTGATCTAGGATCGGTAGTTTCTCAGATGGTGATGGGTTTCATACCGATACTAAATGTCGCGTTATTAGGGGTCTGACTTTATCTACCCCCTAAACTCGATATGCGATATTCATAGATGAACGGACCGGACTGTACGGATATTGTCACTGTCAGGCTCAGTAGGGTTTCAGGACGAGTTTGCTCGTCGGCCTCCCTTTTGCTCAATACCTGGGTAGCCGTTACGTACAGCTAGTGCCGCTGACGTGCTTATGGTTAAACCCACTGTCAGCGTATTGACGAGTCTTTAGAGTCCCACACAGTGGGTTTCCCTGCTTCGAGTGAAATGATGTAGAGGCCGTATGGTTTTACGGCAGGGTTCGATCACATACGTGTACTTGTGCACGCATGATGTTCGGACGGATAATACTAGTAGGTTTTGGTTTAAGCCGGATCCTAATATTATATTGATGGATTATTTTCGTCTCATTGTATTCGTATTCTTCGGAATACGGATGCGGGTATGTATGTACGGATGAGGGGTATTCTTGTAATTTCTTACAAGATTACTTTTAGAAGATTGCACCTCATTATGGTTTAAACCTTTTTAGATTAAAAGGTTATTGAGGTGGAGGATGAGGTGTTTATTACATTTTTTGTGGCATGGCTTATTAGTGACCCATGGTTACTATTCTAGCATACTTAATCTTTTATTTGTTGTGAAATTATTATTGTCTTGAGATATTTTATGTTGACTTGAGATATTTTTGTTGACTTAAGATATTTTGGAGACTTGAGATATTTATTTAGGATGGCTCCATTATTTCTAGATATCTCACAACACAACAAAAGACTAAGCCATTCTTTTTCTTGAGTTGCTCTCACTCTCATCCTCATGGCATCTTCTTCTACCTCCATCCTAACCTTCTCATGTGTTTAGAAACCTGGGGTGTCTTGAGACAAATTAATCCTTCATCACTCTCTAGTTCTTCTACGGTATCTAGTGTAGCGATCTGGGTACCCTAATTATCTCGGATATGAGGTTGAAGCTCGATTCATAGACTCTTGGGTGGATCATCTTTAATGGAGGGAGACCGGAGATCAAGCTTGATCAAGGAGACCTCTAGGAGCTTGGGAAGGTGGATGAAGACCGAAAGAAATGGATCAATTCGGTATAACCATCTAAACTTCTTCCGTGTTTGCTAGTCTATGGTTAATGGTAGATCCGGGCATCGGATTACGTTGGCGCCAGTTTTTATAAAATTTTGTTCCGCATTTGGTCACGGATTGATGGCCGGGACGCTAGCGAAACCCAACAGATCTTGTGCCACCTTCATATGATCATGAATCAAGTCAACTTTCTCCACAGTTTGCACAATCAGTTTCAGTCCCAGCAATCTTCTTTCTCCAATATCGTCCCAACATACTAGCGAGCGACACCTACGACTATACAATGCTGTGAATGGAGCCATCTGTATAGGCACCTGAAAACTGTTATTGTACGAGAACTCCACTAAATGTAAATGATCCTTCTACGAACCCTTAAAGTCTAACATGCAAGTTCTCAACATATTTTCAAGAGTTTGGATTGTTTTCTCAGACTATCCATCTGTCTGAGGATGATAGGCCGTACTAAACTTCAAACGAGTTTCCAAACTTTCTTCTAGACTCCTCCAAAAATGTGATAGGAACCGGTTATAATGATCAGAAACAATACTCACTGGTACTCCATGCAATCTCATAATCTCCTGCATGTACCTCTCTGCTAAAACCTCCGTCGACTGGTATAAAATGAGCTGCTTTGGTCAGTCGATCGACAATCACCAATACTGCGTTATTGCCCTTTAGACTCCATAGTAATGCTGTCATGAAATCCATGGTTATATGTTCCCACTTCCGTTAAGGAATCAGAAGTGGTTGCAAAAAACCAGCTAGTCTTTGATATTCAGTCTTGACTTGCCAACACACCAAACACCTTGACACATAATGAGCAATCTCTCTTTTCATGCCTTCCCACCAAAAGTGTTCTTTCAAATCTCTATATATTTTCGTGCCTCCTGAATGTACCGAATATACGGAACTATGAGCCTCCTTCATGAACTTCTCCTTTAGGCACACACAAACGACTTCCATACCTCAAAGAACCATTTTCATGTATCAATAAATCCATTCGAAGTCCTGCCTCTACTTGTCATCGAAATTTCTGCAATGTAGGATTGTACAACTGCGCTTCCTTAATACTATCAATCAACAATAACTGTAGTTGCAACTACATCAACTGTCCCGAAGAATCTGGTAGTACGAGCTCCAACTCGAATTTCTGAAAATCCACTATAATTTCCTTCTGTGAAGTCAACATTCGTATTGCTAGCAACTGACTTAAAGTATTTTATACTACATTAACTTTCCCCGGATGGTATTTTAGTTTAAGATCACAGCCGGCCATCAGCTCCAACCACCTACGCTGCCTCATGTTGAGCTCTTTCTGTGTGAACACATATTTTAAGAACTTATGATCAGTAAACACCTCGAACCTTTCGCCATAAGCAGTGTCTCCAAATTTTTAGCGCAAAGATAATCGCCGCTAGTTCCAAGTCGTGAGTTAGGTATTTCTTCTCATGCGTCTTCAACTGTCTTAATGCATAAATTACAACCTTTCCATGCTGTATCAAAACACATCCCAAACATTTTCCTGATGCGTCTCTATAAATAAATAATTCTCCAGAACCATCTGGCACGGTTAAAATAGGAGCGGTTGTCAATTTTTGGTTCAGCACCTCAAAAGCTAACGCACACTTCTCAGACCAAACAAATGGTATCTCCTTTCATATTAGCTTGGTTAAGAGTTCTGCTATCCGAGTGAAGTTCTCTAAAAACTTTCGATAGTATCTAGCAGACCAAAGGATACTTCTAATCTCCCCTAAATTCTTTGGAATCAGCCAATCATGAACGACTGCAATCTTTTCAGGGTCAACTGCAATTCCATCTCCGAATACAATATGACCCAAGAACATCACTTCATCAAGCCAAAACCCATACTTGCTCATCTTAGCGTACAACTTTTCTTATCTCAACGTATGCAGTGTGATTCTTAAGTGTTCTTCATGCTCTTCTTTGCTCCTTGAGTAAACTAGAATATCATCGATGAATACTACCACGAACTGATCTAGAAATGGTGAAAGATCCGGTTCATAAAGTCCATAAATATCGCTGGTGCGTTAGTAACACCAAATGACATATCTAAATACTCGTAATGCCCATATCGAGTTCTGATTTGTGAGAAAAACTTGGTTTTAAAGTGTCCTAGTTACCGCAATCAATAACAATGTCACAAATAGTTAGCCGATAGTGAGAACGAGTCATACACAGGGAAATGGTAAACTATTTTTCTTATTTTAGACGAGTTAATAGAAAAAGATTTGAGAAATATATTATAAAACTAGTTTTTATGATCCCTTACAAAAATTAAGGAGTTTCTTTTGTTGGCATCATCGCTTCAAAATCGATAAAAATAAGAAGGAAAATGATGAAATTCATTAAGAAAAAAATTCAATTTAACTAATAAAATTAAACGTGAAGAAATAAATTGCAGAAAAGTAAAGAGACAAGAAATAAAAATTACTCTACCTTTTATTAATAAAAATTTGCATTACAGAATTTAATTGGCTAAAAGTGTTAAAAAAAACTAAAATCCCTAGATTTATAACCCTAAATTGCTGCTTGGTCCTTTATATAGGCTCTGCAACTTGAAACCCTAGATGTCATCTCGATATATGTGAAAAGACGATCATGCTCCTGAAATCTCACATCGAACGGCCACGATTAAACCGCGGAACCGCCGCCAAAAGCCTTCTTTGGTCGCTGAACCGCCGCCTTATGGTGAAATTGCGTCTCCAGATTTTTCCCTCTTTCTTCTCTCGATTTTAGGAGATCTTTTCGACGATAAAATCCTGAAAATATTCTTTTATTTTTGTAGTTGCGAGAATCTTCAATTCGCTCCTAAATTTGGCAGATTTGGTTTGCTAACTTGATTTGATTTGATCTCTTACTCATATTTGTAGTCCTAAACTGATTTGTTATTTTAATACCTACACAATATCTCAAATCAAATCATTAGTAGTATTTATTTTATTTGAGATAATATTCCAACAATTCATTCACAAATAAATTACTTAATGGTTAAGAAATTTAAGGATATTTGATATAATATGATATGCACATCTTAATAATAATAGTTAAGAATCATCTGGATATTTTATTTAAATATGATATGCATACATTGCATCCAATTATATTAATTATAAATCAAGAAACATATGACAAAATCTTTTTACATATAAAACCACGTATGTTCTTAAATTATAAATAACACATTTAGTAATTAATAAAATAGGGAAAATGACCGTAAAAATGTGCAATAAATATAATTGATCAATTACCCTCAAACTTATCTTTTGATCGTCCTGAGCAAACTGTTTTATTTTTAAAAGAAAAAGAAAAAATCTAGCACACTTTCGTAGGCAACACGATTGCAGTTAGCTCGGGCAACAAACCGTTAAACCTCTACGTGTCCTTAGCAAGAGGGGTGTTGTCTCCTGAGGGTTTTCAGCGGATTCCACCCAAAAAATTCCTAAATTTAGAAAATAATGAAAAGAAGACAAAAATTACATGCAAAAATAAGATTATATAAAAGAAAAACTTAAAAATAAGAGTTTCAAACTACACTCGCTTTTTAGTTGTCATGAGCTCTATCTTAATGGTCATGAAAAGATGCTGAAAATCACATTCTCTCTCAATAAAATATCGTCTTTAGTCTTCCTCCCTACCACTCCTCCAAATATCGATCATATATCCCTACGTGTGTGTAAAAGTCATCTCTACACTTGGAGAATTCAATTCAAGCTATCATACCCTTTGTCCATATTTCTTAGTACTTTTTAGTCAGTGGTTTTTTAGATGGATTTGCTCACACATTTTTCATGCGACCGTTAAAACTTCTTGAAGCACTAACTAACCGATTACCGACTGTGCTCACTTATTAAGGCATACTTAGCAATATGCTAGTTTTGTAACACCTAAGACTTAGCAGTGACTCCCAAACCAGTTGTTTTAAGGAACCAAGTGATAAGACACCCTCGCTATATTTTTTATGCTGCCTTAAGTAATTACAAAACCGGTGTTCATTTTTCTTTTAAATTTTATTTTATGTGTCATTTATATTTTGCTGATGAATTTTTTTTATACTAAGGTTTTCAGGCAAGAGTATTTCAATGTATACTCTACTATCCCAACTTTCAAGATGTGTGGAAGTGCTTATAGTAGGGTATCAACATTTAAGAGTTTGGATTCAAAAATAAGGACTATTTTCAAGACTTATTTCTATCCGCGGACTAATAATTTCTTCATCTTACTAACCCTTGGGACAACAACTCATGACCATGTATTACTAGTTTTGTTCTAAAATATCTAATTTTCTTGCATTTCTTAAGTCTCTTTCTCTTTTTTATATGTATTATTTACTTTCTAACTTTATTTTCAAGATCTTCTAGTTTTTTTTTCATGAAGTACAAAATGATACGTGAATAAATACAATCCTCCCCCAAATCTGTTTACAGCAGTGTCCTCACTGATGCTGTTATTCGAGCTCAAAAACCTCCATTCTTAGTTGAAATAGTGTTGCCACTGTTTATGGCTGGAATACCGAAGCATGGAGGAGAGGCGGAGGAAAGTTAGTTGTGATAAAGCGGCTCCTGCAAGAACACGAGCTCCTCCGATGGGTAAGCGAAAAAGTACGGTTTTAATCTATGATCATTTACTTTGAAAAATGAACCGTCTTTAAGATTTTCTACATCCACTGCACCGTGCGGGTATAAATACCACACCACAAAAGGTCCCATCCAACGAGATCTCAGCTTACCCGGATGAAAATGGAGACGGGTATCGTAAAGAAGGACTTGTTATCTCGGTATAAATGTTTTTCGTAGAAGGTGTTTGTCATGAAATACCTCTGTCCGGTTCTTTATTATAACCGCGTTATCGTAGGTTTCATCACGAAGCTCGCTCGGCTCATTTAATTGCAGCTTCCGATAGCTGCCCGCTTGGTCAGCTTGATCAAGATCGATGTTAAGCACTTTAATTACCCACATCGCCCTATATTCTATCTCGACAGAGAGATGACAAGTCTTTCCAAACACAAGACGATAAGGAGACATACCATGATCGGTCTTATATGCAGTACGAAATACCCAAAGAGCATCAGTCATTTTAGAGGACCAATCTTTACGGTTCTTAAAATCGTTTTCTCTAAAATTTTCTTGATCTGTCGATTGGAGACCTCAGCTTGCCTGCTCGTTTGGGGATGATAAGGTGTAGAAGGCTTGTAGTTGATTGAATATTTCCGCATCAAAGCCTTGAAAGACCGATTGCAGAAATGCGTCCTATTGTCGCTAATGATAGCGCCAGGGTGCCCGAACGGCGAAAAGATAGTTTTTAAGGAACTTAATGACAACCTTGTTGTCATTAGTATGGCTCGGCATTGCTTCAACCCATTTAGAGATATAATCAGCCGCTAAGAGAATGTATAAGTTCCAAAAAGAGTTGGGAAACGTACCCATGAAATCAATTCCCCACACATCAAATATCTCAACAACTAAGATTGGTTGGAGTGGCATCTTGTTCCTCCGTGAAATCCGGCCTATGTGCTGACACCATGAACAAGTTTTTCAATAATCATGTGCATCTTTGAATAACGTTGGCCAATAAAATACGCATTGAAAAACTTTATCCGCAGTTTTTCTTGGGCCAAAGTGGTCGCCACATGCTTAATCATGGCAGAAGGACAATACACTCCTGAACTCATTATTAGAGACACACCGGCGAATGATCGGATCGGGACAATACTTGAACAAATAAGATTCGTCCTAGTAAAAGTGTTTTACCTAGGATAAAAATCTGTGATTGTCTTGATTTAACCAGTCGCTGGGTAGAAGTCCCATTGCTAAATAATTCACGATATCAGCGAACCAAGGTTCGCAAGATAAGGTTAAGAGATGTTCGTCCGGAAAAGAGTCGTTTACTGGCAAGGTCAACATTGGTGAAGAGGGAAGTCGTGAAAGATGATCAACTACGATATTTTCACATCCACTTTTGTCTCTTATGACAAGGTCAAATTCTTGCAACAAGAGAATCCAACGCATTAGCCTGGATTTAGTATCCTTTTTTGATAAAATATAACTTAAGGAGGAATGATCGGTGTAAACTACGACCGGTGAACCAATTAGTTGGAGCCTGAATTTTTCTAATGCAAAGACAACTGCCAAGGGTTCTTTCTTGGTGGTTGTATAGTTCATTTGGGCATCGTTCAAGGTCCTACTTGCATAATAAATAACATGCGGTATCTTATCGATATGCTGTCATAAGACTGCACCGATAGCAAAGTCGGATGCATCATACATAAGCTCAAAAGGGTGATTCCAGTCTGAAGATGATAGAATAGAGGCGATAGTGAGGGAACTGTTTAGTTGATAAAACTGTACATTTGTATTACATTTTTCCTGCTATTTTCATATTAAAAAAGGACTTTATTATAATATATTATACATATGAGGGTTTATGTGTAAAAACATTATTTTCCATGTGTTAATATATTTTAATTATCATTTGGTAGGAAAATGTATGAAATATTATTGACCTAATCCTAGTAGAACAAAATCTACTAAAATCTTATTTGAGTTGTTGTGCAGAATTTTCCAAGTTGTTATGCAGAATATATCAAAGAAATCAAGCTGTTGAAGAAATCTTGCCAAATTAAGAAGCAAAACTTGGAGACCAAGTCTGGAAGCAACGGAGAAAAGATTTCCAAATTCTAAAGGTACCAAGGATCGCCAAATGTCACATAGAGCCAGCCCCAGAAAAATTATCAACGGTGGAGATTAACAGGCCGCGGATCCGCGGCCCTAGTCCCCATTTGCCGCGGATCCGCCGCACTTATAGGGAATTAGGAGGCAATATTTTGGGGCATGATTCTCTGCTAAATTTTACCAAGTTTCCAACTAAAAGATTCTGGTTTTGCACTATAAAAAGGCACCGAGAGCCTCTTGGAAAAGCTATCAAGCCGACGCGATCACGAAGTCCAAGACGACTCACGCATCCAGGCTGATCGTCAACGGTTCATCTACCTCCTTGGAAGAGGTCGAGAAGCAAACTAGTCTTTGTAATCATTTTCTAAGGAATCAAAGTGTAGATTGTTCAAGTTGATTAATAAAGGTAGTTATTTTATTTAATTCTTTTGCATTTTACATTATGTTTTCCCTCTCTTTCTTTTCATCTTCTTCTCCCAACATGCGCGAGTAATTCTCCGCTTGTTAGGGTTCGTAGGATTAGGGTAGGCTAATGAACGATGAAAATAATTAAACCCTTTTAAAGTCCTATAAAGTTTAGGAACTTTATCAAAAGAATCATTAACATCCTAATCGGGCGCGCTAGCAATTCTTTGCTAGTTCCGACCGCGATTAACGATTAGATTAATGACTGTTTTGGTAAAGGCTAGATATGAACGGAGTTCCGTGTCGAGATAAGGGTTAAGAGTGGGATTCCTTTTCCCTCCAGAAACCCTAACCTACACGCATCACCGTCGTTCTAGTTCTAAATCTATTAATGGATAAAAAGGGCAACTTTTAATTAATCGTCCATAACTACTAAATCCTAACGAACCCTACAAGCTCTCTTATTATATTAATTAAATCTTTAAAATAATCTAGATCTATATTTTACATTCTTGTTTAACGTAGATCTAGAAATCTTTCTATAAAATTCTTTATCCCTCCTCTCTTTCTCAACACATCTAAAGTAAAAGTAAAAGGTTCCACATTTCCCTGAGGACGACCCGTACTCACCTCGGTCTAGCTACACGCGACACCATTATTGATTGCGGTTAAACTAAAAACAAACACCTTTTCACATCAATCAAATGGCGCCGTTGCCGGGGATACGTGCGTAATTTTTTATTTTTACTATTTGTGTTGAATTCTTAGACGAGTCATATCATTATTAACACAAAACTGCAAATTGCATATTTAACGATTTGTGCGTGAATTTTTGCAAGGAGATCTGGAGACACAGAATTAAGGGGAACAGGGAACAGAGACATTTTTAGAGATCCAGAGGAGCACAGAAGGCTATACAAAAATTTTCATCAAGTGATCCCTCTGCCACGCGGCGGAACCGCGACATAAAGGCACTTTGTGCGGCGGAATCGCGGCAGGATAGAAGAGTTAGGGCCACAGAATTCTCTGGTATCTTTCTTAACTCCTTCTCGCTCCCCTCAAATCCAATAAAATCTATTTTCTGCAGGATTCTTTGCAAAATTGCGCCGCTCAAAAATCTTTTTGCAAAAGTTTTGTGATTGGTTTTGTTTTGCATATTTAATACGGACTCTAAGGGGCAAAAACCAAATCAAGATTAGGTGGGGATTTCATCACCCTTCCTAAGCCCCACAAATCATAAACCGAGCATATAGATCAACCCTTCATTAATTTAAAAAATATCTAGACCAGACTCTAAGGACTGTCGCGCTCAATAAGAACAGAGGAAGGTCGTGGGTAATCTATCGTTTATCCGCATTACTTTTGTAGTGCCTAGGCAAGTGTGACAAAGGCTAGTGGTTTTTAATTAGGCCCACGACGTGGTTCCTTCCCACTTACCTGGCACTTACCTGGCTACAAGGGTAGTACGGAGGCGGTAGAGGATTAATCCTGCGGCTTGCCCTTTGGAAGTCTAGGAGCGGTCTAGAGACTGGACCTAGGTGATCTTAGTTCTAGGGTTGCTTGTGCATTTTAGGGAGATTTGTCTTGAGTCCCACTTTTTCAAAACAAGCCAATTTTAAATCACACACACGCTGCCACTTGCACTAAACCTGCTTAGTGCATGCTCGGCTGGACACGGGATCCTAGTGCCCGTCTTGTCCGCGTTCCTGCTATCGACGCCGAAGTCGGTACTTCTTCATCTTCTTTTCCCCCACCACACACCACATCGACCGTGATGGATGGCACTCCATCTAATTATAACACCACGCTGCCACCGCTCGCAGGTGAGCAGAATCCACCGCGCATCTCTCTCCAAGAGAGATGCTATCCTATTCGTGGTCCTCTTCCTACTTGTCTATCTCTTCCACCACCTAACGGGGATAATTTCGAAATTAAACCCCACTATATCAATCTGCTGCCCAAATTTCACGGGCTTGAGTCGGAAGACGCGTACGTTTTCATCACCAAATTCGAAAACGTATGCGCAATGATGGGTACTTCACAATTGACTTTAGATGCTATGCGCTTACGTCTTCTCCCATTCACACTATGCGACCTGGCAGAAAAATGTCTTTATAATACTGCCGCACACTCTATCGCTAATTGGGATGAATTCGTCGTAGCATTTCTTAAGAAGTTTTACCCAAATCATAAGACTGCACATGTTAGGAGCGGGATCAACCAGTTCACCCAGCTTCCCAATGAACCATTTTGGAAGTGCTTTGAACGTTTCAAAGATCTGCTTGTCCAATGCCCCCATCACGGAATATAAAGATGGGATTTATGTCGGATTATATATGAGGGCATTAATCCAGCGACAAAGCAGATGCTTGAAACAATGTGTCAATGCAATTTCATGTCTAAAGATGACGGTGAAGCATGGAAATATCTGGAAGACCTTGCTGAACACACGTTGCAGTGGGAAAGTGTAAGACCACCTTCAACTAAGGGAGGTATTCACCAGCTCGATATTTCTATCGCAGTGAAAGCCGAAACGGCAGCGATACAGAAGAAACTCGATGCTATTGAAAACAAGTTCTCAACATTCTCCCTAAATCAGGTCACGCTTCCTAAGACTGTCTGTGGTTGCTGTTCGGATCCTTCACACTTAACGGAAGAATGTCCTATGAATGCATCGTTTCAAGCTAATGCTGCTTTTCAGCAGCGACCTAGAAATGATCCTTATTCTTCCACATATAATCAAGGATGGAGGAATCATCCCAACTTTGCTTGGAATCAAAACCAACATAGTAATTATCAAAGACCTCCTCCACAGCAACCACAACCACAGAATCAGCTCCCCTTTCAGTCACAAAATTTCCAAAATCCGGCCAACATTTCTACACCACAAGTGGCCGGTACTGACAACTCACTTGCACAAACTTTGGATATGTTCATGAAACAATCCATGCAAAATTCGGCTGAGATAAGGTCTTCTATTGATACCCTAACGAAAAACTCCTCCTCCCATGGTGAGAGTATTAAATCAATAGAAAACCAAATCGCACAGTTAAACGCCGCAATGAGTGCGAGAGAAAAAGGGAAACTCCCATCTCAACCCCTACCGAATCCTGGCCATTCACAAAGTCATAATGTGAATGCCATTACTACGTTGAGATCGGGGAGAGTGCTGAATAACCAAGTGGGTGAGCAATTTGATGATAGTGACACATTTGATACCCCTTCTTCTTCTTCTTCCCCTAATTCGTCTAGTCTCCCACCTTCATCCGAGCCTATTCTCCGTTTTCCCCAAGGCTCGAACCCTTCGCCCATTTCGCCAAATCTATCTAAGTCGATGCCCACTCCAATTTTGGGATCGAATCCGTCGCCACAGTCTTCTCCACAAACGTTGGACCCAAAACTTATTAATCAAGCACCTTATCCAAACAGGTTAAGGAGCAATAGACCAAGTCCACAAATAGAGAAGATTGTGGAAATTTTTAAGCAAGTTAACATAAACATTCCTCTCCTAGATGCTATTCAACAAGTTCCGTCATATGCGAAAATCTTAAAGGACTTGTGCACTAGGAAGCGAAAAGTTCAAGTACCTAAAAATTTTTCCTTGCGAGTAATGTGAGCACTGCTTTTACACAACAACTACCCAAGAAACGAAAGGACCTCGGAAGTCCTACAATTTCTATTTCCATTGGGGGTAAAAATATCAATCGTGCTCTACTCGATCTTGGTGCTAGTGTTAACTTGCTTCCGTATTCTGTGTATGAGCAATTAGGGATCGGAGAGTTAAAACCTGCGCATTGCACTCTTCAGATGGCCGATCGATCTATCACCCAACCAAGGGGTGAGCTAGAGGATGTGTTGATCAAAGTCGGGGAATTCATATTCCCTGTGGACTTTATCGTTATAGATACACAACCTATAGCAAACCCACGCAATCAAATCCCGGTAATACTCGGTCGACCCTTTTTGGCCACTTCCAACGCAGTAATTAATTGTAGAAACAGCTCTATGACCCTATCCTTTGGAAAGAAGTCAATTGAGCTTAACATTTACAAGTTGGGAAGTGAACCCTTCGAACCCTATGCTCATGTGTGTTCTGTCGAATTAATGGATGTCGATAGCAGCGAATTTGATCAACCTCATGAAACAGGCTCTTTTCATATGTTGTTGTTTGACCCAACCATTTACTCTTCCACTGAGTTGTCCGGGTCAACATCTAATGAGGAAATTTATATTGAGTCTGACGATCACCCCATTTTTTCTGATGACATTATTTTTCGGGGTATCGATGAAAGCTTTGAGGAAATTTTCGCTGATGAACTCGCATTTTTACAAGACACGGGTGCTGAGATGAATCAACTCCAAGATGAAGAAATTGGACCTCCACCCCCTCTTTTGGACAATCATGATAATGCGAGTAATCCATCATTACTATCACTGTGTCGTCTCTCCAAATTGAGACGCAATCCTTTTCCAATACACCTCTTGTCACCTCCCCACTTCTTCACGTCAATAGGTGACATATTCTTCCACCAACATTGGTGCTTCATCGATAAAATTTTTGAATGGTTGGTGTTGACCTTCGGTCTTTGCAAAGCTTGGCATTGACCAATAACCTCGATCCCCTCGTGTGATTTTAAAAGATTAAAATTGTTTAACTCATGTTTGGGGGAGGTGGTATATTTTGGCTCTTGAAAAATGATTTTTACAAATTTATGAGCCTAAAATAAGTTTGGGGAAGGATTTTCACTTTCATATATTCTTGCCCCCATTAATAATTTCCTCCCAAGTCTACAAGTTTTTTGAGCTTAACGGATGACATCAGTGAGGACACTACTGTAAACAGGTTTGGGGGAGGTTTGTGCTTATTTACACATCAATTTGCATCATATTTTGCATAAGCACAACATTTTCAAAAAAATTAAAAATGAAATTTCTTTTATAACAAAAGAGTAGAAAGTGAAAAATTACATCCAAAAGATAGGAATAGTTTAAGAAAACCAAGAAAATTAGAAGTTTCTTAAACGAACTAGTAATAAGTAGTTATGAGCTGTTGTCCCAAGGGTTAGTAAGATAAAGGAAGTCACTAATCTGAGGATAAAATAAGTCTGAAAAATAGTTTCTATTCTGGAAGCCAAACATTTGAATGTTGATACCCTACTATATGCACATACACACGTCTTGAAACTCGGGATAGTAGAGGATATCTTGAAATGCTCTTGTCTAAAAGCCAAAGAATGAAGGAAGTGAAAAAAAAATGAAGAAAATATAAAAATGGTGAAAAGAAAAAAATGAACACTGGTTTGTATCGCCAAGGCATCAATAAAAAAATATAGCGAGGGTGCCTATTCACTTAGTGCCCTAAGGCCAACTGGTCTGGGAGTCACTGCTAAGCCTTAGGTGGTGCAAGACGAGGAAAATATTATCACTTAATCAGCAAGCACATGAGTAATCGGTCGGGTAGTACCTCAAGAAGTATTAACGGTCGCATGAAAAGGTGTGAGCAAACCTAAGTATTCATCAAATTAAAAAAAAGTACTAAGGTAGATGGACAAAAGTATGATAGTTTGAATTGAATTCTCCGAGTGTAGGGATGTTCTTTACACACACGTAGGGGTATATGATCAATGTTTGGACGAAAGGTAGGAATGAAGAATAAAGACGATGTTTTATTGAGGGATAATGTGATTTCTAACATCTTTTCATGACTATTAAGATAGGGCTCATGACAACTGAAAAGCTAGTGTAGTTGGAAACTCTTATTTTCAAGGTCTTTCTTTTATGGTTCTTATCTTTATATGTAAATTTCACCATCTTTCTTTTGTTATAGGATTTTGTGGGTGTAATCCGCTGAAAACCCTCAGGAGACAACACTCCTCCTACTAGGGACACCTAGAGGTTTAACGGCTTGTTGCACATGCTCAGTGCAATCGTGTTGCCTATGAAAGTGTGCTTAATTTTCTCCTTTCTTTTTCTCCTCTTAAATAAAGTAGTTTGCTCGGGACGATCAAAGATAAGTTTGGGGGTATTTGTTCAGTTGATAAAACTGCACATTTGTATTACATTTTTCCTGCCATTTTCATATTTAAAAAGGCATTTATTATAATATATTATACATATGAGGGTTTATGTGTAAAAACATTATTTTCCATGTGTTAATATATTTTAATTATCATTTGGTAGGAAAATGTATGCAAATATTATTGACCTAATCCTAGTAGAACAAAATCTACTAAAATCTTATTTGAGTTGTTGTGCAGAATTTTCCAAGTTGTTATGCAGAATATATCAAAGAAATCAAGCTGTTGAAGAAATCTTGCCAAATTAAGAAGCAAAACTTGAAGACCAAGTCTGGAAGCAACCGAGAAAAGATTTCCAAATTCTAAAGGTGCCAAGGATCGCCAAATGTCACATAGAGCCAGCCCCAGAAAAATTATCAACGGTGGAGATTAACAGGCCGTGGATCCGCGGCCCTAGTCCCCATTTGCCGCGGATCCGCCGCACTTATAGGGAATTAGGAGGCAATATTTTGGGGCATGATTCTCTGCTAAATTTTACCAAGTTTTCAACTAAAAGATTCTGGCTTTGCACTATAAAAAGGCACCGAGAGCCTCTTGGAAAAGCTATCAAGCCGACGCGATCACGAAGTCCAAGACGACTCACGCATCCAGGCTGATCGTCAACGGTTCATCTACCTCTTTGGAAGAGATCGAGAAGCAAACTAGTCTTTGTAATCATTTTCTAAGGAATCAAAGTGTAGATTGTTCAAGTTGATTAATAAAGGCAGTTATTTTATTTAATTCTTTTGCATTTTACATTATGTTTTCCCTCTCTTTCTTTTCATCTTCTTCTCCCAACATGCGTGAGTAATTCTCCGCTTGTTAGGGTTCGTAGGATTAGGGTAGGCTAATGAACGATGAAAATAATTAAACCCTTTTTAAGTCCTATAAAGTTTAGGAACTTTATCAAAAGAATCATTAACATCCTAATCGGGCGCGCTAGCAATTCTTTGCTAGTTCCGACCGCGATTAGCGATTAGATTAATGATTGTTTTGGTAAAGGCTAGATATGAACGGAGTTCCGTGTCGAGATAAGGGTTAAGAGTGGGATTCCTTTTCCCTCCAGAAACCCTAACCTACACGCATCACCGTCGTTCTAGTTCTAAATCTATTAATGGATAAAAAGGGTAACTATTAATTAATCGTCCATAACTACTAAATACTAACGAACCCTACAAGCTCTCTTATTATATTAATTACATCTTTAAAATAATCTAGATCTATATTTTACATTCTTGTTTAACGTAGATCTAGAAATCTTTCTATAAAATTCTTTATCCCTCCTCTCTTTCTCAACACATCTAAAGTAAAAGTAAAAGGTTCCACGTTTCCCTGAGGACGGCCCATACTCACCTCGGTCTAGCGACACGCGACACCGTTATTGATTGCGGTTAAACTAAAAACAAACACTTTTTCACATCAATCAGGAACGTTTAAGCGATTCAAAAGAAGCCAAGCAATCCGAGTCGAAGTGAAAAGTTGTATTCATAGCCAAGAGAAGAGTTAAAGGTCTAGCAATCTTGCTAAAGTCCTTGATGAACCGTCTATAAAAACTGGCATGGCCAAGAAAGTGTCGTATATCTTTGACGCGTTTGGGAGAAGGAAGATTGGAAATGACTTCTATTTTAGTTTTGTCAACCTCAATGCCACTTCGTGAGATGGTATGCCCTAAGAAAATATTTTCTTGAATCATGAAATGACATTTTTCCCAATTCAAAATTAGATTCTTGTCCTTACAGCGGGTAAGAACATCGTCAAGATGACGTAAGCATTCCTCGAAGGAATCACCAAAGATGGAGAAATCGTCCATGAATATTTTCAGAAAATTCTTGACCATGTCAGAGAATATCCCCATCATACACCGCTGAAATGTAGCGGGAGTATTGCATAACCTAAAGGGCATGCGTCTGTAAGCGAAAGTGCGAAAAGGACAAGTAAAAGTTGTCTTATCTTGATCCTTATCGGTGATGGGAATCTGGTTGTAGTCTGAGTAACCGTCCAAGAAACAGCAGAACCCATGCTCAGCTAAGCGTTCCAATATCTAGTCAATGAAGGATAGGGAGAAGTGATCTTTCCTCATCGTGGCATTGAGTTTTCTATAATCAATATATACCCGCCACCCGGTTTGGGTGCGAGTTGAAATCAACTCATTTGCATCATTAGTTATGACCATGATGACAGACTTTTTAGGGGCAACGTAAATAAGACTCACCCACTGGCTATCATATATTAGGTAAATAATACTACTATCTAAGCATTTGACGATTTCCTTCTTCACCGTCTCTTTCATGACGGGATTACCGTCTTTGTGGGTCATGGGCTGGTTTGGCCTCATCCATCATATAGATATGATGTTCAACAATTAAGGGGCTAATCCTTTTAATGTCCTCCATTGTCCAGCCAAAAACTTGCCGATTTGATTTCAAGACAGACAGAAGAGCTTTCTCTTGCTCTAAGGCTAGAGAAATTGAGATGATGATGGGAAAAGACTCATTCTCACCTAAATATACATACTTAAGATGAGACAGAAGCGGCTTGAGTTCCAGTATCGGCGGAGAGACGATAGAAAGTAGGGTAAGGGATCGATGCTCGGACTCCATGAGAGGTTCATAGCTAGCTTAAGAGACTGACTCAGATAGCTCAACTGACTCGTCCGAAAAGTCAATGGATTCAAACTCGGGGGTAACTCATTGACAGAAGGGTCCCATGAATCAAGATCATCAAGGAAAGTGAACCTTTCATATTCTCTATTCGTGTAAGAAGCGGCGGGATTAAACAATAACACACTAGTGACGTCAAGGTCATTATCGTAGAACAAAAACTCCTCAAATTCACAACTGTCGAGAGGTATCTCGTGGACGAAACATATATCTATCATATGAGCAGAAGGTTTGGAGGGTTGACTTCCTATCCTGAAAATGTTAAATTCAATTATCTTTTTCCCAAAGGATAGGTTCATGGAACCGTTACGACTATTGATTGCCGTATTTGAGGTTGGGAGAAATGGTTGACCAAGAATCACCGGGATTTGGTTCCGTGGATTCACCACAGGCTGTGTATCTAAAACTATAAAGTCCCCAGGGAATATAAATTCCTCGACTTTAATCAACACGTCCTCTAGCTCACCTTTAGGGTGGGTGATAGATCGATCGGCTATTTGATGAGTACAGTGTGTGGGTTTCTACTCTCCTATACTTAATTGCTCATAAACAGAATAAGAGAGCAAGTTAACACTACCACCAAGATCGAGAAGAGCACGATTGATGTTCTTACCCCCAATAATTATAGAAATTGTAGGAAAACTGGGGTCCTTATGTTTCTTAGGCAAATTTTGGGTAAGAGCATCACTTACATTACTCGCTAAGAAAACTTTTTTAAGTACTTGAGTTTTTCTTTTTTTAGTGCATAAGTCCTTAAGAATTTTTGCATAGGATGAAACTTATTAGATAGCATCTAAGAGAGGAATATTAATATTAACTTGCATAAACATTTCTACAACCTTCTCCATTTATGGACTTGGTTTGTTGGGCCTTAATCGGTTTGGAAAAGGAACTTTATTAAAAGGGGTTGGGTCCAACACTTCGGAAGAAGTTTGTGGAGATGGAATGGATCCCAAAACTGGAGTTGGGATAGCATGAGAGGGTAATCTATTCAAGAAAGTGGACGGAGAGTTCAAGCCCAGTGAAGAATGGAGAATGGGTTCGGAAGAAAATGATTGATTAGAAGAAGAAGAAGTAGAAGTGGTAGCCGGGGTGTCATCGAAGTTATCAAATTGTTCTCCAACATGGTTGTTCAGCATTCTTCCCGATCTCAACGTAGTTACGACATTCACATTATGATTTTGTTGGTTAAAAATAGCGTTAGCGTTTTGTGGGTGGCCGGGATTTCGTAGAGGCTGTGATGAAAATTTCCTTTTCTTTCTTTCGCTGCGTTTAACTGTGCAATTTGTGTTTCGATAGATATGATACTTTCACCGTGGGAAGCAGTGTGTTGTACTAACGATTGGATAAAAGAAGTTAAACTAACGGGCGTTTGCGCGGATTGTTTAATAGAAGCTTCTAAGATTCTTTCAAGTGCAGAGACTTTGTCGGTGCCGGCAGGAGGAACATTATTTTATGGTTGGAAAGAATTGTTATAATGGGGAAAGTTGTTGGCCGGATTTTGGAATGGTTGTGGTTGAAAAGGCTGCTGAATTTGTTGTGGTGGTTGTTGTTGCTGTGAAGGAAGCCTTTGGTAATTGTTTTAACTTTGGAACTGATTTAGATTTTGGTTTTGAGTTTGGTTTTGGTTCCAAGAAAAATTAGGATGATTTCTCTATCCTGGTTATATGTGGATGAATAAGGATCATTTTTAGGTCATTGCTGAAAAGCGGCATTAGTTTGTTCTTGACCTTGAGATGAAGGATTCAAAGGATATTCTTCAGCTAAATGTGATGAGTCAAAACAGCAACTACACGCGGTTTTAGGGAGAGAAACTTGGTTTAGGGAGGCTGAAGAGAATTTGCTCTCAATAGCTTCGAGTTTTTTTGCATCACATCCATTTCGGCTTTCATTGCGATAGAAGCGTCGAGCTGATGGATATCTGCCCTAGATAAAAATGATATTGTCGGTTTTGTGCTCTCCGAGGGTAGTGTTTGTTTGGCGAGACCTTCAAGAAATTACCATGCCTCTTCGTTAGATTTTGACATGAAATGACATTGAAAAATGGTTTCTAGCATTTGTTTTGCCACTGCAATAACATCCTCAAACATAATTTAGTAAAGTTTTCATTTTTCGAATCCGTGATGAGGGTATTGGACAAGGAGATTTTTGAACCTTTCAAAGCATTTCCAAAAGGGTTCATTGGGAAGTTGGGCAAACTGGTTGATCTCGCTCCTAATGTAGGCAGTCTTATGATTAGGATAACAATTTTTAGGAAATGCTTTAACAAATTCATCCCAATTGGAGATGGAATGTGAAGAGGTGCTATAAAGCCACTTCTCTGCGAGATCGTTATTGGGACTTTACCTGCGCGCTTTACGGTTTTGAAAGAAAATGGTTTAAGAAATAATGCCCACGCGAGCTCGATCTCGTTTTAAAATTTATAAACCGCAAGTGCACGGCGCATTGTAGCGAGCTAGTAAGTACGGGTCAATCCACAGGGAATTGGTGATTAAAGATTGTTGCTTAAGGTTTGAGAAATAAAAGAATTGGGTTTGGTGTCACTAATTATAAAATACGGAAATATAGAACTAAGTTAAGGAAGAAAGGTGGCCGTGGCTTTGGCTCGGATGGTTGAATTGTGGCGATTCCTTTGATGCTCCTTTGATTATGAGTTGTCTGTCCTTGTGTCGATCCCGATGCGAAGCATGACTTGTCAGCGCGGTTGTGAAGCATAGGTCATCAAGTTCTCGGATTTCGACTCAAAACACAAAATGAGTCCGTTTGTTCACTTACCATTTGTATGTCCAAGCTTGAGGTATCAACACTAAGCACAAAGGTTAGCAAGCATACCACAACATCAAAAACACAAATTAGTGAGTGAGAGCAAGTTGTTTTAGTGTTAACTTTGCTAAGTGTTTTTGATAGTATAGGGTATATGAAACCAAAAGGTTTGTAAAGCCACTTGATCACAAAATACCATAACTAAACTTAGCAAGCTTAACACTAAATTGATTTTAATTTAAACATTGAAAAATGGGGATGGTGTAAAAGTGGTATATGAAGAGGTTACCAAGTAACCATAGTTTCAAAATACCATATCACATCAATACATAAAGTAATTTTTAAGTTAGAATCACAAACATAAGCACATTAAACATGAACAAGAGGAGGAGGAAGGCAAAGCTATTCAAA
Organism: Agapanthus africanus; assembly: GCA_030015575.1. Classification (NCBI taxonomy): domain Eukaryota; kingdom Viridiplantae; phylum Streptophyta; class Magnoliopsida; order Asparagales; family Amaryllidaceae; genus Agapanthus; species Agapanthus africanus. The sequence continues at coordinate 59,845,693 of CM057345.1, forward strand.
TCACGTCCTTACCATTACCACAACCAAAGATTAGTTAAACATTACAAAATAGAAACATGAAACACAAAAGAAAAATATAAAACACAAGAACAGGAATAAGAGTTTAAACAAAAGGGAAGTGCAAGTTATTTATTAACCAAATGGAGGGTTTGAGCTACAAGGTAGATAGAAATTTCAACTTCCTTAATGGAGCACTCAAGTGAGAGCTCAAAGAAGAAAGAAGAAGAAGCTATCAAGAGTTACAAACCGTTTTCTCACTCCAACCCCCCCCACAGAACTATATCTGTGATCTGCTATTTATAAGCAACCCAAAATCAAAAGTTGCATATGACACTGGATTGACAAGACCACCTAGGACCCACCATAACTGAATGAACCAATTTTCCCCCAACTTGGCTGCAAATTGCGGCCAAGATGAATTTATTTGCAGCCTTAATTTGGAGAGTGGGGCCTATATTTGGTCTGTGATCTTCTACTCTCTTGAGCATCACTCTGTAATTGCAATTTCTTTTAATTTACACCTGAGTGTAATCTGAAGTAATGTACAGAGAAGGATCAAGTGGGTGTGTGTTGTGTTCACACTTCAAATCACTATTTTTCCATATCATCATGCCCACTTGACCAAGCCACTTGTGTACCCACTTGCAAGACACCATGATTGTGTTTGCAACTTGATATCTCATGATGGCTCATGCCCACTAGATCCATGATGGTTCATACATGAATTTGATATTGTATCATGTTGGACCAAAAATCATATTTGTTTGTACACAACATTATTTGTTTGCAAAACTTAATGTCTTGATCTTTTATTTGTCCCGTTTGCAGTTTCGGCTGAAAACCATCGTTTCTGTGCATGTTGTGTATCGTTTCCAGTGTTTTTTCCTATGTACCTGTAATCTGTACTAATGAGCAGACACAGATAAAATAGCACTGTTTATTGACAAAATGATAGGTGTAACAACCCTAATTTTCCTATACAATTTTTTTTCAAATATTTTTTTCAAAATTCATAAAGGGGTATTTTAGCCTGAGCACAAGTTATAAGTAATTATTTTGCTTTTTAATTACAAGTTAAAAGAATATAACAACTCTATTTTTAGTGTACAAAAATTTGCTTGAAAATTAATGTATACTTAGGGTATTTACATTTTCTGTAACTACTTTAAGTAATTAAATAACTCCATAATTACAAGAAGGAGCTTGTAGCTCATTGGTAATATCTTGCACTGCTGAACCAAGCCATCAGAGTTCAAATCCCATGCCCCACATTATTTTTAATATTTATTTGTTTTAAAATTTTATAGAAGCCCAACAGTCCACACAAGATAACTCCCAATTTTTCCACTACACCCACAAATGTAGATGCACCAGAGCCTACACCTCGAGACCTCCCACCTCCCACACTTCGACTCGGCCTGACTTGGCCGAGTCGGCCGGCGGACCGGCCGACTCGGGCCGGCGCCGCCGGCCGGACTCGGCCGGACGACCGAGTCACCTGAAGGAAAATTATGGCCTTTCAACTCTCCTACTCCCCTGCATACTTCAATTTCTGATATCAATTCCAGAGAGCCCATTAAATCTCATTTACTTCACTTTTAATACATTTTTCACACATTTTTACTTTTTTTAATTAAAACCCTACATCTAACCTAACCCTATAAATACACCCATATCCCCTACGCTCTCACCCCAAAACTCTGAGCCAACTCTCTAAAATTCTCAAGAAATCTTATGTATTTTGAAAACGAGCACAAAGTGAAACTACGACGAAATTCCCGGCGAACTTCCGGCGATCGTTCTAGGAACTCTCGGCGACGAATCGACGCACCGGCGATTCCTCTTCATCCATCCCACTCTCGTTATTGTCCAAAACCCGTAAGTCCCATTTTCTATCTCTCTTTTCTATTCTAAAAATACGGATTTACAAAATCCGATGGAATCGGAACAAATCCGATTTCCGATTCGGTTTTCTTATAAAACTACACCTATCGTTAATACAATTATGCTTAAACTCCCTCATGTTGACTATTAAACACTAATCAACCAAATTGATCAAGTTTCATGTCATAAAATGATGGCTATTTCACTTTATCGTATTTTTTATTTAAATACCATATTGTTTCAATTATACATTTAACTTCATTAAACTTCCTATACCTTTAAGTAGACCACGAGGTAATGACCTACCTCCTTACACACTCATATGCAACATAACACGATAAGCTCGAGTACTTAGAATACGGGAAAACAAACATTTTCATTTAAAAACCCTTTACTTAATAAAACCATTTCTAAAAGATTTAGTATTGATACATCTTTACAAATAAATAACCTTTGAGCTAATAATAAAAATATCTAGATTCAGCCAATTAAGGACTGTCGCACTCATTAAGACAGAGGAAGGTTTTGGGCATTCAGTCGTTTATCTAAACCTGACTTTGTGGTGCTTAGGCTAGACAAGTGAGAAAGGTAACTTTAAAAGGCCCGTCTCACGGTGATTCGTGAGCGGATCCCTCCTTTCTTCATTTGTACTTACCTGGTTACAATTGGCGGTGAAGAGGCGATTTGAGGGATATCTCACAACTTGTCGCTTTGGACCAGTTAGGAGCAGTCTAGTTGACTTAGAAGACCCTATAACATAGAATACGGGAAATTGACATCTTTACAAATAAATACCATTTACTTAATAACACCGTTTTCTAAAGGATTCAGTATTTATACAATCTTTGCAAAGCGCCGCTACAACCCATTTTGGGGAACCCGTTCGGGATGGTGCGGATTATCGCACATCCTCGGGCTTAGTAGTGCGAGATTCAGACCTCCGCAATGAGCATTCGTTCTCGAAAGATTTAAAATATGACATCTTGAGAAAATGAGATTTTAGAATATAAAATATATATTAAAATTATTTTTGTATAAATATATGTATATTTATCATTAAAATACCTATTTTTTATGATATAAATATTCCAACTTTTTCTAAAAATGTCACAAGAATCATTTTACACTAAAATATCATGAATTCCATACAAATCAATATTACAAATAAATACCTTTATTTATGAAAATAGGATATTTTCACTAGAAATATCACAATATAAAATCTACATTCATTATAACTCTAAAGATGATTAATAAATACTTAGGGTATATTTTGAAAAGTATATAAAAGTATTTCTACATAAAACCCTCTCAAGTTCTATAAATTACAATAAGGGCCCTAGTAAACATAGGTTTAAGTGGGACCAAGCTCTTGAGCCTCAGGGAGCCGGAGAAGTGGGTGCTTGCCTATCTAAGGTAGAAAACTTAACAATGGTGTTATCGAAAAGGTAATCTTCTTTGAAAAAGACACAAATCCTGCCGCCCATGTGCAGCAGTTACCGATAATATAAAAACAATCAGGACTTCAATTTACTTTGAGTTTCATTATAATTTGACTTGAATATGATTCAAGTACAATCTACAATCTACAATTTATAATCTACAATTTACAATCTACAATATTCTGATTCAACATGAATCCCTGTTGGATATGTATGCCCTAGAGGCCATTATTGTATAGTACTAGTTTGTATAATATATTTTGGAAGCTTTGGATATATATACGGGTTTACGACAGTCTTGCTCAATATAGTTGTATGCTACATGGTTTGTTTCCATCTTAATATGTGTATATATTTTTTTTAACATATCGCTAATACATATTGATGGAGCCCTTAGGATCTTTGCTTAACTACCGGCGTTGTGATGACGATCACATTAGTGGGGGCTGGGTAGTCTATAAGCACATCCTTATACAGGTCTACAGTCGTAGGATTATCGAGACAGGGCATCGATACTCCAGAGTAGACTGGTGCATACGCTTCTCGTCCCAGCAGGGGAGATGGTCTGTCCCACAGCCATCAGTACGTCGTACTGGAGATAGTATGCAGGTTCTCGTTAGGTTACGAGTACACTGGACATGACTCGTCGGGAACTGTTGGTTGGTATTATACCTATCGTCAGTTAACAGTTCCCAGGTGACATGAGTACAGCTTAGTCCGTTGACTTGACATTGTCACTTCGCCTTGAGTGTGTTCCCACTGTTCTTAGATTACTACCCTACCACGGCTCTAAGGAGTCGTGCAAACAGGTAGTAGTTGGGTGCAGTCCTGAAGCACTTGGAGGCAGTGACGGTTAGACATGATTCGTCTCTCCCGGTATTGGGAGTTGATATCGAGCCGTGTCTAGGAGAGCCATTACACAAAGTCCCTGGCCAGGGCAAGCGAGATTTACTGGTAGTGTTTCCAGTAGTTTCTCAGGGTGTTCTGAGCTACACTCCGACATGACTTGTAATGCTATTAGGGGTCTGACGTTTACCGCCCCCTAGACCCGACATGCGATACTTTTAGACGAACAGACCGGACTGTACGGAGATTGTCACATTCAGGCTCAGTAAGAGCTCAGATGGGTTCACTTCATCGGTCTTCTTATCGGCATCTACATGGGGACCGTTACGTACAGTTAGTACCGCTTGCGGCCTGTGGTTAAACCCACTACCAGCGTAGTGTCGAGTCTTTAGAGTCCCACACAGAAGGTTGTTCACCTTTGGGCGAAACGAGTAGAGGTCGTATGGTTTTACGACAGGGTTCGTTCACATATGCGTACTTGTGCGTGTTCGATGTTCGTGCAGTTGATACTAGTGGCCTTTGGTTTAAGCCAGATCCTAATATTTGGTTTCGGGTCGGTTCGATCTCATTGTATTCGTGTTCCTCGGAACACGGATGCGGGTGTGTATACACAGTTGACAGAGGCAGAGGAACCTCATTAGGGTTTTGACCATTGACTTGATTAAAACCATAATGAGATGGAGGAAATTGATTAATGAGTTTTAATTAGAGATAATTGTATCATGGTTAATTGGTTTGACCATTTGTCTAAGTTGACCCACGTTGACTTAGATATTTTTGTGAGCATGCTTAGCATTAATTGTGACAGATAATGGTCAAATCAACATCAACCATGAAAATTTATCCTAATTAAAATTATCATTATTCTTTTTGTTCATATGAGAGCTATCTCTTCTCATTCTATCATGATACATTCTCTCTCTTGCTAGCTCTCTCCTCTTCCTCTCTCAAAGCTCTCATGTTTCATGAGTTGAAAATCAAGAGCTTTGTGAGATCTAACCACTAAAACAACTCTCTACTCACTCCAGGATTCTTAGTCTAGCAAGCAAAGCACTCTAGTTACTTCATGGATGAGGTAGGAGCTCAAGGTAGAGGCCTTCGGGTGGATCTTCTTCGATATAGAGAAGCCGGTGAGGAGGAGCCATCTAGATCATTCTAAGGAGCTCACAACAAGGAGAAGAAGGAGTTCAAGTTTAAGGTTTAACTTTCTATCATAGTAGATAGAACTCTTCTTTTGATAGTTAGGTTTATGGTAAAGATCCGGGTTTTAGTGTTATTCTAGCGCCAAGTTTATGTTCGTCGGAAAAATTTCTGTTCCGCATTTGGCCACGGAAGTTGGCCATGGCGCTAGTGTAACCCTTCATGGTATCAGAGCTACTAGGAATTGGATGTCAACCTATGGGGGTTCTCACTGTGTGACATTGTGGCGATGCATAGGCTCTTACCCCCAGGGTATCCCAAGACCGGAAGGTGTTCCGGCGGGTTGTAGTCCTCCCGAGGGGGCATGCATAAAAAGTAGCTGTTGAGGGACCCGTTGGTGCCACGGTGACCCCATCGGATGGGGTGGCTGCCTGACCTTCATGGCATCAGAGCCTACCCATAAACCCTACTAGCTTGTTTGCACAAGGTTAAAATCTTGATTGACAATTTTTTCCGAATCACGAATCTATGTTTATGAGCTTGCTGTCGATTTTCGAAGTTGTCATAAAATTTTTATGAGTATCTTAGAATTACATGCAGGCGAAAATATAGCTACAGAAAAAATTTGGGGGCCTAACTCCAAAATTCCGCCACGAAAAGTGAGCAAAATGGCGCATTTGGCGGTGCTTCCGCGGAGCGTTTTGGGCTACAGTACCCAAAAAAATTTTCCGGGGCTCTATTTCATAAAAATATGATATTTGTGATATATAGTTTTGGCCCAGGTTTATTTGAGTGTTGGATTTGATTTTGGGGCTTATTTGGAAAAGTTTAGTCGATCGAAATTTTAAATGTGTATTTTACAGTACATTCACTTTTATCTGCGACCGGGAATGTCACTCGATCGGTAAAACTCGTCTGATTGCTATATGTTCTTTTAGACGGGTTTTGCGAACGTGACATTCACGTTGATATTGTGTGCTTGTTCTGTAATGTTGGTTGGATAGTTGTGATGGATAGCAAGTGTTGCAATGTTTGTTGTACAGTTTAAATTCTTTTGTACATTTGTTATTGCAGGGCGAGCGTCCGACATGTGGACTGCCGTCTTTGTCGGGTTGTATATTATTTTGGGGCACGACCGGGTTGAGGTCGATGTCACCGTTTGTACATATTATTTTCTTTTTCTGTACTAGGATTACCCCGCGGTAGAGTGCACGAGTAGCCGGGTTCTAGAAAGGCAGCAAGTCCGCATCTCATGGCATTGAGACGGAGGGGATTCTTTCTCATGGTGTTGAGACGGAGGGGGCTTCATTCTAGAATTTGCGGGATATTCGCCACACTCGTAGGGGGTAATGGTTTTCATTACACAGGCTATCTACATGACCGGGAACGTCGGGTTTTATTTGTGGCTCAAATGAAACCCGGGGCTCCAAGATTATCCACCATTCTGTATTGTTGGCTATGTTTCTGTGATGTTGTTTACTATCATGCCTGGGACGAATGTTGTATATACTTATATATATACTAGTAGATGTTGTATATGTTTTTCACCCGCGCTAGTCCATCCCTCGCTCTGTCGTTAGTTAAGTAACCTAATGGGTGATGACGGGGCCCAGTGGCGAATGCGGATGGCATATACGTACATTGTATTTTCGTTCTTTTCTGGTGTGGTAGGTTACATTGATGGGACAACATTAATTTTGATTAATGCAAGAAAAACAAACCTAAAAGATGTTGTTGGAACTAAGTTTTAAAAACAGACGTTACAGATATTCTCTTTTGCTTTGCACAGTAGTATTCAGTTTGGAATATCCAGCACCTCATTCAACGAGGCAAGGGCCGAGATCCCTTCATCGGGAGTGACCCCTTGAGTAAAAGTTTGCGTCAATGTAATAACTTCACTATAGTAGATCATTCTTGCTTTGCATCGTGGTATTCAGTTTGGGATATCCTGCACCTCATTCGACGAGGAAAGTGCCGAGATCCCTTCACAGGGAGTGACTTCTTTAGTAAAAGTTTTCGCTACTATACCTTTTAAAAAGCTATCAGGTTCCTTCAATGATATCAAGTTCATTACGTTAACGGGTTTTTCGCCAAAAACCCAGCCATAGCCCTCCGTCATTTCTTATAAATATTGCTTAGTATTCATGCTGTGTATGTTGACCTCTGTCAAGACATAGTGAATGGTAGCTAAGCAATGCTCGTATGTTGCATAAATAGATGCGATTATTTAGGACAGTCGCACGGTCATTTTGACCTCTGTCAAGGACTTGTGCGGATGGGTCTAAATCAATCCAGGACGATGACGGGATGAACTTGACTTGCGACTTATGACATATTGATCTCTGTCAAGGTCATGAAGCCGCTTGGGGCAAAAACCACATCGGGAGTTTCAAACATACAGGAAACTTGCAGATTTAGCATACCTTCTGGAGTGTGGTGACTAGAGTGGATTTCATTTAGGCCATCACACAATGATAGTTGGATCCCGATCCCACTGATGAGTTGGATTACTCTCGGGAGATTATTTCACTTAACAATCAATGCTATAAACCAAGTAGGTGTCTAGAACGGTGTTAGCAGGGCTACGCCTCCAGGGAAAAGAGGTTATGTAATTAAGGAACTTTGCGAAAGCGTTGGAAAACCTTGAAATACCAACACTAGCCTGGCTGAAAGGTTAAGCAAGTATTGTGACGTGCGATTAATCCTGACTAGTTTTTCTTTTAAGGTTTGAAGAAGAATTTGAGGAAACAGTGGGAGCCATCCTGATTAGATAAATTAATAAACCAATCTAATCTTGCAAGAGCGCACACTGAGTTGTTTCTTTTCTCTCTCTCTCCAGGTAGCAACCATTTCATGCCCTAATCAAGATAATAAAATGTATCGCTTGACCGATCCGAATTCTTATTCGAGGCTGGGGAACATCTGTTCGGCTCTAACTTATGACAACAGTCATAAGTATGAGCAAGGGAAAGAGAATTGTATGGATTCCAAGGAGACCCAGTTGAAGAAGAAGCATAGTATTGCATCTACTTCAGGTGTTCTTGTAATTGAGAACTGCTTTTCGGTGAGCCCTACCTCCTGGGTACTTGATACCAGATCAGGATCTCATATTTGTAATTTATTGCAGGGACTGAGAAAAGGTAGGATAGTTGAATCTGGTGATATGTCCCTCAGGGTAGGGAACAGAGCACAAGTTAATGCTGCAGCCGTCGGTTAATATCACCCAGTGTTGCCAAATGGTAATACTATGATTTTGAACAATTGCTACTATGTACCTTCCATGGTTTGCAACATAATATCAATGTCTTTACTTAATAAAGATGGATAATTTTGTTCTTGATAGAAATATCATGAACATTTACCTTGATAAGGTACTGGTTGCAGAAGGTACACTGTGTAATGGTATCTATGTTCTAAATCAGAATACAGTTCTCAATATACAAAACACACGCAAGAGAAAGAGTTCAGATACGAACGAATCCTACTTGTGGTATTGTAGACTTGGTCATATCGGAGAGAAAAGACTAAGTAAGTTACATAAAGATGGACTCTTGAATACATTCGAATTTTCATCTTATGAAACTTATCAGTCTTGTCTCAAAGGAAAGATGACTAAATCTCCGTTCATCGGACATGGAGAAAGGGCAGCAGAGCTCTTAGGACTCATACACAGTGATGTATGTGGTCCGATGTCTATACATGCAAGGGGTGAGTTCTCATACTTCATCACATTCACTGACGATCTCTCTAGGTTCGGATATGTGTATCTGATGAAACACAAATCTGAAGCTTTTGAGAAATTTAAAGAATTCAGAAACGAAGTACAGAACCAGACTGGCAAAAGTATCAAGATCCTCCGATCTGATAGAGGAGAGGAGTACTTAAGCACTGAATTCAAGGACTTTCTAAAAGAGAATGGTATTCTCTCTCAGCTTACTCCTCCGTACACACAACAGCATAACGGCGTATCGGAACGGAGGAACCGTACCCTATTGGACATGGTTCGCTCCATGATGAGTAATGCCGAATTACCTCTTTCATTTTAGGGACTTACGCTTGAAACAACAGCGTACTTGTTGAATCATGTTCCGTCTAAATCTGTGCCTAAGACTCCATATGAAGTATGGAATGGCAGAAAACCATGTCATAAAAGGGTTAAGATATGGGGTTGTCCGGTATATATGAAAAACCAGAACCCAGACAAACTTCAGGCACGATCAGTTTTATGTAAGTTTGTAGGATATCCCAGGCATTCAAATGGATATCTATTCTACCACACCGAGAAACATAAGGTGTTTGTTGCTCAGCACGCCACCTTTTTGGAGTGGCAATTTCTTGCAAAAGAAATAAGTAGGGGCACGGTAGAACTGGATGAAATATCTGAACTACAAACTCAAACTGAAGATTTAATAGAACCAGAAAATTCAGTATTCCCAGACGAACCTCAGCCACTCCGCAGATCTGGTAGGATTTCTCATCCGCCCGAGAGATACTACGGTTTTCTCATAGACGGGGATCGAGAGGATTGCATCTTGGAAGAAGATGATCCTACCAGTTTCAGGCAGGCCATTATCAGTAGGGACTCTGATAAGTGGCTGGATGCTATGCGATCCGAAATGGAGTCCATGTACACCAATAAAGTCCACCTGGGGTAAAACCCGTTGGATGCAAATGGATCTACAAAAGAAAACTTGGTGTAGATGGGCAGGTGGAAACCTATAAGGCTAGACTCGTTGCAAAAGGTTTTCGTCAAAGACCTGGTGCGGACTATGACGAAACTTTTTCTCCAGTGGCTATGCTCAAATCCATCCGGATCCTACTTGCCATTGTTGCCTTCCATGACTATGAAATCTGGCAGATGGACGTAAAAACGGCTTTTCTAAACGGCAGTTTGGAAGAGTGCGTTTATATGGATCAGCCAGAAGATTTTGTAGACAGTGGGAGCAGCGGGAAGGTGTGAAAGTTGCTTAAATCCATTTATGGATTAAAGCAGGCATCGCAGAGCTGGAACATCTATTTTGATGAAGCAATCAAGGAATTTGATTTCATCAAGAACGAGGATGAGCCATATATTTATAAGAAGATTGTAGGACGAACTGTCGTATTCCTAGTCTTGTACGTGGACGACATTCTTTTGATAGGAAATGACATTCCTATGCTACAATCGGTCAAGCTATTCTTGTCACAACAGTTCTCCATGAAGGACCTGGGTGATGCCTCGTACATTCTGGGGATCAAGATCTACAGAGATAGATCCAAGAGATTACTGGGACTTTCGCAGTCCAGGTACATAGAGACCGTACTGAAGAGATTTAGTATGGAAGATTCCAAGCGTGGTAATATACCCGCATTGCACTGAATCACCCTCTCCAAGAAGATGTCTCCCAAGACTGACGAGGAGAGGGTTCGCATGAGCACTATACCCTACCCTTCGGCGGTAGGATCTATAATGTATGCGATGCTATGTACAAGACCAGATGTAGCTTACGCACTGAGCATGGTGAGCCGGTATCAGTCAGACCCAAGTGAGAACCACTGGACGACAGTGAAGAACATTCTCAAGTACCTGAGAAGGACTAATGAGATGTTCCTGGTTTACGGTAATGGAGACCTCAGGTTCGAGTCCTTTACCAATTCAAGCTTCCAGATTGACAAGGATGACAGCAAGTCTATCTCGGGTTTTGTGTTTACCCTCAACGGAGGGGCGGTGTGTTGGAGGAGTTCCAAACAGGATACCGTCGCAGACTCGACGATAGAGGCTGAATACATTGCTGCAAGCGATGCCGCAAAAGAGGCATTCTGGATGAAGAAGTTTATTAGTGAACTTCAAGTGGTTCCGTCCATTGTTGACCCAATACCTTTATATTGTGATAACAATGGGGCTATAGCTTTAGCGAAGGAACCAAGGTCCCATAAGAAGTCCAGACACATCTTAAGGCGGTATCACATGATCAGGGAGATCATTGATCGCCAGGAGATCGAGGTACGGAGAGTGGACACAAAAGACAACACGGCGGATCCATTCACAAAGGCCCTCCCTCAAACACAGTTCGATCGACTTTTTGAGCTATTGGGTATGCGGTACGCCGGCAGCTGGCCATAGAGCAGACGTTGGGTATGCGGTACACCAATTACCGGCCTTTAGTGCAAGTGGGAGATTGTTGGATATGTATGCCCTAGAGGCCATTATTGTATAGTACTAGTTTGTATAATACATTTTGGAAGCTTGGGATATATATACGGGTTTACGACAGTCTTGCTCAATATAGTAGTATGCTACTTGGTTTGTTTCCATCTTAATATGTGTATATGTTTCTTTTAACATATCGCTAATACATATTGATGGAGCCCTTAGGATCTTTGCTTGACTACCGACGTTGTGATGGCGATCACACTAGTGGGGGCTGGGTAGTCTATAAGCACATCCTTATACAGGTTCCCAGTCGTAGGATTATCGAGACAGGGCATCGATACTCCAGAGTAGACTGGTGCATACGCTTCTCGTCCCAGCAGAGGAGATGTTCTGTCCCACAGCCATCAGTACGTCGTACTGGAGATAGTATGCAGGCGCTCGTTAGGTTATGAGTACACTGGATAGGACTCGTCGGGAACTGTTGGTTGGTATTATACCTATCGTCAGTTAACAGTTCCCAGGTGACATGAGTACAGCTTAGTCCGTTGACTTGACACTGTCTCTTCGCCTCGAGTGTGTTCCCACTGTTCTTAGATTACTACCCTACCACGGCTCTAAGGAGTCGTACAAATAGGTAGTAGTTGGGTGCAGTCCCGAAGCACTTGGAGGTAGTGACGGTTAGACAGGATTCGTCTCTCCCGGTATTGGGAGTTGATATCGCGCTGTGTCTAGGAGAGTCATTACACAAAGTCCCTGGCCAGGGCAAGCGAGATTTACTGGTAGTGTTTCCAATAGTTTCTCAGGGTGTTCTGGGCTATACTCTGACATGACTTGTACCGCTATTAGGGGTCTGACGTTTACTGCCCCCTAGGCCCGACATGCGATACTCTTAGACGAACAAACCGGACTGTACATGGATTGCCACATTCAGGCTCAGTAGGAGTTCAGATGGGTTCACCTCATCGGTCTTCTTATCGGTATCTACCTGGGGGTTGTTACGTACAGCTAGTACCGCTTGCGGCCTGTGGTTAAACCCACTGCCAGCGTAGTGTCGAGTCTTTAGAGTCCCACACAGAGGGTTGTTCACCTTTGGGCGAAATGAGTAGAGGTCGTATGGTTTTACGACAGGGTTCGTTCACATATGCGTACTTGTGTGCGTTCGGTGTTCTGGCAGTTGATTCTAGTGGGCTTTAGTTTACGCCAGATCCTAGTATTTGGTTTCGGGTTGGTTCGGTCTCATTGTATTCGTGTTCCTCGGAACACGGATGCGGGTGTGTATACACAGTTGACAGAGGCAGAGGAACCTCATTAGGGTTTTGACCATTGACTTGATTAAAACCATAATGAGATGGAGGAAATTTATTAATGAGTTTTAATTAGAGATAATTGTATCATGGTTAATTGGTTTGACCATTTGACTAAGTTGACCCATGTTGACTTAGATATTTTTGTGAGCATGCTTAACATTAATTGTGACATGATAATGGTCAGGTCAACATCAACCATGACAATTTATCCTAATTAAAATTATCATTATTATTTTTGTTCATATGAGAGCTATCTCTTCTCATTCTATCATGATACATTCTCTTTCTTGCTAGCTCTCTCCTCTTCCTCTCTCAAAGCTCTCTTGTTTCATGAGTTGAAAATCAAGAGCTTTGTGAGATCTAACCACTAAAACAACTCTCTACTCACTCTAGGGTTCTTAGTCTAGCAAGCAAAGCACTCTAGTTACTTCATGGATGAGGTAGGAGCTTAAGGTAGAGGCCTTCAGGTGGATCTTCTTCGATATAGAGAAGCCGGTGAGGAGGAGCCATCTAGATCATTCCAAGGAGCTCACAACAAGAAGAAGAAGGAGTTCAAGTTTAAGGTATAACCTTCTGTCATAGTAGATAGAACTCTTCTTTTGCTAGTTAGGTTTATGGTGAAGATCCGGGTTTTAGTGTTATTCTAGCGCCAAGTTTATGTTCGTCGGAAAAAAAATTGTTCCGCATTTGGCCACGGTAGTTGGCCGGGGCGCTAGTGTAACCCTTCAATCCCTATATTCAATCTATTCAATACATTCAATCTACATTGACCGAACCGAACCATGGATATACATCCATTTACATGATTCTCCAGATATTCCATTTACATGATTATGCAGTTACATCCGTTTACTGATATCATGGTTTTGGTCAGTCATTCAACTATACAATCTATCTAACACAATACACCAATACAATCAAAACACTACGGGGTTTAAGGGGTAGATTTGTACGGAAGGTGTTAGAAGTGGCACGAGACTGCAACCATAAGACACCTAACCTATATTCCGTTGTTGTTGTACCGTGGCCCAACGGTTCCTTGAGTTTCTGATACCTTAGTCTCCGGGGCAAGTGAGACTCCTCTCGTATACACTGGCATTCTTCTATACCAAGCTACAAACAATAGCGTTAACACAACATTATAACAATATAATACAACTTTAAAAGTTACCACTTATTCTGTCTATTTCACCCTTATCTTTGAGACTTACCGAGCGACATGTTCGCTGAAGACATTCTCTTTCTTTCTTCTTTGAATGTCATCAGGTGATCTGGACACTTCAGAGATTGAGCCCACTGCTGAAGACTTGGACCAGTTCAGTGAAGAGCCCGAGCTCTAGTCATTGTACACTTTCCATTCAGTACTTTTCATTTCTGTTATGCCATTGTTTAGGCATTTTTTTATCAGTTGTATTTACTTTCCATGCATTGTACAGAAATAATGTGAATAAATAAAGTTGTTGTTTATTATATCACGTCTTTTGTGCTTTACTTTTATATTGCTTAGATACCCTTAGCGTATTTACTTCACAGTAAATACGTAGTGGCCTCGTCCCGTCCCCTTCGCCGTATACCGGGAAGCAGGGCGTGACAATAGGAAATGAGTGGTATAAAAATGTAATAATTCATGCCGAACAAATACCCCCAAACCCATCTTTTTCTCTTCCCGAGCAAAACAAAATCCTAGCCTCACTTTCGCAGGGAACGCGATTGCACTGAGCCCGTGCAACAAGCCGTTAAACCTCTAGATGTCCCTAGTAGGAGGAGTTTTGTCTCCTGATGGTTTTCAGCAGATTACACCTACAAAATCCTGTCAAGTTAGTGTCGTGAAGAAACAATTGATTCTAATCTTAAGGTAAGTATCAAAGGTAGAAGTTCTATCACTCTAATCAGAAACGTCAAACCCTATTTTTCACTCCTCACGATTTATTTAACATAAACTCCTACACGTCTTTACGTGGTTGTGCGAATAGTGTTGATAAGTTTTTAAGAACTTGATTAGGGTCATCATGTCATATGTATGGACCAGGATAGACTTCTAAAGGATCACACGAGTTTGAAAAGATTTAAAATTTTCTCAAGTTTCGACTTAGGTTTCAAGTCAGAATTTATATCATTTTTAACAGAGAATCAAGTATTATTCTTCACTCCTACCTTTCACCTATTTTTGTTCATACACGCCTTTCATGATCGTGCACAACGTCTTATAATATAAACCTTCATATCTCCGCGAAAAAACTGTTTATAGTAGAAAACTCATCTTCGCCAAGATTATTCTCCCACAAAAAACCGTGAGGATTTTTAACTTGGAGAGAACACTCACTTAGCTTGTTTTATTTGGCGATTGGAAACTTAGCGAGCTTTGGGTCAATGACTCCCAAACTAGATGGTTTTAGGGCATTAGGTGTGGAGACACTCCAACGACTTAATTACCCAAGTTATCAAGACCACAAAACAAAAGACTCATTTTGTTTGCGTTTAAAATATTCTGAAAGTAGTAAAAACGGAGATATAACCAGCATTTTTCTTTTAAATCCCAAAGACCTGCTCATGTGGATAAGGTGTGTAATCACTCCAACAAGGTTCCAGATGGGTTATTTTTCAGACTTATAACTTCTATTAAAATCTCAATAATATCCTTCATATCCACTTCACCTTGTAAACTAATCTTGATATTACTTAATTCAGAATAAACTTGTTTGATCCTAATGTTGTTTATCAATTTTAAAAAGGTTAAAGACATGTCAGAAATTCATCTAATTCTCAAAAACTCATGACACGTGTAAAGTGATATAAAAGATATATATTAGCTACGGTTAGACTCAAAAGAGTGTTATCTTTCGGGTTTTCAATTTCTCGAAAAAGATTTAGTTGTTTCTAGCTTATCAACCAAACCGTCAGATTTCGAGTCTAAATTCCCCCGCTAGCTAACACGAAAAAGTTTTTATGTTTTTTGGAAAAAATTTCAAATTTTTGTGGGTTTTTTAATATGTATGCAATACAGAATATACACATGATGCAGCAAAATAAACGCAGTGCTCACCCCCAAACATGAATTTTACGATGTCCTCATCGTTGCCCCCATCTCCGGTAACTAGACTTAGACATCGGAATGAGAATTTTATTCAAAGAAAAAGAAAAAACCTAAGACTAATTACAGCATATACAAGCTAAAAGATTGAGTTAGTCCAGAAATTAATACCAGCCATTCAAAAATTTTATCTATATAATGCAAGGACTGGTAACAGAAAATTTATATAATAAAAAAGAAAAAGAAAATGTATATGTTAGATATTAGTGAAGGGCATGAGTGTGTGAAAGTAGGGATCGAAAAACGTTGAAGGTGAAGATGAAATTTTGAAGAGGTCAAAAAATTGTTGCCCGAATGAATTGAATGTTCAAAAAGCATGTGTTGAGTTTTGAAGTCAAGTTCGTTTAAAAACTGGAGTTCATCCGCAAAAAATTCAGAAAAGGAAAGGTTCATAGGATGTTCCCGAATTGATCCTGACTCAAACTCACAAAGAATATCAAGTTTATCAGCAAATATTTCCTCAAAACTAGATATGAAAGAATATTTTTCAAGGCTGTCTTCTTCCCAATAATCCTGCACAATCTTACTCTCATCGTTACAGCTCACTAATTCTCCCAAACAGAGTTTTCCTTCATCACATTCATATCTGGGTAGGTTCATGTCATCTAAAAAAGTAGGTTTCCACACTAACGTTTCTTCCGAAACAATATCAATAGCTGATACAAAAATTGTGGGTTCTTGATCCTTGATTTTCTCTAACAATCTATCCCAACCATACCCGTCAAATTCACAATCTCCCTCCTCTAAAATTGGAGTGCAAAAATCAGCTGGTTCAAGAATTTCCTCTTCAAGTAGTACTTCGGTTAAATCAACCTCTAAATCACAAGTGACAAGAGATTCAGTTGGTACCTGAAGGAAAGTGTTGGATTGACTTAGGGGGGTTTTCTGTGTGTCCTGATAACACTGAGTCGAATCAATCATATCATCATCTATGAAATCATCAAAATTTGTTTAATCATTTATCTCACTCGGGAGACTTCCTAGATGACATACATTGACACTATTTGATTCCAATTGACTGTGTTCACTCTCGAGAATCCACACATCTAAATGCTTCACTTGTTCTTCTATTCTAGCCAATGATTGAGCTTGAGTAAGAAACAATTGCTCATATTGTTGTATGAATAGGGCTAGCGTCGAAACTGAGTGATTCTCGACTGCAGTCATCACTTCAATACATTTCTCTAATGCGGTCAACTTAGCATCCATCTCACTATCATTTCCTAATGATGGTTTAATTGTTTCGGGTTGGAGGGGTTGTGATGGTAGTGATGCTAAAGCAAGTCAATCTGTCGATCTCTTTCTCTATGTGTTCAATCATTTGATCTATGGTTGAAGTGGGACTTGGTTCAAAAGTGTTAGGTGGATGATCGTTATCAAAACTCTGGGACGGTTGGTCACCCCCTACGAAAGGACAGTTATCATGAATGTGGAAAGAATCTTGGCAATTTGAACAAACGAATTGGGACTGAGCATAAAAAAGAATAAGAATCGTGAAAAATTGAATTGAATTGTGTGTCACCCATATTAACAAGAATTCACAAATATCACAAAAATTAAAGAATATCACACCCCTAGCAGTCTATGTTATGCTAAGTTAACTGAACCTGCTCAAGAATCTGATTGTCGAAGTAAAACTGTGTCGAGAAACGGGCTCAAGATATACGGATCACGAAGCTAGGTAAGTGCAGAGATAAGAGAAGGTTATCCAACGCTTTTGCGAATTTCCCTAATTAGAATAACCCTTTCTCTTTTGGCAGTTTCGCCGTGAACACTTTTCTAGACACCCCGTGAACAATATACCGTTAAGCGGTGTTCTAAACACAGTTACTTTTCCTATTGAGCGCGAAGTCCTTAAAGTCAGAGTTCTAATTCATTTTAAAATTACTGGGGGTATGCAAGAATGCAGTTTTGTGATTTGTGGGCCATGGAGAAAGGTGATGAAATCCTTTACCGTATCTTGTTTCGTTTCGTGCCCTTAATATCCGTATTAAGATGCAAACGCGCAATCAATAAAAGAACTTAAGAAATCAAGCAAGCAAGCAATTCTTTTTTCGTTTTGAGCTTAAGCGCTGCAACAAATACGAGTTAGTTCTCTATGCAATTGGTGGCAAATTGTGCAAAGAATCCTACAGAAGATAGAATATTGGAATGTGTCGGATTTGAGCAAAGGTGTTAGAAAAATACGTACCGATGTGATTTTGGGTTTAGAAACCCCCTTTGAAGTGATTACGGGTATTTGAATGTTCGCTTGCGTGGGTCAAACTACCCGGATCTTAGGCACTATATTTCACTAACGTCTTGTAATTGAATTTGAATCTTGCTCCACACGATCGCTTCTCGTAATCCCGTCGAAATCTGAAAATGTCGGAAAATACGATATTTAGTGCAAAAAACGATATATATGGCCAGTTAGATGAACACACATAATTGTGAAATTTTGCATATACCAATAGATCACAAATGGGACATAGAAGCAAACAACAAACAATAGGAACAAATGGTGGCAAATGGGCCACAAATTGCGGTCATATTGAATTAATTGGCGGCCAATTCTTTGAGTTAGTGCTCCAACTTTTCACTGTATGGTTCTTGTCCTATTAGTGTCCCAATGTTATATGCAAAATCTTATAATTAAACTCAGTGTGATAGCAGATAAAAAAGACAGAGAACAAATGTCAGAAAAGTTAGTGTTTTGTTAGTTTTGAATTTTTTTTGACTTAATAGTTAGTTTGTTAGTACGAACCAGAAATAACAATACCTAATGACTACCAAGTCCCCGGCAACGGCGCCAAAAACTTGTTGGGACTTTACCCGCATGCTCTTTTACAGATTTGAAAGAAAATGGTTTAAGAAATAATGCCTACGCGAGCTCGGTCATGTTTTAAAATTTATAAACCGCAAGTGCACGGCGCGTTGTAGAGAGCTAGTAAGTACGGGTCAATCCACAGGGAATTGGTGATTAGAGATTGTTGCTTAAGATTTGAGAAATAAAAGAATTGGGTTTGGTTGTCACTAATTATAAAATATGGAAATATAGAACTAAGTTAAGGAAGAAAGGTGGCCGTGGCTTTGGCTCGGATGGTTGAATTGTGGCGATTCCTTTGACGCTCCCTTGATCATGAGTTGTCCGTCCTTGTATCGATCCCGATGAGAAGCATGACTTGTCAGTGCGATTGCGAAGCATAGGTCATCAAGTTCTCGGATTTCGACTCAAAACACGAAACGAGTCCGTTTGTTCACTTACCGTTTGTATGTCCAATCTTGAGGTATCAACACTAAGCACAAGGGTTAGCAAGCATACCACAACATCAAAAACACAAATTAGTGAGTGAGAGAAAGTTGTTTTAGTGTTAACTTTGCTAAGTGTTTTTGATAGTATAGGATATATGAAACCAAGAGGTTTGTCAAGCCACTTGATCACAAAATACCATAACTAAACTTAGCAAACTTAACACTAAATTGATTTTAACTTAAACATTGTAAAATGGGGATGGTGTGAAAGTGGTATATGAAGATGTTACCAAGTAACCATGGTTTCAAAATACCATATCACATCAATACATAAAGCAATTTTTAAGTTAGAATCACAAATATAAGCACATTAAATATGAACAAGGGGAAGAGGAAGGCAAAACCATTCATCTCACATCCTTACCATTACCACAACCAAAGATTAGTTAATCATTATAAAATAGAAACATGAAACACTAAAGAAAAACATAAAACACAATAACAAGAATAAGAGTTTAAACAAAAGGGAAGTGCAATTTCTTTATTAACATAATGGAGGGCTTGAGCTACAAGGTAGATAGCAACTTCAACCTTCTTAATAGAGCACTCAAATGAGAGCTCAAATAAGGAAGAAGAAGAAGCTATCAAGAGTTACAAACTGTTTTCTCACTCCACCCCCCCCACAGAACTATATCTATGATCTGCTATTTATAGGCAACCCAAATTCAAAAGTTGCATATGACACTCGATTGACAAGGCCACCAGGGACCCACCATAACTGAACGAACCAATTTGGCCCCAACTTAGCCGCAAATTGCGGCCAAGATGATTTTATTTGCGGGCTTGGTTTAGAGAGTGGGGCCCATATTTGGTCTGTGATCTTCTACTCTCTTGAGAATCTCTCTGTAATTGCAATTTCTTTTAATTTACACCTGAGTGTAATCTGGAGTAATGTACAAAGAAGGATCAAGTGGGTGTGTGTTGTGTTCACGCTTCAAATCACTACTTTTCCATATCATCATGCCCACTTGATCAAGCCACTTGTGTACCCACTTGCAAGACACAATGATTGTGTTTGCAACTTGATGTCTCATGATAGCTCATGCCCACTAGATCCATGATGGTTCATACATGAATTTGATATTGTATCATGTTGAACCAAAAATCATATTTATTTGTACACAACATTATTTGTTTGCGAAACTCAATGTCTTGTTCTGTTATCTGTCCCGTTTGCAATTTCGGCTAAAAACTGTCGCTTCTATGCATGTTGTGTACCGTCTCCAGTGTTTTTGCCTGTGTACCTGTAATCTGTACTAATTGTTGGAGATAGTGCCCTCAGAGTCAATTATTGGATCACAGGCACGTGATTGCAATGATTGAGGGATGACCTATGCAGGTAGGACAGTCTTACTTAAGATGATAGTATGCTATCTGGTTTATCTTTATCATCATGTACTGCTTTAGGTGACCTTACAGGTCACTATTGCACGTTGATAGAGCCCTTAGGATTCTTGCTTGACGACCAGCAGTATGATGGCAATCATATACGTGGGAGATGGGGTCTATAAGCACATCCTTAAAAGGTCCCTAGTTATGGGAGTTTTCGAGACATGGCATTGATACTCCAGAGTAGACTAGTGTATACAGTCGAGACCCCGACGAGGGGAGGTGGCCGGTCTCACAAGACACTGGTGTCAGTTGGTTCACCTAAGATGTATACAGGTGCTCATTGGGTTATGAGTACACCGGACAGGACTCGCCGGGAACCTGCTAGTTGGGATTGTACTAGACGTTAGATAGCAGTTCCCTGGTGACATGTGTACAGGTTAGCTCATCGACCTGAGATCGTCATTTGTCTCGTGTGAGTTCCCGCTGTGCTTTGATTACTACCCTACCACGGCTCAAAGGAGTCGTGCAAATAGGTTTTAGTTGGGTACAGTCCCGAGCCACATGGAGGCAGTGAGCGGATCTGCAGGGGTTCGTCTCTCCCGGTATTGGGGGTGAGGTCGCGATGTGTCTAGGAGAGCCATTACATGAAGTCCTTGACCAAGGCAGAAGATTTACTGGTAGGTATTCCAGTGGTATCTCAGCGTGTTCTGGGCTACACTCCGACACGACTTGTACCGCTTTTGGGGGTCTGACTTTTACCAACCCCTAGGCCCGCCATGCGATGCTCATAGACGAACGGACCGGACTGTACGGATATTGTCACTGACAGGCTCAGTAGGGTGTCAGGATAAGTTCGCTCATCGACCTCCCTTTTGGTCAATACCTGGTAGCCCGTTATGTACAGCTAGTACCTCTGATGTGCTAGTGGCTAAATCCACAGCCAAAGTATTGACGAGTCTTTAGAGTCCCCCACAGACAGTTTCTCAAGTTTCGGGCGAAACGTTGTAGAGGCCGTATGATATATGGCAGGGTTCGATCATATACGTGCGTCATTGCATGGATCATGATCGGGCGGATCATACTAGTGGGCTTTGGTTTAAGCCGGATCCTAGTATTATATTTGTTGGATTACTTTAGTCTCATCGCATTCGCATTCAGTCGGAAGGCGGATGTAGGTATGTATATACAGGTGAGGGGTATCCTTGTGATCCGTCACGAGTTTACTTTAGATATTGCCGGATCTTTTTTGTTGGAGCAAACATTTGGATTAATGTTTGGATAATGGAATTAGTGAGCTAGAAATCATCATTAGATGCATTAATGTGACATAGACATATACTATGAGTCATGGTCTCTTTTTTAGCAAATATGTCACATTAATGGATTGATTTGTGTCATGAAATGAGAAGGAGAGAGAGAGGGGCTGCCATATGTGTGAGCTTGGTCATGTATTTTTGATACTCTCTCTCACTCTTATTCTATCACAAGAAAAGAAAAGAAAATGAAAAAGCCTTTCTCTTTTTCTTCTTCTTCTTCCTCTAGCTTGCTTTCTCCATTAATGGCAATATCTCTAACCTCCATCCATACCATGGATGCAAGAGGCAAAGTGATCACAAACATTCTCTACAACACCTTGGACGCGTCGGCTAGCACACTTCGCGCCCGAGTTGCTTCAGACAAAATGGGAGCCCGTAAAAAGTCTTCTCGATGTGGTGCCCTTTCCGACGAGGAGATGAAGACCGGAGTTGCCGCGAGGAGATCGGGATGGTGGCCGAAGACCGAAGGACACGGATCGCTCGGTATAGCTCTCTACTCTTTCTCTAGTTAGCTAGCAGTAGGTTAATGGCCCGATCCGGGTTTAAAGTACGCGGTAGCGCCGGTTTAAAAGTTTAAAGAAAAGTTTTGTTTCCGCATTTTGGCCTCGGAATGACGACCGGGGCGCTGCCGTGCGCTTACATTAATGAGCAGGCACAGATAAAATAACAGTATTTATTGACAAAATGATAGGAAATGAGTGGTATAAAAATGTAATAATTCGTGTCGAACAATCGCACAGGGTAAAAGGGAGAATACGTAATCGCATAGTATCTCCCAAAAGTTGGGTGGTGCTCATCATTGCATATATGTTTTGAAATTTGATTATAAAAATGTAGGCATCCTCAGATTCAAGCCCGTGGGATTTGGGGCAACAAGTTGATGAAGTGGGGTTTAATTTCGAAATTATCCTCATTGGCTGGTGGAAGAGACAGACATGTAGGAAGGGGTCTGTGTATGGGGTAGCATCGGTCTTGGAGAGCGATGCGTGGTGGATTTTGAATTTGCGCACCTAGAGGTGGTTGCATTGTGGTGTTTTTAAAACCTGGTAGAGGTCCATCCATCTCGGGAGATGTGGTAGGTGAAGGAGAAAAATAAGGTGAAGAAGTCTTGACCTTGGAGTCGATAGCGAAAACACGGACTAAACAGGCACTAGAATCCCGTATCCAACCGAACATGCACTAAGCGGGTTTAGTGCATGTGGCAACGTGTGAGAAAGTGGTGAGAACGGTTTTAAAAATGCTTTCCTTTAACAAGAGTGACAAACGCAAGACTTGACTCAACCAATCATAAAATATACAAATAGTCCCTAGAGCTAGGGTCATCTAGGTCAAATCACTAGACCACACCTAGAATTCCAAAGGATAAGATAAATCCTCTATCACCTCCTTATCAATCTTGCAGCCAGGTCAGTAGGAGGTATCCGCTATACGAATCACCAAAATAGCGGACTTAATTAAGTAAACCACTTTCCTTAATCACACTTGCCTTAAACACCACAGGAAAAATATGGATAAGCAATAGATTACTCATGACCCTCTCTTATCCTAATTGAGCACGATTGTCCTTAGAGGCTTAGTCTAGATATTTTTTTTATTAATGTAGAGTGATGCGTATACTTGTTTTTGATTTTTAGGGCTTACGAAGGGTAATAAACTCCCCACCTAATCTGAATTTGGGTTTCTTGCCTCTTAATGTCCATTTTAAATATGCAAAACAATCCAAAATCTAAATACGCAAAAGATTTTTTTTTGCGGCGCTGTTTGCAAAGATTCCTGCAGGTAGAAATAGTTTATTGGAGCTTCAGAGGAGAGAGGAAGAAGAGGTAATGATACCAGAAAAATTTGGAGGCCTGAATCCACAATTTGGCCGCGGTTCCGTCGTCAAATCCACTAATCTGCCACAGTTCCACCATCGTATGGTGAGATCTCATCTCCTAATTTTGGCACTGAACTCCACTACTCCTCTGCTACTATTTGACAATCTCTGAATCTCTGTTGGTTCGCTCTAAATATTCCAGATTTCTTGCCAAACTCGCATAAGAATCGTTAAAAATACAAGTTGCAGTTTTTATTTATTTTTTTAAATAAAAATTGTTTTTTTATTTATTAAAAAAAATCAACCCGAATAATAAGAAAAATATTACTATCGTTTTCCCAGCAACGACGCCATTTGATTTGTGAGAAAAACTTGGTTTTAAAGTGTCCTAGTTATCGCAATCAATAATGGTGTCGCAAATAGCTAGCCGATAGTGAGAATGGGTCGTCCACAGGGAGATTGTTAGTTATATGTATGCCCTAGAGGTCATTATTGTACATAGGATGTATTTTGTAGTGGATGCTGGGACATATATAGGTAGGACTTTCTTGCTCGACATGATAGTACGCTATCTGGTTGCTCTTTATCTTAACATGTATACTTTCTGTCTCTCTGACTACATGTTGATAAAGCCCTTAGGATGTGTACTCGACTTCCAGGACTATGATGAAGATCATACTAGTGGGGCCTGGGTAGTCAATGAGTACATCTTTCATTGTTCCTAGTCGTGGGAATATCGAGACGGGGTATCGATATTCCAGAGTAGACTAGCGTATATCTTCTCGACCCATGTGATGGGCGATGGATGATCCCATATCCATTGATGTTTGACATCGGAGATGGTATGCGGGTGCTTAGTGGAGACTGAGTACACTGAACGGACTCGCCGAGAACTCCCAGATGGTATTATACCTCACGTCAGATGGCAGTTCTCTGGTGACACTGGTACAGCTTAGTCTGTTGACCCGAGATTGTCATAGAGTCTTGTGTGTCTCCCACTGTGCTTTGATTTCCACCCTACCACGGCTCTACTGAGTCGTGCAAACAGGTGGTTTTTGGGTACAGTCCCGATTCACATGGAGGCAATGAGCGATAGGAGGGGATTCGTCTCTCCCGGTATTGGGGGTTGATGTTGCGCTATGCTCGACTTGCCATAACAGGAAATCCCTGGCCAGGGTTGCAGTGATATACTGGTAAGAGTTATCAGTAGTTTCACGAATGTTATGGACCTTACGTCGGCATGACTTATCGAGCTATTGGGGGTCTGACGTTTACCATCCCTAGGCGAGATATGCGACATATGAGACGAACAGACCGGACTGTACGGTAAGTGTTACTGGTTGGATTCACAGGAGTGTGAGCGGGCTTGCTCGTCGATCTTCTGATCGCTCAATACCCGGATGGCCGTTACGTTTAGCAGACCGCTTGCGGCTTGTGGGTGTTTGATATGATCATCATCTGCTGCCGGCGTATTGACGAGTCTTTAGAGTCCTACACAGAGGTTTCCTAGCTCAAGCGAAACGAAATAGGAGCGCATATGAGATATGTGCGGGACCGAGAATAATGCGTGTATGTGATACCGTATTCCATTCTTGCGATTAATGTATCGATTAGTTATATGCGATATAACCTAGTTATCGAATCAAGGATTGATTCGATAAGCCGATACATTGGATATTAGTCGGTTATATGCGATATGACCGGATCGTTAAATCAAGTATTGATTTAATGATTTAATGCATAATTATATATTTGATATATTACTTTGCATTAACTAGTATTGGTTCATTTTAAAAGGATTTTCTCACTTGATGCACATTGTATATGTGATATATTTTTTGTGCACTTGTTTGTATCATGTTTGATGATACATGCTCACTTGGGTTTGTGTAAAGATTAAACCATGGTTGTGAGAGTGGTTAGGGTTTTGTTTATTCACTTATTATCTATTTATTTATTTATCATTCTTTTGGAAAAGATAAAGAGAAAAGAATGGTGGCTTGTTTTGTTTGTTCGTTGAAGCTTCTTGAAGCTTTGAACAAGTCCACCATTCTTGTCTCATGTCTAACCCTAATCATTCATCTAACCTTAGTTAAATCTCTACACTAAATCATGGTTGAATATATGATAAGTATCATATTGTTTTATTTTTTAAAAAGAGACTTATCATATTTTCTATCATATTCTTTTCATCATCTTCTTCTTCAAACATGAAGAAAGCTTGCTCCATCAATGGCAACTTGTGAAAATGAGTGAGAAATCCAAATCCAAAGTGAACCCACTTCCTATTTCTTCATCCTCTACCTCTTGCCAAGTAGTATAGGGTGTTTTCTTCATAAGTTTCATGACTTGGTGAAGTGGGAGCTTGATCTTGTGATGCCTCGACGTAGATCATCTTCGGCATCGTAGTCGATGACCTAGCCCGCCCATTCTCCGATGAAGCCGATGCTAGAGTCCGGGATCCGATATGGACAGCGAGGGGACTTCATCACGGAGCCTAGGAGGTGGAGGACCGGATCTACAAAAGTTGTAGCCCCTTCCCTTTAGCTATAAATTCGTTTACTTGCATCGCATCACCTATATATCTAGTTAACGATCCGTATTAGGGTTTGTAGGTACAAGGAAATTTTTGAATTGAGCATGTTTGATCACTTGTGAGACTTCATTAGTGTGTCTAGGAATCCTACAGTGGTATCAGAGCCTAGCTAGAGCCTTAGGCGATGCATAGACGGAGTTTGAAGTCCGATCGAACCAAAACCCTAACTCCAAACTTGTTCTCTGTACTTTTTTCAAAACTGTGCATTTTTCCACATTAAAAATATGCAGAAAAATCAGCAGGTGATTGTAAGAGTTACTGTGAAATTCGATAGCCTAATTCCATTAAAGCGCGGCGGAACCGCGGCATTAGCATGGCTAATGCGGCGGTTCCGCGGTCACTTAGCCTCTTTAGTTAGTTCTTTTTGCACAGTAACTTCTATTTTTCATTGTTGAGTTTCCTGGGAATTTTTAATCTGAACTCAAGAGTTGAGTTTTCTGGGTTGTATTGGGGACTCGGTGTTTCGATCGGATTGTCTAATTTTGTCTGTGTGTTTTTCAGGGTAATTTTTGAATATGTTAAAAGGTTCGACCGGATATAAATACCCACTTTTTCCCCTGCCGGGAAATTTCCAGTTGTTGGACTTTTCCGTAGTTTAACGACGTTCTAAGTAGTGCAAGTAACGCGATGGTCCCTCTAGAAGACAACAAACCTTAACTCGATTATGTGACCGTCTTGAACTGCCCTTTGAACCTTAGGGTTTGGGGCAGTACGGCGTGCCACATGTGAGGCGTTGGCTTGACCCTTCTACGGATGGACCGTTGGTACTGAGGCACGAACTGAATGTTTTTAGACTTATTTCATGTGTTGGACTGTATCAGGAAAACTTGGGTGTTCGATTGTTCGATCGGAAAGTTTAACATTTTCTATTTATCCGGAATGTGATACAATACTTGGAATTCGCAAATAGTTATGAGATGACTGGATGAATGTTATAAACATAGCAGTTTAGTCTCACTTGATCGGTTGCCACGGAATTTTGATGTGATCAAAAGTCCGTCGCAATCACGTAGTGTACGCGGATACTCGCCGGGTAAACTTAATAGACAGCCTCACTCCATAGCCCCGACCAAGTGACTGTAGGAGAACCCCGTCGCCGAAAGCATCCGTCCGGATGCTCGCGGCAGCGGTGTTCCGCCTTGGTGCACTTCGTCGACGGTATCAGGGGTGCGGCCGCTTAGTAAAGTTTGCGACGAGCATTCGATCAGTTTTTCGGGAATCCTGTTGAATTGCCCGACATGATATTGAAAAGTGTTTTCGATAATGAGACTAAAATGCGGGGTTTATAATTGTTAGGCATGCGATGTCTAAGTATTTCATTTGATTAGGCATGCGATGTCTAAAGAGTTTGCGGATTCCAACTGTTGTAGTTTTACACTTTCTTTTCTGTGACCGTAAGTGTAATATGTGATATCGCCGGTTTCGTTGCTATATGTCAACGACAATTGGGATGCGCATATTTACTTACGTTGATGACATGTGATGTTATGTGTTGCTGGATATGTTATATTGGATCGTCGTGTTTGAATAGCCGGGGGGTTTTTATGTGAGATGAGCGTTTTTTCATTTTCATTCATGTAAAAACTTGTATGTAATATTCTTTTATTGGGGCACTTCCAGGTTGCGGATGTTGTCACCATCTGTATATTATTTACTTTTCCGCATTAGGATAGACCCAAGGAGGGGGGCACAAGTAACCGGGTTCTGGGGTTCAGTGGGAGACCAACTCGAGGAGTCGAGTCCGGGTCTCCTAACCCTAGAATTGGTAGGGTTGCTTGCCGCTCTCGTAGGGGTCTAGGGGTGTGGGATTGGCTATTCATCACGACCGTGGAATCCGTGTTTTATACTGGCTCGTATTGAAAACACGGACGTCCTGGTATATCCAATATTTCATATGATATTTTCTGCTGCGTTATCTGTGATGTGATCATGTGATTTGTTCAGATAGATAGTATATATAGTATATATGATATATTATATAGACGTTGCTTATGTTTTACACCCGCGCTAGCCCTGCCCCGCTCTGCCGTTAGTTACCTAACCTAACGGTGCAGACGGGACATCGAGGCGAATGCGGATGGCATAAGCGTACGTCATATTTATCTGTGATGTTTAGGTAATTTAAATGATGGGATATTCATTAATGAGATTAATGAAAGAAAATAAACCTAATTGATGTTGTGGAATCGAATTTCAAAATAAAACAGGTAGCTACAGTTCTTGCTTTACATCGCGGTGTTCCTTGTAGAACATCCTGCACCTTATTCGATAAGGAAAGGACCGAGATCTCTTCACCGGGAGTGACTCCTTTAGCAATAACTGGCAGATGCTACAACTCTCGGTTTGTCTTTTGATTGCTTCTATAGTTTTTGCTTTGCACAGTGATATATATGATATATCCCGCACCTCATTCGACGAGGAAAGGGCCGACGATCCCTTCACCGGGAGTGACCCCTTTAGCAAAACTAGAAAAGCCTCAAAAACATTTCATTTAAAAACCATTTGATTCCGCAACGAGATCAAGTTCAAAGCGTTAAAGGTTTTCATAAAAACCAGCCGCAACCCTCCGTCATTTTAGGAAGTAGAGTACTTAGTATTCGTGCTGTGTTTGTTGACCATAGTCAAGGCACAGTGTACGGTAGCTAAGTGATGTCTTCCTACACCGCATATGATGCGATTAGTTAGGACAGTCGCGTGACTTTGTTGACCTTAGTTAAGGGTCATGTGGGTGGGTCTAATTAATCACGAAATGACGGGTAGAACTTGACTAGTACTTATGATTTGTTGACCATAGTTAAGGTCATAGGTGCTAGGGGTAAAAACCTTTATCGGGAGTTTCAAGTGTTGAAATTTGCAATAAGATTGCATACCTTCTATATGATAGTTGGATCCCGATACCCACTGCGAGTAATTGTTACTCCTGGAAGAGTTTTGCACTTTGCAATTAGCCGATCAAGTAGGTGTCTAGAAAGGTGTCAACGGGGTTACGCCTCTGGGAAAACGAGGTTTACTGTAATTAGGTCCGTGCGAAAGCACGGGGAACCTCCCTCAAAGTACCGACACTGGCCTGGCTGAAAGATTGGCGAACTTGTAGAGTGTAATTAATCCCGGCTAGTCTTTCCTTTTTGGGTTTGAAGGAAGATTTGATAAAAACAGTGGGAGCCATCCTGATTAGATAAAATAAATAACCAATCTGATCTTGCAAGAGCGCACGCTGAGTGTTTTCTTCTCTCTCTCTCCAGGCAGCGACCATATCATACCTTAATCAAGATAATAAAACGGATATATTGACCGAACCTGCTTGTTATACTGGGCTGGGGAACGTTGGTCCCGCTCCAACTTATAATTGTTATAAGAAAGAGTAGGAAATTGGGGATTACCAGAATTCCCGTGCCGCCCAAACGAAGAAAGTGCATATGATGCATCATCTTCGGGTGTGTTCATTACAAAGAACTGTTTCTCTGTATCCTTTACGTCCTGGGTATATGATACCGGATCAGGATCCCGCATATGTAATATGTTACATGGGCTACAGATAGGTAAAGAACTGAGAACGGGTGATAAGTTTCATGAGGCAGAAAACGGGGAAAGAGTTGCAGCCAAGTCTGTCGGTCACTGTCACCCTGTATTACCAATACATTGATTCTGAACGAATGTTATTAGATACCGAACATGATATACAAAATCATATCAGTCTCTTTATTAGTAAAGAAATGATAAAATTTTGTATTGTTGGATAATGTTTTGAACATTTCCTATATCAAAAGTTGATCGGTTCAGGCACGTTATCTAAAAACATTGATGTTCTAAATCAAACAACAGTTCTTCAGTATACTGAACACACACAAGAGGAAGAGTTCAGAAATGAACGGATCCTTCTTGAGGTATTGTAGACTAGGTCATATCAATGCGACCCGACTAGCTAAGTTACATTTAGATGCATATTTAAATCAGTTTGAATTTACATCTTGTGAAACTTGCCAGTCATGTCACAGAGATAAGATGACCATGGCTCTGTTTACCAGAAACAGAGAAAGAGTTACTGAACTCTTGGGATGATACATGTTGATATATGAAGGTCCCCTGTCTACATATGCCAAGACCGGTTCTTTGTACTTCATTACATTCTCTGATGATCTCTTTAGATTCAGAT
Organism: Agapanthus africanus; assembly: GCA_030015575.1. Classification (NCBI taxonomy): domain Eukaryota; kingdom Viridiplantae; phylum Streptophyta; class Magnoliopsida; order Asparagales; family Amaryllidaceae; genus Agapanthus; species Agapanthus africanus. Next base: position 59,876,043 of record CM057345.1, read on the forward strand.
ATATGTTCCTATTGAAACACAAGTCCGAACCTTTTGAGATATTCACAGAATATAAGATAGAAGTAGAGAACCAAAATACGGGTATAAGTATTATGTCCTTTGATGTGATCGAGGAGGAGAATACTTGTGCATAGAATTCCTGGACTATTCTAAAGGAGAATGAGATTCTCTCTCAGTGTTATTCCTCTGAATACACCACAGCACAACGGTGTATCGGGGTGGAGCAATCGCACAATATTAGATATGGTGTGCTCTATGATGAGTACTACTGAGTTTCCTATTTCCTTTTGGGAGTTATGCGCTTGAGAAGCTGCATACCTATTGAATTAGGTTCGAATCAGATCACTTCCTACCATTCCATATGAGATATGGTATGGGAAGAGCCTATCTCTTAAGCGAGTTAAGATTTGGGGTTTTCTGGCCTATGTCAAAAGCAAAATCCGGACAAGATCGAGGCAAGGTCAGTTCAGTAGAACTGGAAAGGTTCCGGCTATACAAAACTGCAGCTGATTTGACAGAACCAAAGGGTTCAATAGTCCCCGACGAACCTCAGCCTCTCCGCCGATCTGGTAGGGTTCCTCACCTTCCTGAGAGATACCTCGGTTTCTCGATGACAGTGGGAGCGAGGAATGCATCATGAGATGATGACCCAACTAGTTTCGAGCAGGCCATCAAGAGTAGGGACTCTGTAAGAATGGCTGGATGCTTAGCGATCTGAGATGGAATCCATATACACCAACAAAGTATGGACTTTGTTTGCTATATCTGAAGGGTTAAATCCCCATCAGGAGCAAGTATATCTTGAGAAGATTACTTGGTGTAGATGGAAAAGTTGAGACTTTCAAAGTTAGACTCGTTAAAGATTTTCGTCATCGACCAGGCGTGGATAATGATGAAACCTTTTCCAATAGCTGTGCTTAAGTCCATCCAGATCCTACTTGCCACTGCTACATACCATAACTGCGATATCTGGTGGTTGGGTGCCATGACTACTTTTCTAAATATTGATTTAGAAGAGAACGTCTATAAGAACACAGCCAAAGGGCTTCGCAAACAGTGGGAGCAGCGGAAACATGTGCAAGTTGCTTTACAGGATAAAGCAGGCATCGCGGAGTTGGAACATCTGTTTTGATGTGGTAGTCAAAGAGTTTGACTTCATCAAAATGGTAGATGAGTATGTACAAAAGGGTAGTATGGAGTATGGTAATGATCCTCGTAGAGTACTTGGATGACATACTCTTGATAGGAAAGGAGTTTCCTATGCTACGATCGGTCGATCTCCTCTTATCACATAGATTCTCCATATAGGATCAAAGTGATACCTCCTTAATCCTGAGATTTGGGTCTATGAGATAGATCTAAATGGATGTTAGGATTCTCACTAATTGAAGTGAGATGGTATCAGTTGATCCTGGGGAGAATCACTGGAAAGGTTCCAGGCTGATAAGGACGACTGAATGCCAGTCGCGGGCATTGTCTTTACCCTCAGTAAAGGGACGGTATGTTGGAAGAGTTCCAAGCTAGATACCGTGGCATACTAGACGATAAAGGCTGGATACATCGCTACTTAAGATGCTACCAAAGAGGCAGTCTGGATGTATATTTGTTCATGAGATGAACTTAGTTCCCACCATTGTGTGACAATGGAAGTGTGGCTTTGGCCAAAGAACCATGATCCCATCAGTGACCCAGACATATTCTGAGGCAGCATCACCTGATCATGGAGATAGTTGATCTCCAGGGTGATCGAGGTAAGGAGAGTAGACTTAGAGGACAACACGGCGGATCCACTCACGAAGGCCTTTTCCCAAAGAGTGACTTTTATGGGATGGTTGAGTATGTGATACTGCAACCACTGCTACAGATGGCCCTAGTGCAAGTGGGAGATTGTTAGTTATATGTATGCCCTAGAGGCCGTTACTGTACATTGGATGTATATTGTAGTGGATGCTGGGACATATATAGGTAGGACTTTCTTGCTCGACATGATAGTACGCTATCATGTCTAACCCTAACTATTCATCTAACCTTAGTTAAATCTCTACACTAAACCATGGTTGAATATATGATAAGTATCATATTGTTTTCTTTTTTAAAAAGAGACTTATCATATTTTCTATCATATTCTTTTCATCATCTTCTTCTTCAAACATGAAGAAAGCTTGCTCCATCAATGGCAACTTGTGAAAATGAGTGAGAAATCCAAATCCAAAGTGAACCCACTTCCTATTTCTTCATCCTCTACCTCTTGCCAAGTAGTATAGGGTGTTTTCTTCACAAGTTTCATGACTTGGTGAAGTGGGAGCTTGATCTTGTGATGCTTCGACGTAGATCATCTTCGGCATCGTAGTCGATGACCTAGCCCGTCCATTCTCCGATGAAGCCGATGCTAGAGTCCGGGATCCGATATGGACAGCGAGGGGACTTCATCACGGAGCCTAGGAGGTGGAGGACCGGATCTACAAAGGTTGTAGCCCCTCCCTTTAGCTATAAATTCGTTTACTTGCATCGCATCACCTATATATCTAGTTAACGATCCGTATTAGGGTTTGTAGGCATAAGGAAATTTTTGAATTGAGCATGTTTGATCACTTGTGAGACTTCATTAGTGTGCCTAGGAACCCTACAGAAATGGTAAACTATTTTTCTTGTTTTAGACAAGTTAATAGAAAAGGATTTGGGAAATATATTATAAAGCTTGCTTTTAAGATCCGTTACGAAAAACAAGGAGTTTCTTTTGTTAGCATCATCTCTTCAAAATCGATAAAAAAACAAGAAGGGAAAAGATTAAATTCATTAAGAAAAACAATTCAATTTAACCACTAAAATTAAATGCGAAGAAATAAATTGCAGAAAATTAAAGAGACAAGAAATAAAAATCACTCTACCTTTTATTAATAAAAATTTGCATTACAGAATTTAATTGGCTAAAAGTGCTTAAAAAACTAAAAACCCTAGATTGATAACCCTAGATTACTGCTCGGTCTTTTATATAGGCTCTACAACTTGAAACCCTAGATATCATCTCGATGTATGTGAAAAATGATCATGCCCCTATAATATCACATCGAACGGCCACGATTGAACCGCGGAACCGCCGCCAAAAGCCTTCTTCGACCACTGAACCGCCGCCTTATGGTGAGATAGCGTCTCCAGATTTTTTCCACTTTCTTCTCTTGATTTTAGGAGATCTTTTCGACGACGACATCCTAAAATTATTGTTTTATTTTTATAGTTGCGAGAATTTTCAATTTGCTCCTAAATTTGGCAGATTTGGTTTGCTAACTTGATTTGATTTGATCTCTTACTCATATTTGTAGTTTTGAACTGATTTGTTATTTTAATATCTGCATAGTATCTCAAATCAAATCATTAGTAAGATTTATTTTATTTGAGATAATATTCCAAAAATTCATTCACAAATAAATTACTTAATGATTAAGAAATTCAAGGATATTTGATATGATATGATATGCACATCTTAATAATAATGGTTAAGAATCACATGGATATTTTATTTAAATATGATTTGCATATATTACACCCAATTATATTAATTATAAGTTAAGAAACATATGCCAAAATCGGTTTACATATAAAACCACATATGTTCTTAAATTATAAATAACACATTTAGTAATTAATAAAAATAGGAAAAATGACCGTAAAAATATGCAATAAATATGATTGATCAAATTTGGAACGCCGTCTTGCAAATGTCTTCCGTTTTCACCCGAACTTGGTGATAATCTGATCGCAAATCCAATTTCGAGAATACTCTCGTGCCACTGAGTTGATCGAATAATTTGCTTATGCGAGAAATTGGATACTTAATCTTGATGGTCACCCAATTTAACTCTCGATGGTTGATACACATTCTCCACGTGCCATCTTTCTTCTTGACCAAAAAAATAGGAGCTTTCCACGGTGAACCGCTGCTGCGAATCCAACCCTTCTTAAATAATTCAGTGTATCTTCATCTCTTCCAGTTCTAACGGTGCCATCGGATAATAAGCCATCGAAATTGGCGCTGCTCCAGAAATAAGATCAATCACGAACTCTACATCTCATTTTGGCGGTTGTTATCGCCAAATTTTTTGGGGTCAGTGCCAGTTGTTCCCTTATAAAAATAAAGGGAAGCTCCACGTGTTAAACACGTGTACCCACATGCAAAGCATGTAACTATCGCTTCAAATAGGATTAAATCCTTGAGCGCCTCACGTGTTTCCTACGTGAGCACCAGCGCCAGCCTCTGTTAAGATTAAATTCTATAGTGGCACCTCACGTGGAACACACGTGAGCACCGGCATGCAAATCATGAAGGTGACTAGTTATAAAAGAATTAAATTCTTAGGCAGCGCCCTCGTGCATAGCACGTGAGCGTCAGCGTCCAAATTAAAGAGGGTAGAATTAAATTCTACATGGGGAATATTTCCCTAAAATCTGGGATATTTTCTGTTAAACAGAGTTGTTGGATCAAAAATAAAATGGTGACTATAAATTATCAAAATGATAGAATTAAATTCTATGGGGAAAAATATCTCCCTGATCAAATATTCTTTGTTAAACGGAGAGCCGTTGGATCTGTTGGCTATAGTGACCTCAAGGCAATTATTGTAATCGCAGGTAGGTGATTATGATAATTGAGTGAAGATCTATATGGATAGAACAGTCTTACTCAGGATGATAGTACGCAATCTGGTTTGTCTTTATCATCATGTACATGCATTATGTGGTATTACAGATCACTATTATATGTGATAGAGCCCATAGGATTCTTGCTTGACTAGCAGAAATATGATGGCGATCATATACGTGAGAGCTGGGTAGTCAATAAGCACATCCTTAAATATCCCTAGTTGAGAGAGTATCGAGACTGGGCATCGATACTCCAGAGTAGACTAGTGTATACTGATCGAGACCCCGACGAGGGGCGGTGGCCGGTCTCATAAGCCATTGGTGTCAGTTTGTCACCTAAAATAGTATACAGACGCTCATTGGGTTATGAGTACATTGGACGGACTTGTCGAGAACATGCTAGTTGGTATTATACCTATTGTCAGATAGCAGTTCCCAGATGACATGTGTATAGGTTAGTCTGTCGATCTGAGATCGTCATTTGTCTCGTGTGAGTTCCTACTATGCTTTGATTACTACCTTACCATGGCTCAAAAGAGCCGTGCAAATAGGTTTTAGTTGAGTACAGTCCCGAGCTACATGGAGGTAGTGAGTGGATCATCGGGGATTCGTCTCTCCCGATATTGGGGGTTGATATTGCGTGGTGCAGGGTGGCCATCACTATAAATCCTTGGCCAGGGTAGATGAGAATTACTGAGTTGGATCAGTAGTTTCTTAGTTGATGATGGGCTTCATACCGACATGAAATATCGCGTTGTTAGGGGTCTGACTTTATCCACCCCTAGACCCGATATGCGATACTCTTAGACGAACAGACTGGACTGTACGGAGATTGTCATGGACAGGCTCAGTAGGTGTTTAGATGAGTTTGCTCGTTGTCCACCCTTTCGCTCAATACCTGGGTACCCATTATGTACAGTGAAGGGTCCCGGCAGCGCCCCGGCCATCGAAACGCGGTCAAAATGCGGAACAAAAATTTATCAAACCGGCGCTACCGCTACCCGATTCCCGGATCGGCCTTAAACCCTAAACTAGAAAACTAACTAAGAGTTAGAAAGGTTATACCGAGTTGATCCGTGTCCTTCGGTCTTCATTCCAAGCTCCTAGTGATCCTTTGACGATGTTTGGTTGCCGGTCTTCCTCCATCTCCGATGTCCACTCAAGGGAAACGGGGTAAGCTCCAACCTCGTCGAACGAGAAAACCGATGCTCCAACTTCGCTAGGGATGGAGAGTGGGGGTGTATGAAAGTGTCACTACATTTTTATCTCAACATCTATGCTCATGGGAGCAACCAAAGAAGAAGATGAAGGAGGTGATGAAAACTTGGCATGAGGCAACCAAAATGGCTAAGTCTTTTGTGTGAATGAGAGAGTGAGGGAGTAATGCAAGTGTAAAAATGAGCCAAACGAAATTAACCCCTATCCAAAAGAATGGCAGGCCCCTCATCTCACCTCCACACAAAAAAAGTCATTTTTATTTTCCAATTAAACAATTCAAACCATTAACCAAATGTGCACCATACTTTGCAGCATGCCTCAAAACCATACCTCCTTTCCACCTCATTTACCAAATGATTTTCAATAAAGAAAATCATTAATGAGGTGGCACCTTCTAGAAGCTATTCCGTAAAAAATACGGAATACTTCCTGGTACATTTACCGAAATACATATAAGCGTATTCGTACCAAAATACGAATAGCCGAGAGAGAAAACGAATAGTGAACAATAATACTAGAATACGTATATACAAATACATATATAAATTATTAAATCAAAACCCGATTTAATAATCCGGCTTAATCCTAAGCCGCTACTATTATCAACCGTCCGATTAAAGTCTGCGCAGCAAGTGCACATATTTAATCGGACACCTGTATGTATCAACATACGCCATGTACACTATATCGCCTGAACCGTGAAAACCCTCTGTGTGGGACTCTAAAGACTCGTCAATACGCTGGCAGTGGGTTTAACCACAAACACGTCAGCGGCACTAGCTGTACGTAACGACTACCCAGGTATTGAGCGAATGGGAGGCCGACGAGCAAACTCATGCAGAACCCTTACTGAGCCTGACAGTGACAATATCTGCACAGTCCGGTCTGTTCATCTAAGAGTATCGCATATCGAGACTAGGGGGGTGGATAAAGTCAGACCCCCAACAACGCGATATTTAGTGTCGGTATGTAACCCATCACCACCTGAGAAACTATCGATCCTGGATCGATAAGTGGCCACAGATTTATGGTGATGGCCATCCGTACACAATGCGACATCAACCCCCAATACCGGAAGAGACGAATCCCCGACGATCTGATCACTGCCTCCATGTGGCTCGGGACTGTACCCAACTAAAACCTGTTTGCACGACTCCTTTGAGCCGTGGTAGGGTAGTAATCAAAGCACAGTGGGAACTCACACGAGACAAATGACGACCTCAGGTCGACATACTAACCTGTATACATGTCACCTAGGAACTGCTATCTGACAATAGGTATAATACCAACTAGCAGGTTCCCGGCGAGTCTGTCCAGTGTACTCATAACCCAATGAGCACATGTATACTATCTTAGGTGAACAAACTAGCACCAATGGCTTGTGAGACCTGGCCACCGCCCCTCGTCGGGGTCTCGATCAGTATACACTAGTCTACACTGGAGTATCGATGCCCGGTCTCGATACTCCTACGACTAGGGACATTTAAGGATGTGCTTATAGACTCCAGCTCCCACATATATGATCGCCATCATACTGCTGGCAGTCAAGCAAGAATCCTAAGGGCTCTATCAACACGTACATGATGATAAAGACAAACCAAATAGCATACTATCGTCTTGAGTAAGACTGTTTTATCGGTATAGGTCCTACCTCAATCATCATAATCACAAGTCCTCGACTATGATAATTGCCTTGAGGGCACTATAGCCAACAATCTCCCACTTGCACTTAAGGCCAATTATTGCGATGTCGCATACTCACAGCCCGTGTGATACTGAACACCCAACTTCTCTACTAATCAGTTTCGCAAAGCCCGTTTGCAAAAATGATTGCGTTCGAGAAATATTCTCAGTGAGTGGATCCGCTCCAATGTTTCTTTCCGTATCTCTCTATATCTCAACTTCGCAGAGAAAAGCTACCTCCCGAAATGAGCAATACTTGTCTTAGAATTTTTCTGGATATCTGATGGGACCCAGTTCACAAATGAACTCCAAATCCAGCAAACTACTTAGACTGTATCATCCACTGAATTTAATCAGTATCCTGCGCTATGCCTTTCCTCAGTATCCGCTTGGACCATCTGTCCAACATACTGTCCCTCAAAAGAGGGAAAACTATAAGTCTGACAGTCACTCTATCATCCAGGTCACCTTGGAAGCGTGAAATGACAACCGTCTCCTGAAGGAGGCTGCCGTTATCATATCACTAGAACATCCATTTATGTTCAATAACTTCTTACCAATGTTTCTCCAGAATTGGATTAATATATCTGCTTATTACATCTAGTACAAAAGCAATATCTGGTGTGGTACTTGACATTTCATGATTAACTCAATTGCCTAAGCAAGTGATATGTTAATCATGTAGATCCCTCTCCCCTTTAGTCTATAAGACGCCTTTAGAGAGGTTGACTCCATCACCTGTAGGTTCACCACCATGCCAAGAGTCATCCATTTAATGTTAAAGAACCCAGATTAGGATACTTCCCAAATCTAGATCTAAAACCATAGATCTAGTAACCAAAAAACTTGATATTACATCCATATCCTGTGTGGAGAAACAACTTTGTGACCCCCATAGTACAACCGATCGTAGTATAGGAATATGTTTTCCTATCAAGTGCATGTCATCCCAAATCCTCGGACATCATACCCTACTACCTTCTTACCAGATCCATCTCCTATTCTGATGAGGTCAAAGCCTATGACTGTCACATTAAAATTAGATGATCTGTTTCTGCTATACCTGCTTTAGTCTATAAATAGACATAAGCTATTTGCCCACTATGCTTCCGTTGCTCCCACTGACTACAACAACCCTCTGGCAGAGTCATATACACGTGCACTTCTAAAGCTAGTTTAGAACGACGCTATACTCATCCTCCTGCCGGGTCTTATAGTCTTGAACAGCAGCAATGGCAAGTGTGGGTAAACAAGAACTCCCTGTCACCATCTCTGAGAAGACCGAAGTACCTCTCGGGTGCCTGAGGTTACCCACCAAATCTGCGAAGTGGCTAATGGAATGTCGAATCTAATTGAATCCTTAGGTTCTATTAAATTTCCAGTGATCGTTTGTGGTTCTGGAATCACTTCCAGTTCTACCATACTCCCACTTTTGTTTTCTGAAAAAATCCATTTTATTAAAACTGTGGCGAGTCAAGAACAATATAAATACTGATCTTCTTGATGGTGGAAAATTAACCCTCGTCAAAGCGGGATAACCCACAATCAGCCATTACTGAAACGTGCCTTGAATTTATCTGGATTCTGGTTTTAAGCATCAGCCGAACAACTCCCTATATCTTAACATCGTTAAGATATAAATTGATTATATATATATCTAATATAGAAACAAAAGCACTAATCTAATTTGAACCAGATTCAAAATCATGCAGCTGTCTCCAGTGCATATCAACCAAACGGAAAGAGGACAATCAGCATTACTCATCTAGGAGTGCATCCATATATGAGTAACCCGAAGGAGAATCAAGTTCTCAAAACCATTACTATCAATGGAATACCTAACACAAGTATCTACATCTTCAACTTCCTCGAAGAATCCTGATACTTACAGTAAATGGTTCTCTACTTTATTCTTATACCTATAACTTCTGAATATCTGGACCTTGCATTGCAACGAAATACATGTCCGGAATTGGAGAAGTCATAAGTAAACAGAATATAGTACGAGTACCAACCCCTTTGTCCTAATGGACACTGGACAACATACAGTACTTTGTATAAGTCCCCTGAGTTCAATAACTCAAACCCTGTGCGTCGTAGATTGAAAAACTGTACTATGGTTAAGAAGAGTTACGCCGCTGTTGAATGCACCTTACTTAATCATCAACTGATATAGGTAAATTTCATAGACATAATATCAAAAAGTTATATCTCACTTTATAAAATAAATATACAGATATATCAGTTTGAAATTGGTGCATAACAACGGATATTCAAAACCAAATATTTGCCATCCGGCAAAAACCAGATGATTTCCTCAAATATCACCAATTACAACGAATTCCGATATAATGAGGATCTAATCACCCAATTCCTAATATGTTACTCTCACTCACCATCTATAATATCATACATATGTGAGAAACTGATCTGGTAAATACATACTCTGGAGTTAGATTCTAATCGGGAAAACAGTTTTCAATTAATATCGCACAGTAAAACTGAAACATGAAAATGTTTCAAAATGGTTAACTGGTATTCCTAGTAACGCCTCTTCCATTATCCTGAATCATGACAGTAACCATATACTTACATCCCTTCTCTGCAATCCATTTATTATGTCTTTACTTATTACCTTCTGTACACCTCCTTTACGCTAATTGGTTTTCTTCATTCCCTACCTTTCGGCACCAGCCTAAGGTTTGGAAGAAGACTATCCAATAAGTGTAATAGGTGTACTTTCCTAATCCTAGGAGCCTATGCAACCTGAGAGAAGGTAAAGAGAAAAGACAGCCGAATAATCCTATTCAATCTCTCCAGAACCAGAATCCATCCTCGAAAAAGTTCCTTCGAGTTCGTATGTAACTATACGATGGATTTATTCAATGGAAGTGGATATATGTAGTGATACGGAGTGTCCTAGAGAAATGCAAAGTGGATGTAGGAGTGGCAGGGGTATACATGGTCTTTGTCGTGAATGATGGTGATCGCAATTTTCTTTGCCATTATTCTAATCCTTTTATATGTCTTTGCTTATTACCTTCTGTACACCACAGTTAAGCTTGTTGGTTTTCTTCCTTCCCTACCATTCGGCACCTGCCTATGGTTTGGATGAAGACTATCCAATAAGCTCAATAGGTGTACCCTCTCCTAATCCTAGGAGCCCTCACAACCTGAGAGAAGGTAAAGAGAAAAGACAAGCGAATAATCCTATTCAATCTCTCCAGAACCAGAATCCATCCTCGAAAAAGTTCCTTCGAGTTCGTATGTAACTATACGATGGATTTATCCAATGAAAGTAGATGTTCGTAGTGATACGAGGTGTTCTGGAGAAAAGCAAAAGGTGATATAGAAGTGGCAATGATGTATGCGATACCGTGACATTCCAAAAGCCAAAGTATTTTAAGAAGGTTCGGTCAACTTGGTTTCATGAGTTTTAGTCAAAGATCGGGTCATAGTCACAGCCAGAGAGAGAGAAGAAACACTCAGCGTGCACTCTAACCTAGATCAGAATGGTTAATCATTTTATCTAATCTGGATGGCTCCCACCGTTTCCTCGAATTCTCCTCCAAACCCAAAGGAGAATTAGTCGGAATCACCCGAGGAATAATCCTACTCATCAGTGGGAATCGGGATCCAACTATCATCGCATGATAACTTGATGGAAGCCACTCAAGTCACCACAATCCAGAAGGTATGCGCAAACCTGGCAAGTTTCCTGTATGTTTGAAACTCCCGATATGAGTTTTTACCCCTAGAAGTTTATGACCATGACTTTGGCCAACAAATCATAACCCGCAAGTCAAGTTCTACTCGTTATTGTCCTGATTGATTTAGACCCACCCACCCACACCCTTGACTTTGGCCAACAAAGTGGTACGACTGTCCTAAACCAATGCATATCCATGCAACGGACAAGCAACACACAGCTACCGCACACGATGCCTTGACTTTGGCTAACAAACACCGCACGAATACTATGCACTACTTATCCGAAATGACGGAGGGATACGGCTGGTTTTTGGCGAAAAACCTTTAACGTAATGAACTTGATATCGTTGAAGGAATCCAAGTGGTTTTTATAAATATATAGTGGCGAAAAAATTTGCTAAAGAGGTCATTCCCGGTGAAGGGATCTCGGCTCTTTTCCCGTCGAATGGAGTGCAGGATATCCCAAACTGAATACCACGATGCAAAGCAAAAATAATTGACTATAGTAAAGTTATTACGTTGACGCAAACTTTTACCCAAGGGGTCACTCCCGATGAAGGGATCTCGGCCCTTACCTCGTCGAATGAGGTGCAGGATATTCCAAAATGAATACCACGATGCAAAGCAAAAGTGTACGTCTGTAATGTCAGTTTTTTAAAAACTTGGTTCCAACAACATCATATATATAGGTTTGTTTTATCCTTGCATTGATAAGAATCTATGCAGTCCCATCAATTAATCACACCAGAAAAGAACAAAAATAAAATGTACGTATATGTCATCCGCATTCGCCACTGGGTCCCGTCATCACCCGTTAGGTTACTTAACTAACGACAGAGCGGGGACTGGGCTAGCGCGGGTGCAAAACATATACAACATCTACTAGTATATATAAATATATATAACAATTGTCCCAGGCATGATATAAAGCAACATCACAGAAATATCATAGAAGCAATACAGAATGGTGGATAATCTGGCGCCCCAGGTTTCACTTGAGCCGCAAGTGAGACCCGACGTTTCCTTTCGTGTGGATAGCATGTGCAATGAAACCTATACCCCCTACGAGTGCGGCAAATAGCCCGCCAATTCTAGAGTAAGGTCCCCTCCGTCCCAACGCCATGAGATGCGGACCCGTTGCCCTCTAAAATCCGGTTATTCGTGCACCCCACCGCGGGGTAATCCTAGTACAGAAAAGAAAATAATATACAAGGGTGACATCGACCTCGGCCCGGTCGTGTTCCAAAAGAATAATATACAAACTAGCAGTGACGGCAGTCCACATGTCAGACGGTCGCCCCGCAATATCAAATGTACAAATGAAATTAAACTGCACTAACATTGCACCATTGCTATCCACCATAACGATCCAACCAACATCACAGCACAACATAGAATATTAACTTGAATGCCACGTTCGCAAACTCGTCTAAAAGAACATATAGCAGTTTGACGAGTTTACCGATCAAATGACATTCACGGTCGCAGATATAAATGTATGTACTGTTAAACGCCCACTTAAAATATCGATCGACTAAATTCCAATTTGGCCCCAATAGAAAAACAACACTTCACAGAAATCTGGGCCCACAAAAAAGAATATGTTAAAAATCACAATTCCAAGTCAGAGGGCTACAGGAAAATTTTGGAAGCCCGTCGCCACTAAATGGCCGCGGAACCGCCGCCAATAGGGGGTAAGTGCGGTGGTTCCGCGGCGCTTTTGATGCTTCAGGAGACCAAATATTTTTTGTACCCTACAAAAAGCCTGCACGGATTTTTAAGCCACTGGAAATTATTTTTTGACCACTTTTGAATATCGGCAGAGAACAGAACAATGGAATCGTGTTTTCGGAAATTTCCGTCGATCGATCTTTTAAGCACATTTAAACAAGCTAGTAAGGGGTTTAAAAGGTGTCTCTGATACCATGAAAGGTCCCGGCAGGGCCCCGGCCATCGAAACGCGGCCAAAATACGGAACAAAAATTTATCAAACCGGCACTACCGCTACCCGATTCCCGTATCGGCGTTAAACCCTAAACTAGCAAACTAACTAAGAGTTAGAAAGGTTATACCGAGTTGATCCGTGTCCTCCGGTTTTCATTCCAAGCTCCTAGTGATCCTTTGACGATGTTTGGTTGCCGGTCTTCCTCCATCTCCGATGATCCACTTGAGGGAAACGGCGCAAGCTCCAACCTCGTCGAACGAGATAACCGATGCTCCAACGTCGCTAGCGATGGAGAGTGGGGGTGTATGAAAGCGTCACTACATTTTTCTCTCAACATCTATGCTCATGGGAGCAACCAAAGAAGAAGATGAAGGAGGTGATGAAAACTTGGCATGAGGCAACCAAAATGGCTAAGTCTTTTGTGTGAATGAAAGAGTGAGGGAGTAGTGCAAGTGTAAAAATGAGCCAAATGAAATTAACCCCCATCCAAAAGAATGGCCGGCCCCTCATCTCACCTCCACACAAAAAAAGTCATTTTTATTTTCCAATTAAACAATGCAAATCATTAAACAAATGTGCACCATACTTTGCACCATGCCTCAAAACCATACCTCCTTTCCACCTCATTTCCCAAATGATTTTCAATAAAGAAAATCATTAATGAGGTGGCACCTTCTAGAAGCTATTCCGTATAAAATACGGAATACTTTCCGGTACATGTACCGAAATACATATACGTGTATTCGTACCAAAATACGAATAGCCGAGAGAGAAAACGAATAGTGAGCAATAATACTAGAATACGTATATACAAATACATATATAAATTATTAAATCAAAACCCGATTTAATAATCCGGCTTAATTCTAAGCCGCTAGTATTATCAACCGTCCGATTAAAGTCCGCGCAGCAAGTGCACATATTTAATCGGACACCTGTATGTATCAACATACGCCATGTACACCATATCTCCTGAACCGTGAAAACCCTTTGTGTGGGACTCTAAAGACTCGTCAATACGCTGGCAGTAGGTTTAACCACAAGCACGTCAGCGGCACTAGCTGTACGTAACGGCTACCCAGATATTGAGCGAAAGGGAGGTCGACGAGAAAACTCATGCAGAACCCCTACTGAGCCTGACAGTGACAATATCCACACAGTCCGGTTTGTTCGTCTAAGAGTATCTCATATCGAGTCTAGGGGGGTGGATAAAGTCAGACCCCCAACAACGCGATATTTAGTATCGGTATGTAACCCATCACCACCTGAGAAACTATCGATCCTGGATCGATAATTATCGTCCACCGTGGCCACGGATTTATGGTGATGGCCATCCGTACACAACGCGACATCAACCCCCAATACCGGGAGAGATGAATCCCTGACGATCCGATCATTGCCTCCATGTGGTTCGGGACTGTACCCAACTAAAACCTGTTTGCACGACTCCTTTGAGCCGTGGTAGGGTAGTAATCAAAGCACAGTGGGAACTCACACGAGACAAATGACGATCTCAGGTCGACATACTAACCTGTACACATGTCACCTGGGAACTGCTATCTGATAATAGGTATAATACCAACTAGCAGGTTCCCGGCGAGTCCGTCCAGTGTACTCATAACCCAATGAGCACCTGTATACTATCTTAGGTGAACAAACTAACACTAATGGCTTGTGAGACCTGGCCACCGCCCCTCGTCGGGGTCTCGATCAGTATACACTAGTCTACACTGGAGTATCGATACCCGGTTTCGATACTCCTACGACTAGGGACATTTAAGAATGTGCTTATAGACTCTAGCTCCCACATATATGATCGCCATCATACTGCTGGCAGTCAAGCAAGAATCCTAAGGGCTCTATCAACACGTACATAATGATAAAGACAAACCAGATAGCATACTATCATCTTGAGTAAGACTGTTTTATCGGTATAGGTCCTACCTCAATCATCATAATCACAAGTCCACGACTATGATAATTGCCTTGAGGGCACTATACCCAACATACAGCTAGTGCCGCTGACGTGCTTGTGGTTAAACTCACTGCCAGCGTATTGACGAGTCTTTAGAGTCCCATACAGAGGGTTTCCCTGCTTCGGGCGAAACGATGTAGAGACCGTATGGTATTACGGCAGGGTTTGATCATATACGTTTACTTGTGCACGTATCATGATTCGGACGGTTAATATTAGTGGGCTTTGGTGTAAGCCGAATCCTAGTATTATATTATTGGATTATTTTTGTTTCTTTGTATTCGTATACAGATACATGTATATATATACGGTGAGGGGTATTCTTGAAATTTATTACAAGGTGGTTCTAGAAGAAGACACCTCATTTGTGTTTTAACCATTTAGATTAAATGGTTAATGAGGTGGAAGAGATGAGGTATTGTTTACATTAAATGAAGCATGGCTCACTTGGTGACTTATGGGGTGACTCATGGGTCACTATTGAAGCATGCTTGATTTATTTGTGTTGTGAGATAGTTTGGTATGCTAGAGTTTTCTTGAGTTCACAAGACTTAGCCATTTTTCTATGGTGACTTCACTCACTACACTCATCTCCTCAAGGTCCCTAACGCCAAAAACTGTTAGTTGCTTAGGGGGTGGTTCAAATTCTGTCTCAGCAACCTACTGAAAAATGGGTGGCTTCCTTCTTCTACCTCCACCCTAAAGTCTCATGTGTTGAGAAAACCAGGGTGTTATGAGACATATTAATTCATATTTAGACTCTACATCCTCTGGGCTATCTAGTTTAGCGAACTAGATACCTTAGTTATCTCGGTTTTGAGGTTGGAGCTTGAACTGCAAATTCTCAGGTGGATCATCTTCGAGGAAAGGAGACCAGAGGCCAAACTCGATTCATGACGCCTCTAGGAGCTTAGAAATATGGTAAAAGACCGAAGGACACGGATTATTCGTTATAACCATTCTAACTCCTCTTTAGTTTGCTAGCTTATAGGTTTATGGTAGATCCGGGTTATCGGGTTGTTCTAGCGCCAGTTTATAAAAATTTTGTTCCGCAAACGGTCACGGTTGATGGTCAGGACACTGGCATAACCCAACATGGTATCAGGGCCAGCCCATAAACCCATAACAAGCAGTTTAAACGATGTTTAAAGTAACAAAATCAAAACAACTCCGAAACAATCTGAAGAATATTCAAGTTTCTGTCGATTTTTTATAGTCTTCAAAAATTATTTTAAACAATTGCAGAAGGCTATTCATGTCGTAACTAGAAAACCACCGAAACACGACACCCAAAGACCAAAATTTGGCCGGCGAGATTGCCAGAAAAACCGGCCTGGCCTGGCCCACTTTGGTTCTGGGACTCAAAGTTTTTGTGGTGTTCTAGGCTCTTGAATATTGGTTTTCAGGTGTTGTTTGTTTTTGCCTAGATTTCATATTCTGTCATCTCTTAGTTTGAGGCAATACTGAGTATTTCGAAGTCGCTATTTTAACATTGTTTATTAGTTTATCAGTGCATACATTACTATCTACGACCGTGAATGTCATTAGAGTGGTATAACTCGTCTAACTGCTATATATTCTTTTAGACGGGTTTACTAACATGACATTCACGTTGATGTTTTGTGTTGTGCTGAGGTTGTGGTTCGATTGTCATGGTGGATAGCCAGTGTTGCAATGATAGTTGTATAGTTCAGATTCATTTGTACATTTGTTATTGCGGGGCGAGCGTCCGACATGTGGACTGCCGTCTCTGCCAGTTTGTATATTATTTGTTTGGGGCACGACCGGGTTAAGGTCGATGTCACCCTTGTACATATATTTTCATTTTCTGTACTAAGATTACCCCGTTGTGGAGTACTCGAATAGCCGGATTCTAGAGGGCAACGGGCCGGCATCTCATGGCGTTGAGATGGAGGGGGCCTCACTCTAGAATTGGTGGGCTGTTCGACGCATTCGTAGGGGGTACAAGTTGACCCACGGAGGGGTGATCAAGTTATCGGATTCCCTGAAGTGCTGGGTAGCCCATTCACTTTGTTGATTGGGGTTGCCTCACTTTTGGGATTGGCGGGTAACTTGTCGTGCTCGTAAGGGTCCAGATTTTCATTGCACAGGCTATCCACACGACAGGGAACGTCGGGTCTCATTTGCGGCTCAAATGAAACCTGAGGCTCCAAGATTATCCACCATTCTATGTTGCTTGCTAAGATTCTGTGATGTTGCTTATATCATGCCTGGGACGAATGTTACATATATTTATATATATACTGGTGGATGTTGTATATGTGTTGCATCCACGCTAGTCCAGCCCCCGCTCTGCAGTTAGTTAAGTAACTTAACGGTGCATGACGGGACCCCATGGCGAATGTGGATGGTATATATGTACATTGTATTTTCGTACTTTTCTGGTATGATATGGATTAACTGATGGGACTGCATTAATTCTGATTAATGCAAGGAAAACAAACCTATATATGATGTTGTTGGAACCAAGTTTTTGAAAACTGACATTACAGACGTTTCTTTTTGCTTTGCACAGTGGTATTCGGTTATGAATATCCAGCACCTCATTCGACGAGGCAAGAGCCGAGATCCCTTTACCGGGAGTGACCTCTCGGGCAAAAGTTTACGTCAGTGTAATAACTTCACTATAGTCGATTCTTTTGCTCTGCATCGTGGTATTCAGTTTGGAATATCCTGCACCTCATTCGATGAGGAAAGAGCCGAGATCCCTTCACAGGGAGTGACCTATTTAGCAAAAGTTTACGCCACTATATATTTGTAAAACTACTCGGTACCTTCAATGATATCAAGTTTATTACGTTAAAGGGTTTTTTGCCAAAAACCCAGCCGTAGCCCTCCGTCGTTTCAGATAAGTAGCAGTTAGTATTCGTGCTATGTATGTTGGTCTCTATCAAGGCATAGTGAACGGTATCTAAATGTTACTTATCTGTTGCATTTTAGGATGCGATTAATTAGGATAGTTACATAGCCACGTTGGTCTCTATCAAAGGTTTATGCATGTGGGTCTAAGTTAGTCCAGGATAATGACAGGTTGAACTTAACTTGCGACTTATGGTATGTTGGTCTTTATCCAGACCATATGACGCTTGGGGTAAAAAACACATCGGGAGTTTCAAATATACAGGAGACTTGCCAGGCATGCGCATACCTTCTGGAGTGTGGTGATTTGAGTGGCTTCCATCAAGTTATCATGCGATGATAGTTGGATCCCGATTCCCACTGATGAGTAGGTGTTACTCCTCGGGTGATTTTCAGATGATCCCGACTAATTCTCTTTTTAGGGTTTAAAAGAGAATTTGAGGAAAAGTAGGAGCCATCCTGATTAGATAAAGTGATTAACCAATCTGATCTAGGTTAGAGTGCACGCCGAGTGTTTCTTTTCTCTCTCTCTCTCTTTGGCAGCGACCATGGCCTGACCTTAAAAACTCATGAACCAAGTTAACCAAACCTTCTTAAAAACATGATTGATCTCAAAAACTATCTATTACTGCAATCAAGAACGGCGTCGCATGAAGCTAGCCGGTGAGTACGAGTCGGTCCACAGGGATGTTGTGAATTTTCTAATCGCTCTTATGAGTTAATTCCGATGGGAGCCGGATTGATTATTAAATCTAAAAACTAAATTAATCTATATCTAAGTCTTGCTAGGGTTAGGTCTAGGTTAAGTTTGGAAAGTCTATAAATCTCACCGCTTTCTATACCCCATCTGAAGATCTAATTAGGTGTTATGGTAAATATTAATAAAAGGGATTAGGATGATTGGGAAGATTGTTCTTCCTCTAGATCCTTGTCCTTCCTTTCTTAATCTTTACCCTAACTTCCATGGAAAACCTTAAAATCCAGGCCTTTAGACTACGGTATCACCACTACCTCATGGGTAGAGTGCCGTAGGGAGCAGAATAAGAAGGTATGAATGGAGTTCTATGAAAATATATGACGGGCAAGAAAGGGGATGAGAGATCTTCGTCTCTCAAACCTTCCCCAGATCTAACCCTAACAAGCGAGGAGACTACTCACTCATTAGGGAATTAAAATACATTTATCTAGGGCAGAGAATAAAAATTACCTAGGGCAAGAATTGAAATCTAAACTAGGGCAATTAAATAAATCTACTTACTTTACAGACAACTCTCTCCAAACATTTACACAGGGTTGTCAGATCTGAATAGATGATATGAAAAGAGGCATCGATGCTCTCCAAAAGAATTCTAAATTTTATTCATAGAAAGAGGCATAGGGAGGCATGAAAGAATATAATGATTTGGACTTCTATTTATAGGAGATAGAAACCCTAGGTTACAATTGATTCGCATGTCTATATTTACCAAAATATCCTTAGGAAGACCTAGTCAAAGTAGACTTCCAAGCTTTGGTAAAATTTTATGTTTGGAAATTTTGGAACTGATTCTGGGCTTCTTGGGTTTTTTATTTCTTTGGATCTTTATTCAATTTGGCTTCTCTATTTCTTCCAGATCTCCAGTGAACAATTGAAGTGGACTTTGAATCGTTTGCTTTGTAATCTTGGACCTTGCGTTGCCTTGTACTGATCTTTTGTGTATGCTTGATTAAGATCCTTCTATTTGTTGGTCAAAATCCCTTTTTTATGTCTTCTTTTGTCTTTTTCACTGTTTTCGCTTCAAGATCCTGTAACCTGTAATATGTAGCAGACATGCGTCAAAAGCACCTGTTTATTTATAAAAATAATAAGAATGGGGAATATAATAATACAAAATTATGGTGTGAACAAAACACTTTGGCTTTTAGATTGTCATTGAGTCGCATATATCATTGCCGCTCCTACATCCCCTTTGCATTTCTCCAGAACACTCCGTATCACTACGAAAATCCATATTTCTTGGATATGACATCGTATAGTTACATACGAACTCGAAGGAACTTGTTCCAGTTCGAGGATGGTTTCTGGTTCTGGAGAAATTGAATTGGATTATTCGGTTGTCTTTTATCTTTACCTTCTCTCAGGCTGCGAGCGCTCATGGTATTAGAAGAGTACACCTATTGCGTTTATTAGATAGTCTTCTTCTAAACCATAGGTAGGAGCTGAAAGGCAGGGAATGAAGAAAACCAATTAGTCTAAGTGTGGTGTATAGATGGTAATAAGTAAAGACATATAAATGGATTAGATAAAGGGCAAAAGAAATTGCGACTGTTATCATTCACAACGAAATAACGTATACCCCTGCCACTCCTATATCACCTTTGCATTTCCCCAGAACACTCCATATCATTAGGAAGATCCACATTTCTTGGATATTTCATCGTATAGTTACATACGAACTCGAAGAACTTGTTCCAGTTCGATGATGGTTTTTTGGTTCAGGAGAAATAGAATAAGGATTATTCTGTTGTCTTTTCTCTTAACCTTCTCTCAGGTTGCGAGAGCTCATAGTATTAGGAGAGTACACTTATTGTGCTTATTGGATGGTCATTTTCTAAACCTTAGGCTGGTGCCGAAGGGTAGGGAAGGAAGAAAATCAATTAGCCTAAGTTTGGTGTACAGAAAGTAATAAGTAAAGACATATAAAGGGATTGGAGTGAGAGTAAGGAAGTATACGACTACTGTCATGAATCTGGATAGTGGAAGAGGTATTACTAGGAATACCCGGCAACCCTTTCGAAACATTCTCATGTTTCAGTTTTACTATGCGGGGTTAATTGAAAACTGTTTTCCCAATTAGATTCTAACTCCAGGGTATGTATTTACCAGATTTAATTCTCACATCTGTATGGTGTTATAGATGGTGGGTGGGAGTAAGATATTGGGAATTAGATGATTATATCCTTTATATATCGGAATTCTTTGTAATTGGTGATATTTGAGGAAATCACTTGGGTTTTACCTAACGGCAAATATTTGGTTTTGAATATCCGTCATTATGAACCAATTTCAAACTGATATATCTGTACGTTTATTTTATAAAGTGAGATATAACTTTTTGAAATTATGTCTATCCCATTTACTTATATCAGTTGATGGTTAGGTAAAGTGCATTCAACAATGGTGTAATTCTTCTTAACCATGGTACAATTTTCAACCTTCGACGCACAGGGTTTGAGTTGTTAAACTCAGTGGACTTATACAAAGTATTGTATGTTGTCCGATGTCCATTAGGATATAAGATTGGAACTCGTACTATATTCTGTTTACTCATGACTTCTCTAGTTTTAAACAAGTATTTCGTTGAAATACAATGTCTAAATTTTGAGAAGTTATAGGTATAGGAATAAGGTAGAGAACCATTTGTTGCAAGTATCAGTATTCTTCAAGGTGTTTGTAAATGTAGATACTTGTGTTTGGTATTCCGTCGTAAGTAATAATTTTGAGAACTTGCTTCTCTTTTAGGTTACTCATAAGTGGATACATTCCTTAATGAGTAATGTTTCTTGGCCTCCTTCCATTTGGTTGATATACACTGAAAATGGCTGCATGATTTTTGAATCTGGTTCCAGTTAAATTAATGCATTTGTTTCTATATTGGATATATAGAATGGATTCATATTTTAACGATGTTAAGGTATATGGAGTTGTCCGGCTTATGCTTAAAACCAGAATCTAGATAAACTCAAGGCATGTTTCAGTAATGGCAGTTTGTGGGTTATCTCGGGCTTTGACGAGGGTTAACTTTATATCATCTGGAAGATCAATAGTTATATTGTTCTTGACTCACCACTTTAGTAAAATGGATTCTTTTCAGAAAATATTAGTGGGAGTATGGTAGAACTAGAAGTGATTTCAGAACCATAAACGATTACTGAAAATTTAGAAGAACCTAAAGATTCAAATAGTTTCGACGATCTATTAGCCACTCCGCAGATTTGGTGGGTAACCTCAGGCACCCGAGAGGTACTTCGGTCTCCTCAAAGAAGGCGACATGGAGATTTTTGATTACCCAAACTTGCCACTATTGTTGTTCTAGACTATGAGATCTGGCAGGAGGATGAGTATAACGTCATTCTAAATTAGCTTTAGAAGTGCACGTGTATATGACTCTGCCAGATGGTTGTTATAGTCAGTGGGAGCAGCGGAAGCATAGTGGGCAAGTAGCTTATGTCTATTTATAGACTAAAGCAGGTACAACGGAGATGGATCAACTATTTTTGATGTGACAGTCATAGAGTTTGACTTCTGGTAAGAAGGTAGTAGGGAGTGATGTCTTGGTATTTGGATGGCATGCACTTGATAGGAAGAGATCTTTCTATACTACGATCGGTTATACTGTGGTTGTCACAAGGTGGTTTCTCCATATAGGATATTGATAAAATATCAGGGACTCTTGTGACTAGATCTATGGTTTTAGATCTAGATTTGGGAAGTGTCCCAATTTGGGTACTTTGACACTATTCTAAAGTGTTTTAGAATAGACGACTCCTGTCCTGGTGGTGTACCCGTAGGTGATGGAGTTACCCTTTCTAAAAAGATGTCTTTTAGACTGACGAGGAGAAGGATCTGCATGATTGGCATATCACTTGCTTAGGCAATTGAGTCAATTATGAGATGTCAAGTACAACACCAGATATTGATTTTGCACAGGCTGCAATAAGTGTATATTAATCCAATTATGGAGAAACATTGGGAAGCAGTTATGAACATAAGTGGATGTTCTTGGTATATGGTAATGACAGCCTCCTTCAGGAGGCGGTTATCATTTCAGGCTTCCAAGGTGACCTGGATGACAGAGTGACTGTCAGAGTTATAGTTTCCCCTCTTTTGAGGGGCAGTATATTATACAGGTGGTCTAAGCGGATACTGTGGAAGGCATGGCGTAGGATACTAATTAAATTCATTGGATGATACAGTCTAAGAAGTTTGTTGGATTTGGAGTTCATTTGTGAACTGGGTCAAAATTGAGATATAGAAAGATAAAGATCGAAACACTGGAGCGGATCCACTCATTGAGGCTATTTCTCGAACGCAATAGTTTCACAAACGAGCTTTGTGGTAGAGAAGTTGGGTGTTCGGTATCACACGGGCTGTGAGTATGCGACACCGCAATAATTAACCTTAAGTGCAAGTGGGAGATTGCCGGCTATAGTGCCCTCAAGGCAATTATTGTAATCGCAGACAGATGATTATGATGATTGAGGGAGGACCTATACGGATAGAACAGTCTTAATCAAGATGATAGTATACTATCTGGTTTGTCTTTATCATCATGCACATGCATTATGTGGTATTACAGATCACTATTACATGTTGATAGAGCCCATAGGATTCTTGCTTGACTGGCAGCATTATGATGGTGATCATATACATAAGAGTTGGGTGGTCTATAAGCACATCCTTTAATGTCCCTAGTCGAGAAAGTATCAAGACTGGGCATCAATACTCTAGAGTAAACCGGTATGTACTTATCAAGACCCCGACGAGGGGCGGTGGTCGGTCTCACAAGCCATTGGTGTCAGTTTGTCACCTAAGATAGTATACAGGTGCTCATTAGGTTATGAGTACACTGGACGGACTCACCGGGAACATGCTAGTTGGTATTATACCTATTGTCAGATAGCAGTTCCCAAGTGACATGTGTACAAGTTAGTCTGTCGACCTGAGATCGTCATTTGTATCGTATGAGTTCTTATTGTGCTTTGATTACCACCCTACCATGGCTCAAAGGAGTCGTGCAAACAAATTTTAATTGGGTACAGTCCCGAGCCACATGGAGGCAGTGAGCGGATCGTTAGGGATTCGTCTCTCCCGGTATTGGGGGTTGATGTCGCGAGGTGCATGGGTGGCCATTACCAGAAATGCTTAGCCAAGGTAGACGAGAATTACTGATTTGGATAAGTAATTTCACAGTTGGTGATGGGCTTCATACCGACACGAAATATCGTGTTATTAGGGGTTTGACTTTATCCACCCCTAGACCCGATATACGATACTCTTAGATGAACAAACCAGACTGTACGAAGATTGTCATGGATGGGCTCAGTAGGGATTCGGATGAGTTTGCTCGTCGGCCTCCCTTTCGCTCAATATCTGGATAGCCATTACGTACAGCTAGTGCCGTTGACATGCTTGTGGTTAAACCCAATGTCAGCGTATTGACGAGTCTTTAGAGTCCCACACAGAGAGTTTCCCTGCTTAGGGCAAAACGATGTAGAGGCCGTATGGTGTTACGGCAGGGTTCGATCATATACGTGCACTTGTGCACGTATCATGATTTGGACGGTTAATACTGGTGGGGTTTGGTTTAAGCCGAATCCTTGTATTATATTATTGGATTATTTTCGTCTCTTTGTATTCGTATACGGATACGGGTATGTATATACGGTGAGGGGTATTCTTGTAATTTATTACAATGTGCTTTTAGAAGAAGACACTTCATTTGTGTTTTAACCATTTAGATTAAATGGTTAATGAGGTGGAGGAGATGAGATGTTATTTGCATTAAATGAAGCATGTCTCACTTGGTGACTCATGGGTTACTATTGAAGCATACTTGATTTATTTGTGTTGTGAGATATTTTGGTATGCTAGAGTTTTCTTGAGTTCACAAGACTTAGCCATTTTTCCATGGTGGCTTCACTCACTACACTTTCATCTCCTCAAGCTTCCTTCTTCCACCTCCACCCTAAAAGTCTCATGTGTTGAGAAACCTAGGCTGTTATGAGACATGTTAATCCATCTTTAGACTCTACATCCTCTAGGCTATCTAGTTTAGCGAACTAGGTACCTTAGTTATCTCTGTTTTGAGGTTGGAGCTCGAACTACAAATCCTCAGGTGGATCATCTTCGATGGAGAGAGACCGGAGGCCAAACTCGATCCATAACGCCTCTAATAGCTTAGGAAGATGGTAAAAGACCGAAGGACACGGATCATTCGGTATAACCATTCTAACTCCTCTTTAGTTTGCTAGCGTATAGGTTTATGGTAGATCCGGATTATCGGGTTGTTCTAGTGTCAGTTTATAAAATTTTTATTCCGCAAACGGTCACGGTTGATGGCCAGGGCGCTGGCATTACCCAACAGGATCAAAGATCCAACGGTGATTTAAATCTTCAAATGATAGAATTAAATTCTATTTAGGAAATATTTTCCTTGATCTTTCTAATATGGAAAGATCTTTCCTTAACAGAGAATCTTGGATTTAAAATTCAATGATGATAAAATATCACCAATTAAATCATCTGATAGAATAAAATTCTATCTTAGGAAAATATTTTTCTAATCTTGTTAAACTAACAAGATATTTATATAACAGAATTAAATTCTATGTTAAGAAAATATATTCCTAATCTTGTTAAACTAAAAAGATATTCATATGATAGAATAAAATTCTATTTTAGGAAAATATTTCCTAATCTTGTTAAACAAACAAGAAATCTTCTCTGTTAAATAGAGAGCTTATGGATTAAAAATCCAACGGCGAATAAAATTCACCGACTGATCTAAAAGATCATTTTGATTGATCATGAAATCAATCATGATCTCTCAATGAGAGATTTTCTCAACAAATTGATTTTTCTCTTCTTCTATAAATAGAAGCAAAGAGATTAATCAAAGGTGGGGATAAAATGGAAAAAAGGGAACTCTTGATAAGCTTCTACAAAATACAGTGAGATCTTGAGAGAACAGATAATTTAATTCTCAAAGTAAGAAGACTCTTCTCCTTCAAAACACTCTAGGTAAATAAAAAAGGAGATATTAAAAGTATTCCTCTTGCCTAGTATAATGGATATAAGGGTTTAACCCTTCATATAAGAACTTAGTTCTTCCTCTAGTTTGAGATTTGTAAGAGCAAATCTCCCCACAAGTTGAGAATTTAATTCTCATCGGGAAGATTCTATTCTTCAGACTCAACATTTAGGGAAAAGAACTAGGTTAAAATGAAAAAGAAAGAAAAAGAACATATGTTCTGGGAATTCAATTCCCTCAAAATTAGGGTTTAACCCTACATAAAGAATTTAGTTCTTATAAAAAGATGATGATTCAAGAGCTTTAAAACAGAAATCTTGATGATCATCAATGACTAAAAAGTCATTAACAGAGATTAATATCTCTGAAAACAAGAAGAACTTGGCGTCTCACATGAAACACACATGAGTAAAATTAGTGCTTAGCACCGTTATTTTTCCTCATGTGTTTCCCACGTGAGTGTTTAAAACAAACAGAAGAAAAGCTAAAAACACGTCATGTGCTTCCCACGTGAGCGTCCAAAGAGCAGAAAAAACCCCTCTGTGTTGGTTAGGTGGTCACCAAATAAAGCAGCCCAACACAAAGCAATCACGTGAAATACATATGAAACACTCTTGGAAACAAAAAATTTGGCGTCTCACGTGCTTCACATGTGAGCCCCAGCCAGGTGCTTAGCACTTATGGCAAAAAGCGGGGTGAGCAAATAAAATCTTAAATCAATGCTCAGCACTCACGTGCTTCCCATGTGAGTGCCATGCAAAGTGCTTAGCACTCCATGATCAGTCAAAATGACTGAGTGCTTAGCCCTGTTTGGGCAGCACCCATATATGAGCGCCTCATGTGAAAAACAAGTGAGCACCAGAAAAGATTAGTGCTCAGCACTATTCCAGTGTCCCACGTGAAATACACGTGAACACTACATATATCAGTGTTTAACACTACTGGGTAGCATAGAAACCCAATCTCACCCCAAATTGGCTAAATTTCCTGAGGTTAAACCTTTTTTATTTTAAAATAAACCGAGCCCATATTTCTCATTATCTCCCAAACTGATTTTGGTCTCATAGATGACTAAAAATCTGTCATTAATGATATCCAAAACGATATTCATCCCACATCTCCTAAACTGATTTTCAGTTTATATATACATATCCATATATTTTCCTTATACCTAAAACCTACCCACATAACTTAGGTACAATCTTAGTAGCCTCACTCTCTACACTAGCATTCTTCGATAATGGAGCATCTCATTACTTTATGTCGCAACGGTTCGTCCGAACTCATGCGATTCCAGTCAAACCTCTCGTATCCAGCTGGAATGTCAGTTCAGGAAACGGCGTTCTAAAGGCAGTAATGGGATACGATTTGTGTCCAGTGGTCGTCTGCAGCAGAGAATTCTATGCTGACTTTAAGGTGCTGGATATACTGAATTTCGATATCGTTTTGGGTATGGATTGGCTCGGAACATTCTATACTACCATCGAATGTCGTCAAAGGAGGGTAGTCTTCGATATTTTAGAGCATCCGGTCTTTTATTTCAAAAGTGGAGACCGTACCCTGGAACCAAGTACATACAAGACGAAACCGAAGAAGATAGTAATTGCAACACTTCAAGCGGAAGAAGGATCAAAACCAGAAATAGTTCGAGAGTTCGATGATGTATTTCCTGAAGACATATCAGGTTTGCCTCCCGATCGAGTTCTTGAATTCAGCATTGATTTAGTACCTGGAGCATAACCGGTGATCAAAGCACCGTATCGATTAAGTCCGGAAGGTTTGAAGGAAGTCCGGACTCAGTTGGACGAATTAATGGCGAAAGGATGTATTCGTCCTAGCACTTCAAGTTAGGGATTACCAGTTTTACTTGTGAAGAAGAAGTAAGGTTCATATCAAATGTGCATTAATTATAGAGCTCTGAACGATGTAACTATAAAGAACAAGTATCCACTCTCGCGTATCGACGATCTGTTCGATCAGCTAAGTGGATCTTGCATTTTCTCCAAGTTAGATCTTTGTTCTGGTTATCGTTAGGTGAAGATCAAAGAATCTGATATCCATAAAACGACATTCAGAACTCGCTATGGACATTACGAATTTCTTGTGATGCCATTTGGAGTGACCAACGCACCGTCTATATTCATGAACCTAATGAATCAAGTTTTCCGAGAGTACCTAGACAGGTTTGTTGTCATCTTCATCGATGACAAATTGGTGCATTCTAAGAGTCGGAGAGAACATGCCGAACACCTACGAATTGTCCTGGAGACTCCACGACAGCATCAACTTTACGCCAAATACAGCAAATGTGAGTTTTGGCTAGATCAAGTTGGTTTTCTCGGACATATTGTATCAGGCGATGGAATCTCTGTAGATCAGCTGAAGTTTCAGCAGTAAGCGAATGAACGACACCGAAATCAGTGAAGGACATTCGAAGTTTCTTGGGTCTAGCTGGATATTACAGAAGATTCATTGAAGGATTTTCAAAGATTGCAACACCCCTGACCAAGCTCATATGTAAAGATGAAGAATTCGTGTGGTCAGATGCATGCGAATAAGCTTTCGTAGAACTCAAGTCAAGATTGACATCAGCACCTATTCTCGTTATACCGGACCAATCTGGAGGTTTCGAAGTGCATTGTGATGCATCCGGTAAGGGATTGTGATGTGTTCTACATCGGCACGATAAAGTTGTATCTTATGCTTCAAGACAGCTGAAAATTCATGAGCGCAATTATCCGATGCATGATTTGGAATTGGCAGCCGTAATCTTTGCTCTTAAGATTTGACGCTATTATCTTATTGGTGAACGAGTGGATATATACACAGATCACAAGGGTCTGAAATATGTGTTTACTCAGAAAGTGTTGAATATGCGGCAGAGAAGATGGTTAGAACTCATGGCGGACTTCGACATCAACCTACAATATCATCCAAGGAAGGTGAATGTAGTACCTGATAACCTTAGCCGCCAACCATTAGCATTGAATCTCACCGCACAGTGGAAGCTTCAACAAGATTTGTATCAAATGGAGATTGAGGTGATCATGCCAGGTAATACTTCAAGTTTGATGAACTTACAAGTTCAATCTACCATTGTCAATCAGATCAAAGCAGCTCAAGAAAGTGACGCTAAGTTGCAAAAAATCAGAGAACAAGTAGAAAGTGGACTTCGAACAGACTTCATCATCCACGAAGACAGATCTTTGAGATACTGCAGTAGATTGTGTGTACCAAAAGGTCCTGTGCGAGAAGAGTTGATGAAAGAAGCTCACATCTCTCCTTATTCAGTACACCATGGAGGTACAAAGATGTACAAAGATCTGCGTCAAAATTACTGGTGGCATGGAATGAAGTGTGAAATAGACAGAAGCGTCGCTAAATGCTTGGTGTGTCAGCAAGTAAAGGCTGAACATCACAGGACAGCTGGTTTACTTCAACCGTTACCTATCCCAGAATGGAAGTGGTGACACATCATAATGGATTTCGTGACTGCACTTCCTCGCAGCACGAAAGGTAACGATGCGGTACGGGTTATTGTGGATCGACTCACAAAGTTGGCTCACTTTATTCCCTTTTGAGTTAGCCAATCCACTGAGACACTAGCAAAGAAGTACATGGAGGTAAGAATATAAGTAAGATTTACACTCTTCAATATGTACTATCTCTGATCCCAT
The DNA here is from genome assembly GCA_030015575.1 of Agapanthus africanus. NCBI lineage: Eukaryota > Viridiplantae > Streptophyta > Magnoliopsida > Asparagales > Amaryllidaceae > Agapanthus > Agapanthus africanus. Next base: position 59,905,563 of record CM057345.1, read on the forward strand.
AAACTCATGCAGGAAATCGTGAGATTACATGGAGTACCGGTTTGCATTGTCTCCGATTGTGACACTAGATTCCGATCGTAATTTTGTCAAAGTCTGCAAGCTAGCTTGGGAACAAGTCTGAACTTCAGCACTGCTTATCATCCACAAACAGATGGTCAGTCTGAGCGAACTATTCAGATCTTAGAAGATATGCTAAGAGCGTGTATGCTAGACTTCGGAGGATCATGGGAAGATCACTACATCTTGTGGAGTTTTCATACAACAACAACTACCAAGCAAGTATAGGAATGACACCGTTTGCAGCACTGTATAGAAGGAAGTGTCAATCACCATTAAGTTGGGAATATTGGAGATAGAGAACTCCTTGAACCTGAGATGATAGTAGCAACTATCGACGTGGTTCGCAATATCAGGGAAAGAATGTGCATAGTCCAAGATCGACAGAAGCACTGGGCTGATGTAAAGCGCCGTCCTTTGGAATTTCAACCGGGAGAACATGTATTTCTGAAGATATCTCCGAACAGTGGAGTGATTTGTTTTGGAAGACGGGGTAAGCTTAGTCCGAGGTAGATTGGACCGTTCGAAATACTCGAACGAGTCGGTGAAGTGGCTTATCGCTTGGCATTTCCACTTTCATTGGAAGGAGTTGTAACAACTCCAATTTCAATGACAGAAAATTGTTTAAAAATTAATGTACAATTGGGGTATTTGCAAATCCTGTGAATGCTATAAGAATTTGTTTTGCTTTTGAACAGCAAGAAACAACGTGTAGCTCACTGGTAAAGCATTGCACTGCTGTGATGTAGCCCTGTGTTCGAATCCCATCAGCTACATATTCTTTTTATTAAAATTTCTTTTAATCTTTTAGAAGCCCAAGAGTCTACACGTGCACTACACGTAAATTGAAGAGTCGCTGACTATTTAATCATGTGCACTGAAGAAAACTAATCGACTAGGACACGTGGCACTCGACCCAACCCCAACTGACGGTATTGACCCGACGAAAATCTCTATATGCCCGGTACCGCCGGTCGGACCCGACTGTAATGCCCTCATTCTTTTCCCTTGCAACCCTTGGCCTACCCCACTCCCTCTCATACTGTTTGTTTTCCCTGAATTTTTCCAGAGAACATTGAATCACCCATTTAATTCAATTTTAATGCAAATTTTAATGCATTTCTTTCACCCCCTAAACTCTAATTTCTCCTATAAATACCATACCCAAATTCACACATCCTCACTCAGAATTCCCTGCCAAAACTCTTAAAAACTTTCAAGTCCCTTTTGTGTACAAGTGGAGTTAACAAAGAGTGAAGTTCCGGCGACGATCCAAGAAGTTTCCGGCGACGAAACGATGCACCGGCGCTTCCCTACTCTTCCCTCTTCTCCCTTCTACCTTAAAAGCCAGTAATTCCCCTCTCCCCTCTTTTTCTTCTACTTTAAAAACATTTAATTCTAAAACCCGACAGAAGCGGAGTTAATCCGACTTCCGATTCGGTTTTTCTTTAAAATGCTACTTTTCTTAATCCATAAAATTCCATACTCTCACATATTGTTTAACAAATATAAACAAATCTATTAAAATAAGTTTCATCTCAAAATATTCTTTATCGCAATTTTTATTGTACTTTTATGGTAAAATACCGCATACATCATTTACGACATAAAACAACATAAAATTGTATTACCTTTAGATAGCTCACGAGATAATGACCTATCTCATCATAATACATATCTCTAACATAGCACGATGGAAATTTGAGAACATAGTTATGGGATAAAACGACTTTACAAATAAATACCATCAACTTATAAAACCATTTCTATAAAAAGATGTATTAAACAATTCTTTGCAATTGCGTCTATACAACCCACTTTTGGGGACCCCGTTCGGGATGGTGCGGATTATCGCACATCCTTGGGTCTTGTAAAGAGAGATGCAGACCTCCAAATGGAGCATTCGATCTTGATGGAATTTTTATGCATTTTTCTTTAGAAAATGAGATTTCTACAAGAAAATAAATAAAACTATTTTCATTAAATATATATATATATAACTATTATTAAAATATCTACTTTACTTTTATTATATAAATATTCCAAGTTTTTTTCAAAAGGAATCATCTTTACACGAAAATACCATCAAAATACTAAACAATTCCAATATTTCAATAAAATACCTTATATTATGAAATTAGGTTTTACTCACTAGAAATTTCACTTTTATAAAATAAAAAACTATGAAAACCCTAAAAACGATAATTAAATACTTGAGGTGTATTTTGAAATTATACAAAACTATTTTTACATAAAACCCCCTCAAGTTATACCAAATTATAATAAGGACCCTTGTAAACATATGTTTAAACGGGACCAGTCTCTTGAGTCTCAAAGAGCTGAAGATATGGGTGCTTGCCTATTTAAGGTAGACAATCTAACAAACGGAGTTATCAACACGGTAATTGTCTTTGAAAAAGACACAAATCTTACCGCCCATGTGCAGCAGTTACCGATAACATCAAAACTAATTCAGGATTTCAAAGTTCTTTTTATAGTATTTGACTCAGACTAAGTCTCAATTTAATCAATCTGACTTGAATGCGATTCAAGTATATAACTACAATACAATATGAATCCATGAATCCGTCTATTCAATCTATATCAATCTATATTGACCGAACCGAGCCATGGATATACTCCTTCTACACGACTCTCCATTTATATCCATTCCATTTACTGATATCATGGTTTCGGCAAATCATCCATCTATATAACGAAACAATATAATCAATACAAAAGACATCGCGGGGTTTATAAGGGGTAAATTTGTACGGAAGGTGTTAGAAGTGGCATGAGACTGTAACCATAATACACCTAATCTGAATATCCATTGTCGTTGTACCGTGGCTGAATAGTTCCTTGTGCTCCAAATACCTTAGTCTCCAGAATAGTGGAACTCCTCTCGTATACACTGGAATTTTCTGTACCAAGTGATTGAATGAAATTCTTGATGTGTTGTATGTTTATAGAAAATAGAGTTTAGAAATCACAACCAAAAAAAATATTTTAACCGCAATCAATAACGGTGTCGGATGTAGCACGTTAGTAAGTGCGGATCGTCCACAGGGAAAGTGAGTTCCGTTCAATTTTCGAATTAGATGAGTTGAAAATTTAAGGCAAAGAAAAGAAAACAATTCATGATTTGTAATTGTAGATCAAAAGTAAGAAAAATCTAGATCTAAAAGAAACATTAAAAACAAGAATTGAGATGAGAGATAATTTCCAATCAACAACCAAGATTATAAGTATGGCTCGTAGGAGTAGATCGGATCTATAGATGTGATGAGATCTAATGATTACTCATTCTTATCCATTAACGAATTGATACTAGATCGATGCAATTTCATCGAGGTTTAAGGATCTTGCGAGGAAATTAGGGATTTCGCAACTAACCCTTTGTCCTTTCGATGGATCGCATTCAAATTCTAGTTTCTAGTTAATCAAATGGTCAATAGTTGTTCCCTAGTTTCGAGTGAACACAATCAAGAAAGCATCATCTCGAAACTAGGTCATTAATCATTTGATTCACTAGAATTTCCAAACATTATAGGATTTAAGAATTTTAAAAATATCTAAATCATCATCATCTAAAGATCGTCACAACTCCTACACGAGCGGAGATTACTCAAACATCATGATCACAAACACAATCACAAATTGAGATCTAATCATTATGCTTGAATTAAAAGATAAGCAAGAGTATAGAAAATTCACCTTTATTTATCGACAAATTTCGTTACAACTCTCTTGAATTTACAAAAGGAAGGAACTAGATCGTCGATTTCGGCTTCGCTCGGCTCCTTGAGTCGCGGATCGGCGTGGATCTCTTGCTCCATTGGAATCCGGCGTCGCTTCTAAAGGTTGAAGGCTCTCTTGCTCAAATTGCTCTCGGGATCTTGATCTTGATTTTGAATTGGGGATGGGGATTGAATTTGGCACAAGATTTGTCACTAAACTTGTGGGTTGAAGATGGTGTTGATTCTTGAACAATTTACAACCTTGATTTAGGCTCCTTTTTATAGGCCTCCCAAATCTAGATCTAGAATTAAAATTTGAATTCCCTCCAAGAGTTTGTTAACCAAAACATTTAAATTTCCCTCCAAAAAGTTAGTTAAGCCCAAAATTTGAATTTCTCTCCAAGAGTTTGTTAAGCCGAGCCTTCTAGATGTGCCACGTGGAGCTTCTGGGGTCTTCTGGAAGCTTTGGCCGTTAGAGGGGGCACGTGTAAAAAATCTGAAGACATGATCTCATCAAAGCACCGCGGTTCCGCGGTGCAAGCCAGCTCCCGCCACGGAACCGCGGCTCTTTGGAAGCCTCTGGGCTTGAACTCTCTGGTGTGGTCTTGGGCTGTCCAATGGGCCTTATTTTGATATTTTAATTTCTCTTAAGCCTTCTGTACTGCTACCAGATCTTTAGCCCTTGAGTTGGCGTATCGTTTATCAGATCTTTTCCCAATTTTGGGCTTTTGCTTCTGGAATTTCCTGCATTAGACCCCAGACAAGAGTTGCGCAATACAAGGATGATGCGATGCCATGAAAAACACACAATTTCCCTAAAAGTGCCGGTTTTAGTACACAGTACAAGTATTCCGGTATTTTACATGTGTTTTGCTAATATGTGCGATATGAATACCGGATACCTATACATGAATGCAAAAGGTAGGGAAATTGCCGTGTTAGAAATGCAGTATTTTCGACTGATCAAATTCCCCCAAACTTATTTTCGATCGCCTCGATCGAATTGTTTTATTAAAAGAGAAGGAGAAAATAAAGAAAGAGAAAAACTAACTAGCACACTTTCGTAGGCAACACGATTGCACTGAGCACGTGTAACAAGCCTTTAAACCTCTAGGTGTCCCTAGTAGGAGGAGTGTTGTCTCCTGAGGGTTTTCAGCGGATTGCACCCACAAAATCCAATAATAAAAGAAAGATCATGAATATTACATTTAATGAAAAGAATTGTAAAAGAAAAGCCTTGAAAATTAAGGTTTCCAACTAAGCTAGCTTTTCGGTTGTCATGAGCCCTATCTTAATGGTCATGAAAAGATGTCAGAAATCACGTCCTCCCTCAATAAAACATCGTCTTATTCTTCATTCCTATCTTTATTCCAAACATCGATCATATCACCCTGTGTGTGTGTAAAGGACATCCCTACACCCGGAGAATTCAATTCAAGCTATCATACTCTTGCCCATCAGCCTCAGTACTTTTTAATTAGATGTGCTCACACACTTTCATGCGACCGTTAATACTTCTTGAGGTACTAACCGACCGATTACTCATGTGCTTGCTTAGTTGGTGTATTTTCCTCGTCTTGCACCACCTTAGGCATAGCAGTGACTCCCAGACCAGTTGGCCTTAGGGCACTAGGTGAAAAGGCACCCTCGCTATATATTTTTTTATTGCCTTCGGTGATAACAAAACCAATGTCCATTTTTCTCACCACTTTATATTTTCTTCATCATTTTTTTTTCCTTCATACATCGGCTTTAAGACAAGAGCATTTCAAGGTATCCTCTACTATCCCGGGCTTTAAGACATGTGTAAGTGCGAATAGCAGGGTATCATCGTTCAAAATGTTTGACTTTCCAGAATAGAAACTATTTTTCAGACTTATTTTTATCCTCAGATTAGTGACGTCCTTCATCTTACTGATCCTTGGGACAACAGCTCATAACTACTTATTACTAGTTCGTATAAGAAAACTTCTAATTTTCTTAGTTTTCTTAAATTTTTCTAATCTCATGGATGTAATTTTTCACTCTCTAATCTTTTATTATCATAAATATTAAATATTTTTATATTTTGAAAATTTTGAAATTTTTATGAGTTTTGAAAATTTCTGAATTTTTATGGATTTTGAAAATTTCTAAATTTTTATGGGTTTTGAAATTTTTTAAATTTTTATGGTTTTTTTTAAAAGAAATGTTTTGTGCTTATGCAAATGATATGCACATGATGCAAAACTAAGCACAAACCTCCCCCAAACTTGTTTTCAACAGTGTCCTCACTGTTGCCATCCGCTATATCTACAAAACCTGTAAGCCTGGGAGGAATTTATCAGTAGGGGCAAAATATATAAGTGAAGATCCTCCCCCAAACTTATTCTTTTCAAAATTTTTGTAAAAATTTTCTTTTCAAGAGCCAGAAAATATACCCCCCCAAACTTGAGTTATGCAATGTTAATCTGTTGAAAATCACATGAGGGGGTCAAAAATCAGTGGTCGATGCCAAGCTTTGCAAAGACCGACAATCAACACCAACCATTCGAAGATTTTATCAAAGCAGTGCTCGGGTTGGTGGAAGAAGAAGTAGGGAAAGGGTAAGTGATGGAACAGAATGTGTGTGCGTCTCATTTTGGTGAGACGATACAGTGAATGTGATGGATTACTTGCATTCTTTTTACAATTCAGAAGAAGGGGTGGAGGTTCAATTTCAATGATTGAGACATGATTCATCTCAACACCCGTGTTATTCAGAAATGCGAGTTCATCAGCGAAGATCTCCTCAAAAGTTTCATCAATACCCCGAAGAATAATGTCATCACAAAGTGCGGGGTGATCTTCAGACTCTAAAAGCAGTTCATAATCGGTGTTAGTTGTTGACCCGGACATCTCCTTGGAAGAGTCCGTATGTGTATGATACATAGTTGGGTCAAACAACAACGTATGAAAAGAGTCATGATTGGTATCAGGAGGATCATCAAATTCGCTGCTGTCGACATCCATTAAGTCGGCAGAACAGACATGAGCAGTAGGTTCGGAGGGTACACTTCCCAACTTGTAAATGTTCAGCTCTATTGACCTATTCCCAAAGGATAGGGTCATAGAGCCATTACGACAGTTGATGATAGCGTTGGAAGTGGCCAAAAATGGGCGACCTAAAATCACCGGAATTTGATTCCGGGGGTTCGCTACAGGCTTTGTATCAAGTACAATAAAATCCACAGGGAATACAAATTCCCCGATTTTTATTAACACATCCTCCAGTTCACCCTTAGGTTTGGTGATTGATCGGTCAGCCATCTGGAGAGTGCAATGGGTTGGTTTCAACTCTCCGATCCCTAGTTGCTCATAGACTGAGAAAGGAAGCAGGTTAACACTTGCGCCAAGGTCTAAAAGAGCATGGTTGATGTGTTTATCCCTAATAGAAATCGATATCGTAGGACATCCTGGGTCCTTACGTTTCTTTGGTAGCGGAGGGATAAAAGCAGTGCTAATGCTATTGGACATGAAGACCTTCTTTGGCACTTGAGTCTTCCTATTCCTAGTGCACAAGTCCTTAAGAATTTTCGCATAAGCGGGGACTTGTTGAATCGCATCTAGGAGAGGGATGTTGATGTTAACCTGTTTGAACATTTCCATAATTTTCTCCATATGAGGACTCGATTTGTTAGCCCTTAACCGGTTCGGGTAAGGTGCTTTAGCAATGAGCGCTGGGTCCATCATAGGAGAAGGAAGAGGGGGTAGACAAGATCCCGAAAGAGGAGTGGGGATCGTCTGTGGAGGGATAGAAGAGGTGGGCTGATGTGTAGAGCCTAGAGGGAAATGGAGAATAGGCTCGCGAGAAGGCAGTGGGGTAGGAGAACAAGAATCAGACGCAGAAGTGTGTGTGTGAGGAAAGGTCTCAGCCGGGGTGTTGATAGGATTTTCAGTATCATCAACTTCTTCCCCAACATGGTTATCCAGCACTCTCCCAGATCTCAACGTGGTGATTGCATTCACATGATGTGAATAGCCAGGATTGGGTAAAGGTTGAGCTGGGAGTTTCTCTTTTTCTCTTGCACTCATTTCGGCCTTAAGTCGTGCAATCTCAGCTTCCATCGTTTTGATACTCTCAGCTTGGGACGCTGAGTTTTTCTTTATCTCACCAACGGAAGACTTAACCTCGGCCGACACTTCCATGAAATTTGACATGAGTGATTTCATGGTTTGAGCAAATTGAGAGAATTCGTCAGAACAGGTCGACTGCATAGGATTAGAAGGTGCAGGAGGGTTGACCTGGTTTTGGAAATTTTGTGACTGGTAGGGGTGCTGGGTGAGTTGAAGTGGTTGCTGTTGTGGAGGAAGAGCCCTTTGGAATTGGTTTGGGTTTGGAACCGTGTTTTGGGATTGGTTCCAAGCAAAATTCGGGTGATTCTTCCAACCCTGATTATATGTGGAAGAAAAAGGGTCGTTTCCAGGTCTTTGAAATGCGGCATTGGTATGCTCGAGACCTTGAAACTGAGAGTTTAATAGACATTCTTCCGTCAAGTGAGATGGATCAGAACAACACCCACAAACAGTTTTGGGGAGCGACATTGGGTTTAGGGAGGCTGCTAGGAATTTGTGTTCCATAGCGTCGAGCTTCTTTTGCATTGCTGCCATCTCAGCTCGAACACCTATGGACACATCTATTTGGTGTACGCCACCCCTACTCGATGGCTGGGTTCCAGTCTCCCACTGAAGTGACTTTTCAGCGAACTCTTCTAAAAATTTCCATGCTTCCCCATCATCCTTGGTCATAAAAGTGCCTTGACACATGTTTTCAAGGTTTTGTTTAGTGGTAGGGTTACTGCCCTCATATATGATTCGGCAAAGTTCCCATCTCGGGATGCCGTGATGTGGGCATTGAACCAAAAGATCCTTGAATCGGTCAAAGTATTTTGAAAATGGTTCAGCCGGAAGCTGGGAGAATTGATAGAGTTCGCTACGGATTCGAGCTGTCTTTTGCATAGGGTAGAATTTCTTAAGGAATGCCGCAACGAATTCTTCCCAATTCGTGATGGAATGTGCGGTGGTGTTATACAGCCACTTCTCGGCTAAATCGCACAAGGTAAATGGAAGAAGTCGTAGACGCATGGCATCCACAGAAAGTTGTGATGTACCTATCATTGCGCATACGTTTTCAAATTTGGTAATAAAAACGTACGCATCTTCAGTCTCGAGACCGTGGAATTTGGGTAGAAGGTTGATGTACTGGGGCTTAATCTCAAAGTTATCCCCGTTGGCTGGTGGAATGGATAAGCAGGTCGAGAGAGGACCTCGCAAAGGGTAGCACCTCTCTTGGAGAGAGATGCGGGGTGGATTCTGCGCACCAACGGACGGCGGCAGAGTAGCGGTAAAGAGGTTCGATGGAGACTGATCCATTGGTGTGGGTGTGGTGGGGGGGTAAAAGAAAGGTAAATGGAGAAATACCGACTTCGGAGTCGATCGAGGGGACGCGGACAAGTCGAGCACTAGAATCCCGTGTCCAGCCTATCTTGCACTAAAAGGGGTTAATACAAGTGGCAGCGTGATTTATAATTAGGGGAATGAAGTGAATGTGGTTTTTGTTTTGAAAAATGATACGGATTTTGAAAAAAATGATGTGAATCCCAAAATGCAACACACAAAACCCTAATTCTAGTGGTCACCTAGGTCCGGCTCTATACCGCTCCTAACTGCCAAAAGACAAGTCGCAGGATAGAATCCTCCACTGCCTCTTTGTCCCCCTGTGGCCAGGTAAGTGCCAGGTAAGTGGGAAGGTACTCCAGTACGTAAGTAGTGGGCCTAATTAATAACCACTAGCCTTCGACACACTTGCCTTAGACACCACAAGAAAACGCGGATAAGCAATGAATTACCCACGGCCTTCTTCTGTCCTAAGTGAGCGCGACGGTCCTTAGAGTCATCTCTAGATATTTTTTAATTAATGAGGGAAATGCGGATGCAGGTTTGTGATTTTTGGGGCCTAGGAAGGATAATGAACTCCCCACCTAATCTGGATTTGGCCGTGCCCCTTAATATCCGTATTAATTATGCAAACAACCACAAAGTCAAAAACAAGCACAATTTTAATTTTGCTTTTACGGCGCTGCGATTATTTGCAAAGAAACTTGCAACAAATTGTTAGTTGGAGCAGATTTTAGGAAGGAGATAAGAAAGTTAGAGATTACCAGATAAAATTTTTCCAGAGAACCCCTTGATAGACCATGGTACCGCCGCAATTAGCTCCCCATGCCGTAGAAACGCGGTGGAATAGTGTGATCTCTGCACTAAATTTTTCCAGAGCACTCCTGATCACATCCCTAGCTCTCTGGAATTCTCCAAATAATTTTCCAATTTCACAGCAAGCTCCAGATCTCCTTGCAATTAACCACAACAACACGTATCAGTATTTTGTGCGAGTTTTGATCTCAAAAATATTGATGGAATAAACTTTTCAACTCAAATTTCAAAAAATGAACAAATAGCACACGTTTCCCCGGCAACGGCGCCATTTTGATTGAATGAAATTCTTGATGTGTTGTATGTTTATAGAAAATAGAGTTTAGAAATCACAACCAAAAAAAATATTTTGACCGCAATCAAAAACGGTGTCGGATGTAGCGCGTTAGTAAGTGCGGATCGTCCACAGGGAAAGTGAGTTCCGTTCAATTTTCGAATTAGATGAGTTGAAAATTTAAGGCAAAGAAAAGAAAACAATTCATGATTTGTAATTGTAGATCAAAAGTAAGAAAAATCTAGATCTAAAAGAAACATTAAAAACAAGAATTGAGATGAGAGATAATTTCCAATCAACAATCAAGATTATAAGTATGGCTCGTAGGAGTAGATCGGATCTATAGATGTGATGAGATCTAATGATTACTCATTCTTATCCATTAACGAATTGATACTAGATCGATGCAATTTCATCGAGGTTTAAGGATCTTGTGAGGAAATTAGGGGTTTCGCAACTAACCCTTTGTCCTTTCGATGGATCGCATTCAAATTCTAGTTTCTAGTTAATCAAATGGTCAATAGTTGTTCCCTAGTTTCGAGTGAACACAATCAAGAAAGCATCATCTCGAAACTAGGTCATTAATCATTTGATTCACTAGAATTTTCAAACATTATAGGATTTAAGAATTTTAAAAATATCTAAATCATCATCATCTAAAGATCGTCACAACTCCTACACGAGCGGAGATTACTCAAACATCATGATCACAAACACAATCACAAATTGAGATCTAATCATTATGCTTGAATTAAAAGATAAGCAAGAGTATAGAAAATTCACCTTTATTTATCGACAAATTTCGTTACAACTCTCTTGAATTTACAAAAGGAAGGAACTAGATCGTCGATTTCGGCTTCGCTCGGCTCCTTGAGTCGCGGATCGGCGTGGATCTCTTGCTCCATTGGAATCCGGCGTCGCTTCTAAAGGTTGAAGGCTCTCTTGCTCAAATTGCTCTCGGGATCTTGATCTTGATTTTGAATTGGGGATGGGGATTGAATTTGGCACAAGATTTGTCACTAAACTTGTGGGTTGAAGATGGTGTTGATTCTTGAACAATTTACAACCTTGATCTAGGCTCCTTTTTATAGGCCTCCCAAATCTAGATCTAGAATTAAAATTTGAATTCCCTCCAAGAGTTTGTTAACCAAAACATTTAAATTTCCCTCCAAAAAGTTAGTTAAGCCCAAAATTTGAATTTCTCTCCAAGAGTTTGTTAAGCCGAGCCTTCTAGATGTGCTACGTGGAGCTTCTGGGGTCTTCTGGAAGCTTTGGCCGTTAGAGGGGACACGTGTAAAAAATATGAAGACATGATCTCATCAAAGCACCGCGGTTCCGCGGTGCAAGCCAGCTCCCGCCACGGAACCGCGGCTCTTTGGAAGCCTCTGGGCTTGAACTCTCTGGTGTGGTCTTGGGCTGTCCAATGGGCCTTATTTTGATATTTTAATTTCTCTTAAGCCTTCTGTACTGCTACCAGATCTTTAGCCCTTGAGTTGGCGTATCGTTTATCAGATCTTTTCCCAATTTTGGGCTTTTGCTTCTGGAATTTCCTGCATTAGACCCCAGACAAGAGTTGCGCAATACAAGGATGATGCGATGCCATGAAAAACACACAATTTCCCTAAAAGTGCCGGTTTTAGTACACAGTACAAGTAATCCGGTATTTTACATGTGTTTTGCTAATATGTGCGATATGAATACCGGATACCTATACATGAATGCAAAAGGTAGGGAAATTGCCGTGTTAGAAATGCAGTATTTTCGACTGATCACCAAGCTACAAACAACAGCGTTAACACTATAATCAAACATTATAAGATAATTCCCTTTCTGTCTATTCTACCTCTACTCACCTTTGGGACTTACTGAGCGATTGTTCGCTGACGACATTCCTTTTCTTTTTCTTTGGAATATTTTCAGGTGGATCGGACTCACTGGAGATCGAGCCCAACAGCGAAGACTTGGAGCAGCTAGCCTTACCTGTAAATATTTCCTTTTCATTTCTATTATGCCATTGTTTATACATTGCTTTCATTCCATGTATTTACATATCAGCTGTATTGTAAAAGAAAGTTAAATAAATAAAGTTGCTGTTCATTTACATTTCTGTCTCTTGCGTACTTACTTTATATTGCTTAGTTACTCTTAGCGTGTTTGCTTTTGAGTAAATACGTAGCGGGCCTCGACGCGTCCTCTTCCCGTACACTGGGAAGCGATGCGTGACAAGAGTGCACAATGCGTTCCACATATCCCAACTCAGAAAGTATGTGAGTGACCCCAGCCATGTTCTTGATCACTCCGAGCTCACTGTAAAGCCAGATTTATCTTGTGAGCAACAACCTGTTGAGATCCTGGATAGAAAGGTGAAGTCATTTCGGAACAAGGAAGTCAACTTGGTTCGAGTGATGTGGAGAAAAAATTCACCAGGAGAATCAACATGGGAACATTAGGACGACAAGCGTGCAAGATACCCTTATTTATTTGTAAACTAGTCCTTAAAATAAATTGTAAATTTCGAGGACGGAATTTTTGTAAGGAGGGTAGACTGTAACAACTCCAATTTAAATGTATAGAAACTTGTTTAAAAGTTAATGTACAATTAGGGTATTTGCAATCCTGTGTACACTATTTGTTTTAATTTTAAACAGCAAGAAATTACTTGTAGCACATTGGTAAAGCCTTGCACTGCTGTGACGTAGCCCCTGTGATCGAATCCCACCAGCCACATTATCTTTTTATTAAATTTTCTTTTAATCTTTTAGAAGCCCAAGAGTTTGCACGTGCACTATACGTAGAATGATAAGTTACAGATTAAATAAATATGTGCACGATGCTAGTTGAAGCGATAGGGACACGTGGCCAAATCCCAAGCCCCTCTCACCGGGAATCGACCGGTGAAACGCTCAAAAGGACCGGTACCGCCGGGCTTAACCGTAGGTACCGCTCTGAGATTTTTTGACGAGCACCCCTTCAACTACCCCACTTCTTTCACATTGTTTATTTTCTCTGCATTCATCTAGAGCACAAGAAAATACCATTTAACCCCATTTTTAATGCAAATTTCAATGCAATCTTTAACCCTCTAAACCCTAATTTTCCTTATAAATACCACACTCCATTTCACTCATCCTCACTAAAAAATTCCCTGCCAAAACTCTCAAGAATTCTCAAGTCCTCTTAGTGTGCAAGTGGGGTTAGCGAAGGGCGAAATTCCGGCGACGTTCCAAGGTGATTCAGGCGACGAAAAGACGCCCCGAAGCCTTCCTTAGTTTCCTTTCCCCCTTCTCTTGTCTAAAAACCAATAAGTCCCCTCTCCCCCTCTCATATTCTATTCTAAAAACTTGCAATTCTAAAACCGGACGGAAACGGCGTTAATCCGACTTCCGATTCGATTTTTCTTTAAAAAGGTTATTCTTCTTAAACAATCAATACTATACTCTTATATAATGTTTAACAAACATTAACAAACACTATAAAATAAGTTTCATCTCAAAATAATCTTTTATACAATTTTTATTGTATTTTTACAGTAAAATACCACATACTTTAGTTTTGACATAAAACCACAGAAAACTTATATTACCTTTAGATAACTCATGAGGTAATGACCTACCTCATCACGATATTTTTGACATAGCACGATGAGATTTTGGGAATATATTCATAGGATAATAAGACATTACAAATAAATACTATTAACTTGCAAAACCTTTTCTATAAAAAGTGTATTAAACAATTCCTTGCAATTGCGTCTCTACAACCCACTTTTAGGGACCCCGTTCAGGATGGGGCGGGTTATCGCACATTCTCGGGCCTAAAAGAGCGAAATGCAGACCTCCGAAAGGAGCATTCGATCTCGATGGAATTTTAATGCATTTTTCTTTAGAAAATGAGATTTCTACAAGAAAATAAATAAAATTTATTTTTATTAAATATATATGTATATAACTATTATCAAAATATATATTTTAATTATATTATATAAATATTCCAAGCTTTCCAAATCAAGGAATTACCATTACATGAAAATACCATTCAAATACAAAACAATTCCAATATTTCAATAAAATACCATATACTTTGAAAACGAGGTTCTACTCACTAGAAATTTCACTTTTATAAAATATACATCTATGAAAACCCTAAAAACGATAATTAAATACTTGAGGTGTATTTTGAAAACACAACAAAACTAGTTTTACATAAAACCCCCTCAAGTTATACTCAATTACAATAAGGACCCTAGTAAATATAGGTTTAAGCGGGACCAATTTTCTTGAGCCTCAGGGAGCCGGAAAATGTGGGTGCTTGCCTATCTAAGTTAAACAATTTAACAAGCGGTGTTATCAACATGGTAATTGTTTTGGAAAAAGACACAAATCCTGTCGTCCATGTGCAGCAGTTACCGATAATATCAAAACTCAATAAAGTAGAAAAAGAAGTCTGGCATGGTGCTGATTTTGCACTCGACATGCTTCAACCAATCCATCTGCCAAAATACTACGCGAAGGGATTGAAAAGGCTGTTAAGATACCAGGGTATACCCCTCGAATAAACTGTTTGAAAAGCCCAATTCTATAAAAAGATTTGTGATATTCCCGGGACTCAACGAAAAATGCCCAATGGGAAGCTGGAGACAACCGGGCTCGGATACGTTCGGTCCAAGAAATGGGAGCGGTTCTACAGTTGTCGCGTCACAAACAGCTCCAGTCAAGGGGAAAACGCTCTTCTAAGTAGCCGTGACGTCAAATCGGAGCGAGATCCCGCTCTAAAAACGTTAAGTCCGTCGCTGGAAGAGCAAATTGACAGGTTAAAAAAAAAAGCTTGTCAAACGAGTCGGGACAATCACAGCCGCGAAATGGCCATTTATGAAAAGGCCAGGACGCAGCGTCTTAGTCAGTAATCTGCGGAGAAGGAAGTCTATAATGCTCTTCATCTCCAGCCCACTGTATGTTCTTGCGAAAGGGGAACATCCCGAAATGGAGACAAAAACAGGGCAAAGAACGCAAACAACGTTCGAAAACAACAAAGCGGATCCAAGACACTGTGCAATCAAGAAAAACTCGATTGGAGCCCGTCCTTTATAAAGAAGATGGGTCGGGAATACTCTTTCCCTCAAGACAAGACAAGGATTCAAACTTGTCATGAATCACCAAATGATGACACCTTCGGAGTCTCGGCACCCCGAACAAATAAATGAGGTCCTTCATCCAGATTATTGCTCCTACCATCGAGCAATAGGTCATCCCTTTGAAGACCGCTTCACCTTCAAAGACTGGACAGAAGACCAGCATCGACAAGGCGGGTTTGAGGGTAACCCCGCCACAGAAACATGAGCTGAAAAGAACCTACAATGTCAGGTTAGGACCGGCTCAACAACAAGAATGGAAGCGAACTCATACCTGCCATATGATAACACTCTCAAAAGATAGAGGGCACGAGACTACGGATGACCTTCACATGTACTTTGCAAATGAAGATGAAGAATAGGTGATCTCAGAGTTTCCACCAGCACCAAAAGAGCTGGAAGATGGGATACACACCACGGCGAACAATCTAAGAAAATTTGACTTAGGGACAAAGAACGATTCGAGGCCGACATTCGTCAATGAGTTCTTATCTGAAAAACAGGTAGCCACGTTAAATGACGTGCTCATGCAATATAAAGGCTGCTTCGTATGGAACTATTACAATATGCCGGGTCTAGATCCAAAAATAGCGGTACATAAACTGGCCATATTGCCGGACATAAAGCCAGTCAAACAGGCGCCAAGAAGGATGCGACTCGAACTTGAGGTGAGTATTGTCGCTGAAATCAAGAAACTAATTGATTCTGGCTTCATCCAAGAAGTTCAATATCTCGACTGGATCGCAAACATCATTCCGGTGATGAAGAAAAATGGGACGGTGCGCATCTGCGTGGACTTTCGGGACCTCAACAAAGCTTGCCCGAAGAATGATTTTCCAGTACTTGTTACCGAACTGATGATCAATAACACGTCTACCCTTGAAGTCTTCTCCTTCATGGATCGATCTTCAGGATACAACTAAATAAAAATGCATCCTGAAGACCAAAAGCATACTGTCTTTCGAACCCCATTGGGCATATTCTGCTATAAAGTGATGCCCTTCGATTTGAAGAGCACTGGCGCTACTTACCAAAGGACAATGACAAAGATCTTCGATGATCTCATACACGAAATTGTCGAATGCTATATCGACGACCTTGTAGTGAAGAGCAAATCTCACGATGAACATTGGGAACATCTAAAAATAGTATTCCGACGTCTTCGGAAGTATAATCTGAAGATGAATCCTATAAAATGCGTGTTTGGAGCCTCCTCGGGAAAATTCCTAGGATTCATCATACGTCACCGGGGTATCAAAATCGATCTCTCAAAGATCAAGACGATTATGGAAATGCCCATGCCAAAAACCCTCAAACAGTGGCAATCTTTTCAAGGAAAGCTCGTATATATCCGGCGGTTCATAACCAACCTCTCCGGAAAATGCCGTCCCTACAGTCATTTGATCCAAAAGGGGACGTCGTTCGTCTGGGATCAAAAATGCCAAAACGCACTGGACGAAATCAAGCAACACCTGCAAAATCCGCCGGTATTGACCGTTTCGGTTTAGGGAAAATCCCTTATCCTATATACAACGGCCCTTGAGGGTTATCTAGGTGTACTATGGGTACAAGAGAATGATCAAGGAAAGGAGAGGACTCTATACTATTTGAGTCGAGTTCTCCTGGGGACAGAAAACAACTATTCCCCCATCAAAAAGTATTGCATGGCACTGATCTTCGCAATAACAAAGCTTATATATTACGCCTTGGCACACGAGGTCCATCTCATATCGAAGGTGGATCCTCTCAAATATCTAATGTCAAGGGCCATACTAACATGAAGGCTTGCCAAATGGGCCTTCCTCCTGATGGAGTTCTCGATAACGTATCGTCCCCTCAAAGCAGTGAAAGGACGGGCCATTGCCGACTTTCTTGCGGAGCATCCAATACCGGCTGACTCCCCCTTAAATTGCGAGTTGCCGGACGAACATGCGTTCAATACAATCGAAGAAGAAAATGATTCCAAATATGAACTCTACTTCGATGGAGCATCTTCCATAAAGCAGCAAAAGCAAAACACCCCCATAATCAAAGCCGAGGTGGGCCTTATCTTCATAACTCCAC
Source organism: Agapanthus africanus (assembly GCA_030015575.1). Classification (NCBI taxonomy): domain Eukaryota; kingdom Viridiplantae; phylum Streptophyta; class Magnoliopsida; order Asparagales; family Amaryllidaceae; genus Agapanthus; species Agapanthus africanus. The sequence goes on from CM057345.1 coordinate 59,923,057, forward strand.
AAGGAGGGATATTGCGTTATGCCCTCTCCTTAACAGAGCCAAGGACTAATAACGAGGTTGAATACGAAGCTTTGATAGCAGGTCTAGAGATCGCTATCGACATGGGAATCAAAGACCTCCTCATATATGGAGACTCCCAGCTGATTGTTAGCCAAATAAATGGAGACTATCAGACATGCAAGCCAGAGCTGGTAAAATAGGCGAAAGAATGCAGCAACTGCTGACACAAATCCCTGCCTATACCCTGAAAAGTATACTGTGTGCAGAAAACAGTAAGGCGGATGCATTGGCCAAACTGGCTAAGGAATTGGCTGATGAAGGCCTCGATGGCATAAGGATCATTGTGCAAAACAGCAGGGTTCTCGTGCCAACAGAAATACTTTCGGAAGACCTAATAAAGCCATCCGAAAGAAAAGAAATGACCGAACAACTAGCCCTTCAAATAGAGGATGAAGAAAAGATCAGGGATTGGAAGGAAGTCTTCATAGACTACTTCAAATCCCAACGAACGCCCGAAAATACATCGTCTAGACATCAGCTCATGAAACGAGCTTTGTCTTTCGCCTTCGTCAATGAAACTCTATATAAGAGATTGTTCAACTGCTTATGGCTAAGATTCCTGGGGCCATAGGAAGCAAAGAAAGTCGTCCAAGAAACTCTTGACAGACTCTGCAGTTCTTATCAGGCTGGACCAAAAATGAAGCTGAAGATAAAAAGAATGGGTTATTATTGGCCCACAATGATTCAGGACTGCCTCGAATATGCGAAGCAGTGTCGCTCATGCCAAATTCACGGGGACTTCATCTACCAACATCCAAATCCGCTACACCCAACAGCAACTAGCTGGCCGTTCGAAATGTGGGGAACCGATATAATTAGCCCTATTGAACTGATATCGTCTAAAGGACATCGGTTCATACTGGCAATGACCGACTACTTTTCTAAGTGGGCAGAAGCAGTACCACTAAGAAAGATGAAGACGGAGAATGTCCTCCATTTCTTCAGAACCCATGTCATCTATCGGTTCGGCACTCCGCGACGAATTATCTTGTATAATGTGCCAGCTTATAGAAGCCATAAAATAAGCCGCTTCGCACAACAACATAAAATAGATTGGAGATACTCTTCAGTCTATAATTCTGGGGCAAACGGTCTAGCTGAAACTTTCAACAAGACCTTGATAAAGATTATAAGAAAATGATGTCCAAAAACAAAAAAGACTGGCACGAAAGGTTGCACGAAACTCTCTGGGCGTACAGAACAACGTTCAAAATAGCCACGAATACAACACCATATGCGTTGGTGTTTGGCACGGAAGCAGTGCTCCTACTGGAGGTCTAACTCCCTTCTCTACGAGTAGCGGTTCGATACGAGTTGACAGATGAAGAAAACGCTCATCTTAGGCTTGAGGAGCTCGATGCCCTCAATGAAACTCACCTTATAGCACAGCAAAATCTAGAGTCTTATAAGGCAAGGATGACACAGTCATACGAAAAACAGATCAGGCCGAGAACATTCCGCCAAGGCGAACTCGTACTAGTCGTCAAAAGACCAATGATCCCCATTCGTGCAAAATGGGGGAAGTTCGAGCCGAACTATGAAGGCTCGTACATCATAGACAAAGTCTACCAAGGTGGAGCCTACCTGCTCATGGACATTCACGGCGAAAGACCCTTCCGGCTAATAAATGACCGATTCCTCAAAAAATACTATGCTTGACGAGTCACAACTTAGATCAATAATAAATGACGACGTTTGTGTCTGCTCGCTATCTTCTTAAGTCAGAACCCTAAAAGTAGTATCCAAAAGCACCGTCGCCTCAAAAAATGGCGATGTCGGACCGAGATGTCCCTAAACTAACAATGGACCGAGATGTTCTTAAACTAACAATGGACCGAGATGTTCCTAAACTAATAATAGACCGAAATGTCTTTAAACTAACGTTCATCTCCAAATACAGGAATGTTGGATCAAAAAATCCCTAAACTAATAATGGAACGTAATGTCCCTAAACTAGCATTTTGCCCCCAAAATACGACAATATGCTCTCTTGAGATCTACACTGCAATGAAGCCACCCTCAAGTCCTACTGGTTGCACAGCTACACCAGCAATGAAACCACCCCTAAGTCCCACCGGCAAATAGTTGGGTCATCTATGACGAACTATTCTTGAGAGTTTCACCGCGTTAAAAAAAACGGTATGTCCAAAAGCAAAATGGGCATGGATGAAAACCCGAAAGGGCGCCGTGAGTAAAAACAACAGGACTGCCGGGGAGTTGTGAAAACCCGAAAAAGGCGTAAACTCGTAAAATAAAAAAATTCATGTGCACTTGCAAGGTCCTCTCGACCTTGTGAGGAGAAAATACCTGCGTGAGATCCTTACGACTCACAAAGGAGCAACACACTTAGAAATCCCCACGATTTCTATGGAGAACTTACACTTGCGAGATCCTCGTAAGTCGTAAGGAGAATTCCCCCTATGAGACCCTCACGGCTCGTAGGCTTCGAAAGCCTTAAGCTACATAGATCTAAACATGTTCTTGAGCCTCCATATTCCCCTAATGTTGCCCTACAGACGGTCCTGTATTGACCCTTGTATACAATCCACGGGTATAAATAAATATATCCGCAACCAAATTCCACCAATGATGAGAAATATCCCCATGTGGTGAACGACATTTGTAAATCCTTTCGACTTATAAGGAGAAAACACTCTTGGAAGATCCTTACGACTTACAAGAGAAAATGCACTTACGAATCCCCACGATTCCTAGGGAGAAAATAAACCTACGAGATCCTCACGACTCATAGGGAGAAATACCTTTATGAGACCCTTACGGCTCATGAATTCAAAAGCCTTAGTCGACAGGATCATAACCCTGTCTACTAAGCCATCTTTGTTCAAATCGACAAAGGAAAATGATAATTCGCTTCTGGCAACATTCCAGTTATAGCGATGCTGATGCCTAAACAGGTGTCAAACTCTAAGTCCTCTCAAGGTACATGATGATTCGCTCATGGCAATATTCCAGTTGCAGTGATACTGATGCCAAAATTGGTATCGGGTCTCAAGTTCCTGACTCGTAATAACACTCAGCAAGTCGCAGCAAAAATATAAAAAAAAAGCCGAAATGATTGGGCACCACGATAAATAGCCGAAATGCTTGGGCAAATGCGACGTTCACGATATAAAAAGCTGAAAAGATAGAGCGTCGTGGGAAGAAATAAAAATAATAATAAAAATGAAACTTTCTGCTCTGCAAGTATGTCCATATTGATTCTTGTATACGATCTATGGGCACAAATGAAAGAAAGGGAACTATATTTTCCCACCATGCTCCGTCAAAGGGAGAGCCGGATCTTGATGGCAACATCTACAGCCTAAAGATCGACTCGACATGCTTTTCATGCTAGCAGGGTGCAGACGCGACATCAAAAAAGACCCAAGAGTCAAATAAAAGAGGAGTGATGGCAAAATCCTAACTCCAGATCTCGATAGCGATACATACAACATAGAGGTCGTTTTGATGTCTATCCAACTTCAGCAAAGAATCGGTATGGCATCACTAAGATAAAAGTGGAGCAATGACATATTCCTAGCTCTAGATCTCGATGGAAACATTTACATCCTAGAGATCAACTCAGCTTGACGTTCCTTTTCGGTGCAGATGTAACGTCAACAAAGACCTAAGGGGGGTCAAATAAAAGAGGAGTAATGGCAAAATCCTAACTCCAGCTTGACATGCTTCTCATGCCAGCAGGATGCAGACGCAACGTCAACAAAAGACCCAAAGGTCAAAGCAAAAATGGAGTAATGGCAAAATCCTAGCTCCAAGTATCGACGGTAGATATACTACCTAGGGATTATCCTGACATTCCCCCCTCATTTCAGCAGGATGCGGACAAAGCTGTCAAATGAAATTGGAACAATGGCATAATTCTAGCTCCGGACTTCAATTGCAATACATACAGCATGGAGGTCCTACAGATGTCTATCCTACTTCAGCAAAGAATCGGCGCGACATCGTCAAAGCAAAAAACGAAGTAACGGTATATTCCCAGCTTCGAGTCTTGATGGCAACTCATATAAAGCCTAAAGACTATTAGAGATCATCCCACCCCAGAATGGTGCGATTATGACTCATCGGAGCTCTAAATTGAGGCTAACCTCAAGTAAAAAGCGTTACGGCAAATTTCTAACGCTTGCTCTTTCGACGGTAATATGACCTAAGGAGATTACTTGAAGACATCTTGTTTAGCCCCTGAAGGGATCAGAGACACGACAGTCACGGAGCTACTTAAACAGCGGCTTAAAGACTGCATATCGAGATATAGATCAGCTAACGCGACGGTACCACGGACTAAAACCCTAGTACGACAAACCTAACAGACCCATGTCGTAAAGAATGAGGGTTATCTACACACAACGTTAGTATAAGTTTTCCTGTAAACCCAAGGGAGGTAAACTAAAAACACTCCGAGATGAGTACATAAACTAGAAACTCCGAAATGAGTGAATAAACTACAAACTCCGAAATGAGTACATAAACTACAAACTCCAAAACGAGTAAATAAACTAATTAGCGCCGAATCAAGACATCAAACACAGAAGAGTGCATGCAAAAAATATATATATACTCTTTATTCATGAATCAAAATGTTTGAAAGGTACAATACACACACACACACACACAAACACATATAAAGGAGATAAAATTCTAGCCTCTAAGAGGGCGGGGCTTTCAATAAAGTGGCAACCCGTTCACTCTCTTGCCGCAACTCCTCCTCACGCTCCACTATTGCAGCCAGCATTGCTTCAACTTTAGCCCGTTGTAGTAAGCATGAAAAAAGTTTCTCGGTAATTTCTTTCCTAGCAACCTCGCAATCTCGCATTCCCCGCTCAGTAGAGTCAAGGTTCTGTGTCAGCACCAAGCCTTCAGAAACGCAATGTTGAAGATTTTCAAAGATAACTGGCAGTTGTACGACATTCGCTTCGACTTGGGCACGCAATTGGCTGGAATCGCCAAAAGCCGTCTCATGCTCCTTTTGCTTCAGCTCGAAGTATTGAATGGAAGCGGCACTTTGCTCGATCCATGCGACCAGTTGAGCCTTCGAGGATAATGCCTCAGGCAAAAGACGTTTGTGCTTGATCTCATGGAGGCAAGCCTCAATTCTCTTACAATAGTCAACCCAAATGCCGAAAAAATCTTCATTATGGAAAGTAATAAGAGTTGCCAGCATGGGTTGACTTCGTCTGCAAAGTCCGCAGCAGAAATGAGAGCTTCGATATTAAGGTCTTCAATAAATTCACTTAGCATCCGCCTGCTATTTTCCGCACCCCTGGAAGACTGACGCTTAGCGAAGGACCCCGCGGGCATAGAAATGCGAGACTCGAGAGAAGCCAAAGCCAGTGTAGCTTCTACAGAGTAAGACACGCACAAAGAAGGGTCGGATTTCAACCTAAAAATAAAAAGAATGATGATGAATGAGATCTAACATACCAATAGTCAAAAGTGGAAAATCAGGGAACATACGAGGCGAGGCTATTTCTTCGTCCTCCCCTTCGAGCCATAAGACTGTGGTCAATACGAGAAAAGCTTAGCAATAGAAAGATTAATTGTAGAAAAATGAAATAAGAGATGAAGAATATACTAACCAACGTCCGAAGGAGGGACGAATTCTGATTGGAAGGCGGAGTGCGAGTTTAACATTTGGTATAAGCGGTCGAAAAGCACTCCTACAATATACGGTAAAGAAATTAATCTAAAAATATTATCAATACCGAAACAAGAAAATAAAAGATCTTTACCTTCCATCACTGAACCCGAGAGAACTCGGGGGATGCAAAAGAGATAAGTGGAGCAGCGACAGTCATGGCGACGACTGACGGTGATTCCTTAATTAGCACAACGCCAGGGTTTACCGCACCTATATTTGAAATAAAGGAGATATTAACAAATGTGTCTAGCAAGGCTGAAAACCCAAAAGTAATAACACGAGGAATACTTAACGGTGCAGAAACCATAGCGGTATCTGGAGCGTCACTAGCCATGATAGCTTCCTCGATTTTCACCATCACCCGGAAGACGCAATGTCTACACCTTCGTCTCCCGAATCAATAAGGTTCGTTATCATGCTAGCATCACCTGCCGTTGTCGGGGGTCCACAAGAGGAGGAAGCGGCAGTTGGAACAGTCCCAGATTCGAAATGAAGGTCCGACGCCCAAAAATCTTCAAACGCCGGCACTTCACCCGCCACGTTAACACATAAACTTTGCCCTGTCATAATTCAAAAAAAACTGCTAAGTCTTATTAGATTTCATCAAGATATCGTGCGCTGTCTTATCTTGAAATAATCGCTCAGCCTCTTCACAAGCTATACGTGCAATCTGCCTATGAGCAGTTGATAAGGCAGAAGGAATGTCCTCAATGGGAACATCAGGGGGTCGTACATCACTTGAACCTACGTCTGTGGCCAAGTTATCCTGATGCTCCCTCGTTGCGTGCTTTTGGCGTTTCTTCTCGGCTTTAGCCGTACGAAGACGTCTCTTCATAACCTCAGACAGAGAGACGTCTTTATTTAAATCAGGCTCGGCCTCCAGATCTGCTGCAATGTCCGTCATCGGCTGCTTTAGCGACGCTTCCCGTAGTGGCTCTGAGAAGACCTCAACTGTAGCCGGTGTCTCTACAGGCTCCATAGGTGCCATCGAGGGAGAAAAATCCTCCGCACCACTACCCAAAGACGGCATTGCACTCGGAATAACGCAGGTTGTGGTTGTTCCTGTAATAAAAAGAAGAAAGGAGCTAGGGTGTGAACAAAATGAGCTAAATATGTATATTCAAAGGCATCGCAAAACTAATCATACCAAGACCCATAGAAGCGCGAATCCTCTCCTCTTCCTCAAATATTTTGAAAGACGCCAAAAGAGCCTCTTCAGTGGAGATGCCTATTAAGAAAAGAGCGTTAATAAAATATAATAAATTCAAAAAATATATCTATACAGAAGAATGTAAATGAGATATACCTGACGCCGCAAGAGAAGCAAGCACTGTTTGCTCATGGGATAATATCTCAGATGCCTCAATAGCGGCTTGAAGATCAGTAGCGACATTCTCATCAGTAGAAGCCCCGAACAGACTGTCGTTGGTGTCATATTCGAACAAGCCTTCGCTCTAAGGAGCATGAGGCTCTTGACCGAATACAACATCAGCCGAAAATAAAGATTTCTTATTCTTCTGCGATCCGGCAACAACACCTGATGATAAAAGCTTTCGCTTTATAGGCTTCTTGGGACGGCGAGTCCCGATTTCTGATCCAATACCTGACTCTGGAAATGCCGCAGCCACCACATTCTCAGGAGCACTTACGTCTAGCCATGGCTTAGCCGGAAAGGCTCGCGGAACTACAGCCACGGTGCTCTATCTTAAAGAAGGATGGACAATGGCCCGTCGCTTCAGCGGAACCGCAGGATTACTGGCTGGGACAGAATCCTTATGGTCAAGAAGCATCCGCCTTTCCTCCTTGATAACGAAACCCGTTGTATGCTGGTACCAGGAAATGTAAGCATTGGAGGCCTTCGGGATATGACTCGTCTCAGCAATCAGGAAATGAGACTTTGTATTCCATTGCATAATGGTGCATCGCATTACGGACGCTCTCCTCTATAGCAACCAGATCAACGAGAAACGCTTCAAGGGGAACACCTTGGTTATAACCAGATTGCTGAGTAAAGTGATGCAGGTTATATCGCATGAATAACATCGAAGCATTTTGCCTGAATACACAGAAACCCCGCCTAATGGAATACAAATGCACAATCTTCCGGGCCCTTAAAGCAGAAACTCCATCCTTAAAGACACCGTGGAGCGGATGGATCACTTTGGAGGGTTCCTTACCAATGGTCAGAACCCTATCAACAAAGGTCATGCTGTCCCCAACTATGTGCGGACGCAGGAGCGATCGCCGGGCCTCTCGATGTGTTGGGTCTGGAGAAGAAGCATCAAACAATTGCATGACCCGAGGGAAGTTGTACCCTTTATAAAATCTAGGCCTTTTATGCATACCAAAGACACCCAACAAGTTCATCTCGATCCATGATGTGAAGTAGTGCAAGGGGAGATTTACGGGCTTCAAGCCCGGCTGGACGGTGTCGGTCGCTATACTTAGACTATGATATAAGTGGGCGAATCCTGCAACCCCAACAGCTATACGTATCCTCACCACAATGCGATGGGATGGATAGAAAACAGACGGTCTCATGTAGCGAGGGTGCATTGGGAGTGCAAACCAGCTCAGATACAAACCAATAAAGCCTATAAAAAACGTCTCCTCATCAATATCCGGAGCGGCGATCTCTACAAAAGGGATGATGGGGGTTTCAAAATAAAAACTTCTATAAATCCGCCTTTGCAGTTGGCAATTTGTCCGAGCCAAATCCGAACGGACCATCGAGCTTGGCAAACTTTGTAGCCTTCTTCGATAAAACCTCCGAACGAAGGAAACAGGCGACGAAGTCAGAAAAGCTAGCCCCATGCCCCCCAGACTCCAAAAACAAGCTCTTATAGATATTCGACACTTTGATCAAATTAGGGAGCATGTGTTGGATGGCGTTTTCCAAGGTAAGGCCCATGACTACCGACTCGGTGGCAAAAACGTACTCGTCAGGAGGAAGTAACTCCTTATAATGCTCCCCTCTGACGGGTAACCCGGAGATTTTTGCAAATTCTTTCAACGAGATCGATACCAAACGGTCTGATAAAAGAAACGTGTGGGTCAAAATATTCCACTATTCCAAGAAAAATTTAACCCACCACACATGAGGAGTGTGATAATAAAAGAGAGACGCGTAGACCGCTGGGTACAACCCGATCTTTAGCAGTAATGTTTTCTTGGCCGATAAAATGTAACGGGCCTACTGGAGATAACCAGCCGAATATCGAGGGGTCACTCCTGTTGTATAAACCTGACCCTAAGGACGCGCTTCTCATTGACATATGTGACACAACAGAATATCTAGGGACATCGGCGGCTGGACTGGTACCGACGCCATGGAAGGTTGGAGATGGCCTTCCGCGGTCCAATTGACCTCTTCCACTGCATAAGCGACATGCGGAGGGTCATCATAATGAATTGACGGGATCGGTTCTGATGGCACCGCACAAGTAAAGGTGAGCCGACCCCGAATAATATAACTATACCACAATCCCCATAGATGAAGTGACTTCTGCTCTGGATCGTAGTCTCGGATTAAAGCAAAGACTTCCCGATGTATAGGCGCGTCGGCAAAAGCACTCTTTGAACGAACGCAAGGAAAGAAGGAACCGAAAGCCATAATACCTAAAAAGAAAAACCCGTAGAGAGTTAGTGATTGGCATAATGTAATTAACTGCAACTATGGGCCTTAGTATTTTTAGTACAGCCAAATCTATACTCCATTATGGCATATTAAAATCAATACAGTCAAAAATAATAATAATAATAACAGTGGGCCCCACAAAATCAAGGTGATGGCTCATCAATGATGAGACATGCACCCATTGTGAGAATCTAAAAGGAATCTCATTAAATGAATAATCCCATTGAGCAGTGGGGTTAAAAAAACTCTAAATGTTCTCAAAAAATGAGTTCTGTAACAAGATTCAAATCTGTAAAAAAGGGGTATTAGAACCCTATATATAAAAAATAGAGGAATAGAAAGGGGAATAAAATTCCCAAAAAGTTCAAAATTTTCTCAGAGCTAAGCTCTGTAAGACAAAATAGAATTAAAATTCCTCAGATAATAGGATTAAATCCCAGAAATACCCCAGATAAGGAGACAGATGGGAAATATAATGGAATTAAATTCCAGAAACCCTCAAAGAACAAGATCAATAATAGGGTAAAACCCTAAGAAGGAAACTAACGATTCTCAGGAATTTGAGACCCACGATCTACTCAAAAAGGGGTGAGAAGTTCTTCTTAAGATCTCTGAGAGATTATTTCAAAAAAAAGAGCAAAGCTCTGTTAATGGGTTAAAATCTGAAACAAAAAGGAAGGTTCCTTTAAGAGTTGAACTTTGGACATAATCCTTACAAATTTTTCTAACACAGTTTAACTCTAAAAAGATTCTGTGGGCGGAGATCTAAGCTCTAAGATGAGAATTGAATTCTCAAGGAAGAAGAAAATTTAAGAAAGATGATGAGACGACAGTCATCTCAAGGGCCAAAGACCCTATTTATAGGATGTGAAGGGACGGTTCAACTTCCTAGAAGATCAAACGGTGGAAAAAGTGACACCACTCACGTGTGAGCCACGTGAGAACAACGATGGGGGGCATTTGTGTTGGCTATAGTGCCCTCAAGGCAATTATTGTAATCACAGGCAGGTGATTAAGATGACTGAGGGAGGACCTATATGGATAGAATATTCTTACTCAAGATGATAGTATGCTATCTGGTTTGCCTTTATCATCATGTACATATTTTATGTGGTATTACAGATCACTATTACATGTTGATAGAGCCCATAGGATTCTTGCTTGACTACCAGCATTATGATGGCGATCATATACGTAGGAGCTGGGTGGTCTATAAGCACATCCTTAAATGTCCCTAGTTGAGGGAGTATCGAGACTGGGCATTGATGCTCCAGAGTAGACTAGTGTATATTTATCGAGACCCCGACGATGGGCAGTGGCCGGTCTCACAAGCCATTGGTGTCTGTTTTTTCACCTAAGATAGTATATAGGTGCTCATTGGGTTATGAGTACACTGGACGAACTCGCCGGGAATATGCTAGTTGATATTATACCTATTGTCAGATAGCAGTTCTCAGATGACATGTGTACAAATTAGTCTGTTGACCTGATATCGTCATTTGTCTCGTGTTAGTTCTCACAATGCTTTGATTACTACCCTACCACGGCTCAAAAGAGTTATGCAAACAGGTTTTAATTGGGTACAGTCCCGAGCCATATAGAGGCAGTGAGCGGATCATCGGGGATTCGTCTCTCCCGGTATTGGGGGTTGATGTCGCGTAGTGCATAGGTAGCCATCACAAAAAATCCTTGATCAAGGTAGTCGAGAATTACTGATTTAGATCAGTAGTTTCTCAGGTTGTGATAAGCTTCATCCGACACAAAATGCCGCATTATTAGGGGCCCGACTTTATCCACCCCCTAGACTTGATATACGATACTCTTAGACGAAGAGACCGTACTGTCCGAAGATTGTCACGGACAGGCTCAGTAGGGGTCAGGATAAGTTTGCTCGTCGGCTTTTCTTTCGCTCAATACTAGGGTAGCTATTAGGTACAGCTAGTGCCGCTAACGTGCTTGTGGTTAAACCCACTGCCAGCGTATTGACGAGTCTTTAGAGTCCCACATAGAGGGTTTCCTTGCTTCGGACGAAACGATGTAGAGGCCATATGGTTTTACGGCAGAGTTCGATCATATACGTTCACTTGTGCACGTATCATGATTCAGACGGATTTTACTAGTGGCTTTGATTTAAGCCGGATACTAGTATTATATTGTTGGATTATTTTTGTCTTTTTGTATTCATATTTTTTGGAATACGGATGCGGGTATATATATACGAATGAGGGGTATTCTTGTAATTTATTACAAGTTGCTTCTAGAAGCTGCCACCTCATTTTGTTTATTAACCATTTAGTTAAATGGTTAATGATGTGGATGGATGAGTGTGCATTAGCATTTATAAAGCATGGCACACTTGGTGACTCATGGGGTGACTCATTGTGTGACTCATGAAACACTATTGTGGCATGCTTGATATTTGTTGGGGTTGTGAGATATTTTCTTGACTTGGTGATTCTATTATTACGCACAACACTTAGATTTTTTCTTGAGTTGCTTTGCTTCATGCTTACACTCTCATCTCTCAGGGAACGTCGGGTTTCATTTGCGGCTCAAGTGAAACATGAGGCTCCAGGATTATCCACCATTCTGTGTTTCTTGCTGAGATTCTGTGATGTTGTTTATATCATGAGACAAATTGTTATATATATTTATATATATACTAGTAGATGTTGTATATGTTTTGCACCCGCGCTAGTTCAGCCCACGCTCTACTGTTAGTTAAGTATGGTGATGACAGGGTCCAGTGGCGAATGCGGATGGCATATACGCACATTATATTTTCGTTCCTTTATCTGGTGTCATATGTTTAATTGATGAGACTACATTAATTTTGATTAATGCAAGGAAAATAAACCTATATGATGTTTTTGGAACCAAGTTTTTAGAAAATATACATTACAGAAGTTTTCTTTTGCTTTGCACAGTGGTATTCGATTGGGAATATCCTGCACCTCATTCCACAAGGCAAGAGCCGAGATCCCTTCATCGGGAGTGACCTCTTGGGCAGTAGTTTGCGTCAACATAATAACTTTACTACAGTCGATTCTTTTGCTTTGTATCGTGGTATTCGATTAGGAATATCCTACACATCATTCGACGAGGAAAGAGCCGAGATCGCTTCACAGGGAGTGACTTCTTGAGCAAAAGTTTGCAACACTATATATTTGTAAAACCACTCGGTTCCTTCAACGATATTAAGTTCATTACGTTAAAGGTTTTTCACCAAAAAGCAGCCGTAGCCCTCCGTCATTTCAGATTAGTATTGCTTAGTATTTGTGCTATGTTTGTCATTGCTATTCGCCGAGACGTAGTGTGCGATAGCTCGGTAATGCCTTTCTGTCGCATGAACATATGGATTGGTTAGGACAGTAGTATGACTTTGTTGATTATTCATCAAGGGTCATGCGGGTGGGTTTAACGCAATCAAGATAATGACGGGTTGAACTTGATTAGAACCTTTTGATTTGTTGATTATTTGTTAAGGTCACTTGGGTCCTAGGGGTGAAAATCACATCGGGAGTTTCAAACATACAGGAAACTTGCCAGGCATGCGCATACCTTCTGGAGTGTGGTGACTTGAGTGGAGTTCATTAAGTTATCATACGATGATAGCTGGATCCCAATTCCCACCGATGAGTAGGTGTCACTCCTCGGGTGATTTTAGATGATCCCGACTAATTCTCCTTTTAGGATTTGAAGGAGAATTCGAGGAAACAGTGCGAGCCATACTGATTAGATAAAGTGAATAACCAATCTAATTTAGGTTAAAGTGCACACTGAGTGTTTCTTTTCTCTCTCTCTTTGGCAGCGACCATGGCCCGACTCTAAACTAAAACTCATGAACCAAGTTAACCGAATCTTCTTAAAACACTTTGGCTTTTGGATTGTCATAATCTCATATATCATTGCCGCTCCTACTTTTATCCTTTTCATTTCTCCGGAACACTCCGTATTACTACGAAGATCAACATTTATTGGATATGCCATCGTATAATTAGATACGAACTCGAAGAAACTTGTTTCAGTTCGAGAATGGTTTCTGGTTCTGGAGAAATAAAATAGGATTATTCAGTTGTCTTTTCCCTTTACCTTCTCTCAGGTTGCGAGAGCTCCTGGTATTCAGGAGAGTACACCTATTGCGTTTATTAGATAGTCTTCTTCCAAACCATAGGTAGGTGCCGAAGGATAGGGAAGGAAGAAAACCAATTAGCCTAAGTGTGGTGTACAGAAGGTAATAAGTAAAAACATATAAAGGGATTTGAAAGAGGAAAAAAGGAAATTGTGACTGCTATCATTCACGACGAAGCCGCGTATATCATCGCCACTCCTACTTCACCTTTGTATTTCTCCGGAACATTCCGCATCACTACGAAAATCCACATTTATTGGATACGCCATCGTATAGTTACATACGAACTCGAAGAAATTTGTTCCAGTTCAAGGATGGTTTCTGGTTCAGGAGAAATCGAATATGATTATTCGGGTTGTCTTTTATCTTTACCTTCTGTCAGGTTGCGAGGGTGTAAGTGCACGGCAGCGCCCCGGCCGTCTGAATGAGGCCAAAATGCGGAAACAAAAACTTTTCTTTAAACAGAAACCGACGCTACCGCGGACTATAAACCCGGATCGGACCATTAACCTACTACTAGCAAAACGGAGAAAGGGGTAGAGAGCTATACCGAGCGATCTGTGTCCTTCGGTCTTCGGCCTCCATCCCGATCTCCTCGCGGAATCTCCGGTCTTCATCTCCTCGTCGGAAAGGGCACCACATTGCCGGGTCCTTTTACGGGCTCCCACCTCTGGACCGAGGCAACTCGGGTACGAAGTTGGCGAGCCGACGTGTCCAAGAACGCTGTAGGCTAAGTGTAGAACTCTATGTCTCATGGGGTTATAAGACATTGCCATTTAGAATGGGGAAGGAGATATACTTTGGAGATGAGCTAAGGGGTTTTTGTGCAAGCCAAAAGAGATGAAAAACCCCACACCAAATTTTTGGACAGCCCCTTGCCTTATGTAGCCGGCCAAGCATCATCAAAAATGAAAGAGGAGAGAGAGTGAGCAATAATGCAAGAAGGAGAAAAGGGTTATCAGGAGGAATAATGATCACAACCAAATCCATATCAACTCCCATCACCAACAACCAAGTAATGATCAACCAATGAAAGTCAAAGTCAATTAAGAACCGTCATGAACCAACCACATACAAGAAACACCCTCTACTTTGCTAATTTGTACATTTGCAAATAACCCCCTCCCATCAATATTCATCCAAGGAAAGAAACAAAGGAAAATGGCCGAAACGGAATGCAAACTGGCAACTTCAAAAAATCGACCCCGTAATCAATTACAGGAAAACCCTGCGACTGTATATACATACCCGCATTAGTATTCCGACTGAATACAAATGCAATGAGACAAAATCTACACTGTGCACTACTAGGATCCGGCTTAAACCAAAGCCCGCTAGTATTATCCATCCGATCATGATCCGTGCAATACCGCACGTACATGATCGAACCCTGCCATATATCCATACGGCCTCTACAGCGTTGTTCCCCTCCGAATGGCGGGGCAGACTTGGGCGTCTGGCCTGAGATTCGGGGCAGATGCTATTTGGTTTTATCCGTCTACCTCTCCGAAGATGCCAAGTTGATTTACGGTACCGTGTATCGGAGGTTTAGACGGATGCGGCCGATGTAGCAGACTTCGTCAGATTCCCCCTCAGGGTGAGGGGTTTTTTGATTGTGGGGACGCTCTTCCCTGCAGGCGCAAGCCCCTGCAGTTAATTACGCTACCGCATCGCGGTAACAACTTTCTCCTTCTCTAGAATTTCACTTTGTGTCGTGTGTGTTTGTTTTGTTTGTGGTTGCCCGTGGATTGTATACGGAGACTGAGTAGTACCGTCGCCCGTAGGACGTGGATTAGTCCAAATCCGCATTTACTTAGATTTGGGTTTGGTGTTTTTAGTTTAAGGATGCATTAGTCGCGTTGCGACTAAGATCAACTTAAACGTTTGTTAAGGATACGTTAGTCCTGTTTTAGACTAAGATCAACTTAACGTAGTGATTCATTTGATATATGGTCGTCGGGACTCGTCACCTCTCTGACGTCGTAGAGGGATTACAACGACAGGCGTCAGAGGAGTTCAGAGATGTACCCTTGAACCAAAGTTGATTTGGAGTTTTATCGTTCATTTAAATGTCTAAGGATACGTTAACCGTATTTGGGGCTAAGATCAACTTAGACGGGACCGTTTAGATCCGGCAAAAGAGCATTTGAGCTCTATTGTGCCAGTTTAGGGACGTGGTTAGTTTAAGGACGTGGTGGTCCATCGCCAGTTTAGGGACGTGGTGGTCCATCGCCAGTTTAAAGACGTGGTGGTCCATTATTAGTTTAGGGACGTTCCGGTCCGATATTAGTTTAAGGACGTTCCGGTCCGATATTAATTTAAGGACGTTTCGGTCCAATATTAGTTTAAGGACGTTTCGGTCCACGAGTTCATGTGTATGGTCGTTGGGACCCGTCACCTCTCTGGCGACGTTGAATGATTACAACGACGTGTGTCAGAGGAGTTCGGAGATGTACCCTCGAACCAGTAGTAGATTGATTTAAGAGAACGATCTTGCTCAGTTAATTTAATTTGAGGACTTACGGCCAAAATTGGGCTAAGTCCAGTTGAAAAATATTCAACGCCTTTTATTTGTTTCTGGTCTGTTAGACCTGTGCTAGGGCTTGGCCCATTTTTAAATAATGCATTGCATCAATTTATTTTTTGTTTGGGCTTTGCTCATGATTGATGCAGAGCATCAATTTATTCTGGGCTCTGCAAGGCATCTGCTTTGTTTGGGCTCTGCCCCTTTTAAAATGCATGGCGTTTATATTATTTTGTTTGGGCTCTGCCCATTTATAAATGATGCAGAGCATCAATTTAATTAGGCCTGCTTGGTCTTTTGACTTGGGCCTAGCCCTTTGAGAAATGCATTGCATTTATCAGGCGGTTTGCGCCAATCACTAAGCGCAAGCGCTTATGGTTAGGACACGTGTCATGCTCTAGTAAGCGCAAGCGCAACAGCGCAATGCGCTGCGCTAGTGCGCTATGCTGTTGCGCTGCTGACACGTGGCGCGCTCTGGTGAGCGCAAGCGCAATAGCGCAGTGCGCTGCGCTGTTGACACGTGGCGTGCTCGGTGAGTTGCGCCAATTCCAGAGATCAAAGCTCTATTTTAAGAGCGCATAGCGCAAGTAGCTGACACGTGGCGCTCTCTCAAGAGCGCAACAGCGCAGTTTGGAAGTGCAGAGCACCAAGAATCAAAAGTGCAAAGCACTATTTAATTTCTTGATCTACATTTAGATCAAAGAAAAATAAATTTTTCTCTTTTGTTTCAAGAACCAGAGGTTCATAAAAAAAAGTGCAAAGCACTATTATTACTTCTTATATATGTATATATATATATATTTTTCTTATTTAAAATTATTGATCTTGTTCTTAGATCAATAATCTATCCATAAGAGAATTTTCTCTTTTTTTTCTAAAGGTTTTTACCTTCTGTTATTCTTGAGGAGTTTTCAAGAGCTTTCTTCTTTCTCTCTCTCTCTCTTTTTTTAAAAGGATGTTGATGCCTTTGAATTGAGGCCTAGGGTCCTTTTTATAGTGCCCATAAATTAGTTAGATTTGTTAAAGAGATTTTTCTCTGAGTGATTTGGGGAATTTTCCCCACCGTTGGATCTTTAATCCAAGGGCTTCTGCTTTGCAGAAGAAAATCTTCTTGTTTTAACAAGAACAGAAAAGATTTCTTAAAATCTTAACTCAGTTTGGCGCGGATGCTTCAGCGCGTGACACGTGTCGCGCAGCGCACAGCGCAGCGCATCTGCCCTGACACGTGTCGCGCAGCGCACAGCGCGGCGCAACTGCGCTAGCGCATTTGCGTTGACACGTGTCGCGCAGCGCAGTACTTGCGCAGCTGAAGTGTTGCTTCATTTAAATAGAGCTTTGCCTCTGATTGGACGCGCCTTCTTGGGCGCTGCGCTGATGCATCTGCGCCTGACACACGGCGTGTTGCGTGCAGCGCAAAGAATCTGAAGTGTTGCTTCATTTATTAAATTTTAAATTTTCAAAACAGAGCTTTGCTCTGATTGGGGGAAGATGAAGCGTTGCTTCATCTCCCGCCTCGGAATTTGAACAGAGCTTTGCTCTGATTGGGGTAAACAAATGCCCCCCCACCGTTGCGCTTACGTGGCCCCAAACGTGAGCGCGACGGTGGCGGAATTCCAACCGCCGTGACAACTTTTTGGAAGTCGAAGAGGCACTTGAGGCCTATAAATAGGACCTTTGGTCCCCCACAGATGCTTGTCATCTTTCAGATTTTTATTTTCAAAAACTTCATAGCTTTGCTCTTGCCTTCAAGAACTCTAGAGCTTTGCTCTTCTTTCCAAAGTTTTTTAGAAAAAACTTTAGGTAAAATTGATTCTTAGATTAAATTAATTTTAACCAACAGAGCTTTGCTCTCATAGATCTTTTAATCTAAAGAGATCCCCATTGGGGTTTCACTAGCAGAGCTTTGCTCATAAAGTTAGAAACTTTAGGTATAAATCAAATTAATTTAAATTAATCTCAGTCAAAGAGCTTTGCTCTCACAGATCTTTTGATCTAAAGAGATCCTCGTTGGGGTTTCATTGAGTTTTTGTTCATAGGTTTTAATCCCTGAACTGAGCTTTGCTCTAGGAATTTAGCCCTCTATGTACATTATTTTTTTTTATCGCTAATCTTCCTGTGGTATTTCTTCCAGGCACAATGGCGGCGGTGCATCTATACAGTTTGCACGAGTTCATTACTTACGACGATATCCGCGCTCAGGGTCGTCAACAAAACCAGGAGTTTACAGACGCTGAATGTGCAGAAGTTATGGGTCGTATGAACGCAAGCGGTGGGTAGCTGTTGCCTCGTCGTTCGGCCCTTTTGAAAGTCGTGTTAGGACCCATATGGAGAGCACTTCCTGGTCTTCATGAGGCCTTACCGCTCAACGCACTGGATGATGCCGAAGACAATGTGCATTCAGTGTACCTGACAGGGCTGATCTCAAAGAAACGGCGAAACAGCCTCATTGACATCCTACACCAAGTCTTCCAGCAGACGACGATAGTTGCTGCTTATCGAAGGCCGGAAGGGCTTGCCGACGATATCGACACAGAGGAGCGCGAGAGGCTGCGCATAAGAATAATTAGAAAGGCCAGAAGAACTCTGGACGGCCTTACTTTCGATTTCCTCAATCCGTGCCCCGGGTCCGAGGTTATACCATTGTAATAATTTGAATAATGTTTCTTTTTTTTTTGTTCTTATGATTGTAAAAAAGGAATTTTCTAGCAGTATGAATGGAAACTTTTCCCTTTCCTATTTCAGCTTGTCTTATTTCTCGTCCTGAGTCTTCTGCCCATGCATAAATGAGTGCGTCACGCACGCCAGATCAAATGTAGACCGGATATTCTTTCTGTTATCTTCTTTTTTTTGATTGTCAGTAAGCTTTCTTAATAACCATGGTTGATGGATATCCAAAACGAGTATTGTGACTTCCTTAAGAAATAGCGATGGCTTAGGCCGCAGGTTCAGATCTACTGCCTAAGGCTTTTCAACTCTATAAGCCATGAGGGTCTCATAGAGGCTTTTCTCCCTACGGGTCGAGAGGATCCCATAGGTGGATTTTCTCCTTAGGAATCGTGAGGATTCCTAAGTGTAGTTTTCTCTCATAGGTCGTAAGGATCCTATAAGAGAATTTTTCCCTCTTACGAGTCGAGAGGATTCGTAAGCGGTTGTTTCCCTCCTTGTCGAAATTCGACTTTGGAGAGTGAGGCCCGTGAATAGTATGCAAGAGACCATTTTGGATTGACTTGCAGGGCCCCATTGTTCAGGAAGCAAGTTTTTTAATCCTTGCTGCCCGAGACTTTATCTTGCAAGGTGGGACGAACCAGGAATTCTCTCACGGAGACAGTGGTGGCTCTGCAAGTTGACGCGGGTTGGGAGGCTCTCGTCACGGGGTGTTTGTATCCGTGAGTCGAGGAGTTTGCTAGGGATTATTTGTTTCCCAAGCGCCAAGGATTATTTGTTTCCTTGGGGTTTGAAACGAGTCGAGGATTCCTGCGGAGGCATTGGTGGCTCTGCGGGTCGACGCGGATCAGAAGGCTCTCGTCAAGGAGTGTTTGTATCCGTGAGTCGAGGAATTTTGCTAAGGATTATTTTTTTCCCAAGCGCCAAGGATTATTTGTTTCCTTGGGGTTTGAAACGAGTCGAGGATTCCTACAGAGGCACTGGTGGCTCTGCGGGTCGACGCGGATCAGAAGGCTCTCGTCAAGGAGTGTTTGTATCCGTGAGTCGAGGAATTTTGCTAGGGATTATTTGTTTCCCAAGCGCCAAGGATTATTTGTTTCCTTGGGGTTTGAAACGAGTCGAGGATTCCTACGGAGGCACTGGTGGCTCTGCGGGTCGACGCGGATCAGGAGGCTCTCGTCAAGGAGTGTTTGTATCCGTGAGTCGAGGAATTTTGCTAGGGATTATTTGTTTCCTAAGCGCCAAGGATTATTTGTTTCCTTGGGGTTTGAAACGAGTCGAGGATTCCCACGGGGGCACTGGTGGCTCTGCGGGTCGACGCGGATCAGAAGGCTCTCGTCAAGGAGTGTTTGTATCCGTGAGTCGAGGAATTTTGCTAGGGATTATTTGTTTCCCAAGCGCCAAGGATTATTTGTTTCCTTGGGGTTTGAAATGAGTCGAGGATTCCTACGGAGGCACTGGTGGCTCTGCGGGTCGACGCGGATCAGAAGGCTCTCGTCAAGGAGTGTTTGTATCCGTGAGTCGAGGAATTTTGCTAGGGATTATTTGTTTCCCAAGCGCCAAGGATTATTTGTTTCCTTAGGGTTTGAAACGAGTCGAGGATTCCTACGGAGGCACTGGTGGCTCTGTGGGTCGACGCGGATCAAAAGGCTCTCGTCAAGGAGTGTTTGTATCCGTGAGTCGAGGAATTTTGCTGAAGTCACTGGCTTCTCCGGTTGAAATGAACCGTTGAGGTTTGGCTTCGTTGTTTGACGGAATCCGCTGGGAAAGTATAGTTCCTTCTTTGTTTACGCCCTTGGATTGTATACAGGGATCGATGTGATCTTAACTGTAGGGCCAAAGTTTTATCATTTCTTCTTTTTATTTTATTTTATTTCCGCGATGCTCTATCATTTCAGCCTTTATATCGCGAAGGTCGCGATTGCCCAATCATTTCGGCTATTTTTCGCGGTGCCCAATCATTTCGGCTATTTATTTTATTTTTACTCGTTGCTTTTTATTACGAGTTGCCCCATCATTTCGGCTATTTTGCATGCATACATTTTACTTGCTGCTTTTTATTGCAAATTGCCCCATCATTTCGGCTATTTCGTATGCATGAGCGGCCTACTGGCTTTTCGCTGTAAACCTGAAATTGGACACCGATTTCGGCATCAGCACCGCTGCAACTGGGATATTACCAAGAGCGGATCATCATTTGCCTCTGTCGTTGTCGAACAAAGGAGGCTTAGTGACTGGGGTTAAGGTCCTGTCGACTAAGGCTTTTGACTTCATGAGCCGTAAGGGTCTCACAAAGGTATTTCTCCCTACAAGTCGTGAGGATCTTGCGGGTGTATTTTCTCCTTAGGACTCGTGAGGATTCCTAAGTGTTTGTTTCCTCTGTAGGTCGTAAGGATCTTACATGAGGGTTTTCTCTTCATAAATCGAGAGGATTTACAAGGGTTGTTTACCATGCGAACATATCCCCAGTCACGGATGAGACTTGGCTAGGGAAATGTTTATTCGCGCCCGTGGATTGTATACAAGGGTCAATATTGAACCCCCTGTAGGGCAATATTGGAAGTTTGTGGGGGTTTGCTTAAGCACGGGTTTAGGTCTCTGTAACTTAAGACTTTCAAATCTTATGGGCCGTGAGGGTCCCATAAGAGAGTTCTCCTTACGAGTCGTAAGGATCTCGCAAGTGTATTTTCTCCTTAGGAATCGTGGGGATCCGTAAGTGTGTTGCTCCCTTGTGAGTCGTAAGGATCTCACGCGGGTGGTTTCTCCTTACAAGGTCGAAAGGACCCTATAACTGTCTTTTAACGAGATTGCGTCCTTTCGGGTTTTCACAAACACTCGCCGGTAGTCCTGCTGTTTTTACTCTCGGAGCCCTTTCGGGTTTTCATCCGTGCCCATTTTGCTTATGGACATACCGTTTTTTTTATTCTTTTTATTTTCTTCTCTCTTTTTTTTTTAAAACGAGGTCGCGCCCTTTCGGGTTTTCACGAACACTCGCCGGTAGCCCTGCTGTTTTTACTCACGGAGCCCTTTCGGGTTTTCATCCGTGCCCTTTTTGCTTATGGACATACCGTTTTTTTTATATTTATTTTTTTATTCTTATATATATATTTTATTTATTTATTTTTTTGTCAGCCTACGGATGTTGCGGTATTAGTTTAAAGACGTTTTTGTCTGTTATTAGTTTAAGGACATTTCAGTCCTTCATTAGTTTAAGAACGTTTCGGTCCGTCATGGAGAAGGTCAGCTACTTTTTATAAAGCTCGAGCTTAGGAAGATAGCGAGCGGACATAGTCGTCGTCATCTATCATTGACCTAGGCTGTGGCTCATTAAGCATAATATTTCTTTAGGAAGCGACCGTTTATTGGCCTGAAAGGCCTTTCGCCGTGCATATCCATGAGTAGATAGGCCCCACCCTGGTAAACTTTATCTATGATGTACGGGCCTTCATAGTTTGGCTCGAATTTTCCCCGCTTGGCGCGATTGAGGATCATCGGCCTTTTGACCACTAGCACGAGTTCTCCTTGGCGGAATGTCCTCGGTCGGGTCAATCTTTCATATGAGCGCGTCATCTTTGCTTTATAAGCTTCTAGATTTTGCTGCGCTATGAGCCGGGTTTCATCAAGGGCGTCAAGCTCTTCAAGCCGAAGGTGAGCATTTTCTTCGTCCGTCAGCTCATAGTGGACTGCTACTCGTAGAGAGGGTAACTCTATCTCGAGGGGGAGTACTGCTTCTGTACCGAATACCAATGCATATGGTGCCGCGTTTGTGGCCGTCTTAAATGTAGTTCGATACGCCCAAAGAGTCTCTTGCAGTCTTTCGTGCCAGTCTTTCTTGTTTCGGGATACCGTTTTCTTCATGATCTTTGTTAAGGTTTTATTGAAGGCCTCAGCTAGACCGTTAGCTCGCGGATTATAAACTGAGGAATATCTCCAGTTTATATTATGCTGTTGCGCAAAGATCTTGTGGCTTCTGTAGGCTGGCCCGTTATCGGAGATGATCCGTCGCGGAGTTCCAAACCGATATATAACGTGCGTCTTGAAGAAGTGGAGGATATTTTCCGTCTTCACTTCCCTTAGCGGTATCGCTTCTGCCCACTTAGAGAAGTAGTCAGTCGTCGCTAGGATGAAACGATGTCCCTTAGACGATGCTGGTTCGATGGGGCCGACTATATCAGTTCCCCACATTTCGAATGGCCAGCTAGCCACTGTTGGGTGTAGCGGATTTGTATGCTGATGGATGAAGTCCCCATAAATTTGGCATGAGTGGCATTGCTTCGCATATTCGATGCAGTCATGAATCATCGTGGGCCAGTAGTAGCCCATCCGTTTTATCTTCAACTTCATCTTAGGGCCTGCTTGATGAGAACCGCAGAGTCCGTCGTGAACTTCCTGGACGACTCTTTTCGCTTCTTCAGGTCCTAAGCATCTCAGCCACAAAGAATCAAATGACCTCTTGTACAGGGTATCGTTGACGAAGGCGAAAGACAGGGCTCGTTTCGCGAGCTGATGTCTTGTGGACGCTTCTTCAGGCATTTGGTGGGTCTTGAAGTAATCTATGAAGATTTCACTCCAATCCTCGGCATTTTCCCAATCTTTTACTTGCAGGGTTGTCTGCCCGTTCGCTCCTTTTTCTTCAGATGATTCCGGAGATATTTCTGCCGGGGCAAGCACTCGACGGCTTTGTACCATGATCCTAACGTCGTCGATGTTCTCGTCAGCCAGTTCTTTAGCAAGTTTGGCCAAAGCGTCTGCTTTGCTATTTTCCGTACGCGGTATGTTCTCCAAAGTATAAGAGGGAATTTGGGTCAACAGTTGTTGCACCTTTTCACCGTATTTCACCAATTCCGGTTTACACATTTGGTAGTCACCGTTTACTTGACTAACGACCAGTTGAGAATCCCTGTATATGAGGAGATTTTCAATTCCCATGTCGATGGCGATCTCGAGGCCTGCTATTGAAGCTTCATACTCAGCTTCATTATTCGTTCTCGGCTCTGTTAAGGAGAAGGCGAAGCGCATTACTCCTCCTTGAGGGGTCACGAAGATAAGGCCTACTCCCGATTTGATCATTGACGTACTTTGTTTGTGCTTCTTCATGGAAGATGCTCCATCGAAATAAAGCTCCCAACGGGTATCACCACCATCGATTGCGTCAAACGCATGCTTGTCTGGCAAATCGCAATTCAGGGGAAAATCAGCCGGTATCGGATGCTCAGCAAGGAAGTCGGCGATGGCCTGGCCTTTCACTGCCCTGAGAGGTTGATACGTTATCGAGAACTCCATTAAGAGCAGAGCCCATTTAGCGAGTCGTCCTGTCAATATGGCCTTTGACATTAGACATTTGAGAGGGTCCACCTTTGAAATGAGATGGACTTCATGCGCTAATGCGTAATGTCTAAGCTTTGTTATTGCGAAGATCAACGCCAGACAGTGTTTTTCAATGGGGGAGTAATTGCTTTCTGCCCCCAGCAGAACCCGACTTAAGTAGTAGAGTGCTCTTTCTTTCCCCTGGTCATTTTCTTGTGCCCATAATGCGCCTAAAGAACCTTCAAGGGTGGCCGTGTAAAGAATGAGAGGCTTTCCCTTGACTGGAGCAGCCAACACTGGAGGGTTTTGCAGATACTGCTTGATCTCATCCAGTGCGCCTTGGCATTTGTGATCCCAAACGAATGGGGTTCCCTTCTTCATCAGGTGACTGTAAGGACGGCACTTTCCCGAAAGATTAGCGATAAACCGCCGAATGTATGCAAGCTTTCCTTAGAGAGATCGCAACTATTTAAGAGTTCTTGGCGGAGGCATTTCCATGATCGCCTTGATTTTAGACGGATCTATCTCAATACCTCGGTGTCGGACGATGAATCCCAGGAATTTGCCCGAGGAAACCCCGAACGCACATTTTAGAGGATTCATCTTCAAATTGTATTGCCGAAGGCATTGAAATACGGTCTTCAGATGCTCGAGATGCTCTTCGTATGACTTGCTTTTAACCACGAGATCGTCGATATAGCATTCGACGATTTCGTGTATAAGGTCGTCGAAGATCCTTGTCATGGCCCTTTGATAAGTAGCACCGGCATTCTTTAAATCGAAGGGCATCACTTTGTAACAGAATATACCTAGAGGGGCCCTGAAGGCGGTATGTTTCAGGTCTTCAGGATGCATCTTTATCTGGTTATACCCCGATGAGCCGTCCATGAAGGAGAAAACCTCATGAGTGGATGTATTGTCTATCATCAGTTCAGTGACTGGCACTGGGAAATCATCCTTCGGGCAAGCTTTATTAAGATCCCGAAAGTCTACGCATATGCGCACTGTCCCATTTTTCTTCATCACTTGGACGATGTTGGCGATCCATTCAGGGTACTGAACTTCCTGGATGAAGCCAGAGTCGATTAACTTTTTGACTTCGTTATTTATGCTCATCTCAAGCTCGAGTCGCATTCTTCTCGGCGCCTGTTTGACTGGTTTGACGTTTGGGGATATTGCTAGTCTATGTACAGCGACTTCTGGATCTAGTCCTGGCATCTCGGAATAGTTCCATGCGAAGCAATCTTTATGCTGCACAAGGACGTCTTTTAACGTAGCCACCCTCTCTTCAGACAGCAGCTCGCTGACGAATGTCGGTCGCGGATCATTTACCGTCCCCAACTCGATTTTCCTGAGGTTATCTGTAGTGGTATGTATTCCATCCTTCAGTTCTTTCGGAGCTGGTGGAAATTCTGAGATTACCTCATCGCTGCTGTTTTCGAAGCACCAAGGGAGCTCACTTATGTCCTTGGGCTCCTCTTTTAATATTGTGATCATATGACAGGTGCGAATTCGCTTCCAGTCCCAATGTGGAACTGTTTTTTCTTTCGTGGCCTTGGGCTCGTGCTTTTGTGGTGGCGTTTGTTTCGCCCAATCAGAGCAAAGCTCTGTTTGAATTCAAAATTCAAATTTTTGAAGCAAAGCTTCAAGTCCCGCGCGCAGCGCCCAAGAAAGCGCACCCAATCAGAGCAAATCTCTGTTTAAAGGAAGCAACGCTTCAGCTGCGCTGCGCCCTGCGCTGCAGACACGTGTCAGCGCAGACGCGCTAGCGCAGTTGCGCTGCGCTCTGCGCTGCGCGACACGCGTCAGCGCAGACGCGCTAGCGAGTTGCGCTGCGCTCTGCGCTGCGCGACACGCGTCAGCGCAGACGCGCTAGCGCACTTGCGCTGCGCTCTGCGCTGCGCGACACGTGTCATGCGCTGGGGCATCTGCGCCAAACTGAATTAAGATTTTTATGAAATCTTTTCTGTTCTTTCCAGAACTATAAGACTTTCTTCGGCCTTTGGATCAAAGATCCGACGGTGGGAAAACTCCCAAAAATCATTCAGGAAAGATCCCGTTAACAAATTCAACAGATTTGTGGTCGCTATAAATAGGACCCTAAGCCTCAATTCAAAGGGAGGAGGAATTTTTCTCGAAAAATCAAGAAGTCTAAACAGAGAAAACTCCGAGAAGAAAAAAGGTAAATAACCTTTATAAGGTAGAGAAAAGGCCTTCTAATAGATCATTGATCTAAAAAATAAAAAAAAAACAGTGCTTTGCACTTCTTGTGAACCTTCGGTTCTGTAAAAACAATAAAATAATAAAATAATAAAAGAATAGTGCTTTGCACTTTTAAGAACCTCTGGTTCTTCCAATAAAGAAAAAATTTACTTTTCTTTGATCTAATTTAGACGAAGAAATTAAACAGTGCTTTGCACTTCCCTTCTTGAATCTAAAAGATTCTCAGTGCTTTGCACTTCCAAGTTGCGCCGTTGCGCTCTTAACAGAGCGCCACGTGTCGGCTATAAAACCACTTGCGCTAAGCGCCCTTAAGATAGAGCTTTGCTCTCTGGAATTAGCGCAACTCGCTGAGAGCGCGCCACGTGTCAGCAGCGCAATAGCGCAGCGCAACGCGCTGCGCTAGTGCGCTTGCACTCATCGGAGCACGACACGTGTCATCACCATATGGACTTGCGCTCATTGCTTAGCGCAGAGCGCAGATGCATTAAAAAGGGCCAAGCCCAATTAGGAGAAGGCCTAACAGGCTCAATAAAGCGCAAATGCATTATTTTAAGGGGCCGAGCCCAAATCAAAACAGATGCTTTGCATCATTTATAAATGGGTTGAGTCCAAACAGAATCTCCAGAATGCTATGCATTTTTCAAGGGGCAGAGCCCAAATCAAAACAGATGCATGGCATCATTCATAAATGAGCAGAGCTCAGAATAAATTGATGTTCTGCAGAACCCAAATGCAATGCAGTACTTAATAAAGATGTTGAACTGGACTTAGCCCAATCGTGGCCGTAAGTCCTTAAATTAAATTGACTGAGTAAAATGGCTCTCCTAAATCAATTCACGACCGGTTCGAGGGTACATCTCCGAACTCCTTTGACATTTGTCGTTGTAATTCCTCAACGAAGTCAAAGAGGTGACGGGTCCCAACGACCACACATCGCTATGGACTGCGGGGTCCCTAAACTCGTGGACCGAGACGTCCTTAAAACTAATAATGGACCGAAATGTCCTTAAACTAATATTCACTCCAAAATGAGAATATTGGACCGAGACGTCCTTAAAACTAATATTGGACCGAGACGTCCTTAAAACTAATATCGGACCGAAACGTCCCTAAACTAATTTTGGACCGAGACGTCCTTAAAACTAATATCGGACCGAAACGTCCCTAAACTAATTTTGGACCGAGACGTCCTTAAAACTAATATCGGACCGAAACGTCCCTAAACTAATATCGGACCGAAACGTCCCTAAACTAATATCGGACCGAAACGTCCCTAAACTAATTTCGGACCGAAACGTCCCTAAACTAATATCGGACCACCACGTCCCCAAACTGGCGATGGACCACTACGTCCCTAAACTGGAATATGGACCACTACGTCCTTAAACTGGCGACGGACCGGAACGTCCCTAAACTAATAATGGACCACCACGTCCCCAAAACTGGCAACGGACCGCCATGTCCCTAAACTGGCACAATAGGGCCCAAACGCTCTTTTGTTGGATCTAAACGGTCCCGTCTAAGTTGATCTTAATCCCAAATACGGTTAACGTGTCCTTAGACATTTAAATAAACGATAAAACTCCAAATCAATTTTGGTTCAAGGGTACATCTCTGAACTCCTCAGACGCCTGTCGTTGTAATCCCTCAACGACGTCAGAGAGGTGACGAGTCCCGACGGCCGGATAATTAAATCAATCATGATGTTAAGTTGATCTTAGTCTAAAACAAGACTAACGTATCCTTAACGAACGTTTAAGTCGATCTTAGTCGCAACGCGACTAATGTATCCTTAAACTAAAAACACGAAACCAAATCTAAGTAAATACGGATTTGGACTAATCCACGTCCTACGGGTGACGACATCACTCAGTCTCCGTATACAATCCACGGGCAATCACAAACGAAACAAACGCACACGACACGAAGTGAAATTCTGGAGAAGGAGAAAGTTGTTACCGCGATGCGGTAGCGTAATTAACTGCAGGGGCTTGCGCCTGCAGGGAAGAGCGTCCCCACAATCAAAAAACCCCTCACCCTGAGGGGGAATCTGACGAAGTCTGCTACATCGGCCGCATCCGTCTAAACCTCCGATACACGGTGCCATAAATCAACTTGGCATCTTCGGAGAGATAGACGGATAAAACCAAATAGCATCTACCCCGAACCCCAGGCACGTGACGTCCTAACGTCGCAGGCCGCCGTTCGGAGGGGAATAGATTCTGGCACGCCCGGTGGGACCTCTTCCTCTTTCCACTCCACACTTCGTGTGTCGTCTTCGCGAACCAATCGCGGTTTGTTAAATGATTGCCTTCGGATTTCAAGTTGCTAAGATTTGGTCTTTTGTTTGGTACAGAACTCAAGTATTCAATGGCCACCAACTGCACCAACTTCTCGAAGTGCAACTGCAACGGACGCCCCACCTCACCTAGAGGTGTAGCATATGGGCCCCAGGCGACTTCCTTCCTGACCCTGCCGGTAGGCCAGTTGACTCAGGCCACCACCGGCTTGTTCTTCGGGACCATGGTCCCACCTACAAGCTTCTCGGCACCGATACCCACACCGGAAGCGAACAAGAAGTCGGTGTTCGACCGGCTCACTGCTACCGCGACCCCTGTCAGCGGGTCGCCTGCTACTGGACCAACAGCCTCCGTCTTCACCAGGCTGAGTCAGAACTATGAGGTGGCTGTCCCAAAGAGGGCAACGGCCGCTGCTTTGGAAGTCGTTAAAGCGGCTTCTCCTATCAGAGAGTCAGTCTTCACAAGATTGACGGTTCCTACTCTTCCCCCAGCTGGTCAGAAGGCATCAGTCTTCGACAGGTTGACGTCAACAGTTACCCCGCGCTCAAACGGGGGGCAGCAAGAAACCATCTCAATCTCCGAGCCGGTCCCAGCGGCTCGTCGTGCGCGACGTCGCCATTGGCAGCGAGTAAGGAAAGCGGGGGGCAACTCCCCCTCAGGGCTAACCCCACCTGCTCCGACGGTGGAAGTCGATGCTGCTGTTCCAACTGGGAACAGCTTTGAAATGCTGAGGAAAGTGAGAAAGAACTCCCCGGTGGCTACGTTGAAAAAGTCTCCTCCACCCATGGAAAAAGCTCCAGAGACGAGATAGGAACAGCCTCCTCAACGGCTGTCAGCGAAAGTTTATAAAATTTGGCGGAGGGTTCAAGACTCCGTGATTGACTCAGACCACTTCCGTCGCCAGAACAGGGCAAGGGTGGAAAAAGACAAAAACTGCCCCGCCAAACAACAGGGGGCAACAAATGCTAGGATGCCCACTTCAACGGCTCCTTCAACCCCGAAGGCCCATAAAAGGAAGAGGCCAGAAAAAGCTCCCATGACGCTGACAAAGTCTAAGAACGGTGAACCTAAACGCCCCAAGTCAGGGGGAATCACAATTCATACAGTCTATATGGCTTCGGGGAAAGAAGAAAGTCGTACTTCTATGGGTCACCGACCGCTTACCCGGTCAGTGACCAAGTCTCAGGAGCAGCAACAAAAGCTCCAGGAGATGATGACTACCATGGCTGCACTCACGGGGCCAAAAGAGAATCCTGAGACGTCCTTAGATGAACGTCAAGAAGAAGAAACCGACGCCGAGTTCCTTCGCCGAATGCTCGAAAAGAGAGACCAAGAGGCTGCTGAACAAGCAGCCAATATACAGCGCATGGGCCTTCTCTTCCAGGATATGATAGGGATGATGATACAACCAGAATCCCCGACTGAAGAACCCCCGATCGTCCTTGGGGATGATAGGGGAGAAACATCAAACCCTCAGCCCGTTCTATCGACGGCTAAAGAAGACACAATCTCTAAAACAGATCTGGACGAATATATAGCCCAGCAAATAAAAGTTCATCACGCGGCCGAAGCAGCCGGCCACGTTGTAAAGACGGGGCGGCCATATCCGGGCTGGTATGACCAAATCAAGTACCCGCCAGGTTACACAATTCCAAAGTTTCATGTCTACAAGGGGACCGGCAATCCCCATCGACATGTTGCCCAATTCAGGGCGCTTTGCGGTAACACTGGCGGCGACGACAAGCTTCTGTTGCGCCAATTTGTTGGAAGTTTATCAGATACGGCTTTCGAGTGGTATTCCGAGCTCCCCAACGACTCCATTAAAACCTTCGCGGAGATGGAGCTGCTCTTCACCCAACGCTTTGCAAGCGCCAGCGAACGTACTCCGATGACGGCGCTGATTAACGCCAGGGTAAAGCCCGGCGAGACATGGGTCCAGTACGCTATACGGTGGCGTAATTTATGGTCTAAATGTGAACAGCGTATAGAAGAAGCTCCTGCGGTGGGAATGTTTGTCGGAACCCTTGATCCACAAGCAACCATTTCACAGTTTATGATGTTCTTCAAGCCAACTTCTTTCCAGGTTTTGATCGACAAATTGGCGCAGATGGACCAGATGGGCCATAAACCCCCTCTCCCGAAGCCCGACTCTCGAAACGACAAAGGAAAGGGAAAAGCTATCATCGTCGCTAATGCCCAACAGCAACCGAACGACTCAAAGCCGGTTGCTCGTCCAAATAACACGCGCCCGTACGTACCCCTTGAGGACAGGATGGGACGTGCTTACTCCTTCCCCCGTGATAAAACGAGGAGGTTATTTGAGCTGGCATTGCACAATAGGCTTATAAATCTGCCAGATCCAAAACATCCGTCACAACCAAGCGACGTTAACGAACCTAATTATTGCCCTTACCATCGAGTGCTAGGACATCCAATCGAAGACTGTTACGTGTTCAAAAATTGGCTCGAAAACCAGTACCGTCAGGGCAAGTTTGCGCTATCCGACAAATGGAAAGTGAATCCTCCGCAACCCCACACCTATAAGGGAACGAATACGCCAGGGGCAACATGCTCCGTCATTGAAGAAGCTCCCTGGGAGGTTGTATTATCAGCCAAAACAAGGAGAATGCTAAATGATCTGCAGACCTGTCCAGCGGTCAAGTGGAAGAACCCCTTGGAGCCGCAGGTTATTGAGGGGATGTTGAAACCACGTCCGACTCCGAAGGCCGATGGTGGTAGTTCAAGCGTCCATAACCAGCCGTCAAAATCTTCGAAAAAGAAGAAGAAGAGATCTAAGAAGCCCGTGAAGCCTGGCGACAAGCGCACGGACTTACAGAAGCAGATCGACGCACTGGACGAGTATAACCAAAAGGCGCGAACTCCCATTACGTTCCAAGATTTCCTTGATCACGTCTTTCAAAAAGAAGAGGAGGAAGAAGCTTCATCGGATGAATCCGACGGATATGTGGCAAGCTGTCATATGATCTCTCACTCGACCTCGAACGATGAAGGGACTTCTGGTACCAAAACGCCGGGGGCAAATACTGAGTCAAGGGCTCCGGAATTATCAATAGAAATGATTGACGCGTTTCTTAGTGAAGCTCGATTGAAAAGTAAAGCTGATCAAAAACGCGAGACGGCGATATTCGAAACGGCCAAGCGCCAGCGACTTGAGGGAGGAGCTGAGATGATCCCACTGGAGCAAAATGCCTCCACCGCTGACAAAAGCCAATTTAAGATAAAAAAGAAGTTCGCCAAGGCCATATCGATGGGCATGAAGCTACCACCCTCAGAAGAAAGAGTTACTAGCGTGGTAGAAATGCATCCCTCTTATTGCTTATATCATCAGAAGGTCTCACATTCTACCCAAGAGTGCAAAGCGTTCGATAAATGGTGGCAAGGATACGTCGCTAATCAACAACGCTTTAAACGGGAAAAGCGCAAGGTTCGTCGGGAGCAAAGAAACACGACCAAAGTGCTTGAAAGAACTGCCGGCAACTGTCACATGGTTAACACTACCAGATCACAGGTGCCCACATTTGGGAGCGACTCTGATGAGGAACTAGAGATTGCCCCTCTCTTTAAAGAGTCAACTTCGGGAAAAGAAGAAGAACCGAAGTCTTGCGAAAATATACAGCTGCGGAATCGGACACTGCCTGAAAAGAACCTCGGACCCTCGAATAGAAAAGATAAAGGGAAAGAGAAGGTCTCTGAAGACATCACTTTGGATGACCAAGTCGCGGAAGAGTTAACCGTCAAAAATCCGCCAAAGAGGAGTAAGGTGGATTACAATGTTTTAGCGCATCTGAGGAAGCTACCCTCACAACTCAGCATCCTCGATGCCTTGTTACTATCAAAGGAGGCGAAGGACTCTTTGATTAAGGCGCTACAAGATCCGGACCAGTTCCAAGCCTTCTTGGCCGAAGAAAAGATGAAAGACGAATTGGAAGAAGTGCACACAGCCGACGTTGCTTTTGGTGATGAAGACCTTCTTCTCGGGACGTGTGAACACAATCGCCCTCTTTATGTCTCAGGATACTGCCATGACATAAAGATAGGTAAAATCTTGGTCGATAACGGATCGTCCGTCAATTTACTCAACGTACGAGTGTTAAAGGAGATTTGCATGAGTGTCCAACACCTTGCCCGGGACAAGATCACTATCTCCGGTTTCGACTCTCAATCTTCAAAGACTCTTGGATCTGTGATATTGACGCTACGCTTCGGGTTGCTCGTCACAGACATCAAATTCCATGTTATAGATGCCAAGACGTGCTATAATGCTCTGCTCGGCCGACCATGGCTACACGAGTACAACATCATCCCTTCTACACAGCATCAGTGCATGAAGTATTCCAGGGATGGCCTCGAGTACACTGTGGCCGGAGAGTTGAATCCGTTTTCCGTGAACGAAGTTCGCAAGTATGAAGATGCCAAATACTTCTTGCCGAGTTTCGAAGACACGGAAAGGTGTCACAAACCGGAGAACAAAACTAATGCCACCATCCCTGTCTTCGGCAGTGACACCGAGGAGGAGGATATAATTTATTCAGGTCCATCCCAATCTACCAGGCCAGGACCATCCGTTCCTTCGTTGATCTTCGGTAGTGATTCAGAGGATGAAGTTCATGCTATATTCCCTGCTCGGCCTTCGATACGGATTTCCGCTGATGAAGAGCGAAGTCTACAGATAACCATGGTGCCACTTGAGCATTACAAAGAACTGGATGCACTCGACACCAACAGCGTAGAAGAATTGCAGACATTCTATATCCCTCCCGGACGAAGGGGCGAGAAGGCAATCTTATTCTACCGTTCTGAAGAGAACAAAGTAGAAAAAGAAGTTTGGCATGGCGCGGATCCCACGCTCGACAGACTTCAGCCTATCCGTCTTCCCCGGTATTATACCGAAGGTTTGAAGAAACTGCTAAAACGCCAGGGGATGTCCTTTACACAGACCGTTAGAAAAGCCAAATTCTATGACAAGGTCTGGAACATTCCCGGGACCCAATGCAAACTGCCTAACGGGAAAGTAGAAACCAAAGGGCTTGGGTACATCCGGCCAAAGAAGCGAGAGCTAGTGAACAGCTGTTATGCCATGTATGACTTCGATGAAGAGGCGGATGCTCAATGGGAGGATGCTAATCCTGAACCAGCAAAAGTTCTTGATACAAAACCGCCCAGTCCATCATTTGAAGACCAGATGGGTAAACTTATAAGGGATGCGAGTCAAAAAGCCCGAGATGATCACGATCGTGAAATGGCAATCTATGAGAAAGCTAAGACACAGCGCCTCCTCCAACAGGCAGTAAAGAACGAAGATGCCGCTCTTTGTCAACCTGCTACAAAAAAGGTTCAACGCGAGAACAAAAACAAGTCGAAAGGCAAGAGAGGCGCTCGACAACTACAAAGCAGAGCTAAGAAGCCGCGCATCCGAGAATCGAGCGTTATTGACTTAGCCCTCGGGAAGAAAATGGGTCGAGCATACTCTTTTCCTCGGAATAAAACAAGGAAAATATTCGATCTCGCTCTAAAACATCAAATGCTTACGTTGCCAGAGTCTAAACACCCTGAACAAACAGGCGAGGTCTCCAACCCGAAGTATTGCTTTTACCATCGAGTAGTAGGGCATTCGCTTGAAGATTGCTTCACCTTTAAGAATTGGGTTGAGGACCAATATCAGCTTGGCAAATTCGTGTTGTCTGACAGTTGGAGGGTAGCGCCGCCGCAAAAGCACGAACCCGAAAACACAAGAATAAAACCAACTCCGCAGTGGGATTGGCAGAAAATTTGCACCTGCCATGTGATAACAATATTAAAAGAAGGGTCCGAGGACATGAACAACCTCCCTTGGTGTTTTGAAAGCGGCAGCGATGAGGTAATCTCAGAATTTCCCCCAGCTCCGAAAGAACTGGAAGATGGAATCCATACCACTGCAGATAATCTCAAGAAAATTGAGTTGGGGACGGAAAATGACCCGCGACCGACATTCATCAGCGAACTGCTATCTGGAGAAAGGATGGCCGCGTTAAAGGATGTGCTTCTACAGCACAAAGATTGCTTCGCGTGGAACTATTCCGAAATGCCGGGACTAGATCCAGAAATCGCTGTGCACAAATTGGCGATATCCCCGGACATTAAGCCAGTCAAACAAGCGCCGAGAAGAATGCGACTCGAGCTTGAGATGAGCATCAACGCCGAAGTCAAAAAGCTGATAGATTCAGGCTTCATCCAAGAAGTCCAATACCCTGAATGGATCGCCAACATTGTCCTGGTGATGAAGAAAAATGGGACAGTGCGCATATGCGTAGACTTCCGGGATCTCAATAAAGCCTGCCCAAAAGATGATTTCCCGGTGCCAGTCACCGAGCTGATGATAGACAACACATCCACTCATGAGGTTTTCTCCTTCATGGACGGCTCATCGGGGTATAATCAAATAAAAATGCACCCGGAAGATCAGAAGCACACAGCCTTCAGGACTCCTCTTGGTATATTCTGTTATAAAGTGATGCCCTTCGGTTTGAAGAACGCCGGTGCTACTTATCAGAGGGCCATGACGAAGATCTTCGACGATCTTATACACGAAATCGTCGAATGCTATATCGACGATCTCGTGGTCAAGAGCAAATCATACGAGGAACATCTCGAGCATCTGAAGACTGTATTTCAACGCCTTCGGCAATACAACTTGAAGATGAACCCGCTCAAGTGTGCATTTGGAGTTTCCTCAGGCAAATTCCTGGGATTCATTGTTCGACACCGAGGTATTGAAATAGATCCATCAAAGATCAAAGCGATCATGGAAATGCCTCCGCCGAGAACTCTCAAACAGCTGCGATCTCTCCAAGGGAAGATCGCATACATACGGCGATTTATAGCCAATCTTTCAGGCAAGTGTCGTCCCTACAGCCACCTGATGAAGAAGGGGACCCCGTTCGTTTGGGACCAAAAATGCCAAGGCGCGCTGGATGAGATCAAGCAATACCTGCAGAACCCTCCGGTGTTGGCTGCTCCAGTTAAGGGGAAGCCTCTTATTCTTTATACAACCGCCCTCGAAGGTTCTTTAGGCGCATTATGGGCACAAGAGAACGATCAAGGGAAAGAAAGAGCACTTTATTACTTAAGTCGAGTCCTGCTGGGGGCAGAAAGCAATTACTCTCCCATTGAAAAACACTGCCTGGCGTTGATCTTCGCTATAACAAAGCTTAGGCACTATGCGTTGGCGCATGAGGTCCGTCTGATTTCAAAAGTGGACCCTCTTAAATACCTAATGTCAAAAGCCATATTGACGGGAAGACTAGCTAAATGGGCCCTGCTCTTGATGGAATTCTCGATAACGTATCAACCTCTCAAGGCAGTGAAAGGCCAGGCCATTGCCGACTTCCTCGCTGAGCATCCGATACTCGCCGATTCTCCTCTGAATTGCGATCTTCCAGACGAACATGCGTTCGATGCGATCGACGGTGATAATATCCGATGGGAGCTTTATTTCGATGGAGCATCTTCCATGAAGAAACGTAAACAAAGTACCCCTATAATTAAATCAGGGGTAGGACTCATCTTTGTAACTCCACAAGGAGGGATAATGCGCTACGCCTTCTCCCTAACGGAGCCGAGAACAAACAATGAAGCCGAATACGAAGCTCTGATAGCAGGCCTCGAGATCGCCATTGGTATGGGAATTGAAAGCCTCCTCATATATGGGGACTCCCAACTGGTCGTCAGCCAAGTGAACGGCGATTACCAAACGTGCAAGCCGGAATTGGTGAAATACGGTGAAAAAGTGCAGCAACTGCTAACCCAAATTCCCTCCTACACGTTGGAAAGTATACCGCGTGCGGAAAATAGCAAAGCAGACGCACTGGCCAAACTTGCTAAAGAATTGGCTGACGAGAACCTCGATGACGTTAGAATCGTGGTACAAAGCCGTCGAGTACTCTCCCCAGCAGAAATACCTCCAGAATCATATAAAGAAAAGGGAGCAACTGAGCAGGCGACCCTACAAATAAAAGACCATGAGAAGACTGAAGACTGGAGAGAAGTTTTCACAGATTACTTCAAGTTCCACCGAATGCCTGAAGAAGCGTCCATAAGACATCAGCTCGTGAAACGAGCTCTGTCTTTCGCCTTCGTTAACGATACTCTATACAAGAGGTCATTCGACTCTCTGTGGTTGAGATGCTTAGGACCTGACGAAGCGAGAAGGGTCGTCCAAGAAGTTCACGACGGACTCTGCGGTTCCCACCAAGCAGGCCCTAAGATGAAGTTGAAGATAAAGCGGATGGGCTATTACTGGCCCACGATGATGCAGGATTGCCTGGATTACGCGAGGCAATGTCATCCATGCCAAATTCATGGGGACTTCATCCATCAGCATCCCAATCCACTACATCCAACAATGGCTAGTTGGCCATTCGAAATGTGGGGAACCGACATAGTCGGTCCCATCGAACCAGCATCGTCTAGAGGACATCGTTTCATCTTGGCGACGACTGATTACTTCTCCAAATGGGCAGAGGCAATACCATTGAGGGAAGTGAAGACGGAGAACATCCTCCATTTCTTCAAAACGCATGTCATCTACCGGTTTGGAACCCCGAGAAGAATCATCTCTGATAATGGGCCAGCCTATCGAAGTCAAAAAATTAGCCGTTTTGCACAGCAGCACAATATAGACTGGAGATATTCCTCAGTTTATAACCCGCGAGCTAACGGTCTAGCTGAAGCCTTCAACAAGACCTTGACGAAGATCATAAAGAAAACAGTGTCACGAAATAAGAAAGATTGGCACGAAAGATTGCAGGAGGCTCTTTGGGCGTATCGGACTACGTTTAAAACGGCCACAAACACAACGCCATACGCATTGGTGTTTGGGACGGAAGCAGTACTCCCTCTCGAGATAGAATTACCCTCTCTACGAGTGGCAGTCCATTACGAGCTGACAGACGAAGAAAATGCTCACCTTCGGTTGGAAGAGCTTGACGCCCTTGATGAAATCCGGCTTCTAGCACAACAAAATCTGGAAGCCTATAAAGCAAAGATGACGCGCTCATATGAAAGATTGAGCCGCCCGAGGACATTCCACCAAGGCGAACTCATGCTAGTGGTCAAAAGGCCCATGATCCCTAATCGCGCCAAGCGGGGAAAATTTGAGCCAAACTATGAAGGACCGTATATCGTTGATAAGGTCTACCAAGGTGGGGCCTATCTACTCAGGGACATGCACGGTGAAAGGCCTTTCAGGCCGATAAACGGTCGCTTCCTAAAGAAATATTACGCTTAATAAGCCACAGCCTAGGTCAACGATAGAGGACGACGACTATGTCCGCTCGCTATCTTCCTAAGCTCAAGCTTTATAAGCAGTAGCCGGCCTTCTCCATTATGGACCGAAATGTCCTTAAACTAATAGCAGACCGAAACGTCTTTAAACTAATACTGCGGCATCCTTGGGCTGACGAGATGAATAAAAATAAATTAAAAATAATAATAATAAAAATAAAAATAAAAATAAAAAAAGCGGTAAGTCCATAAGCAAAATGGGCACGGATGAAAACCCGAAAGGGCTCCGTGAGTAAAAACAGCAGGACTACCGGCGAATGTTGTGAAAACCCGAAAGGGCGCAACTTCGTTAAAGAACCCTTATGGAGTCCTCTCGACCCTGTAAGGAGAAACCACCCGCGTGAGATCCTTACGACTTACAAGGGAACAACACACTTAGGAATCCCCACGGTTCCTAAGGAGAAAATACGCTTGCGAGATCCTCACGACTCGTAAGGAGAACTCTCTTATGGGACCCTCACGGCTCATAGGATTTGAAAGTCTTAAGTCACAGAGACCTAAACCTGTGCTTAAGCAAACCCCCACAAACTTCAAAAGCGTGCCCTACAAGTGGCTCAATACTGACCCTTGTATACAATCCACGGGCGCGAATAAACGTTTTCCTAACCAAGGTCCATCCATGACTGGGAATACGTTCGTATGGTAAACAACCCTTATAAATCCCCTCGATTTATGAGGAGAAAACCTTCCTGTAGGATCCTTACGACTTACAGAAGAACAAAACACTTAGGAACCCTCACGGTTCCTAAGGAGAAAATACACCTACAAGATCCCCACGACTTGTAGGGAGAAATACCTTCACGAGACCCTTACGGCTCATGAAGTCAAAAGCCTTAGCCAACGGGATCCTAACCCTGGTCGCTAAGCCTCCTTTGTTCAACAACGATAGAGGCAAATGATGATTCGCTCCTGGTAATATCCCAGTCGCAGCGGTGCTGATGCCGAAATCGGTGTCCAATTTCAGGTTGACGGCGAAAGCCGGTAGACCGCGCATGCATACGAAATAGCCGAAATGATAGGGCAACTTGCAATAAAAAGCAGCAAGTAAAATGAATGCATGCAAAATAGCCGAAATGATCGGGCAACTCGTAATAAAGAGCAACGAGTAAAAAAAAACAAAATAATGAAAAGCCGAAATGATTGGGCACCGCGAAAAATAGCCGAAATGTTTGGGCAATCGCGACCTTCGGGATATAAAAGCTGAAATGATAGAGCATCGCGGAAATAAAATAAAACAAAAAAAATAAGAAATGATAAAACTTCGGCCCTACAGTCAAGATCACATCGATCCCTGTATACAATCCAAGGGCGTAAACAAAGAAGAAACCATACCTCCCCGGTGGATTCCGTCAAATGACGAAACCAAGCCTCAACGGTTCATTTCAACCGAAGAAGCCAGTGACTTCAACGAAAATCCCTCGACTCACGGATACAAACACTCCTTGACGAGAGCCTTCTGATCCGCGTCGACCCGCAGAGCCACCAGTGCCTCCGTAGGAACCCTCGACTCGTTTCAAACCCCAAGGACACAAATAATCCTTGGCACTCGGGAAACAAATAATCCCGGCAAAACTTCTCAACTCACGGATACAAACACTCCTTGACGAGAGCCTCCTGATCCGCGTCGACCCGCAGAGCCACCAGTGCCTCCGTAGGAACCCTCGACTCGTTTCAAACCCCAAGGACACAAATAATCCTTGGCACTCGGGAAACAAATAATCCCGGCAAAACTTCTCAACTCACGGATACAAACACTCCTTGACGAGAGCCTCCTGATCCGCGTCGACCCGCAGAGCCGCCAGTGCCTCCGTAGGAACCCTCGACTCGTTTCAAACCCCAAGGACACAAATAATCCTTGGCACTCGGGAAACAAATAATCCCGGCAAAACTTCTCAACTCACGGATACAAATACTCCTTGACGAGAGCCTCCTGATCCGCGTCGACCCGCAGAGCCACCAGTGCCTCCGTGGGAACCATCGACTCGTTTCAAATACTAAGGACACAAATAATCCTTGGCGCTTGGGAAACAAATAATCCCTCGCAAAACTTCTCAACTCACGGATACAAACACTCCGTGACGAGAGTTTCTTTGACTCACATCTCGGGCAGTAAGGATTCAAAAACTTGCTTCCTAAAAAAATGGGACCCTGCAAGTCAATCCTAAATGGTCTCTTGCATACTATTCACGGGTCTCACTCTCTGAAGTCGATTCTCGACAAAGAGGGAAACAACCGCTTACGAGCCCTCTCGAATCGTAAAAGGGCAATGGGACCCTGCAAGTCAATCCTAAATGGTCTCTTGCATACTATTCACGGGTCTCACTCTCTGAAATCGATTCTCGACAAAGAGGGAAACAACCACTTACGAATCCTCTCGGCTCGTAAGAGGGAAAATTCTCTTATAGGATCCTTACGACTTAGAAGAGAAAAATACACTTAGGAATCCTCACGATTCTTAAGGAGAAAACCCACCTACGAGATCCTCTCGATCCGTAGGGAGAAAAATCTCCATGAGACCCTCACGGCTTATAGAGTTGA
Source organism: Agapanthus africanus (assembly GCA_030015575.1). NCBI lineage: Eukaryota > Viridiplantae > Streptophyta > Magnoliopsida > Asparagales > Amaryllidaceae > Agapanthus > Agapanthus africanus. The sequence continues at coordinate 59,963,443 of CM057345.1, forward strand.
AAAGTCTTAGGCAGCAGATCTGAACCTGCGGCCTAAGCCATCGCTATTTCTTAAGAAGGTCGGGATGCTCGTCCCAATCGTATGTAAATTATGGTTATTAAGGTGGCGTACTGATTATAAAAGAAAGAAAAAGCGAAGAAGTGACACAAGACATTACGAAAAGGTGTATCTCTTATTCATAAACTTGATCAAATACCGGATACATTATGTCATAGGATAAAAAAAAACATATACATATACATTCTTTTATCTATAAGTATGACTGATACAAAAATGGATAGCTACTGAGGAGGAAGTGCCTTTAGTAAATTCACAAGCTGTTCTCGCACTCCCTTCAGCACTTCCTCTCGGGTGACAGCCGCGGCCACCTCCGCCTCCACCCGAGCCCGTTGTTGCAAGGAAGATGAAAGTTGCTCCTCTGCCGCCTTCTGGGCTGCTTCCTGGCTGGCTGAAGCTCGCTCGACAACGTGAAGGTTATGCCTCAATGATAATCCTTCGGAGAGACATTGCAGGAGGCCCTCAAAGATAACCTTCAGCCGTGCAGCGTTGGCCTCCACCCGAGAATGCAGTTGAGCAGACCTGCTCGAAACATCATCACGCTCTTTGCGCCTTGAAATAACCTCTTGTTCGAGATGGCGGAAGTAAGAAGCGCTCTGCTCGATCCACGCAGTCCTTTGAGTATTGGCAGCCACAGTCTCAGGAGTGGGACGCAACGATTCCAATTGGAATAGGCAACCATCGATCTCCTTACAATGGTTAACCCAAGATGCAATGGTGCTCTCATTATGGAAGTTCACGAGTACTGCTAGCATCGGGTTAACCACCAGAGCGAAGTCCGCGGCAAATGTAGGAGCTTCAACATCGAGTTCCTCGACATAATCACTTAACATGCGCAGACTATTTGCAGCGCCCTTTGAAGACAGACTCCTCAGATAAGGACCCGCCGGCATTGTGACGCGAGGTTCGAAGGATGCCGAAGCCAGAGCGGCAGCTGAAAAAGACGGGATGCGATCAGATAACAGTAGAGAAAGTAGAGAGAGGAAAAGTTACCAATATGATGGTCTTTGTACCAGTTAAGACAGGTGGCAAGGTCGGAAGGGCTGGTGGTATAGCTGAGCTTTTATCCCCTTCTTCAATCTGTAGCACTGCAGTTGAGATGAGAAAAAGAGTTTAGAGACAATTCCATCAATAAAAAAAAAGAGAAAGAGGAAAAATGCTGACAGAAATTATACTTACCGACGCCACCAGGGGAAGAAGCAAGCTCAGATGGGAAGGAGAAATATGGGAGCAACATCTGATGAACATGATCAAAAAGCGCTCCTGAGAACACAACAGGATGACTTTAGTACGCGAATTAAATATCTAGAAAACAAGATTAATAAAGTGTAAGCATATACCTTCCAACATCTTCGAGGGTATGAGAGAAGGTTGAGAGGTGACCACCGCCAAAGCGGTCATCGAAGGCGTTCCCTCGAGCGGTGGGGCACCGGCACTAGCTGCACCTGCATCACGAAAAGGCGGACTTGTCAGAAATGGTTGTAAAGTAAAGAAAAGCAGCCATTTAGGGTTTACCTGAGGAGCTCCCGGCTGAAATGGAGGCGACTCCCTCCTCTATCGACATGAGACCACCACCTGTAGCCTCATCGCCCGACTCGATGGGGACCGTTGTCGTGCTCGCGAGACCTGGAGACGGTGGAGGGCCATAGAGGGGGAGGGCAATAACTGGAGTATTGCCAGATTCCAGAGAAGGAGCGTTTGGTTCGTCCTCGGGAATCATGGCCGCCTCACCCACTACTTTCTCAGGTTCAATAATGGCGGTCGTATCGTCCGCCATCGCCAGGGGATCGCCGACCTTGAGCACTTCACTCGCCACCACCCTGGACTCAGCTATAATGATCATATCATCTGCCCCCACTTCAGGTTCGGCATCAATGACCTTCTCAGTGGTAGGCCCCTCGACCTCCACTCCAGGCTCCGTGGCCTCAACAATGTTACCTACTGTCGGCTCGAGTTCGGCAGGCGTCGCCTCCTCCGTTCTCCTCGGGTCAACGGCTTCCGCCTCTCCCTCGATCAGACTTGGCCCTGTAAAGATAAGAGATATAAGGACCAATGACGTTAAAACCCTTATAACAAAAACTCTGAGAGAAATGTTACCTGAAGCGGATTTGCCGTTTGCGCTCCGAACTGCTCGCGCCACCTCTCTACGGGCGGTAGATAGGGTGACAGGGGCCTCTTCAGAGGGAGTATCAGCGCGAGGGGCGGCGCTGGGTCCCGCTCCCATGGCCAGGGCAGCCCTGCGTGCCTTCGCCTCACGCCTCAACCGCTTCCTCTCCTCCCGAGCGGTTATGAGGGACCTCTGTGACGCCTCCCTCAAAGCATCATCATCTTCATTCAGGGAAGCCTCCAAAGCCTTTAAGGCATCTCTCATCGGCTTTTCAAGACGAGCCCCCTGCAGTGTCCCAGAGGGAACAGGAACATCGGCCGCCGGCAGAACATCTGCGTCGCTAGGAGGAAGCGGCATTGAGGTCCCTACAATTAAATGGAAAGGTCAGATCGACCATGACGCAAGAAAAATGAAAAAAAAATTCGATGAAGTCGAAACTTACTAAGGCCGACAGACGCCCTGGCACGTTCCTCCTCCTGAAAGGTCTTCAGAGAAGCGGCAATGGCTTCTTCATCAGTAACGCCTGTTAGAGGAAAAGAGAGAAAAGCGTTAGTCAAAAATAACGAAATAAGGAAGAAAATACGTTACAGTAAAGAAAGAGTGACTAGTAATTACCTGATTGCACAAGCTTGGCCAGCCACGCGTCACGCTTCACCAGCCATGCTGAAGCTCTGAGAGCAGCTTCCAAGTCTGTATCGTCCGGCGGCGGCATCACTAATCCCGCGTTAGTCCCATATTCGAGCAGACCCTCGGAATAAGGAGCGTGGGGTTCCTGGCCGAACGCAATGTCCGCGGCAAAGAGCGATTTCTTTTTCTTTTTCCCTCCAGCCCTAGGCTCACGGGGAAGCGACTTACGCTTGGCAGCCGCTTTGGGACGACGGGTCCCGATGTCCGCACCCGCGCCGGATTCCGGCGAAGATACAACCACTGTTTCTACCTGAACGCGGGGTGCAGGAGATGCATCCGCGATATCGGGGAGCGGTAATTCATGCGGAGGACTTTGCGCGCGTGACGGTCTACTTCCAGCATCTTTTAAGGGAGCGACTATTGGAGTCCTCGGCACCAGAGGAGCGCTGCGATCGCTACCTGGAGGTGCACCCTTACGGTCGATCAGCAACCGTCTTTCCTCTTTTATGACCGCTCCCGTCGAATGACTATACCATTCGGTGTATACCCTAAGAAGACGAGGAGCACAAGACGGCTCACTGATAAAGAAGTGAGAGCCCGTGTTTAGACGCATGAAGTGATGCAGCGCCCTCTCTATCCCTTCTTCGTTTGCGATAGGCTCCGATAAAAAGGCCTCCAGCGGTACCCCTTGGTTATAACTCAACTGCTGAGCGAAACGATGCGGGTTGTATCTCATGAAGATCGCTCCCCCGTCTTGCCTAAACACCAAAAAGCCCGGTCTGATAGAGTACAAGTGAAGGGTCTCCCGGGCCGTTAAAATCGAAGCGCCGTCCTTGAAAGTGTCTTGCAATGGCCGCACTGCAGTAGCGGACGTTTTTCCAATGGTCAGCACCTTGTCAATAAAAGACACACCGGCTCCAACGGTGTGGGAACGAAGGAGTAAACTCCTGGCATCTCGCGGCGATGGATTTACGATTGATGCGCCAATCAACTGTAAAAGGCGAGGGAAAATGCACCTTTCGTAGAATGAGGGCCTTTTGTGCATGCCGAAAACACCTGCTGTATGTAATTCGAGCCACGACATGAAGTAGTGCATTGCGAAAACCACATGCAACGCCCCAGGCTCATTAGCATCTGCCGCTCGGCTAAGGCCATGATATAAATGTGCCAAGCCGGCGATCCCGACGGCCACCTTTACCCCGATAACCATCCGGTGAGCCGGGTAAAAAACAGAGGGCCGCATGCGGTGAGAATGCATTGGAAGCGCAAACCAACTCAACCAAAGCCCAAGAAATCCCAAAAAGAAGGCCTCCTCGTCCATCTCGGCGGCTGCAACTTCCGCAAAAGACATGGTTGAAGAGTTGGGAAGAAAAAAAGTCCTTCTGATCTATGTCTCTCGCTGGCAGGTTATCCAAACCTAAGCCGAAAGGATCCTCAAGGTAAGCAAACTTGGCAGTCTTCGCCGAAAGGACGTTTGGATGAAGGAACCGAGCAATAAAATCCTCAAAATTAACTCCACGGCTCCCATGCTCAACGAAAAGATTCTCATAGATGTTCAACACCTTAATCAGACTTGGAAACTGATGTTGAACAGCGTTCTCTGGCGTGAGCTCCCTTACCCTCGGCTTAGCCCCATAGATGTACTCGTCCGGCGGGAGCAATTCCTCATAATGTTCCCCCATAGCCGGTAGGCCAGACACCTCCGTAAATTCTTCCAGCGAAATGGACACTTCCCGATCCATGGCGAGGAAAGTATGAGTAGGAATGTTCCACTGCTCCAAGAAGGCCTTGAACCACCAAGTAGGAAGCGTAGGATACTGGAAGAGAGAGACGTAGACTGCGGTGTACAGTCCTAGCCTTATCGACTGCGACTTCCTCGTCGACAGGATATACCGGGCCCATGGCAGATAGCCGACCGGGTGGCGGGGGATCAGACCAAGGTTATATGATTGCCCCCAAGGTCTCGCCTCGCCCTGACAGATACGGCGCCCTAGGATGTCCAAAACCATCGGACGCTGGACCGGGATGGCATCTATGGCCGAATGAAGAAAACCCTTCGATGTCCAATCTGTCATCTCCACGGCATACTGCACCGGGGGTGGGCTGGCATAGTGAATCGCCGTTATGGGCTCTGACGGCACCGCACATGTAAAGCTGCGCCGACCCATAATAATTTGATTGTACCACGACCCCCAAAGGTGGAGACTCTTATACTCCGGGTCGTGCGCCTTGATCATTGCCAGGACCTCGCGATCCAAAGGCGCCTCTGGAAACCCCTCCTCTGAACGGACAAACGGGAATGAAGTGTCTTCAGACATGATCGCTGCAAAAAGAACAATCTAGCCGTTAGTGTTGTAATCCCAATGTTTGGCGTCTAAAAAAATGCATTAATTAAATTAAATTAAAATTAACTAATTACACCACACAGCAGTGCAGTGAGTAGGGGACCAAAGGGACCCACAAAATCTGGATGACAATACGTCAGTTAATAAAACAACCTCATCATTGGATGAGATTGTCAGTTGGTCCCCAGGGGAACATTCACATTAATAAAAAAGGGGAAGAATCCCTAGGGACAAGGAGAAAATCTCCTCTTTCAGAGCAAGGCCCTGTCACAGAGTGACACTTGTCAAACTCTGGAAAATAAGTTTCCTTAAAAGAGCATAGCTCTATGGTAATAATGGAAAAGTCCATCAGAAAATGTTTACACCTAAAAGAATTAAGAAATTTGGAATCCTGAGAAACCCATGAAAAACTCATAAAAAAGAATTGTCTCATTTTTCAGATCTAAAAGAATCTACAGATGATTCAAAGAGCAAAGCTCTGTTCATGGATAACCCATGAACAAGATCTCTGCAGATCTATAAGTTTTTGAGAGCAAAACTCTGTTTATGAAACCCCAATGGGGATCTCTTTAAGATCAAAAAGATCTGTAAGAGCAAAGCTCTTTGGTTAAGGTTAATTTAAATTAATTTGATTTAAATTAATGTTACCTAAAGTTTCTAACTTCAGAAATGAGCAAAGCTCTGAAACTCTCAAGCAAGAGCAAAGCTCTGGAAATTAAAATTCTGAAGATGGTAAAAATTTTCTGAGGGTCAAACGCCCTATTTATAAGGCGCTTGCGCCTCTTCGGATTCCCCTTTGATCCAACGGTCTGGAAGGTGGCCACCGTTACACTCACGTGTGCGCCACGTGAGCGCAACGGTGGGGGGCATTTGTTTCGCCCAATCAGAGCAAAGCTCTGTTTGAATTCAAAATTCAAATTTTTGAAGCAAAGCTTCAAGTCCCGCGCGCAGCGCCCAAGAAAGCGCACCCAATCAGAGCAAATCTCTGTTTAAAGGAAGCAACGCTTCAGCTGCGCTGCGCCCTGCGCTGCAGACACGTGTCAGCGCAGACGCGCTAGCGCAGTTGCGCTGCGCTCTGCGCTGCGCGACACGCGTCAGCGCAGACGCGCTAGCGCAGTTGCGCTGCGCTCTGCGCTGCGCGACACGCGTCAGCGCAGACGCGCTAGCGCACTTGCGCTGCGCTCTGCGCTGCGCGACACGTGTCATGCGCAGGGGCATCTGCGCCAAACTGAATTAAGATTTTTATGAAATCTTTTCTGTTCTTTCCAGAACTATAAGACTTTCTTCGGCCTTTGGATCAAAGATCCGACGGTGGGAAAACTCCCAAAAATCATTCAGGAAAAAAATCCCGTTAACAAATTCAACAGATTTGTGGTCGCTATAAATAGGACCCTAAGCCTCAATTCAAAGGGAGGAGGAATTTTTCTCGAAAAATCAAGAAGTCTAAACAGAGAAAACTCCGAGAAGAAAAAAGGTAAATAACCTTTATAAGGTAGAGAAAAGGCCTTCTAATAGATCATTGATCTAAAAAATAAAAAAAAAACAGTGCTTTGCACTTCTTGTGAACCTTCGGTTCTGTAAAAACAATAAAATAATAAAATAATAAAAGAATAGTGCTTTGCACTTTTAAGAACCTCTGGTTCTTCCAATAAAGAAAAAATTTACTTTTCTTTGATCTAATTTAGACGAAGAAATTAAACAGTGCTTTGCACTTCCCTTCTTGAATCTAAAAGATTCTCAGTGCTTTGCACTTCCAAGTTGCGCCGTTGCGCTCTTAACAGAGCGCCACGTGTCGGCTATAAAACCACTTGCGCTAAGCGCCCTTAAGATAGAGCTTTGCTCTCTGGAATTAGCGCAACTCGCTGAGAGCGCGCCACGTGTCAGCAGCGCAATAGCGCAGCGCAACGCGCTGCGCTAGTGCGCTTGCACTCATCGGAGCACGACACGTGTCATCACCATATGGACTTGCGCTCATTGCTTAGCGCAGAGCGCAGATGCATTAAAAAGGGCCAAGCCCAATTAGGAGAAGGCCTAACAGGCTCAATAAAGCGCAAATGCATTATTTTAAGGGGCCGAGCCCAAATCAAAACAGATGCTTTGCATCATTTATAAATGGGTTGAGTCCAAACAGAATCTCCAGAATGCTATGCATTTTTCAAGGGGCAGAGCCCAAATCAAAACAGATGCATGGCATCATTCATAAATGAGCAGAGCTCAGAATAAATTGATGTTCTGCAGAGCCCAAATGCAATGCAGTACTTAATAAAGATGTTGAACTGGACTTAGCCCAATCGTGGCCGTAAGTCCTTAAATTAAATTGACAGAGTAAAATGGCTCTCCTAAATAAATTCACGACCGGTTCGAGGGTACATCTCCGAACTCCTTTAACATTTGTCGTTGTAATTCCTCAACGACGTCAAAGAGGTGACGGGTCCCAACGACCACACATCGCTATGGACTGCGGGGTCCCTAAACTCGTGGACCGAGACATCCTTAAAACTAATAATGGACCGAAATGTCCTTAAACTAATATTCACTCCAAAATGAGAATATTGGACCGAGACGTCCTTAAAACTAATATTGGACCGAGACGTCCTTAAAACTAATATCGGACCGAAACGTCCCTAAACTAATTTTGGACCGAGACGTCCTTAAAACTAATATCGGACCGAAACGTCCCTAAACTAATTTTGGACCGAGACGTCCTTAAAACTAATATCGGACCGAAACGTCCCTAAACTAATATCGGACCGAAACGTCCCTAAACTAATTTCGGACCGAAACGTCCCTAAACTAATATCGGACCACCACGTCCCCAAACTGGCGATGGACCACTACGTCCCTAAACTGGAATATGGACCACTACGTCCTTAAACTGGCGACGGACCGGAACGTCCCTAAACTAATAATGGACCACCACGTCCCCAAAACTGGCAACGGACCGCCATGTCCCTAAACTGGCACAATAGGGCCCAAACGCTCTTTTGTTGGATCTAAACGGTCCCGTCTAAGTTGATCTTAATCCCAAATACGGTTAACGTGTCCTTAGACATTTAAATAAACGATAAAACTCCAAATCAATTTTGGTTCAAGGGTACATCTCTGAACTCCTCAGACGCCTGTCGTTGTAATCCCTCAACGACGTCAGAGAGGTGACGAGTCCCGACGGCCGGATAATTAAATCAATCATGATGTTAAGTTGATCTTAGTCTAAAACAAGACTAACGTATCCTTAACGAACGTTTAAGTCGATCTTAGTCGCAACGCGACTAATGTATCCTTAAACTAAAAACACCAAACCAAATCTAAGTAAATACGGATTTGGACTAATCCACGTCCTACGGGTGACGACATCACTCAGTCTCCGTATACAATCCACGGGCAATCACAAACGAAACAAACGCACACGACACGAAGTGAAATTCTGGAGAAGGAGAAAGTTGTTACCGCGATGCGGTAGCGTAATTAACTGCAGGGGCTTGCGCCTGCAGGGAAGAGCGTCCCCACAATCAAAAAACCCCTCACCCTGAGGGGGAATCTGACGAAGTCTGCTACATCGGCCGCATCCGTCTAAACCTCCGATACACGGTGCCATAAATCAACTTGGCATCTTCGGAGAGATAGACGGATAAAACCAAATAGCATCTACCCCGAACCCCAGGCACGTGACGTCCTAACGTCGCAGGCCGCCGTTCGGAGGGGAACAGCGTTACTCTCCAGTTGTCAGACAGAACGAACTTGCCGAGCTGGTACTGATCTTCGACCCAATTCTTAAAGGTGAAGCAATCTTCAAGAGGATGCCCTATCACTCGGTGGTAAGAGCAATAGTTTGGGTCAGAGACTTCACCAGCTTGTTCGGGGTGCTTGGACTCCGGCAATGTAAGCATTTGATGTTTTAGAGCAAGATCAAGTATCTTCTTCGTCTTGTCTCGAGGAAACGAGTATGCTCGACCCATTTTCTTCATGAGGGATTGGTCAATAACGCTCGATTCTCGTTTGCGTGGCTTCTTAGCCCTGCTTTGTTGCTGTTGAGCGCCTCTTCGGCTTTTCGACTCGTTTCTGCCTCCGCGTCGAGCCCTTTTTGTATCAGGTTGACATGGGGCAGCATCTTCGTCTTTTACTGTCTGTTGAAGGAGGCGTTGTGTTTTGGCTTTCTCATAGATCGCCATTTCACAATTGTGATCTTCTCGGGCTTTTCGACCTGCTTTCCTTATAAGTTTGCCCATCTGGTCTTCAAATGATGGACTGGGCGGTTTTGTATCAGGAACTTTTGCTGGTTCAGGATTAGCGTTTTTCTCTTGAGCATCTGCTTCTTCATCAGAATTATGCACGATGTAACAGTCGCGGAGCAGCTCTCGTTTCCTGGAGCGAATGTATCCGAGCCCGATCGTCTCCAGCCTCCCATTAGGTAGCTTGTGCTGAGTTCCGGGGACGTTCCAAACCCTATCATAGAATTTGGCCTTCCTAACGGTTTGTTCGAAAGGTATCCCCTGGCGTTCCAGCAGTCTCCTCAAGCCTTCCGTGTAATATCGGGGTAGACGGATGGGCTGAAGTCTGTCCAGCGTTGGATCCGCACTGTGCCAAAGTTCTTTTTCCACCTTGTTTTCTTCGGAACGGTAGAATAGGATTGCCCTATCGCCTTTTTGTCCGGGAGGGATATAAAATGTCCGCAATTCTTCCACACTATCGTTGGCGAGCGCATCTAGTTCTTTATAATGTTCAAGCGGTACCATGGCTATCTGTAGACTTCGCTCTTCATCAGCAGAAGCTCTTATTGAGAGCCGAGTAGAGAATACAGCATGGACTTCGTCCTCTGAATCACTACCAAAGATCAATGAAGGGGCGGATGGTCCCGGCTTGGTGTATTGGGGCGGACCCGAATAAATTATATCCTCTTCTTCCTCGGTATCACTGCCGAAGACAGGGATGGTTGCGTTAGTTTTGTTCTCCGGCCTGTGACACCTCTCCGTGTCTTCGAAACTCGGCAAGAAGTATTTGGCATCTTCATACTTGCGAACTTCATTCACGGAAAACGGATTCAATTCTCCGGCCACAGTGTACTCGAGGCCATCCCTACAATACTTCATGCACTGATGCTGTGTAGAAGGGATGATATTGTACTCGTGTAGCCATGGTCGGCCGAGTAGAGCATTGTAGCATGTCTTGGCGTCTATAATATAGAATTTGATGTCTGTGACGAACAACCCGAAGCGTAGTGTCAATATCACAGATCCCAGAGTTTTTGATGATTGGGAGTCGAATCCGGAGATGGTGATTTTGTCTCGGGTGAGGTGTTGGACACCCATGCAAATTTCCTTTAACACCCGCACATTGAGCAAATTAACAGACGATCCGTTATCGACCAAGATTTTACCTATCTTTATGTCATGGCAGTATCCTGAGACATAAAGGGGACGATTGTGGTCGCATGTCCCGAGGAGAAGGTCTTCATCACCAAAAGCAACGTCGGCTGTGTGCACTTCTTCTAATTCGTCCTTCATCTTTTCTTCGGCTAAGAAGGCTTGGAACTGGTCCGGATCTTGTAGCGCCTTAATCAAAGAATCTCTCGCCTCCTTTGATAGTAATAAGGCATCAAGGATGCTGAGTTGTGAGGGCAGCTTTCTCAGATATGCCAATATGTTGTAATCCACCTTATCCTTCTTCGGCAGGTTGTTGGCGTTTAGCTCTTCCAGAACTTGGTCATCTAAGACGATATCTTCAGAGACCTTCTCTTTCCCTTTATCTTTTCTATTCATGGGTCCGAGGTTCTTTTCAGGCAGCGTCCGATTCCGCAGTCGGATATTTTCGCAGACCATTGGCTCTTCTTCTCTTCCCGAAGTTGATTCTTTAAAGAGAGGGGCAATTTCTAGCTCCTCATCAGAATCGCTCCCGAACGTAGGCACTTGTGACCCGGCAGTGTTAACCACGTGACAATTGCCGGCAGTTCTTTCAAGCTCTTCGGTCGTATTTCTTTGCTCCCGACGAATTTTACGTTTTTCCCGTTTAAAACGTTGTCGATTAGCGACGTATCCTTGCCACCATCTATCGAAAGCTTTGCACTCTTGAGTGGGATGCGAGACCTTCTGATGATATAAGCAATAGGAGGGATGCATTTCTATTACACCAGTAATTTTTCCTTTAGAGGATGGTAGCTTCATGCCCATTGATATGGCCTTAGCAAACCTCTTTTTTATCTTGAATTGGCTTTCGTCGGCGGTGGAGGCATTTTGCTCCAGCGGGACCATTTCAGCTCTTTCCTCAAGTCGCTGGCATTTGGCCCTTTCAAATATAGCCATCTCGCGTTCTCGATCAGATTTACTTTTCAATCGAGCTTCATTAAGAAATGCGCCAATCATTTCGATTGATAACCCCGGAGCTCTTGATTCGGCATTTGCCTCCAGCGTTTTAGTGCCAGAAGTCTCTTCGTCGTTCGTGATCGAATGGGAGATCATATGACAGCTCGCCACATATTCCTCGGATTCATCCGATGAACTTTCTCCCTCATCTTCTTTTTGAAAGACGTGATCAAGGAACTCTTGGAGCGTAATGGGAGTCCGCGCCTTTTGGTTGTATTCATCCAGCGCGTCAATTTGCTTTTGTAAGTCCGTGCGCTTGTCGCTAGGCTCCACGGGCTTCTTTGATTTCTTCCTCTTCTTTTTCGAAGATTTGGACGGCTGGCTATGAACGCTTGAACCACCACCATCGGTCTTTGGAGTCGGACGTGGCTTTAACATCCCCTCAATGACCTGCGGTTCCAAGGGGTTCTTCCACTTGACCGCCGGACATGTCTGAAGATCGTTTAGCATCCTCTTTGTCTTGGCTGATAATCCGACCTCCCAAGGAGCTTCTTCAATGACGGAGCATGTTGCCCCCGGCGTGTTCGTCCCCTTAGAGGTGTGGGGCTGCGGGGGATTCACCTTCCATTTGTTAGATAGCGCAAATTTGCCCTGACGTTATTGGTTCTCAAGCCAATTTTTGAAAACGTAGCAATCCTCGATGGGATGGCCTAGCACTCGATGGTAAGGGCAGTAATTAGGCTCGTTGACGTCGTTCGGTTGCAACGGACGTTTTGGATCTGGCAGATTTATGAGTCTGTTGCGCAACGCCAGTTCGAATAGCCTCCTCGTTTTATCGCGGGGGAAGGAGTAAGGACGTCCCATCCTGTCCTCAAGGGGTACGTATGGGCGCGTATTGTTTGGACGAGCAACCGGCTTTAAGTCGCTCGGTTGTTGCTGAGCATTCGCGACGACGATCGCTTTTCCCTTTCCTTTGTCGTTTCGGGAGTCCGGCTTTGGGAGAGGGGGTTTATGGCCCATCTGGTCCATCTGCGCTAGTTTGTCGATCAAAGCCTGGAAGGTAGTCGGCTTGAAGAACATCATGAACTGTGAGATGGTTGCTTGTGGATCAAGGGTTCCAACAAACATTCCCAACGCAGGAGCTTCTTCTATGCGCTGTTCGCACTTCGACCATAGATTACGCCACCGTATAGCGTACTGAACCCATGTCTCGCCGGGTTTTACCCTGGCGTTAATCAGTGCCGTCATCGGGGTACGTTCACTGGCACTTGCAAAACGTTGGGTAAACAGCAGCTCCATCTCCGCAAAGGTTTTAATAGAGTCATTGGGGAGCTCAGAATACCATTCGAATGCCGTATCTGACAAGCTTCCAACAAATTGGTGAAGCAACAACTTGTCATCGCCGCCGGTGTTGCCGCAGAGCGCTCTGAACTGGGCGACATGTTGATGAGGATTGCCCGTCCCCTTGTAGACATGGAACTTAGGGATTGTATAGCCTGTCGGGTACTTAATTTGATCGTACCAACCCGGATATGGCCGTCCTGTCTTTACGACCTGACCGGCTGCTTCAGTCGCCTGATGCACCCGTATTTGCTGGGCGATGTATTCATCTAAATCAGCTTTTGATATGGTATCCTCTTTAGCTGCGGATAGAGCCGGTGGAAGATTTGATGTCTCTCCTCTATCGTCTCCAAGGACGATCGGGGGCTCTTCAGCCGGGGGATCTTGTTGAATCATCATACCCACCATATCCTGGAACAGGAGGGCCATTTTCTTTATGTTGGCTGCCTGCTCCGCAGCTTCTTTATCTTTCTTTTCTAGTACGCGCCGAAGGAATTCGGCGTCCGTTTCTTGTTCTTGACGCTCTTCTGAAGAGGTTCCAGGGCTTTCGTTCGGCCCTGTAAGTGCAGCCATAGCGCTCATCATCTCTTGGAGTTTCTGTTGCTGCTCCTGAGCCTTGGTCACTGACCGTGTAAGTGGTCTATGGCCCGTGGACATACGGCTGTCTTCTTTTCCCGATGTCATGTAAACCGTATGAACTGTTATGCCCCCTGACTTGGGGCGTTTAGTTTCAACATTTTTAACTTTTGTCGCTGACACGGGAGTCTTCTCCAGCCTCCTTCTTTTGTGGGCCGTTGAGGTTGAAGGAACCTTAGCAGCTGTTATCCCCTGCTGTTTAATGGGACAGTCCTTGTCTTTTTCCACCTTCGCCTTTTTCTGGTGACGAGAGGAGTGACCTGGGTCAATCACGGAGTCTTGAACCCTCCGCCAAACTTTATAAATCCTTGAAGACAGCCGTTGAGGGAGTTGTTCTTGTTTTGTTTCAGGAGCTCTCTCTACAGGCGGAGGAGATCTTTTCAATGTAGCGGTTGAAGAATTCTTACGTACCCTCCTCAGCAGTTCGAAGCTGTTCCCAGTTAGAACAGCAGCGTTGACCTCCGCCATTGAAGCAGGTGGAGTTAGCCCTGAGGGGGAGTTGCCCCTTGCCTTCCTCACTCGTTGCCAATGGCGACGTCGAGCACGACGAGCCACTGGGACTGGCTCGGAGATTGAGATAGCTTCCTTTTGCCCCCCGTCTGAATGAGGCGCCGCCGGTGTTAACCTTTTAAAACCTGAGGTCGTTCCTTGCGGGGTAATATCCAATCTGTCAAAGACTGATCTTCATGTAGAGGCAGGAACGGGAATCGTCGGTCTTGAAAAGACTGACTCTTTGACGGGAGAAGCCGCCTTAACGTCTTCCGGAGCAGCGGCCATTGCACTCCTTGGGACAGCCATTTTAGAGTTCCTGGGATTCTTGGCGGGCCCTTCAGAGTTTTGATCCAGCCTCGCAAAGACGGAGGTTGTTGGCTTGGTGGTGGGCGACCCGTTGACAGGGGTCGTGGTAGCAGTGAGTCGGTCGAAGACCGACTTCTTGTTCACCTCTGGTGCAGGTATCGGCATAGAGAAGCTTGTCGGTGGAATCATGGTCCCGAAGAATAATCCAGTGGTGTCTTGGGTCACCTGGTCTACCGGCAGAGCGAGGAAGGAAGCCGCTTGGGGCCCATATGCTACACCTCCGGGAGAGGTGGAGCGTCCATTGCAGTGGCACTTCGAGCAGTTGGTGCAGTTGGAGGCCATTGAATCTTGAATTCCGTGCCAGACAAAAGACCAAATCTTAGTAACTTGAAATCCGAAGGCAACCATTTAACAAACCGCGATTGGTTCGCGAGGATGACACACGAAGTGTGGAGTGGAAAGAGGAAGGGGTCCCACCGGGCGTGCCAGAATCTGTTCCCCTCCGAATGGCGGCGCAGACTTGGGCGTCTTGCCTGAGATTCGGGGCAGATGCTATTTGGTTTTATCCATCTACCTCTACGAAGATGCCAAGTTGATTTACGGTACCGTGTATCGGAGGTTTAGACGGATGCGGCCGATGTAGCAGACTTCGTCAGATTCCCCCTCAGGGTGAGGGGTTTTTTGATTGTGGGGACGCTCTTCCCTGCAGGCGCAAGCCCCTGCAGTTAATTACGCTACCGCATCGCGGTAACAACTTTCTCCTTCTCCAGAATTTCACTTTGTGTCGTGTGTGTTTGTTTTGTTTGTGGTTGCCCGTGGATTGTATACGGAGACTGAGTAGTACCGTCGCCCGTAGGACATGGATTAGTCCAAATCCGCATTTACTTAGATTTGGGTTTGGTGTTTTTAGTTTAAGGATGCATTAGTCGCGTTGCGACTAAGATCAACTTAAACGTTTGTTAAGGATACGTTAGTCCTGTTTTAGACTAAGATCAACTTAACGTAGTGATTCATTTGATATATGGTCGTCGGGACTCGTCACCTCTCTGACGTCGTTGAGGGATTACAACGACAGGCGTCAGAGGAGTTCAGAGATGTACCCTTGAACCAAAGTTGATTTGGAGTTTTATCGTTCATTTAAATGTCTAAGGATACGTTAACCGTATTTGGGGCTAAGATCAACTTAGACGGGACCGTTTAGATCCGGCAAAAGAGCATTTGAGCTCTATTGTGCCAGTTTAGGGACGTGGTGGTCTATTGTCAGTTTAAGGACGTGGTAGTCCATCGCCAGTTTAGGGACGTGGTGGTCGATCGCCAGTTTAGGGATGTGGTAGTCCATCGCCAGTTTAAGGACGTGGTGGTCCATCGCCAGTTTAGGGACGTGGTGGTCCATCGCCAGTTTAGGGATGTTTCGGTCCGATATTAGTTTAAGGACGTTCCGGTCCGATATTAGTTTAAGGACGTTTCGGTCCGATATTAGTTTAAGGACGTTTCGGTCCAATATTAGTTTAAGGACGTTTCGGTCCACGAGTTCATGTGTATGGTCGTTGGGACCCGTCACCTCTCTGGCGACGTTGAATGATTACAACGACGTGTGTCAGAGGAGTTCGGAGATGTACCCTCGAACCAGTAGTAGATTGATTTAAGAGAGCGATCTTGCTCAGTTAATTTAATTTGAGGACTTACGGCCAAAATTGGGCTAAGTCCAGTTGAAAAATATTCAACGCCTTTTATTTGTTTCTGGTCTGTTAGACCTATTCTAGGGCTTGGCCCATTTTTAAATAATGCATTGCATCAATTTATTTTTTGTTTGGGCTTTGCTCATGATTGATGCAGAGCATCAATTTATTCTGGGCTCTGCAAGGCATCTGCTTTGTTTGGGCTCTGCCCTTTTTAAAATGCATGGCGTTTATATTATTTTGTTTGGGCTCTGCCCATTTATAAATGATGCAGAGCATCAATTTAATTAGGCCTACTTGGTCTTTTGGCTTGGGCCTAGCCCTTTGAGAAATGCATTGCATTTATCAGGCGGTTTGCGCCAATCACTGAGCGCGAGCGCTTATGGTTAGGACACGTGTCATGCTCTAGTAAGCGCAAGCGCAACAGCGCAATGCGCTGCGCTAGTGCGCTATGCTGTTGCGCTGCTGACATGTGGCGCGCTCTGGTGAGCGTAAGCGCAATAGCGTAGTACGCTGCACAAGTGCGCTGCGCTGCTGACACGTGGCGTGCTCGGTGAGTTGCGCCAATTCCAGAGAGCAAAGCTCTATTTTAAGAGTGCATAGCGCAAGTAGCTGACACGTGGCGCTCTCTCAAGAGCGCAACAGCGCAGTTTGGAAGTGCAGAGCACCAAGAATCAGAAGTGCAAAGCACTATTTAATTTCTTGATCTACATTTAGATCAAAGAAAAATAAATTTTTCTCTTTTGTTTCAAGAACCAGAGGTTCATAAAAAAAAGTGCAAAGCACTATTATTACTTCTTATATATGTATATATATATATATTTTTCTTATTTAAAATTATTGATCTTGTTCTTAGATCAATAATCTATCCATAAGAGAATTTTCTCTTTTTTTTCTAAAGGTTTTTACCTTCTGTTGTTCTTGAGGAGTTTTCAAGAGCTTTCTTCTTTCTCTCTCTCTCTCTTTTTTTAAAAGGATGTTGATGCCTTTGAATTGAGGCCTAGGGTCCTTTTTATAGTGCCCATAAATTAGTTAGATTTGTTAAAGAGATCTTTCTCTGAGTGATTTGGGGAATTTTCCCCACCGTTGGATCTTTGATCCAAGGGCTTCTGCTTTGCAGAAGAAAATCTTCTTGTTTTAAAAAGAACAGAAAAGATTTCTTAAAATCTTAATTCAGTTTGGCGCGGATGCTTCACCGCGTGACACGTGTCGCGCAGCGCACAGCGCAGCGCAACTGCGCTAGCGCATCTGCGCTGACACGTGTCGCGCAGCGCACAGCGCTAGCGCATCTGCGCTGACAAGTGTCGCGCAGCGCAAAGCGCAGCGCAACTGCGCTAGCGCATCTGCGTTGACACGTGTCGCGCAGCGCAGTACTTGCGCAGCTGAAGCGTTGCTTCATTTAAATAGAGCTTTGCTCTGATTGGGCGCGCCTTCTTGGGCGCTGCGCTGATGCATCTGCGCCTGACACGCGGCGTGTTGCGCGCAGCACAAAGAATCTGAAGCGTTGCTTCATTTATTAAATTTTAAATTTTCAAAGCAGAGCTTTGCTCTGATTGGGGGAAGATGAAGCGTTGCTTCATCTCCCGACTCGGAATTTGAACAGAGCTTTGCTCTGATTGGGGTAAACAAGCGTTTCGCCCGAAACTTGAGAAACTGTCTGTGGGGGACTCTAAAGACTCGTCAACACTTTGGCTGTGGATTTAACCACTAGCACGTCAGAGGTATTAGCCATACGTAACGGGCTACCTAATATTGACCAAAAGGGACGTCGATGAGCGAACTCATCCTGACACCCTACTGAGCCTGTCAGTGAAAATATCCATACAGTCCGGTCCGTTCGTCTATGAGCATCGCATGGTGGGCCTAGGGGGTTGGTGAAAAAGTCAGACCCCCAAAAGTGGTACAAGTCGTGTTGGAGTGTAGCCCAGAACACCCTGAGTACTACTTGAATACCTACCAGTAAATCTCCTGCCTTGGCCAACGACTTCTTGTAATGGCTCTCCTACACACAGCGCGGCCTCACCCCCAATACCGGGAGAGACGAACCCCTGCAGATCCGCTCACTGCCTCCATGTGGCTCGGGACTGTACCCAACTAAAACCTGTTTGCACGACTCCTTTGAGCCGTGGTAGGGTAGTAATCAAAGTACAGTGGGAACTCACACAAGACAAATGACGATCTCAGGTCGATGAGCTAACCTGTACACATGTCACCAGGGAACTGCTATCTGACATCAGGTATAAAACCAACTAGCATATTCCCGGCGAGTCCTGTCCGGTGTACTCATAACCCAATGAGCACCTGTATACATCTTAGGTGAACCAACTGACACCAGTGGCTTGTGAGACCGGCCACCGCCCCTCGTCGGGGTCTCGACTGTATACACTAGTCTACTCTAGAGTATCGATGCCCTGTCTCGAAAACTCCCATGACTAGGGACCTTTTAAGGACGGGCTTATAGACGCCAGCTCCCACGTATATGATCGTCATCATACTACTGGCCGTCAAGCAAGAATCCTAAGGGCTCTGTCAACGTGCAATAGTGATCTGTAATGTCACCTAAAGCAGTATACGATGATAAAGATAAACCAGATAGCATACTATCATCTTGAGTAAGACTGTCCTACCGGCATAGGTCCTCTCTCAATCATTGCAATCACGTGCCTGTGATCCAATAATTGACTCTGAGGGCACTATATCCAACAGAGGCCTCTTAGGATCAGGAGAGTACACATATTATGCTTATTGGATAGGCTTCTTCCAAACTTTAGGCTGGTGCCGAAAGGTAGGGAAGAAAGAAAACCATTTAGCCTAAGGATGATGTACAGAAGGTAATAAGCAAAGATATATAAAGGGATTGGAGTGAGGGCAAGGAAATATACAGTTACAGTCATGAATCTGGATAGTGGAAGAGGCATTACTAGGAATACCTAGATACCCTTTCAAAACATTTTCATGTTTCAGTTTCACTGTGCAGTATTAATTGAAAACTGTTTTCCCAATTAGATTCTGACTCTAGAGTATGTATTTACCAGATTTGATTCTCACATTTGTATAGCGTTACAGATGATGAGTGGGAGTAGATTATTGGGAATTAGGTGATAAGATCCTAAATACATATCAGAATTCTTTGTAATTGGTGATATTTAAGGAAATCACCTGGGTTTTGCCTGACGGCAAATATTTAGTTTTGAATATCCGTTGTTATGCACCAATTTCAAACTGATATATCTGTACGTTTATTTTATAAAGTGAGATATAACTTTTTGAAATTATGTCTATGACATTTACCTATATCAGTTGATAATTAGGTAAGGAGCATCAACAACGGTGTAATTCTTCCTAACCATAGTACAGTTTTCAACCTACGACGCACAGGGTATGAGTTATTTAACTCAGGGGATTTATACAAAGTATTGTATGTTGTCCAGTGTCTATTAGGACAAAGGGGTTGGTACTCATACTATATTCTGCTTACTTGTGACTTCTCTAGTTTTAGACAAGTATTTCATTGAAATACAGTGTCCAGATATTGAGAAGTTATAGATATAAGAATAAAGTAGAGAACCATATGCGGGAAGTATCAGGATTCTTCAACGTGATTGAAGATGTAGATACTTGTGCGAGGTATTCTGTCGTAAGTAATGGTTTTGAGAACTTTCTTCTCTTTCAGATTACTCATATGTGGATGCATTCCTTGTTGAGTAATGCCGATTGGTCTCCTTCCATTTGGTTGATATGCACTGGAAATAGCTGCATGCTTTTTTTTGAATCTGGTTCCAATTAAATCGGTGCCTATGTTTCTATAGTGGATATAGAATGGATCATATCTTGATGAAGTTGAGGTATATGGAGTTGTCCGGCTGATACTTAAAACCATAATTTGGACAAACTCAAGGGACGTTTTAGTAATGGCTGTTTGTGGGTTATCCTGGGCTTTGACGAGGGTTAACTTTCTACCATTTGGAACATCAATAGTTATATTGTTCTTGACTCGCCACTAGTTTTAGTAAAATGGATTCTTTTCAGAAAACATTAGTGGGAGTATGGTAGAACTGGAAGTGATTCCAGAACCACAAACGATTACTAAAAATTTAGTAGGACCTAAAGATTCAATTGGATTCGACATTCCATTAGCCACTCCACAGATTTGGTGGGTAATCTCAAACACCGGAGAGGTACTTCGGTATCCTCAAAGACGGTGACAGGGGGGTTTTGATTACACAAACTTGCCAATACTGTTGTTTTAGACTATGAGATCTGGCAGGAGGATGAGTATAACTTCGTTCTAAACTAGCTTTAAAAGTGCACGTGTATATGACTCTGCCAGAGGGTTGTTGTAGCCAGTGGGAGCAGCGGAAGCATAGTGGGCAAGTAGCTTATGTCTATTTATAGACTAAAGCAGGTATAACAGAGATAGATCATCTATTTTTGATGTGATGGTCATAGAGTTTGATTTCATCAGAATAAGAGATGGATCTGATAAGAAGGTAGTAGAGAGTGATGTCCTGGTATTTGGATGACATGCACTAAATAGGAAGAGATCTTCCTATACTACGATCAGTAATACTGTGGTTGTCACAAGGTGGTTTCTCTACATAGGATATGGATATAATATCAGGGATTCTGATGACTATATCTATGGTTTTAGATCTAGATTTGGGAAGTGTCTCAATTCGGGTACTTGACACTATTCTAAAGTGTTTTAGAATAGACGACTCCTGGCGTGGTGGTGTACCCGCAGGTGATGGAGTCACCCTCTCTAAAGAGGTGTCTTCTAGACTGATGAGGAGAGGGATTTGCATGATTGACATATCACTTGCTTTGACAATTAAGTCAATCATGAGATGTCAAGTACAACACCAGATATTGATTTTGCACATGCTGCAAAAAGTATATATTAATCCAATCCTGGAGAAATATTAGGAAGCAGTTATGAACATAAGTGAATGTTCTTGGTATATGATAACGGCAGCCTCCTTCAGGAGTCGGTTATCATTTCTGGCTTCCAAGGTGACCTGGATGACAGAGTGACTGTCATAATTATAGTTTTCCCTTTTTTGAGGGGCAGTATGTTGGACAGGTGGTCTAAGCGGATACTGTGGAAGGCATGGTGCAGGATACTGATTAAATTCAGTGCATGATACAGTCTAAGAAGTTTGTTGAATTTAGAGTTCATTTGTGTACTGTGTCCCATCAGATATCCAGACAAATTCTAAGACAGGTATTGCTCATTTCGGGAGATAGTCTTTCTCCGCGAATTTGAGATATAGAGAGAGATAAAGATAGAAACACTGGATCAGATCCACTCATTGAGGCTATTTCTAGAACGCAATAGTTTCACAAACGAGATTTATGGTAGAGAAATTGGGTGTTCGGTATCACACGAGCTGTGAGTATGCGACACCGCAATTATTAGCCTAAATTGCAAGTGGGAGATTGTTGGCTATAGTGCTCTCAAGGCAATTATTGTAATCACATGCAGGTGACTATAATAATTGAGGGAGGACCTATACGGATAGAACAATCTTACTCAAGATGATAGTATGCTATCTGGTTTGCCTTTATTGTTATGTACATGCTTTGTGTGGTATTACAGATCACTATTACATGTTGATAGAGCCCATAGGATCTTACTTGACTACCAGCATTATGATGGCGATCATATACGTGGGAACTGGGTGGTCTATAAGCACATCCTTAAATGTCCCTAGTCGAGGGAGTATCGAGACTGGGCATTGATACTCCAGAGTAGACTAGTGTATACTTATCGAGACCCCGACGAGGGGTGGTGGCCGGTCTCATAAGCCATTGGTGTCTGTTTGTTCACCTAATATAGTATACAGGTGCTCATTGGGTTATGAGTACACTGGACGGACTCGCCGGGAACATGCTAGTTAGTCTTATACCTATTGTCAGATAGCAGTTCCCAGGTGACATGTGTACAGATTAGTCTGTTGACCTGAGATCGTCATTTGTCTCTTGTAAGTTCTCACTATGCTTTGATTACTACCCTACCATGGCTCAAAGGAATCATGCAAACAGATTTTAGTTGGGTACAGTCCCGAGCCACATGGAGGCAGTGAGCGGATCGTCGGGGATTCGTCTTTCCCGGTATTGGGGATTGATGTCGCGTAGTGTACGGGTAGCCGTCACCAGAAATCCTTGATCGAGGTAGTCGAGAATTACTGATTTGGATCAGTAGTTTCTCAGGTTGTGACGGGCTTCATACCGACACGAAATATCGCGTTATTAAGGGTCTGACTTTATCCACCCCTAGACTCGATATGCGATACTCTTAGACGAAGAGACCGTACTGTACGGAGATTGTCACGGACAGGCTCAGTAAGGGTCAGGATAAGTTTGCTCGTCGGCCTTCTTTTCGCTCAACACCTAAGTAGCCGTTACATACAGCTAGTGCCGTTGACGTGCTTGTGGTTAAACTCACTGCCAGCGTATTGACGAGTCTTTAGAGTCCCACATAGAGAGTTTTCCTGCTTCGGACGAAACAATATAGAGGTCGTATGGTTTTACGGCATGGTTCGATCATATACGTGCACTTGTGCACGTATCATGATTCGGATGGATTTTACTAGTGGCTTTTGTTTAAGCCGGATACTAGTATTATATTGTTGGATTATTTTCATCTCTTTGTATTCGTATTTTTCGAAATACGGATGCGGGTATGTATATACGGATGAGGGGTATTCTTGTAATTTATTACAAGTTGATTCTAGAAGTTGCCACCTCATTTTGTTTATTAACCATTTAGTTAAGTGGTTAATGAAGTGGAGGGATGAGTGGGCATTGGCATTTATGAAGCATGGCACACTTGGTGACTCATGTGGTGACTCATGGGGTGACTCATGAAATATTATTGTGGTATGCTTGATATTTGTTGGAGTTGTGAGATATTTTCTTGACTTGGTGCTTCTATTATTACGCACAACACTTAGCTTTTTTCTTGAGTTACTTTGCTTCATGCTTACACTCTCATCTCTCAAGCTTCCTCCACCCTTAATGTCTCATGTGTTGAGAAACTTAGGGTGTTTAGAGACAAAGCAATCCATCATTAGACTCTACATCTTCTAGGTTATCTAGTTTAGCGAACTAGATATGCTAGTTACCTCGGTTATGAGGTAGGAGCTTGATTCATAGACTCTCAGTGGATCATCTTCGATGGAGGGAAACCGGAGATCAAACTTGATCATGGTGGCCACTAGGAGCTTGGGAAAGTGGTTAAAGACCGAAGGAGACGGGTCATTCGGTATAACAATCTCAACTCTTTATATAGCTTGCTAGGTTTAGAGTTAATGGTAGATCCATTTTCGTGGGTTGTTCTAGCGCCAGTTTGTAAAATTTTTGTTCCGCTATCGGCCACCGTTTGATGGCCAGGATGCTGGTATAACCCAACAATTTGTTCCCCCAATATTTAAACATAATAAAAAGAGTTAAACTCTGTTAAATTTTAATGAGGCAGCGCCTCACGTGCTCCTCACGAGGGCGCCAGCACTAACCCCTTAAGATTAAATCCTATGGTGGCGCCGCACGTGAAACTCACATGGGCACCAATGTGCAAAGCACAGGAGCGCCTATCATAAATAAGAATTAAATTCTTAAGTGGCACCCACGTGCACAACACGTAAGCGCTGACGCCCAAGTTTATATCAGTAGAATTAAATTCTACATGAGAATATTTCCTTAACAAAAAATTGGGATACTCTCTGTTAAACAGAGCCATTGGATCAAAAGATCCAATGGTGATGATAAATCATCAAACAATAGAATTAAATTCTATTCTAAGAAATATTTTTCCTCGATCTTTACAAACAAAAAAGATTGTTCTCTGTAAAATAGAGAGCCCTTAGATTAAAAATCAAATGGTCATTAAAAGTCATCGTTTTATAGAATAAAATCTGTATATGGGAAAATATTTCCCCGATCTTGTTAAAAATAAGAAAATATATTCTGTAAAACAGAAATCTTTGGATCAAAGATCCAACGGTGGGTAAAATTCCCCAAATAAATTTTGAGACCAATTAAATCAATTGGAATCTCTCAATGAGAGATTATCCCAAACCAAATTAACAATTTGCCTCCACTATATAAAGGACCCGAGACTTTAAGTCTCAAATAGAGGGAACCCTACCATAAGCTTCTAAAAAATACATAAGGCTTTCAAAATAACAGAGAATTTAATTCTTAATAAAAGAACAAGACTTTCCTCCTCAAAACCTAGGTAAAAAAATACAGAGATCAAAACATCTCCTTTTACCTATTTAAGGGTTTAACCCTTCTTAAAGAACTTAGTTATTTTTCTGGATCAGAGATCCACCAGACAAGTCTTCCACAAGTTGAGAATTTAATTCTCACCGGGATGATCTTGTTCTTGAAAATCAAACATTCAGAAAATAACTAGGTTAAAAAGAAAATGATGGGGGAAGGAAAGAACCTATCTATGGGAATTTAATTCCTCGAAAAATAGGGTTTAACCCTAAAAGAAGCTTACTTCTTATAAAAGAACTTAGTTTTTAAAGAAAAACCTGATCTCGGATCTTCAAAACAAAGATCTTGGTGATCATTAATGGTTAAAATGTCATTAACGGAGATTCAATCTTTGAAAAAGAAAAGAGCTTAGCACCCCATGTGTTTCCTACGTGGGCGCCTTCCCAACAGCGCCTAGCTCCTCACGTGAAAAACACGTGGGCGCCCAAAGCAAAAGGCCAGCGCCTCGCGTGAAATACACGTAAGCGCTGAATAAAAGTGCTTATCACTTCATATACAACAAAAACGGCTGAGTGCTTAGCACTGATTGGACAGCGACTCACGTGCTCCTTACGTGGACACCATACAAAAGTGCTTAGCATTTTATATACAGCCAAAATGGCTGAGTGCTTAGCACTGATTGGGCAGCACCCGGTGCCTCATGTACTCCTCATGTGGACCTCAAAAAGCACTTAGCACTTCATATATATATTCAGTCAAAATAACTGAGTGCTTAGCACTGATTGGGCAGCGTCCGTAACTGAAGGCTTCACATGATATCCATATGAGCGCCAGAGCGTCAAACAAGTGCTTAGCACTTTTACATAAAAAGGAGGGCTGAACAAATAGAGCCCAAATAAGTGCTTAGCACTTTTGAACCAAAAAAAAACTGAGCAGACTAAGCCCAAATTGGCTAAATCTCTGAAGTTTTTCTTGCAGCTGAGCCCAAATGCTCTAGATCTTAATAAAATTTAATGATCCTTAAAATATTGCTAAGTTGATCTTAGTCTCAAACATGACTAACATATCCTTATTTAAAATTAATTGAGCCTAAATGCTCATACGTTTAAGTTGATCTTAATCTCAAGCTATATTAACGATCCTTAAACCAAAAAAAATATTCAAAAACCCAAATCTAAAAATATACGGATTTGGATTGATCCGCACCCTACGGGCGACGACATAAAATAGTCTCCGTATACAATCCACGGGCAACCAAAATAAAAAAAAATATACACGACATGAAGTGATCTGCTAGAGCAGGAGAAAGTGATTATCGCAATGCGATAACATAATTAACTCCATGGGCTTGCTCCTGCAGGGAAGAGCGTCCCCACGATCAAAAACGCCTCACAAATGGGGGGAATCTGATAAAGTCTCCTACAACGGTCGCATCTGTCCAATCTTCCGATATATGGTGCCATAAATTAACTTGGTATTTTCGGAAAGGTGAATGGAGAAGTCCAAATAGCATCTGCCCCCAAAATTCAGGCGAGACGTCCCAACGTCTCGATCTCTGTCTTTCGGCGGTGAAAAACTATCCCACGGGTATTTGAAACCAATGAATGTACTCTTTCATGTAACTTAAAAGTATATATCCCGTTACCCCGCGGGATCACGGATACAAGATGTATGAATCAAGAACGATTCTGTTCCGTTACCCCTCGGAACCACGGAAACATGTAATATCCTTTTAAATTACACTTCAGTTACACTTTTGATTTTCCCATTTCCCCAAGTTTCATTTTCTAAGTCAGGTATGAATATAATATCTACGTAATCCCAACACAGGAACGGGTAGGTACATGTTATGTCTATCTAGACAGTAAGTCACGTCCATCAGGACAACAAGACATGATTGTTGGTATCGGTAAATATTACAGGTAAGTAGGTACAAACAAGATAACAATGTCAGTATCAAGGTGACGGGTTATAAGCATGTCGAGGTGATATATTAAATTAGATAAAGTGTTTATTTGTAATAACATTGTGCAAACAAGTCGTGATGAAATACGGTTGTAACCGTTATCTAGATGCTATAAATAGTATAACGAAAAGATAACGATATTAATTCCTACACTTCGATTTACCAATTAACCAAACTAGAATAGTTTGTTATAATTTCTAGTTATAGATTAAATTTGCATAACCATTATAACTGCAATTATAAACTTGTTATTGTTAACTAATTATCGATATACAGATTATTTACATAAAACAGTATAATAATAATAATAGTAAGTAATATAACGATGATATATATATATATATATATATATAGCAAGTTGTAAACTTGCCTTGGTCTCAAAGAATATGGATACGAACACAAACGAACACCGAACGACGGCAAATACGAAGCAAACTCCAACTTGCAAGGGTCGGAGATGAAGTCGACGATGAATTGCACTGTTGTCGATGATCGTCTCGGCAAAGGTGGGTGTTGGCGATCGCAGAGAGAGTCGCTGGGGAGGTCGGTGATGACCGGAGTTAGGGTTTGCAGCCGAAGAAGTTGATGTGGCGATGGTGTGGGTTTCGGTGGTTAGACGACAGAAGATGAAGACAATAATGGTGTTGTGACGACGGCGAGAAGGTAGGGTAAAGGTGATCGGAGTCGAGGGCTGGAGTTGGGTATGTTGTTGCAGGCGATGCTCGGGGCTTGGAGGCGCGGCTGCTGATGGTAGGAACATGGATGAGGTGGCGTCGATGATGGTGGTTGGAGGTGGAGATAGGGGAGACGACGAGGTGATAGTCATGGTGCAGGATGCTGGGAATGGGTTTCGAGGATGAGAGAGATGGAAACGATGGAGGAGGTGAGATGTTGTTGTGGTCGGTGCTTGGGAAGCACCGGCGGTTAGCGATCGGAGAAAGGGTAGGCGCAGTGAAGAACGCGAGGTGCTCGGAGAGGGGGTTCAATCGTGAAGAGTTGGGGCGTGGGTGTCGTCTGCGATGAGGAGAGAGGAAGAGAGAAAGAAAGAGGAGCGAGAAAGAGATAGAGTGTGTGTGTTTTGTGAGGTAGAGAGGGATATAGTTTTATAAATATAGGTAAAATATATATTTCATTTATGTGTGTGTGTGTGTCACTGTCACGCCCCGCTTCCCAAAATACGGAATACTGGAGGCGACTAGGCCAGCCATGCTCCTACGGTCAAAGAATAATCCCGCCGTAGTCATACATCGGCTTCTAGCATTACATGGTAATCAGTAAATATATCACAGAAGTAAAGGAAATACTGTAACAACCCTAATTTTCTTATTCACTTTTTCCTATACAAATTTTTAAATTATTTTTTTCAAAAATCCATAAAGGGGTATTTATTGCCTGAGCACAAGACTTAAGTAATTAATTAGCAATTTAATTACAAGAAGGAGCTTGTAGCTCATTGGTAATACCTTGCCCTGCTGAACCAAGCCACCAGAGTTCAAATCCCCTGCCCCACATTATTTTTAGATTATTTTTGTTTTAAATTCTTTGGAAGCCCAACAGTTCACACACCGCATCTCCCAAAACTTGAACTTCACCTAAAAAAGTAAAAGCACCAGAGCCTTCACCTGACGACCTCCCACCCCCCGACCACCTGACTCGGCCCGACTCTGACCGGCGCCGCCGGCCGGACTCGGCCGGACGGCCGAGTCCCCAATATGAAAGTTGGGGCTCTTCGTCTCCCCTACCCTCCTGTATACTCCAAATTAATGGATCGGTTCCCGAGACTTAAATATACCCCATTTACTACATTTTTAATGATTTTTTCACATTTTTACAAAAAAAATTTATCAAAAATCCTTCACCTACCCTATCCCTAGCCTACCCTATAAATACACCCCTACCCTCTACCCTCTCATCCCAAAATCCTGAGCCCACTCTCTCAAAAATTTTCCAAGAGTTGTATACTTTGAAAACAAGTTCGAGGCGAAGCTCCGACGAAATTCCGGCGGAAATTCCGACGACGTTTTTAGGAACAACCGGCGACGACGCAACGCATCGGCAACCCCTTTAATCCCACTCACTCCTTTGTATAATCGAAACCCGTAAGTCTCATTCTATCTCTCTTTCGTATTCTCTAAAATACGAAATTACAAAACCCAACGGAATCGGAACAAATCCGATTTCCGATTTGGTTTTCTATAAAATTTCATTTCTCACCAATACATTCATGCTTAAACATTTTTATGTTGACTATTAAACATTTAACAAACAATTTGAATAAGTTTCGTCACATGAAATGATAGCGTTATCAAATTATCGTATTTTTTCACTTAAATACCACAATGTTTCGATTTCACATTTAATCCTCTTAACTTTGCTATACATTTAAAGTAGAGTATGAGGTAATGACCTACCTCCCCACACACGCAAATACAACCCTAAACGATATGATCAAAACTTAGAATACGATAAAATAATACTTTCATTTAAATACCATATTCTTAATAAAACCAATCCTAAAAGTTTTAGCTTTGATACACTTTTAAATAAATACCTCTTATTAGGAAAACACGATAAGTTGTGGATATCGATCGTTTATCTAAACCTGGCTTTGTGGTGTCTAGGCTAGGTAAGTGAGAAAGGTAACTTTAAAAGGCCCGACTCATGGTGATTCGTGAGTGGATCCCTCCTTTCCTCACTTGTACTTACCTGGCCACAATTGGCGGTGAAGAGGCGATTTGAGCCATCTAATAACTTGTCGTTTAGACCATTTAGAAATAGGCTAGTTGACTTAGGAAACCCTAGAATCTAGAATACGGAAAATTGACATTTTTATAAATAAATACCTTTTACTTTATAAAACCGTTTTCTAAAGGATTTAGTATTTTACAATCTTTGCAAAGCGCCGCTACAACCCATTTTTGGGGAACCCGTTCGGGATGGTGCGGATTATCGCACATCCTCGGGCTTAGTAGTGCGAGATTCAGACCTTCGCAAGGAGCATTCGGTCTCGAAAGGTTTAAAATACGGCATCTTAAGAAAATGAGATTTTTAGAATATAAAATATTTATTAAAACTACTTTTGTATAATTATATGTATATTTATCATTTAAATATAAATATTCCACCTTTTTCTAAAAAAATCACAAGAATAAATTTTACACTAAAATACTATGAACTTCAAATAAATCATTATTACAGATAAATACCTTTATTTATAAAACTAGGATATTTTCACTAGAAATGGCTCAATATAAAATCCACATTCATTACAACTCTAAAAATGAATAATGAATACTTGAGGTGTATTTTGAAAATTATATAAAAGTATTTTTACATAAAACCCCTTCAAGTTTTATAAATTACCCTAAGGACCCTAACAATTATAGGACTTCGATTTACATTTCTGACTGTCTGACTCGGTTTTGAGTCTGATCATTCTGACTTGAATATGATTCAAGTCAATCTATAATCTATAATATTCCAATTCAATATGAACACATGAATTCATGAATCCAATTATCAATTTATACAACTTGACTGAACCGAACCATGGATATATTCCTTTTACATGATTCTCGGTTATTCCATTTACATGACCCTATGGTTACAACCGTTTACTGATATCATGGTTTCAGTCAGTCAATCAATCTTACAATCAATACAATTTACAGTACAAAACAATACAAATAAAACACTACGGGGTTTAAGGGGTAGATTGGTACGGAAGGTGTTAAAGGTGGCACGAGGTGGTCAGCTTAAGATACCTAACCTATATTCCATTGCTGTTGTACCGTAGCTTAACGGTTCCTTATACATTCCGTTTGCCCTGGTCTCTAGCATATAGAGACCCCCTCCGTATACACTGGCATCCTTCTGTACCAAGCTACAAACAACAGCGTTAACACAATATTACAACAATAGTATACAACTTTAAAAGATATATTCTTATTCTGTCTATTCTACTTTCCTCTTACCTTTGGGACTTACCGAGCGACATGTTCGCTGACGAAATTCTATTTCTTTCTTCTTTGAATGTCGTCAGGTGATTTGGACCCGGCAGAGATCGAGCCATCTGTAGAAGACTTGGAGCAGGTTGCCGAAGACCCTGCACTTTAGTTTCATTGTACACTTTTCTTTTCAGTACTTTTCATTTCCTGTTATACCGCTGTTTAGGCATCTTTTATTTCAGTTGTATTTCCTTTTCATGCATTGTACAAAAGAATGTAAATAAATAAAAGTTGTTGTTTTTATTATCTCTTGTCTCTTGTGTATTTATTTTATATTGCTTAGATACGCTTAGCGTATGTACTTCTGAGTATATACGTAGCGGACTCGTCGCGTCCCCTTCGCCGTACACTGGGAAGTAGGGCGTGACAAATACATCACTAGTTTATTACACCAACTTTCATTGTTCACAGTTTACAATAGAATGAAAGAAAAAGAAACTACTAACCAAGTGCGAATACAGGGTTGATTTATAGAAAGCGGTAAAAGTACTGAAGGAACGACCGTCTAGATCTCGGCGAGCTCGAAGGGTTGGCCTGACTCCTGAATCCAGTCCTCTCCAAACTCTGAGCATGCATACTCAGGTTGTCAGAGCGACGTAATAACAATTTTATAATAACAACAAAAGACAAGAAAATAAAAGTAATAACGGTGGAGATAATAAATGTAGGCAATCAATATGTCATTAACTGATGCAATGTATGATCTGTGTCCCTATCGGTCTCTAAGTCACTTTGAAATCGAGTTATGGAAAAGAGTGATCATGTTTAACGAGGGTCTCGTATGTACCTGAGACTATGGCCCACGTAACCCTGTCAGCCGGACCGCTAGGTCTAAACCTAATATATAAGAGTCGATGTTCGAATGATCATCCTCTAAATCACTGACCTCGCTAAATATAATTTCCTTTCCACTTCGATTTCCCCCTTTTTCCCCATGTTTCACTATCTATGAGTATGGGCTAGTTGTGTACAAGTACGCATCAATAATACGGTTTTATTCACTATTCACTGTATTGTCACTATTACGAACCATTCATTTTTCACTGGCGTACTTGACACTCCTAAACCGATACCATTCACACTCGACAATGTATTATACTCTGAAACTTAATAATGACGCACACTATCACTAGAGGTATACAGTCGGGCAAAACTGTGAATCATGCCGCTAAACACTATATATGCAATACAAATCACTATGTGTCTCATGAACTAATAAAATCACATTAAATCCTACGTTCAGAATTAAGTAAAATGATACAAAAGCAGTAATCAGTAAACTCAGTTGGAAATTCAACGAAATTGGTTTCAAGTCAATCGGGTTTCGGGTTCGCAAATTACAGTCGTTTCATTTTAAGTGTCTCTGCTGGAAATTCAGTTCCTGAACTAAAAGTCCATTTCGTAATACAGTTTTCACCCTGTTAAGATCAAAATTAGGCGACGCTATAGTTGAACAATATTTAGTTTTATCAGTTAGAGTTCTAACGCACTAGACAGATTGACAATATCCACTGTGTGCTCGGAGTTACACATTATTTAAGGTCTGGATGTACGTTCTGTCCCTGCTTGCGACTGCAGTATGTACAGATGGTTTAAAATGTGATTAAAATAGTAAACGGTGATAAAAATGAATGAAACTGCTTTCAATAGTTATATAACGGATTTATCTTCTCTACGGTATAGGGTTCCGCATAATATCATTTTCATACAACAACATGAAAGCAGTTCAATTTGAGTATTGACAGCCAGTGTTGCTCTGGACTGCAGTCCAGAGCCGCAATTCTCCCTAATTTTCATTATCATGACTTATTAAAATTTAATGGAAAATTTTATATTACAGTAGGCTATGACTTTAGATTTGATATGAATCCTAAAACGTCACAATCTGATCTATACATAATTTATTATAAATTTTACGAGTTAGCATGTACGAAAAGTTCAGATTTTACGACGGAAATCGGGAGTACCATTTTATGTGTGCAACGACGCTACCTTGCAACCAAATTTCTACATAATATTCATTGTCCTTATATGGGTTCATTAAACCCAAGTTCCTCTAATTTAAAATAGGTTTTAGTATAGGATATGTTCGAAAGTAGCTTAATTAAACGGTTATCGATGAATAGTCGATTTCCTACTTAACGAGCATGAGATCTGAATCATAAGAATTATGAGCGTTTTCAAATACGGGTTAAAAGTTAATAAATGGATTAATTCACTAAAAGCAATGACGCATGCTCATAGTAGCAAATGATTCGATTACAGTATTCAATTCAAGCATAAAATCATAATATAACTATTTAGCTAATATATTGTATAGCATGTAAAAGCAAGTGGAATTCACTTTCCTGAAGACGATGATGGCGGCACATAACAACGGTACGCATAAGGCTACACGCGGCTATGATTCGGGCTTGGCCTCGGCGAAAAAGACGGAGCTTGGTGGCGGCTAGGTGTTGCGGCTGCGGCTGCAGTGAGGAGGTGTCGGTGGTGGCGAGGTTGCTCGGAGTTGGGTCGTCAGGGAGGAGCTCGAAGCTTGGAGGAGGAGGGCAGCGGTGTTCGGAGCAGGCACGGGTCAGGTGTGGGTCTCAGTGAGGGTGAAGGTGATGGAGTGGAGGGGCTAAGGAAGAAGAAGGAGGTGGCTGCGTGCTTGGTCGTGAGGGTGGGGTGACGATGGTGGACGAAGCGAAGGAGAAGAAATGGTGCCGGCAAGTTGGGTTCGGCGATAAGGAGGTGCTGCAGAAATGGTGATGGGTTGCAGCGACGAGGCGACGATGACGGCTGCAGTTGAGGTCTCTAAGGGGAGATGGGTTCGACCGAGATAAGGTTGTTGACAACGAGGGTCACGTCGGGTGTGGAGTGCTCGGCGATGGAGAGGGATGGACGAGGCGGTGGTTATTGTGGTTGGGGTCTCGGCTGTTGATGGGTGTGCTCGGTTGTGAGGTGATCGGGGTCAGCTTGGGTTGTATCCGAGGGAAGCTCAGGGTCAGTTGGACTGTCGTGGTGGCCGGATGAGAAGGACAAGGTCAGGTGCACGGGTTGGCCGACGCTGGAGGTTAGAATCGGTGAGGGGGAGAGGGTGAGATTAGGGAGAAAGAGATAACGTGGGTGAGGGGGGAGAGAGAGAGAACGTGAGTGATTTTTAATTAATAAAACTTTAAAGAAGAGAGAGAGAGAGAAGGTAACAGGAATATAATTATTAGGTTTTTAATGAAATTTATTTGTGTAAGATTTGGGTTTAAATGAGGATATATATTTTTTTGAATTTGAAAAGAAAAGAGAAGGTAAGTAATCTGTTGTTTTAAAAGTAAGGCCTTGGATTGTGGGGCTTGGGCTCAAGAAAATTTTGAAAGAAAAGTGTAGAATTTAAATAAGAACTTGGGCTTAGGGTTAGGTTCAAAGGAAATAAAATAATTTGAATATAATACAAAATATAAAATGGGTAAAATATTTTATTTGAATACAGATATTGGCGTAGATAAAGACCAGGTATTACATCATACTACCCTTACAAAAATTTCATCCTCGAAATTAAAGAGACGAAAAGAAAACGACGATACAAAAAGGCTACTCGAAAAGATGTGGGAATCATGAACGGATATCCTCCTCACATTCCCAAGTAGATTTCCCAGGTGAACGACTGCCCCAAAACACTCGGACTAGCGGAATGACCTTATTCTTCAGTACCTTCTCTCTACGGTCGAGTATAGTAGTAGGCTGCTCCACATAAGTTAAATCGGCACCCAAGGTCAATTCAGAATGATCGAGAACATGACCGTCGTCTCGAACGTAGCGCCGTAACTGTGACACATGAAATGTGTTGTGTACGCCCGCTAACGAAGGGGTAAGGCAAGCCAGTAAGCCACTTCTCCGACCCGTTCCAATACTTCGAATGGTCCGATGAATCGAGGACTGAGTTTTCCGCGACTTCCAAACCTGATAACACCGCGGGTAGGAGAAATCTTTAGAAACACATGATCTCCGACCTCGAATTCTAGTGCTCTCCTGCTGACATCTGCCCAACTCTTTTGTCGGTCCTGAGCTGTCTTAATGCACTATCTGATCATCTGAACCCTGTCTACTGTCTGAACAATAAGTTCGGGGCCCAATAATCTTCGCTCACCCACGTCATCCCAACAAACAGGAGATCGACATTTCCGTCCGTACAGTGCTTCGAATGGGGCCATCTGGATGCTAGCTTGGAAACTGTTGTTATAAGAAAACTCCATTAAATGGAGGTGATACTCCCAAGAACCTTGAAAGTCAATCATGCATGCCCTCAACATATCCTTGAGCGTCTGAATAGTACACTCAGACTGTCCGTCTGTCTGTGGATGGTAGGTCGTCCTGAACTTGAGACGTGTACCCAGACTCTCCTGTAAGCTCTTCCAAAAGCGCGAAATGAATCTAGTGTCTCGATCTGATACTATACTTACCGGAACTCCGTGAAGTCGCACTACCTCTTGCATGTATTTCTCCGCAAGCGACTCTGTCGATTGTCCCACCCGGAAGGGTATAAAGTGTGATACTTTCGTAAGACGGTCGACAATAACCCAAACGGCGTTGTTGCCTCATGTACTCTACAGTAAAGCAGTCACCAAATCCATAGTGATGTGCTCCCATTTCCATTCTGGTATTGGAAGCGGTTGCAACAGTCCAGCTGTTTTCTGGTGTTCAGCCTTTACTTGCTGGCATACTAAGCACTTGGATACAAACCGTGCAATCTCTCGCTTCATCCCGTTCCACCAATAGTGCTGCCTCAGATCTCGATACATCTTCGTGCCTCCCGGATGTACAGAATAAGCTGAACTGTGAGCCTCAGCTAATACTTCTTCTCTAACATCTTCCTGGGAACGCAGAGTCTGCTACCGAATCTCAAAGAACCGTCTCGATATATGAGTAAGTCTGTCCTTAGCCCAGCTTCCACCTTCTCTCTGAACTTCTGCTGTCGAGGATCGTTAGCTTGCACAGCCTTAATACGATCTATAAGAGAAGACTGCACCTGTAACTGCCAAAACTGCCTGATTGCACTCAGTGTAACAACATCTAGTTCGAGATTCTGAAAATCCTTAATGATGCTCCTTTGCCTGGTCAACATCATAACCGCTGGCATGCGACTGAGGGCGTCGGGTACGACATTTACTTTTCCCGGATGATACTGTAAGTCCAAGTCGAAGTCCGCCATTAGTTCTAGCCATCGGCGTTGTCTCATATTCAGTTCTCTTTAAGTGAACACGTATTTCAGACTCTTGTGATCCGTGTACACCTCCATCTTTTCGCCCAGTAGGTAATGTCTCCAGATCTTCAATGCGAAAACCACTGCGGCTAACTCCAAGTCGTGTGTTGGGTAGTTCTTCTTGTGATGCTTCAGCTGTCGTGAGGCATAAGCAATTATCCGATCGTGCTGCATCAGAACGCAGCCTAAGCCTTTTCCTGAAGCATCGCTGTGTATCAATAAACCACCCGAATTGTCTGGCACTGTAAAAATAGGTGTCGTGGTCAACTTCTGTTTCAGTACTTCAAAAGCCCGAGTACATTCCTCCATCCATACGTACGGTACTTCCTTCCGTGTCAGTTTTTTCAGAGGTTCAGCGACTCGTGCAAAGTCTTGAACGAACCGCCGATAATATCCCGCCAATCCCAGGAAGCTTCTGATCTCGGCCACTGACTTTGGTGTCGGCCAATCTCTAACAGATTCTATCTTTGCTGGGTCCACTGAGATGCCTTCGCCCGAAACAATGTGTCCTAAAAATTGCACTTTGTCGAGCCAGAACTCACACTTGCTCAATTTTGCGTATAGCTTCTCTTCCCGAAGAATTTGTAGTATCGTTCGCAAGTGTTCGACATGCTCCTCTCGAGTCTTAGAGTAGACTAGTATGTCATCGATGAATACAATAACAAAAGTGTCAAAATATTTTGCAAATACTCTATTCATCATATCCATAAATAAGTTGTGGCATTGGTGACGCCGAACAGCATCACCAGAAACTCATAATGCCCGTATCGGGTCCTGAAGGTCGTCTTGCATATATCTTTGGCCGTTACTCTGATCTGGTGATAGCCCGAACGAAGATCCAGCTTCGAAAATACCATGGCACTACCCAACTGATCAAATAAGTCGTCGATGCGTGGAATAGGGTATTTGTTCTTTATCGTTACTCTGTTCAGCTCCCGGTAATCTATGCACATTCATAGTGATCCATCTTTTTTCTTCACCAACAAGACTGGTGCACCCCACGGCGAAGCGCTTGGGCGAATAAATCCTTTCTCCAGGAGTTCTCCAATTTGCTTCATCAATTCAGCTAACTCCACTGGTGTTATTCTGTACGGTGCCTTGGAAACTGGAGATGTACCTGGGATCAAATCTATCGAGAATCCCAAAACGCGTGGAGGTGGTAGACCTGGTAAATCTTCAGGAAACACGTCAAGAAAATCCCGAACGATTTCTGGTGTGGGGTTTTCATCAATCTCCATAGTCGTTAATACTTTCGGTTTGGCTCTATACTTGGCTCGCTCCAAAGACTCGCTTCCTCCTTCAAAGACAAATTTTGGGTGATTGGGAATGCGGAAAGTCATTCCTAGCCCGGCAATCAATAATCGCATGGAATGTACTCATCCAATCCATCCCGAGAATTTCTTCATAGCTGCATATTCCGATTAAAAGGAAATTCGCATAGAATTCCCTGCCACATACTACTACTAGACAAGATCTACATTCTCGACTAGATACTATAACACCATTACCCATATGTATTTTCCATCCCTTGGTCAATGGTTCGTGTGGTATGGAGTGTGTATCGACAAAATGTGCATATATGAAACAATGTGATGCTCCAGAATCAAACAGTCCTCTAGCTGGCATAGAATGTACGAGTAGAATACCTGTAACAACTTCTCCTGAGGCCTCTGCCTGCTCAGCGGTCAGGTTGAAAGCTCTCCCTTGACCGCGGCCTGTGTTGGTTTGCCTCTGTTCTAGTGACCTCTGCTGTTGCGGTTCAGGCCCTCCCTGTAGCTCTGCTCGCTGAAGGCACCTACTCACCCGGTGCTGGTTGGATCCGCAAATCAAACACTGTCCCTTGGCATGGCAACAGTCCTTCTGGGTATGTCCATCCCTGTGGCAGTAGCCGCAGACTAAGGCATTACTTTGTAGACGATGCTGGGGCACGAAGGGACGCTTCATCTGCGTCGTCCCTGGCCTGTGAACTGGTATGACCCCTCGGGACGGTGTGTGAGTACGCGTCAGAACAACTGGGGGTCTCCTATCACTCGAGCTGCCCCCCCCCGAATTTACTGATTAGCTTCTCCTGAATTTATGCAGAGTTGAGCACCTGCGCGAAGGTCTGCAACTCAAGTGACGCAATCAGCTGTTGCAGCTCAAAGTCAAGTCCCTGTAAGAAACGCCTAGCCCTGGTGGCTTCTGAAACGACCATATATGAAGCGAATCGGCTCAGCCGGTTGAATCCTTCCGCTTACACGTCAACGGGACGGCCGTTCTGTTTCAGTAAGATAAATTTCTCTTCCATCTCTACTTTGGCGGTGGGGGGAAAATAGTGGTCCAAGAAGCACTCTTTGAACTTGCTCCACTCGATCGGCCCATCGAGTCTGCTCTCTTCGACGGACCACCAAGTAAGGGTTTCGTCCTCCAGCTGGATCTTTATTACATTCACCTTCTCTTCATCGGGTACCCGTGCGACCGTCAATAGGTTCTCCATATTGACCAGACATTGTTCGGTCTCGAGTGGTTCGGCTAGTCCCGTAAACACAGCTGGGTGTAACCTCCAGAAATCCGACACCGTGCCAGTCCTGGCATGCGTAGCTGGTGTAGCGGTGCCCTCGGGAGCGGTAATGAGAGCGGTGGATCCCCTTAATGCGGTAATCGCCCTGAGTCCTTCGGTAAGTAGGTCCGTCTTTCTCTCTTGGGCTTCCGCGAGAGTCGTTAGTGCATTCAGGATCCTCTCTGTGCGATCCTGAAAACCAGAATCTGAGGAGAGGTCGTTCGGAGAAGTCATGTCGCTGAAAAATAAATGAACGGATATGATTAGATACAAGGATGAAATTGAGAAATAATGAAGTGAACATATAATAAAGAGTAGTTAATGTTATCCCTTAATATTAAGCCTGGTCTCTGATACCAACAAAACCATGTCATGCCCCGCTTCCAAAAATACGGAATACAGGAAGCGACTAGGCCAGCCATGCTCCTACGGTCAAAAAATAATCCCGCCGTAGTCACACTTCGGATTCCAGCATTACATAGTAATCAGTAAATACAGTACAGAAGTAAAGGAAACACATCACTAGTTTATTACACTAACTTTCATTGTTCACAATTTACAATAGAATGAAAGAAAAAGAAACTACTAACCAAGTGCGAATACAAGGTTGATTTATGGAAAGCGGTAAAAGTACTGAAGGCCCGGCCGTCTAGATCTCTACGAGCTCGAAGGATAGGTCTAACTCCTGAATCCGGTCCTTTCCAAACTCTGAGCATGCATACTCAGGTCGTCAAGGCGACGTAATAACAATATTATAATAACAACAAAAGACAAGAAAAATAAAAGTAATAACGGTGGAGATAATAAATGTAGGCAATCAATATGTCATTAACTGATGCAATGTATGATCTGTGTCCCTATCGGTCTCTAAGTCACTTTGAAATTGAGTTGTGGAAAAGAGTGATCATGTTTAACGAGAGTCTCGTACGTAACCGAGACTACGGCCCACTGTCGCCCGAGACATAACGCTGTCAGCCGGACCACTAGATCCAAACCTAATATATAAGAGTCACTGTTCGAATGATCATCCTCTAAATCACTGATCTCGCTAAATACAGTTTCCTTTCCACTTCGATTTCCCCATTTTCCCCCAGGTTTCACTATCTATGAGTATGGGCTAGTTTTGTACAAGTACGCATCAATAACACGGTTTTATTCACTATTCACTGTATTCTCACTATCACGAACCATTCACTTTTCACTGGCGTACTTGACACACCTAAACCGATACCATTCACGCTCGACAATGCATTATACACTGAAACTTAATAATGACGCGCACTATCACTAGAGGTATACAGTCGGGTAAAACTGCGAATCATGCCACTAAACACTATATATGCAATACAAATCACCACGCGTCTCATGAACTTATAAAATCGTATTAAATCCTATGTTTAGAATTAAGTAAAATGATACAAAAGCAGTAATCAGCAAACTCAGTTGGAAGTTCAACGAAATTGGTTTTAAGTCAATCGGGTTTCGGGTTCGCAAATTACAGTCGTTTCATTTTAAGTGTTATCTGCTGGAAATTCAGTTCCTGAACTAAAAGTCCATTTCATAACACAGTTTTCACCCTATTGGGATCAAAATCAGGCGACGCTATAGTTGAACAATATTTAGATTTATCAGTTAGGGTTCCAACGCACCATACGGATCGACAATATCCTCTGTGTGCTCAGAGTTACACATTATTTAAGGTCTGGATGTACGTTCTGTCCCTGCTTAGGACTGCAGTATGTACAGATGGTTTAAAATGTGATTAAAATAGTAAACGGTGATAAAAATGAATGAAAATGATTTAAATAGTTATATAACGGATTTATATTCGCTACGGTATAGGGTTACGCAAAATATCATTTTCATACAGCAGCGTGAAAGCAGTTCAATTCGAGTATTGACAGCCTGTGTTGCTCTGGACTGCAGTCCAGAGCCGCAATTCTCCCTGATTTTCATTATCATGACGTATTAAATTTAATGGAAAAATTTATATTACAGTAGGTTATGATGTTAGATTTGATATGAATCCTGAAACATCACAATCAGATCTATACATAATTTATTATAAATTTTACGAGTTAGCATGTACGAAAAGTTTAGATTTTACGAAGGAAATCGGGAGTACCATTTTATGTGTGCAAAAGACGCTACCTTGCAACTAAATTTCTACATGATATTCATTATCCTTATATGGGTTCATTAAACCCAAGTTTCTCTAATTTAAAATAGGTTTTAGTCTAGGATGTGTTCGAAACTAGCTTAATTAAACGGTTATCGATGACTAGTCAATTTCCTACTTAACGAGCATGAGATTTGAATCATAAGAATTATGAGCGTTTTCAAATACGGGTTAAAAGTTAATAAATGGATTAATTCACTAAAAGTAATGACGCATGCTCATAGTAGTAAATGATTTGATTACAGTATTCAATTCAAGCATAAAATCATAATATAACTATTTAGCTAATATATTGTATAGCATGTAAAAGCAAGTGGAATTCACTTGTCTGAAGACGATGATGGCGGCCCACAAAAACGGTATGCACAAGGCTACACACGGCTACGATTCGGGCTCGGGCTCGGCAAAAAAGACGGAGCTTGGTGGCGGCTAGGTGTTGGGGCTACCACTGCAGTGAGGAGGTGTCAGTGGTGGCGGGGTTGCTCGGAGTTGGGTCGTCAGGGAGGAGCTCGAAGCTTGGAGGAAGAGGGCAGCGGTGTTCGGGGCAGGCACGGG
Source organism: Agapanthus africanus (assembly GCA_030015575.1). NCBI lineage: Eukaryota > Viridiplantae > Streptophyta > Magnoliopsida > Asparagales > Amaryllidaceae > Agapanthus > Agapanthus africanus. The sequence goes on from CM057345.1 coordinate 60,004,037, forward strand.
TCGGGTGCGGGTCTCAGTGAGGGTGAAGGTGATAGAGTGGAAGGGCTAAGGAAGAAGAAGGGGTGGCTGCATGCTTGGTCGTGAGGATGGGGTGACGATGGTGGACGAGGCGAAGGAGAAGAAAGGGTGCCGGCAAGTTGGGTTCGGCGATGAGGAGGTGCTGCAGCAATGGTGATGGGTTGCAGCGACGAGGCGACGATGAAGGCTGCGGTTGAGGTCTCTAAGGGGAGATGGGTTCGACCGAGATAAGGTTGTTGACAATGAGGGTCACGTCGGGTGTGGAGTGCTCGGCGATGGAGAGGGATGGACGAGGCGGTGGATATTGTGGTTGGGGTCTCGGCTGTTGATTGGTGTGCTCGGTTGTGAGATGATCGGGGTCAGCTTGGGCTGAAGCCGAGGGAAGCTCGGGGTCAGTTAGGCTGTCGCGGTGGCCGGATGAGAAGGACGAGGTCGGGTGCAGGGGTTGGCCGACGCTGGAGGCTAGAATCGGTGAGTGGGAAAGGGTGAGATTAGAGAGAAAGAGATAACGTGGGTGAGGGGGAGAGAGAGAGAACGTGAGTGATTTTTAATTAATAAAACTTTAAAGAAGAGAGAGAAAGAGGGTAACGGGAATATAATTATTAGGTTTTTAATGAAATTTATTTGTGTAAGATTTGAGTTTAAACGAGGATATATATTTTTTTGAATTTGAAAAGAAAAGAGAAGGTAAGTAATCTATTGTTTTAAAAGTAAGGCTTTGGGTTGTGGGGCTTGGGCTCAAGAAAATTTTGAAGCAAAAGTGTGGGATTTAACTAAGGACTTGGGCTTAGGGTTAGGTTCATAGGAAACAAAATAATTTGAATATAATACAAAATATAAAATGGGTAAAATATTTTATTTGAATACAGGTATTGGCGTAGATAAAGACCGGGTATTACAGTCACTAATAATATTTTAAAAGGTATTACAAATCTCCGATCCGTTTCTACTAAATCTCAAAGAAAATATATTGGAAAATAATCTATACATACATAGCCTCCTTAAATCATAAATCTAAGGGTTAAAAGAAAATATTCAACTCTAATATATATATATATATATATATATATATATGGTATTTAGGATGTTTAAGATTTATATGTAATAAATAATTGTCAATATAATACCATGAGATATTTAAATAACATGCTGACAATTAATATATGAAAAATATCCCGAACGTATGGCTACCAGAAAATATACACATATAATTTAAATATTATATATCTGTTATTTAAGATTTATATAGATTTAGTATTAATAAAAAATACTCTAGCACCATAACGGGTTTCACGCAAGCGGGTCAGTCGGATAATCACATATACTATTCAAACCAATCACAACCCAAATAATAAATAAAACAAAATTCAAAATACTAATTATATCGTTAAATAACGTAAGATCGTGCTTAGGGTGTTACACAAGTATTAATTTAATATATATATATATATATATATATATATATATATATATATATATTCTATTATTATGTTCACTATTCACTCTCTCTCTTTGGCTATTCGTATTTTTATACGGATACGCGTATTATGTTCACTATTCACTCTCTCTCTCTCTTTGGCTATTCGTATTTTTATACGGATACGCGTAAATGTATTCGGTATATATACTGAGGTATTGTGTATGTTATACATAGATATTCTAAAAGGAGAACACCTCATTTGTTAATTTTCTTTTTAGAAAATCAAAAGAGATGAGGTGGGGAGAGAGCATGGTAGAGAGTATGGTTGAGAGGATTGGCTTGATGTTCTATTTGAAGATGGTTACACAATTTTTTCCATGGTTGATTATTATTCCCGTCACACTTTAGTTCATTTTATGACATGCTCTTTCTCTCCCCTCTCCTTTTCTCTTATGAGATTTTGCTCTCTCGAGTTTGCAAATAAGAGAGAAAAATGATAGTGACGAATCTCTACATCACTCACACCTTATTTCTAGCAAGTCTAGAGTATCAGTTGCTTCATCAAAGTTCGCTTTGGAGCGAAACTAGAGCTTGGATCAGTTTCTTTTGGATGGATTATTTTCGGCAAGAGCGATCGACTCTTAAGCACGTTCCCGACGGCCTATGGAACTTGGAGGGGTTTTCCACGATTGGATGGACACGCTACAAGGTTGTATGCTCTCAACCGAGTAGTTAGTTTGTATGTTTAATTACTGGTTTAGTCTTTGGACCGATTTCTAGGTTGTGGTCACTAGTGCTCCCATTAAATTTTTGTTTTCGCTTCCGTCTTCGCCACGAGTTAAGAGGCACGAGCACTAGGGACTCTAACAGTTGGTAATGGGCTAGGGTTAGGATTTTTTGCCAAATAAATTAAGGTTAGGGTGGAAAATGAAGATGAGGATAGTTTAGTAAATTTTATATTTTTTTGCTGTGGCAGTTGGCTGACGTGACAGTGATTTGGCATTAATGGTGATGACGTGTCACCATTAGTTATGGGGGTTTCTGTGCCAATCAATTTGTTTTTGGGGTTTCTGAGATATGACCAAACAAATTGGTGGTTTGGTGAACTTTAGCGTAAAGAATTTGAATAGTTTTGTACCTTCAATCTTCTTCTTTGTTTGGTTGGGGGAAAATGAAAAATGAAGTTAGAGAATTAGGATAAAGAAGAGATAGTGGATAATCATAGCCAATTCCTAAATAAAATAATACCCCTTCTATGCACCTCCGGTAAATATGTACAATTCCATCCAAAAGACTTAAATTTGGAATTACCAAAATGATAATATCAATTCGTATTTTGATGACGTCAATTCCCAAAATAAGCTATTCTCATTCTATACAACAAACAAGAAAATAACAATTCCACCACTTTTCATTTTGATGACCAGTGTCTTGTTCCTCCACTTTCCAAAAGTTTGACAACTTTCCTCAAACAAATAGCCCTTTAGTTATAAACAAAAGAGGAAAACAAAAGGAAGGTGGATCCCTAGTTTAGTTGAGACGGGATCCATCTTCTAAAATTATGAGTACGGTTCACAGGCAACCTAATGTTGGCCGTGGATTTTACACCCCCAATTTTGACTTGTTTTTAATCCATGCCCTTAATAATTATATCCCTGTCCACTAATTTTGATAAATAAAATCTATGGATAAGATTAGAAGAAAAAGCTTACCTCTGGGGAGAAAGATTTTTCAAATTTTGAAATCGCCAATTTGTTTCTTAGGATCAAACACATGGTGAAGAAAATCCTCATAGTTATAAGAAAATTAATTTACAAAAATCATAGCTAACTTTTCAAATCATTTTAAAAGCTTTTCGAATAATAAATGAGAAGTTCACAAATTCAATTAGGTTTTTTTATATATCATAGACAAAATTTACCTAATTCTAAATATCCCCCTCAAAACTTCATATATTTCCATATATCTTACCTAACGATGTTCTTAAAAAAAACAGCCTTTAACCATTTCGATTGTTTTTTTTTAAATTTAACTCAGAATAACTTGACGGTTGACTACTACTCTTTTTAAATCTATAAACCCAACATATATACAACCCCATGGAAAAGACAAAGTCACAAATGTAGATGCATGCATTGTAATCCGCATATTTACACAAATCTTTAAATATTTCTTACCCTTCCTAGTACTTTATCTCCAACTGATGCCACATTGTTCAGAAATTGTTTTTCAAAATCCGAAAATTTTAGAGATATTTCATAAAGAAAGAAACCCAAATAAAAATTTGATGTATTCACCAGTAAGATTTATATACGGTCAACTGCGCCAATATTCTAGCATACAAGCATTCATGTGAATAAATTCTAAAACTTATTTTATACTAAAGCATCTAACGCAAAGTAAATGCTGTGTTGGATATAAAACAGTAAGATTTTGCATTGCACAAGCTCATCATACTCTAGTCAATATAATTCGAAGAGAAATAGCTGAAATTTGCAATCAAAACCGGCAATTTTTTTTGACTTGTACAATGATTGAGATTTATCATCTCCCAAAGACAGATGCAATGAAAATTTGTTTGACTTGATTTCCCAAGAGATGGGCAATAATCCACACTACATTTAAGCTTTTGATACAACAAAGGAGCAAAGATGGCACCTGAACAATTACCAAAGCTCAATAAAGGGCTAGGGAATAAAGTTTACCGTTTTGTAATTTTTGTGTCTAGCTAAATCATCCTCAAGCTGAACCAAGTATTATTTCAGTCCAACCAAATGTAATATAGAATCAGATGTGTACACCAAAAATGTGTACACAGAAAATATGAAGAACACTGCATCACCTTAAACTGTTACAGGGTTAGGGCCCTCTGGGCTCAGAATGCCGAGCTTAAATGCCGCCTGCTCTTTGTCGATAAGGAAGCAAGAGCGATCAAAGTCTCCAATTAACATGCGTTATAGTCTGCATTTATCTCGAGTGTATCGTCAAATGAGACCAACCTGCAAATAAATGTTTCCTGATACCTTAATCTGTACAATCAACCGCCCTCTGAGCCTCTCGATTATTGATTTTAAAATTGCCTTGGTAAAGTATACGTTTTTGTGCATCTCGGTGCTTGGCATGCTGATCTCCTCCTTTGACGTCAGAATCTAAAATTGTGAATCTCAAAATTTCAAAGCTGCAATGCCAAGTCAGAAGAAACTGGAGAACCAGGCGACTGAAACTTAACGTTGAGATCGGGTGGAACAGAAACTTTTGGCCTCTCTGCATCTGAATTGCTTGTCAGTGGTTGATGAAGGAAGCTGCTTTTGCTGTTCATGTTGTTTCGGGACACCATATCGAGTGCTCGCGCATGAGTCATCGGTGCTTCCAAACAAAATGGCCCCACTGGCCTAGTTACCATATGACCAACCTGAGGGAAATTAAACCCTAATGCACTATAGCCATTATTAGGATGCTGCGTCCTTGGATTCTGATGAAGCTGAACCGGAGTATTATTGGACTGAGTATTACTATAGGAGGAAATGGATGTAGAGACAGGTGCCTGATTACTTAAATGATCTGCTTCAGTAGCCAGATCAATATTCGGTTCAGAAGACGAGGAACATGGAGGAGGTTGAGAATGCTGTGGCTGTGGAGCTTCACTGTCTCCAACCCACCCACGGCCAAATTTGGTGCCAGGAGGCAGAATTCTTTCAATCTTTTTGGCCGCTATGGCCCACCCAATAGGTCCAAGATTAGCAGCAAACCGAGCCAAACTTCTTGCATAAGCATGCTCGATGTGAAGACCAATCTGTTTTGCAGATCATGGAGGTCAGGAAATTACTAGACACGTCAGATATCTTGGCAAGTAAAATTAACTAATCAGAAACCTACATGCAATTAAACCTAACTTGATCAGAAATCTAAATGCAAGTAAAATGGGTGGAAAAGATAAAAGTAAAAGGGGAAACAAGAAATTGCTGTTGGCGAATGTGTGCCTAGAGAGGGATCACAGTGTGTGTGTGTGTGTGTGTGTGTGTGTGTGTGTGAATTTTGATCCGGCGTTGCCCAAGAACACCTGATATTAATGGATACAAGTCAAAGCATAAGTATTATAAAAATGGGCCAAACCACTAGATAAATGGTTCAGGTTAGGGCAAAGGGTCTTGACCCAATTGAAAGGCTAACTATGAGAAATTTCAACTCCTAATAGAAAATCAAGATTCATGTGCTCAAAAAACAAACCCCTCGAACCAACTCAAATATTTGTTTGTTTTGAAGTGTAGGATTTTTTTAAATTAAAATTGTATAAGCAAATATTAAATTTGTCTATTGGGTTAGGAGCCATGTCAGCCATAATCAGGTGACCCAACTTGACCCAATTGGCATATCTATAGTAGCAAATGATAAGTGATTGCTAACATACAAGTTTCATCAATCATAAACGAAGAGTTATAGCATCTAACCTTGGTAACAAGAAATAATTATCCAGACAAATGGTGATGATGGAAAGCAATTATAGAAGAGCAGCCGACTTAAAGCAAACCATAAAAGAAAGAGGCTCATCTTCGATGAAAATCACAAAATGTTGCTCACCGGTGTCAGTTGCTTCTTCTCCCCGTCAAAAACAGTAAATATTGATGGTTCAACAAAAGTAGATGACTGCGGTTGCTCATATGTGTTCCTCCGATTTTCATCTATTACCGATGTCCTCTTCCCGTATTTTGAAGAAGTCCCTCTCAGTCCAAAGCCTGCGTACAAGCATGGGCAGTTTGGTTCCCAACTCTTCAAGATAAGCAAGCATATTTCATTAAATGGTGCATGATTCAAACCTGAATACTCTTCATTTGAGTCTGATTTATGCACACTTGCCCAATTAAATGGTTCGGTTCGACGAAGATTATAGGGTCTTGTATTATCCGACGCTGACCCTTTCTTACACAAATCATTGGTCCCATCTCCAGCATTAGCAAGTGTTGCATTGGCAGAGAAATCAAAAGCAGCTCGATCAGCAGGAGGCCTTCCGATTGGCCGTTTGGTGATGTTTTTGCTCGGAGGCCGACCTCTTCTCACAACCGTCTTTGGTTCTGATTCTTTATCATCATCACTTTCTTGCCTCAAATTCTCAAAGTTCTTTTTTGCGAGTTCTTGTATGGCCCGTGCCTGTCGAAGATGAAAAGTTATAGAGAGATTTAAGACTCATGAGTAACATGCTAATAGCTGGTTGGATGGAATTTTGATCTACAGAGACAAAGGATACCTGTCGATAGAATACAGTGTCAGGTGAATTGTACTGCATAGCATTCGAGCAGATTAAGAATACATCCTCCTGCACAAATATTGAACATACATAAATCAGAAACGGGGATACAAAACAGAGTCAATAAACCTATATGTATAGGTGGCATATATTGCCAGTAGTATACCAATCGAGAGGGTACATCATATTTATATGCCAATCGAGAGGGAGTCAAGAAACCTGGGCCCCCCTGTTTTACCCCCATTAGTCGGGGGATTCACAGGGGTCCTTCGCAGGCCCCCTAACCTATATAATATAATATAACGCTCTTCTCAAGTTCAGTAAAATTATCAGTATTGAAATTAAAAGGGACAGAAATGAAGAAGTGTTCGAAGATGAAATAAAATCTAGGGAAGAAGTAATGCAAAGAGTAACGAAATGTTTTATCTGGCTAGGGCCTTTTTGACCCTATCCATTTTTCTCAAAAAAAGGTAATGTAGAGAGAAACAAATGATTGCTAGATAAGCTAAATAGTATATACGAATACAACAATTGCCAAATAGCATCGACTGCACCAAGGCTGCTTAGTTATCGGTGAAGGATTGTAACGAATGCACACGGCTGAGTCATGTCTGCAGGTAGCTTGGAACAAACGTGAAAATATTGAGTAATGTGGTACTACACAAACATTTCCCCCTATTTGTTACGAAGTTGCAAACTTGAAAAAGTAGAGACTAAGACATAGCATATGCCTAATTTTGCATGATTAATAGACAATGTTATTATGGAACAAAGATTAGTAGATGCATCTTATCTATTTATATAACTACCAGTTCAAGGCTTGCTATGTATGATGACAAACTTTTCATAGTTTCTCAAGTGCACGTTCATATTACATATGTCACCAATCTATTGTAACACAATAGAGGAGCATTTCATTATTTAAAACTCGGGTAGGATTTTGAGGCTTCTGTTGATATAAGTTAAAATCGTTCACTTTCAAAAAAAGACCCATGATTCTTAACTAGTAAAAACATAAAAAAAAAAAAAAAAAACCTACAAGATCCTTTGTGTATATACAAGTGCCAACAAGACCAATGACTGAGTACTCCCTTGATCCCTTTTACTTGTGTGTGTTATCTTCTATACGATAAGGAACTCCAAGGCTCCAAGCTAAACATACCTGAAACACTCAACGACAGTATCAAACCTAAACTATATTCCTCCCTCCTAAATATTTATATTGGATTATTAAGTATTTTTTCTTAACTTGCTTGTCATCTTGTCCCACATTTATAAACATGATATATTACCTTTGCCATTGCAAGTGAAGTTCTCAACACTGTTCCATACCCCCACCAAAATTTTCTTAATGAATACTCAAAAGACAATCTTTTAATGAAACATAGAGACAGAAATCTACCGCATCAGAGCACATTGAGTACACAAGGATATCTATGAGCTCCACATATTACCTCACTTATGTCCTCTTAAGATAAGGGTTACGATGTTGGATTTATAGCCAAGACTCCCATCATATAAAAATCAATAATACTTCTTAGAATAATCTAAAACTGAGGTTAGAAGAATGGAGATCCAAGCTTCCAGTCATGGTTGGGGAGCTCAGTGAGACACACGTCTCTGAAGTGCTGCCTTCTTTAATCTCGACCAACTCAAAAATTAGAGAGGTCGCAATTTGGGGGGGGGGGGGGGGGGGGGGAGGATGTTCTATGTGGTTCAGCTGTCACTGCTCCAGCCAACTAAAATTACTTCGGAAAGAAATAAGATGTGTAATCTCTAGGTGAAATGCTTATTTACTATATCTCTCTCCTAAAAGTAATATGATACAATTACAAAGAGTGCATTCAAAATACTGTATGGAGCAATGAAACTTAATCACGATGTTGAATTCAGTAACTCCTTTTCTAATAACAAACTCCAGTTTAGTATGTTGAATCAGAATGCACATCTTAATCTTGTGTCTGGGTATCAGAGTCAAGTGCCTGTGTATTTCTCTAAACAAGATATTGATATATTAACAATAACTTCACAAAGAGGGAAATCAAAGAAACAATAATGCACTTTCTACTCAATGGCTTAAGTAAGAACTCCAGGTACCAAACTAGTCTCACCCTATCATCAGAGCATATGGCATAGGTTTAATCCTCCAACATATAGATCATGGTTGTCAAGAATATTCCACAAATCCCCAGATCCCTCAAGGGCATATATAACTTTGATAGCACTTGAAAAGAGTGAAGAAGGCAGTCATCTCCCTAATATTGGAAGGCAAAACTCCATCACCTAGCTCATTGTTGTCAACAATAATCCACATAACCACAGAACTACAACATATAGCATGCATGACCTTTGACATCACTTGAGAGAGTGAACATGGCCAACTCATGTGCGCTAACAGGTAACCATATTGGGAACAAAGAAGTTTCTTACGTGCACGCTAATTAATAGGACACATTAGACTGAACAAGCATGACCATATGCACCAAGTAAACACTAACATGAATATGTAAAACATATCCCTTCCTAAAATCTGAGAAAACACAGGGGTATCCAGCATTATAATCTGCGCCAAATGCTTCTGTGGCAGCCAATTCTACTTCATCCCCATTTCTTTTTAACAAAATTACATGGCAGACTTAAACCAGATTTGAAGCACAGAGATGAGGACTGGACTATTGCCATGTCTAATTGTGAATACATGTACAGTTATATTTCTAACCAAAAGAAGCCACCTTTACCCTCAATTTATGCATATTCTTCATGCAAAATTCCAATAGATAGTCAACAAACAATCGAAGAAGTGTTGAACAAGGGTGGAAAAGTATCTCACATAAGATGGAACTCAAATTTCACAAGGTTGAAACAGCCAGCCAGTTTGCTGTCCTTATAGCAACTGCCATCACGATAGATAGACCTTAAATTACATGGAAGTATGAGGTTACAGTAAATTGCGTCGAAAATTGTCGTGCTTGGATGATTATTGTAACACAAACAACTCTGCTTATAAACTGTTCAGAAAATAACGTTAACGATCTTTAGTTGAACATTAGCTGGTGAAACAGACCTTTAAAGTTTAAACTAATGCTTCAATGTGGTTGCATACTATTAAGTCTCACTTCAAGACGGTAAAATTAGCCGACAGCAAATGTAGGGGAATCAAATAGTTTGTTGTGAACATAAATGTTGAAGAAAAAAATATTAACTCAAGGTATGAGTTGATGTCATGAGCATTTTCAAATACATTTGTATGACATCCATACATATCCTATAAATTTAGTAGACCTAGTATATATCCACGTTCCACCATTCCTGCCCCTAAACAACATTCAGCATAAGTTCTTAAAGTCTCACAGCAAAGATTTTAAGGGAGATAACAACCTAGGCTTGACTTTACACTGAATACATTACTTAACAAGTATTTGCTTATAGATAAGTGTGCATTGTCACAATTACTATACCTTATGAATTAACATGTACGTATAATGCACTTGATAAAGTCAACAAAGCATTCATTAAAATTCATAAAAAGCAAGCGATATTGCATGAAATTCAACGGCTCCAACGGTGCTGCCACTTCATCTGAAGATCTAATAGAAGTATGGCAACTTATTCTATCCAAATTTAGTCTCTCGGACTGAATTGCACCAATCAGAAATCCCAAACCAAGATGTGCTAAATGAAACATCTCAAAAACTAAAGATTTAACTCATATAGATAAACATAACACATAAGGATATAGTCATGCTTAGGCTCTCGGACTGAAATTGCACCAATCATAAATCCCAAAGCAAGATGTTCTAAATGAAACAGTGTCAAAAACAAAAGATTTAACTCATATAGATGAACATAGCACATAACGATATGGTTGTCTTGGAAGTTGAAACATCATGAAGATGTAATAACAATCAGTCTACAAAAAAACCACAATAGACTGGAAAGTTGTCACCTTCTTTTGCTACCTCAAGTTCACCTAACAAAACCCTGCATGTGGGCAAAAACCAGGACAAAAAAATGATATGGATATTAATAAAATAATCATATAAACTACTGTAAGTATTCTGCTTCTTTTTGTCTTCTCTGTTTTCCTGTTGTCATTAGTGCCATAGTTTACATGGGGGCAAAGGGCAGAGGGGCAGAAGACTACCTTAAAAGCATAAAATGTCAATACCCTGTGCATAACCTCAGTGGTTGTGGAATGCATCCTGCATTAGCGCACTCCATTTCTTTGATTTATAGATTTCCATTTTGCTCATTGCATACCAGCAGAACAGAACTTGTGTGTTTCCCAGGAGAAGAGAGAGGGTAAGGAACTGAAGAGCTACTAAACTCGTTTGGTAAATGAACTATTAATATTATTCTCCTCAAGGTCGTAAATCTTCAGAGGGAAAATTCATGGGAACAGACGATCAGGAAAACTAGAAAGTGAAAAGTGGAAACAACGAGCGGTTTGCTAAAGAAAACTTGCAGATACACAATATCATTCACACCTGACAACAAACCACGGTATACATGATTTTTTTTAAATAATTTTAATTTTAATAAATAGATGCATTAGCCTCTTAAGTTGGCTTTCTTACACAATAACCAAGGGGGCATAATATCGTGATGTGATGAGTCAATGCATTAGTTGATTAAGATTATCTTAAAGAATAAGCTAAACAAAGGAGGATGTCATAAGCAGTATCATAAATATATGATCACATAGTGAAAAAATTAACAAAGCTTTAAATCTCCGTACAGCATTAGTGTGGGGTATGAAATAGGCAGCATCATAAATCCATTCTCTGAATGTTACCGACCAATAAGCAGGTAGAAACAAAAAAATAGAATAAATAAATAACAATTACTATTCGCCTCAAATTGGGAATTTATTACTTCCAACAATAATAGCATACCTCAAATTGTTCCAAGTTCGCGTACGCTCCACTGGAGAGCTTCTTCCTCACTGTCCCAAAATCCATTGGGTGCTCTATTAGCTCATGGTAATCAGGAAGCTATAAACAAATAAAAAGCATAATAGACTAAGCAAACAAAATCATTCATAACAACAATGTTAAACGAACCTCCTTGATTAAACTAATTATCATTTAAAAACACTAAACACAACTCTCCAAATGCTTTTTTTTAACCAACCTCTTCGGGATCCACAGGATTTGCGAAAACATTATAAGTATCTTTCCTGAATCAAAAAAGGGCAAAAAGAAAAAAAAAATTGGAAACGAAAAGAGACAAAACAAAAGGGGAAAAACTTGGGATAGATTCCAAAAAAGAAACAGAGAGTGAGAGAGGACGCACTTCTGAAGCCTATCAAGGATGAACTCCAACAACTTTGTGTCAGGCAAAGGCGTTGTTGTGGGCCCCAAATCTGACGGCTCCCCTATTGGCAACAAAAACAACAAATAAAAACTCAATTAATAATCACCACCAAATATAAAAATCCAGTCTTTTTTTTAACTCCCAGCTCACGAATTGAATGCAACAAAAAAACCTTGAACAGCATCGGTCCCTTTCGAAAAATTGTTCCTTTCTCCCTGCACACAAAGCGTTGACCAAGTCATATCGAGAAGCGAAGGGGGGAAAATAAAATAAATCCAGATAAAGAACGGAATCCAAGGGATTTATCCAATCAACCGCAATAAACGCGCGCATAGATTCTCGATCCGTACACAAAACCGCCAAATTTAAACACAAAACCATCGGATCTCACACTAAACCCCTCAATTATTCATCCAATCAAATAAAAATCAACACCTTTTCGTCATCGTCGCCGTCGTCTTCAGAATTGGGTATTCGAAGGACGAGCTTGAGCTTCTTCTCCCTCCGCTTCCCATTGGAGGCGTCTTCGTCGTGGTCGTCGTCGGAAACGGCGTCGGAGGGGCTATGGTTCCGACGGGTGGCGCGGGGGGCGGAGGAGGGGAATCGGGTATAAGGGTTAGGGTTAGGGTTTGTTAGGGTTTGGGGGTGATTTTTGTTTTGGAGGCGGAGGTTGCGCTTCTGCAGATCGAGGAGAGAGGGGCGGCCTTTCTTCTTCTTCTTCGTCTCTGCTGGCATTTTCGTAACCCCCGCCCTTGTTTCTCTCTCCTCCGCTCTTTCTCTCTCTACAAAATTGAAGCCTTTTTTTTTCTTAAGAATTGTTTTTTTCTTTTTTTGGGGCATGGCACGTGAGGGCCGGCCTAGCAGGCACGCGAGGGTTGCGTGAGCGAGCGAAGTGCTTTTTTGTAAGGATTCGCGGCACCCAGTTAATCACCCGCTGGCGCTTGTGGGCCCTACCTCAGGTGGGACCCGCAAGGGTTGGGGATATGCGTGACGTGGCGGGGAGAAGAGGTTAATTTTAGGCGTCATTCAAAAATTTTAGGTGGCACCCAGGTTAACATACTCGTATTTGTCGTTATGTAGCAAAATCAAAAGCACAGATTAACATTCGAAAAACATCATCATCAATATATATAAGTTCTCCGTAACCAAAATCTGTGTATTTCCCTTCTTATCTTCTCAATATTAAAGAGGGTGTAACAGAAGGTCTACTGAGATTCTTGTGGATCGAGGATGGAAAAGTTTAGTGATGATGAGTGCAGTAAATAGTAAATAGTCTTTATGTTTTAAAAAAATTTATTTACAAGATGAATAATGTAGGTATAGGGAGGATTTACAAGATGCATCATTTTTTAACGTATAAAAGAACTGAAAATATTTTCCCATCCATCTTTAGTCATGCATGCATGCTATAAAAAAACATGGGTCTATATAGGACGCTGCTATTCACGATGCTCGGAACCCCATCTTTATCTCTCTCATGTTGTATCTGGATAGATTCGCTAATGACTAGGAAACCCATTTGCCTAGATTTCACAAAACGTTTTTGGGTGTAACATAAACCCATATGTTTTAATATGGTATAAGGTACTCCCTTATATTTCTATATTGAGTTTTGCCTTATATTAACGACCCTCGTGTGTATGAGTCGGCTCAAAATGGGTTGAGCCGGCTCACAGGTCGTTTGGAATTGTATTTATTATATGGATGCAAGAGACGGCTCAGGGCAATCTTGAGCCGGCTCAAATCGTCTCGGGCCGAATTCTGGGCTGTTTTGGAAAGATTCGTCTTGAATATTTAATTAGGAGAATTTATTGGAGATTTATTTGAATAGTTGTTGGAAGATTTATAAAAGATCTTTCAGGAGTTTAATTAGGAAAATTTGTTTGGAGAATTATTTAAACAGTTGTTTGAATATTTATTAGAGATTGTTTTGAAGATTTGATGAAATCTTAATTGGGGCAGGAGTTTTATTGTTTTGTGTTATAAATAGAGAAGCGTCTCGTCAGAGAAAAATGACCATAAATGATAAAGAGAAAGAGGAGACGAAGTGTGGGAGATTTACCAGAAGACTAGTCTTTGTGTTTATATGAGCGTTGAGATATGAGTGAGATAAGAGAGAATATAAAATGTACTGATATTCTTGATTATTAATAAAGAGATTCTCATGTTTGCCCGATGGGGTATTCTCGAACCATGTTAAATATTGGTGTTGCGTGTTTTTATTTTTTGCTCGTCTTCCTTGCATACCTAGTAAAAAACCCTAACATCCTATAACATGTGTATCACCAAAAATTTCACATGAAATGATGAATTGATCTAATAACCCAAGATCATACAAATCATGGGGCGGATGCATTAAAAGAGGGGGGAAGGGAATGTGACTCCCCTGGAATTTTAAAACAAAAAACTGTTGGATATAGTGCCCTCAAGGCAATATTGTAATTACAGGCGCACGATTATGGTAATTGAGAGAGCACTTATACAGTTGGAACAATCTTACTCGAGATGATGATATGCTATCTGATTTGTCTTTACCATTGATGTGTATACGTTTTACTTATTATTACGTGCCGCTAATACATAATGATGAAACTCATAGGATTCTTGTTTTGGTACCAGCATTATGATGGCGATCATATACGTGAAAGCTGGACAGTTCATAAGCACATCCTTAAATGTTCCTAGTCGTGAGAGTATCGAGACTGGGCATCGATATTCCGGAGTAGACTAGTGTATACGTTTCGAGACCCAAACGAGAGGCGGTGGCCGGTCTCACAGGCCATTGGTTTTGTGTCACCTAAGATAGTATACAAGTGCTCACTGGAGGTGGGTATACTAGACGGACTCGCCGAGAACTTTTAAATGGTATTATATCTATCGTCAGATAGAAGTTCTCTAGTGGTATGAGTACAGATTAGTCTTTTGATCTGAGATCGTCATTTGTCTCGTGTGAGTTCTCACTGTACTTTGATTACTACTCTACCACGGCTCAAAGGAGTCGTGCAAACAGATTTTAGTTGGGTATAGTCCCGAATTACATGGAGGAAGTGGGCGATTATCGGCGATTCGTCTCTCCTGATATTAGGAGTCGATGCCACGCTGTGTTCAGTTGGCTATCACTCTAAATCCGTGGCCACAGTGGATGAGATTTACTGATATGAGTTCAGTAGTTTTTCGGTTGATGATGAGCCTGACTCCGACACGACTTATTGGGTTATTAGGGGTCTGACGTTATCCACCCACTAGACCCAGTATGCAATACTCCTAAATGAAGAGACCGGACTGTACGGAGATTGTCACACTCAGGCTCAGTAGGGTACGAACGGACTTGATTGTCGACCTTCCTTTCGGCATATACCTTGGTAGCCATTACGTATAGATAGTGCCGCTGACGTGCTTGTGGTTTTAGATTCATCCAATAAATCACTGCCAGCGTATTGTCGAGTTTTTAGAATCCCACACAGAGAATTTTTCCGGTTTAAGCGATATGATGTAAATGACGTATATTGGTATATACAGGGGGTCCGATTAAATACATGTACATGCTACACGGATTTTAATTGGACAGTTGATAATATTAGCAGTTTAGAATTAAGCCGGATTATTAAATCAGGTTTTGATTATATATATATATATATATATATATATATATATATATATATATATATATATATATATAATATGTATTCTAGTATTATTGTTCACTATTCATTTTCTCTCTCTTGGTTTTTCATATTTTTATACGGATGCGCGTATATGTATTTCGATATATATACCGGGTTGTATTCCGTATTTATACGGAATTTGTTCTAGAAGATGGACACTACATTTCTTAATTTTTCTTTATAAAGAAAATCAAAAATGAGGTGGAGGATGAGATGCAAAGAAGTATAGTAGAAAGGTATGGTTTTGATTTTATATTCAGAAAATCATTTGGTTTTACTATTCTAGTATGGTTGAAAAATTAGTAACCATTATTCTTTCTACTTTGATTTCTTTTTCCTACACAAAAATGGGACTTAGCCATTTTCTTGTCATGGCTACTTCTTCTTCGCATCATCCTTCTTCTTCTTGAGTTGCTCTCTTGAGCATTTGTATCACACCCCGCTTTCCGGTGTAAGGATAAGGAGACGTGACTAGGCCCACGACGTATTTACTCAGAAATAAACACGTTAAACGTAAATAAGTAATATAATAAAAATGTACACAAGAAAGACATGAGATGTAAATGAAGAGCAACTTTTTTATTTATTAAATATTCTTTACAATACAACTGAAAAGTAAATACAATATGGAAAACAATGCCTAAACAATGGCATGAATTGAAAGTAAAAGCATATATAAGTGACTAAAGCTCCACGTCCTCGATGAACTGCTCCAAGTATTCTGAGCTGGGCTCGATCTTCAGAGAGTCGGGTCCTCCTGACAACATTCCAAAGAAAGAATAGAAAAGGAATGCCGTCGGCGAACAATCGCTCAGTAAGTCCCAAAGAGAGATAGAAATAGACCGAACAGGTAAAGAGAATATATCTGGTATAACATATGTTTATTATGTTAACGCTGTTGTTTGTAGTTTGGTACAAAATATGCCAGTGTATACGAGAGGAGTCCAACTATTACGTGGACTATGGTATGCGGAGCACAAGGACCCGTCAAGCCACGGGACAACGGCAACGGATATTCAAGTTAGGTGTATTAAAGTGACCATCATCGTGCCGCTTTTAACACATTCCGTACCAATCTACCTCTTTAAAACCCCGTAATGTTTATTGTATTGTTTATAACTGAAATACTTGTCGAAACCATGATATCAATTGTTCATATAAACGGATAATGATGTAAACGGATAGTCATGTGATCAAGTCCATGTATATACATGGTTCGGTCAGTTCAAGTCATGTGATATTGTATAGCATTCTGGTATTCATGTTTCAAGTTCTAGTATATGGATTCATGTTGTATTGGAGTTATATTTGGATTGTATGTAGATTGGAATTGTATTCAGATTAGACTGAGACTTTGTCTGAGTCAAACACTTAAACAAAATTTGATTCCTGAATTAGGTTTTGGAGTTATCGGTAACTGTTGCACATGGACGGCACGATTACCATTGATAATCTCGTTTTAGTTTCCTACCTTAAAAAAGCAAGCACCCATTTTCTCCGGCTCCCTGAGCCTCAAGAGAATTGGTCTCACTTAAACCATTATTTACTAGGGTCCTTATTGTAAATAAATATAACTTGAGGGTGTTTTATAAAAAATAGTTTTGTATACTTTCAAAATAATTCTCAAGTATTTATTTATCGTATTTAAGGTTTTCACGGATATAATTTTTATATGATGAGGTATTCTAGTGAATATAAACCTAAATTGAATAGTACATGGTATTTTAGTGTAAATTGGAATTGTATGGATTTGTGATGGTATATTCATGAAATTTGGGATTCCTTTATTTAGAAAACATGGAATTTATTTAAAATATAAAATAGATATTTTGATAATATATATATATATATATAATTATTAAAAATAGGATTTATTTATTAAATAGAAAATCACATTATTCTTAAAAATTATATTAAAAATTCCATCGAGATCAGATGCTTCGTAAGGAGGTATGCATCTCGCTCTACTATTTCCGAGGATGTGCGATAACCCGCACCATCCAAATCGGGTTCCCCAAAATGGGTTGTAGAGGCTTAATTGTAAGGAATTTAATTAAAACAATTTAAAGAATACGTTTTTTTATAGTTTAGGGTATTTTAATGTAAAATTGTATTAGCCACAAAAATATGGTTTTCAAGCAATCGTGCTATGTCATGATGTGTGTTGTGAGAGGTAAGTCATTACCTCGTGAGGTTTTTCTAAAGGTAATATAAGCAATTATGATAAAAGGATGTCGTAGGTAAACTCTGTGATATTTAATTGTAAAAGTGTAATACAAGTTGCATAGCATGGTATTTTAAATTGAAACTTGTTCTCAATATTGGTTTATGGTTGCTAAATAATATATAAAAAATGGTTGATTTGTTATTAAGAAAAGTTTAGTTTTTTAACAAATCTAGAATCGGATGTCGGATTAACTCCACTTCCGACGAGTTTTGAAAATAGAACTTTTTAAAATAGGAAGAGAGAGAAGCAGAGAGGACTTACTGGATGAAAAGAGAGAGATGAGATATAGGAACAATTTGATAGCTTCGTGGAGTCGCTGTGTTGCCGGAATTGTCCCCAATTGTCGCTGAAACTTGACCTTGGGCTAACTCCACTTGTACACTTCTTTGACTTGAAAAAATTTGAGAGTTTTGACAATAGATTTCAAAATAGAAAGGGCTAGGGTGTGATGTTGTATTTATAGGAGAAATTAGGGTTTTGAGGATTGAAGAATGGAATTAAAATGCATTAAAATTTTGGATTAATGCCTCATTTTAATTCTCTGGATAATTACAGAGAAAACAAACTGTACTGGGGTTAAGGGGGGAGGCCAAAAGACTAGGGATAAAATTTTTGAAGCATTCCCGACGGGGACAACCGGCGGCGCCGGCCCAAATACCATCTTCGCCGGTCGTTTGGTGGGGTTGGGTGATTGGATTGGTGCCACGTGTTGGTGTCTGCTCATATAACATTTTCCACATGTTTGATTTCTGAGACTTTTTATTTTTACGTGTATTGCACGTGTAAACTTTTGGGCTTCCAAAAAGTTTAAAAGAAAAATCATTAAAAATAATATGTGGCTGACAGGATTCGAACACAGGGGCTATGTCACAACAGTGTAAGGCTTTACCAATGAGCTACAAGTGTTTTCTTGCTGCTAAAAATCAAATTAAATACTTATAGCATATTCAGAGTTGCAAATACTCCATTTAGTACTTTAACTTTAAACAAATTTCTGTACATTAAAAACAGAGTCGTTACATTCTACCCTCCTTACAAAAATTTCATCATCAAAATTTACAATTTTTTAAGGACTAGTTTACAAATAAGAAAGGGTATCTTGCACGCATGTCGTTTTCTCTTTCCCACGTTAATTCTCCTAGTGAATCTTTTCTCCACATCACTCGAACCAAGTTTACTTTCTTATTCCTGAGTGATTTTACTTTTCTGTCTAAGATTTCAATAGGTTGTTGCTCACAAGATAAGTCTGTCTGTATAGTGAGCTCAGAGTGATCAAGAATATGGCTGGGGTCGCTCTCATATCTTCGGAGTTAGGATATGCGGAACACGTTGTGCACTCCTTCCAATAGGGGTGGAAGTGCCAAGCGATATGCCACTTCTTCGACTCGTTCGAGTATGTCGAACGGTCCAATGTACCCCGGACTTAATTTACCCCTCTTACCAAAGCGAATCACTCCACGGTTTGGAGAGATCTTTAAGAACACATGATCTCCCGGTTAGAACTCCAAGTGTCGGCGTTTTGCATCAGCCTAGTTCTTCTGTCGGTCTTGGGCTATGCTCATTCGTTCCCTGATAGTGCGAACTACATCTACAGTCGCCACTATCATCTCAGGTCTAAAGAGTTCCCTATCTCCGATGTCGTCCTAATCTAATGATGAACGGCACTTCCTTCCATAAAGCGCTGCAAATGGTGCCATTCTAATACTCGCTTGGTAGCTGTTGTTGTATGAAAACTCCACAAGATGTAGGTGATCTTCCCACGATCCTCCAAAGTCTAGCATACAAGCTCTCAGCATATCTTCAAGGATATGAATCGTTCGCTCAGACTGTCCATCTGTTTATGGATGGTAAGCTGTGCTAAAGTTCAGACTCGTTCCCAAGTTAGCTTGCAGACTCTTCCAAAATTGCGATCGGAATCTGGTGTCACGATCAGAGACAATGCAAACCGATACTCCATGTAATCTCATGATCTCCTGCATGAGTTCATGAGTATCAGAGATAGTACACATTGAAGAGTTAAATCTTACTTAAATTCAAGCTTACTTCCATGTACTTCTTTCCTGATGTCTCGGTAGATTGGTCAACTCGAAAGGGAATAAAATGAGCCGACTTTGTGAGTCGATCCACAATAACCATACTGCATTGTTACCTTTTGTGCTGCGAGGAAGAGCAGTCACAAAATCCATGGTAATGTATTGCCACTTCCATTCTGGGATAGGTAATGGTTGAAATAAACCAGCAGTCCTGTGATGTTCAGCTTTCACTTGCTGACACACCAAACATTTGGCGACACTTTTGGCTACTTCATGCTTCATTCCATGTCACCAGTAATGTTGCCGCAGATCTTTGTATATTTTTGTTAAACCAGGGTGTACTGAGTATGGAGAGCTGCGAACTTCTTTCATCAACTCTTTCCGAACAGGACCTTGTGGTACACACAATCCGCTTTCGTATCTCAAAGATCCGTCTTCATGGATGATGAAGTCTGTTCTAAGTCCACTTTCTACTTGTTCCTTGATCTTTTGCAACTTGGTATCGCTTGCTTGAGCTGCTTTGATTTGATTGACAATTGTCGACTGAACTTGTAAGTTTATCAAACTCGAAGCGTTACCTGGCATGACCACTTCTATCTCCATCTGATGCAAATCTTGCTGTAGCTTCCACTGTGCGGTGAGATTCATTGATAGTGGTTGGCGACTAAGTGCATCAAGAACTACATTCACCTTCCCTGGATGATATTATAGGTTGATGTCGAAGTCCGCCATAAGTTCTAACCATCTTCTCTGCCGCATATTCAGCTCTTTCTGAGTAAACACATACTTCAGACTTTTGTGGTCTGTGTATATATCTACCCGTTCTCCAAGAAGATAATGACACCAAATCCTTAGTGCAAATATAATCGCTGCCAACTCTAAGTCATGCGTTGGATAATTGCGCTCATGAATCTTCAACTGTCTTGATGCATAAGCTACAACTTTACCGTGCTGGTGTAGATGCATCCTAATCCCTTAAAGGATGTATCGCAATGCACAACAAAACCTCCAGATTGGTCCGGCATTACGAGAATAGGCGCTGTTGTCAATCTTGACTTGAGTTCTACAAAAACTTGTTCGCATGCTTCTAACCACACGAATACTTCATCTTTACGTGTGAGTTTGGTCAGGGGTGTTACAATCTTCGAAAAGTCTTTTATGAATCTTCGGTAGCATCCCGCTAATCCCAAGAAACTTCGAATGCCCTTCACTGTCTTTGGTATCGGCCATTCGCTTACTGCTGATACTTTAGCTGGATCCACAGAGATTCCTTCATCTAAAACGATATGCCTGAGAAATCCGACTTGATTTAGCCAAAACTCACACTTGCTGTACTTGGCATAGAGTTGATGCTGTCGCAAGGTCTCCAGGACAATTCGTAAATATTCAGCGTGGTCTTTGCGATTATTTGAATATACCAGGATGTCGTTGATGAAAATCACAACAAACCTGTCTAGGTATTCTCGGAAAACTTGATTCATCAGATTCATGAATATGGCTGGTGCATTGGTCACTCAAAATGGTATCACGAGAAACTCATAATGTCCATAGCGAGTCTTGAATTCCGTCTTCGGAATATCAGACTCTTGACCTTCACCTGATGATAACCCGAACGAAGATCTAATTTTGAGAAAATGCAAGGCCCACTTAGCTGATAAAACAGATCGTCGATTCGCGGTAGTAGATACTTGTTCTTTATCGTGACTTCGTTTAAAGCTCGGTAGTCAATGCACATTCTGTATGAACCTTCCTTCTTCTTCACAAGTAAAACTGAAGATCCCCAACTTGAAGTACTGGAACGAATCCATCCTTTCTGCAGAAGTTCATCCAGCTGAGTACGGATCCTTCAAACCTTCTGGACTTAAGCGATATGATGCTTTGATCACCGGTTGTGCTCTAGGTACTAAATCAATTCCAAATTCAAGAGCTCGATCAGAAGGCAAACCTGACATGTTTTTAGGAAATACATCATCGAACTCTCGAACTACCTCTGGCTTATCTTCTCTCGCCTTTAGAGTTTCAATCATTGCCTTCTTCGATTTTGCTTTGTATGTGCTAGGCTCCAGGGTACGGTCTCCACTTTTGAAATAAAAGACTAGATGCTCTGGAATCTCGAACACTACCCTCCTTTGACGACAGTTGATGGTAGCATAGAAAGTTCCTAGCCAATCTATACCCAAAACTACATCGAAGTTCGATATGTCCAGCATCTTGAAGTCATCATAAAATTCTCTGCTACAGACGACCACTGGACACAGGTCGTATCCCATAGTTGCCTTTAGAATGTCGTTCCCTGAACTGACATTCCATTTGGATACAAGTGGTTTGACTGGAATCGCATGAGTTCGGATGAACCATTGCGACATAAAGCAATGAGATGCTTCAGTATCGAAGAGTGCTAGTGCAGGAAGTGAGGCTACTAAGATTATACCTAAGTTATGTGGGATATGTTTTAGGTATAGGAAAAGATATTTGATATGTATAAAGATTGAAAGAAAGCTTGAAAGAAAAGAGTTACCAGTGATGACTTGGCCAGTGGTTTCAGCTTCTTCCACAGTCATTGTGAAAGCTTGTCGCCTCGGTACATTCCTCCTTGCTGGAGGAGCTTCCTCTGTCCTTGAGGTAGGTTCCTTTGTGCTTGATGGAACTGACGAGAAGGAGGTGCAGTAGGTCCATGAGGAGGTGGAGCAGGGAGAGCAAGACGTGGTGCAGGTGCCTGGATAGCTGGCCGCTGCGGATAAGTGATTGCTGGTCTGGGTGCAAGATTTGGATTGAGTCTACGAGGACAAGATCCAATATGATGTGTGAATGAGCCACAGACTAAGCAAAGGCGATTAGCACGCCTGCAGTCCTTCGCCAAGTGTCCATTCCTCCTGCGGTAGGTGCAAAAGTCTGGACTGGGCCGGTTGAAAGGTACTCCCGGTCTCCTCGGTACAAAAGGTGGTCTGGAAGAGGCTCCTCTTGCAATCTGAGTAGCAGGGCACCTCATACCAACAGATTGAGGTCTGCCTTTCTTCTTCACTATTGCCTCGTATCGACGGGCAACCTTCAAATCTAAGTCGTGGGTTGGGAAATCCCCTGTAGCTAATGCAGCTTGGATCTCCTGGTCCAACCCCCGCTCAAATGTTCTAACACTGATCTCAGCAGTCGGTATGAGATGTGCCGCGAACCTGTTACGGTTTTGTATTAGCTGTGTAGTATGTGATATCAGAAAATTCGAATATTTAAGACATATTTTATCCGCTCAACATAGTGAACTCAGCATCATACTCATCCACGGATTTCCTCCACATAGAGCTTTATTGTAGGTGGATGAATTGCTGCTCCATGTCAAATCGGGCAGTCTCGGGAAAATACTTTGCGTCGAACATGTCGTGAAAATTCTTCCATTCGATCGGCTGGGTAAGACGGCTTTCTTCCACCTTCCACCATACCCAGGCGTTATCGGTAAGTTGCAGCTTTGCAACCCTTACCCAAGCAATGTCTGGCACTTGTGCTGCTGCCAGATCATTTTCGATCGACTAAGCCCATTCTTCAGCTTCCAAGGGGATCTCTTTCCCAGAGAATTGCTTAGGATGCAGTGCCCGGAATTGCTTAACTCCATGTGCTTCCACTTCTGGGCGGTTCAGGAGTATAGCAGTATGCTACTGCTGTCCCTCCAAGAGACTCTTGATTGTCTCAAGCAAAACCATCTGCTCGTTGATCGGAGCTGCTACGGTAGGTGTAAGTGGAAGGAGGTGATGTGGTGTTGCCGTTCACGTTGGTGCTAGTATTTTTCGGGGAATCCATAACCTTGAAGAAAAATAGGGTTAGCAGAAGAATATGAAATGTAAAGAACGTTTAGTTGCTGATTCTTATAATTCTTGTGATATATTGCTTAGGTTTCTATGCAGAATTGACCCTACATGGTATGACTTCATGCAGAACTGACCTGCATGGGACACCAACAAAACTTTTCACGCCCCGCATCCCAGTGTACGGATAAGGAGACATGACTAGGCCCGCGACGTATTTACTCAGAAGTAAACACGTTAAGCGTAAATAAGTAATATAATAAAAATGTTCACAAGAAAGACATGAGATGTAAATGAACAACAATTTTTTTTATTTATTAAACATTCTTTACAATACAACCGAAAAGTAAATACAATGTGGGAAACAATGCCTAAACAATGGCATGAACTGAAAGTAAAAGTATATACAAGTGACTAGAGCTCTAGGTCTTCGATGAATTGCTCCAAGTCGTCTGAGCTGGGCTTGATCTCCAGAGAGTCGGGTCCTCCTGAAAACATTCCAAAGAAAGAATAGAAAAAGAATATCGTTGGCAAACAATCGCTCGGTAAGTCCCAAAGAGAGATAGAAATAGACTGAACAGGTAAAAAGAATATATCTGGTATAATGTATGTTTATTATATTAACGCTGTTGTTTGTAACTTGGTACAGAATATGCCAGTGTATACGAGAGGAGTCTAACTATTTCGTTGACTATGGTATATGGAGCACAAGGACCTGTCAAGCCACGGGACAACGGCAACGGATATTCAGGTTAGGTGTATTAAAATGACCATTATCGTGCCGCTTTTAACACATTCCGTACCAACCCACCCCTTTAAAACCCTGTAATGTTTATTGTATTGCTTATAGCTGAAATACTTGCCGAAACCATGATATCAATTGTTCATGTAAACGGATAAGGATGTAAATGGATTATCATGTGATCAAGTCCATGTATATCCATGGTCCGGTCAGTTCAACTCATGTTGATATTGTATAGCATTCTGGTATTCATGTTTCAAGTTCTAGTATATGGATTCATGTTGTATTGGAGTTATATTTGGATTGTATATAGATTGGAATTTTATTCAGATTAGACTGAGACTCTGTCTGAGTCAGACACTTAAACAGAATTTGATTCCTGAATTAGGTTTTGGAGTTATCGGTAACTGTTGCATATGGACAGCAGGATTTGTGACTTTTTCCAAGCCAATTACCATTGATAACCCTGCTTTAGTTTCCTACCTTAAATAGGCAAGCACCCACTTTCTCCGGCTCCCTGAGACTCAAGAGAATTGGTCCCGCTTAAAACTATATTTACTACGGTCCTTATTGTAAATAAATATAACTTGAGGGTGTTTTATGAAAAATAGTTTTAGTATACTTTCAAAATAATCCTCTAGTATTTATTTATCATATTTAGGGTTTTCATGGATGTAATTTTTATATGACGAGGTATTCTAGTGAATATAAACCTAGATTGAATAGTACATGGTATTTTAGTGTAAATTGGAATTGTATGGATTTGTGATGGTATATTCATGAAATTTGGGATTCCTTTGTTTAGAAAACATGGAATTTATTAAAAATATAAAATAAATGTTTTGATAATATTTATATATATAATTATTAAAAATATGATTTATTTATTAAATAGAAAATCACATTATTCTTAAAATTTGCATTAAAAATTCCATCGAGATCGGATGCTCCGTGAGGAGGTTTGCATCTCGCTCTACTAGTTTCGAGGATGTGCGATAACCCGCACCATCCAAATCAGGTTCCCTAAAATGGGTTGTGGAGGCTTAATTGCAAGGAATTTAATTAAAACAATTAAAAGAATACGTTTTTTTTTATAGTTTAGGGTATTATAATGTAAAATTGTATTAGCCACTGTTGGGGTAAAAATTTACACCCCGGTTGACCAAGTCAAGATTAAAGTCAACCCCAAGCCAAGTGGGCCCATGCCCGGGTCGAGCCCGAATATGAAGCGGCCGGCCTCCCCCCATGCCAAGACAAAAATTTTGTGATAAATAATTTTGTTGTATTTCTTTTATTTTATTTTATGAATAAATGTAAGAAAATGGGCATAAAGCCAATTTTTGTTAAGCCCATGGCTTATGTGCAAAAAGAAATGGCACATGAGCCATGGGATGGGCAAAATGCCATTTTTGTAGAGCCTATGGGGCTACATGTAAAGTGTATGGCCTATAAAGGCAAAGATAATGAAAATATCTCAACAACTTTTTTATCTCTCCCCAAAAAGAATCCAGATCTGCCTCTTTCTCCTTTCTTAAGGTTCTAAAACCTTCTTTTTTCTTTTGAATTAAATCAAGAGTTTAACTCTTCCTTTTCTCAAAATAAATAGATTTCCACCACAAAACCTACGAAGGGGAGCTCGGATCTCCAATCAGATCTCGAAAAGGGGAGGCTTTTAAGGCTCATCCCCTTTTCTCCAAGATCCCGCCGGTCAAGAGCAAGAAGAAGGAGACCCATCTCCAAAAATCCAACTTTGGACAGACCCAAGGCACAAAAGAAGAGCAATAAATCCCCAGGAGTTTAACTCCTTTCTAAATCTGCTAGAGTTTAACTCCATAAATTAGTTTTTGTTGGAGTTTAACTCCATAAATTTGTTTCTGTTAGGAGTTCAACTCCAAAAATCCCCTTGGGAGTTCAACTCCCCAGCCTAGGGGCTAGGCCTCCCTTTCCACGGGTTTTTCCCGCGGTCACGTGTGCCCACGTGACCCCGGGGCGCCAAGGTGCCCATCGGTCACGTGTACGCACGTGACCCCGGGGCGCCAAGGCGCCCATCAGTCACGTGTGCCCACGTGACCCCGGGGGGAAGGGGGGAGGGGGCGCCAAGGCGCCCATCCGTCACGTGTGCGCACGTGACCCCGGGGCGTCAAGGCGCCCTTCGGTCACGTGTGCCCACGTGACCCTGGGGGCGCCAAAGCGCCCATCGGTCACGTGCGCGCACGTGACCCCGGGCATTAAAGCGCCCACCTGCCATACGAGCGTCCTTTAGACTCCATTTTGTTTTCTTTCCCCTTTCGTTTTACGTGCACTCCCCAACAAAATCCCTTCTGGAGTTAAACCTTTTTTTAAAAAAATATTCTTTGGAGTTTAACTCCACAATAAAGTTCTGTTTTGGGAGTTTAACTCTGCATAAAATTCTTTTAGGAGTTTAACTCCATCTAAAATTCTTTGGAGTTTAACTCCATAATAAAATTCCTTTTGAAATTAAACTCCACTTTTAAAAAAAGGGGGGGAAGGAAAACACACACAGACTTCACGACACCGTCTTTCGTTAGAAAAAAATTTTAACGGGGCGCTGGCCCGTACCCCGCAAGGGGGCTGCTAGCCCCCTTGACCCCTAGCCCGCTATCCGGGTAGCGGGACCCCCGTAAAAACTCTGCGGGCCCCCCGATATTTCCAAAACCCCTTCAAAAAACGATACTGCACATTGAGTTCGCATGACCAGTTTAACCCGTTAATCGGAGGTTCTCTCGCTCTAAATGCAAGGGGTAATTAACGGCAGCTTAGTCCGCCGCTGCCGGAGATTCGGATTCCCACATTCAATAAACCCCAGCCTACCTCTAGGCAGGGGGAATCTGTGGTACGCCCGACAAGCGCGCGCGTATTCCCATCTCAATGGGGGGACGAAAAACACCCAACAGATTCTGGCACGCCCGGTGGGACCTTTCTCTCCTCCCATATCTCGGGTTAAGCGTTCATGCGAACTCATTTAACATATACGCCGAAGTTTGTACTGAAATAATTTCTTTCTTTCGTGTAGCAATCATTTTTCAATGATGATGACTCCTAAGACGAATTCGGCTTACGACGCGACCCCGATCTCGTACGTAGTCAAGATCAATGCCCGCGTAGTTTTCCCCTCCAGTCTCAGCCGGCAATGGGAGGAGCCACCCCGTCAATTTGGTTCTGTCGTCATCTACCCTGCTGGAAGCGCTCATCTGGCGGAGGTCACGGCAAACCAAGCGGTCAAACCAATCTCAAGAGGAAGGAGGCCGAACGTTGTGGTCGCCAGAGCGCTCCACCCCAAAAGCAAATCTGTATTCGAACGACTCTCCACTGTTTCGAATGGGGGCAAGGCCGTCTACACCAATGGGGCTACGAAGCATCTCCAGCAAGCTCAGATGGTGTCCTTGACAATCGCGCGAGCAAGAATCTTCTCTGGTCTCTCTGTCACTCGACCTACGGCGTCTTCCTGAAGAGCCGAAGTCTGCCGAGTGCTTAAAACAGAAAAGTTAAGGCAGAAGCAGCTCAGGTATCGAACCAACAAGAGGGCCAGGACTCCGGCCAGGTGGAGTCATGTGAGATTCCAAGAGCAGAGTCATCCTGCGATGACGGCTGAGTCGGCCGTAAAAATCAGCAATTCCTTCGAACCTTTGAAGTGGGTTCAGAAAAATGCCATGACCGCTAGAATCAAGAAGACAGCGGCCTGAACGTCGCTACAAAAAGACGTGTCCCGACCCCAACAGAAAAAGTGTGACACTATCTCTTCAAGGGTCTATCAGGTGCTCTGTGCCGCGCAAAAGCAGCGGGGCAAGTCCAGAAAAGAAGCGCCGGCACCATTCAAGAACCTGGTCAGGCCAGCCGCCTTCAATCGACTTCCCGTTACCGAAACAAGAGGGCCAAGACAACGATCCGTGAAATCATCCGCCGATAATAAAAAGACGGCTGGATATGTTTTCCATACGGTCTATATGGCGGGCGGGCGCCCCAGCGACAACCTTCGCAGCAAAAGCAGAGATGGGGCCACCACATCTCAAGCCCAATCTGGCTTGAATGTGGTCGCCGCTCCCTAAGAACAGCCACCTCCGCTGGATGTTGAAAACCCTCTCGAAAAGGACGATAGGCAGAAAGACCCTTCGGTCCAGGCAGAGTCAAGCTCGGAGAGTGAGGAAGAGCCGACTTTCCGCCCCAGGACCGCGGAGCAAGAGCTGCTCCAAGAGCTTCGGAAACAGCTCAAAAGCAAAGATAAAGAGATGGCTAAGCTCTATTCGAAGATTGACGACTTGACGAACGTTGTGATGCAACTTACGGTTCAAATTGCTCGAGCGCCTCCCAATCAAGCACAAGTCGCTACTCATGAGCCGGATGATAACAATCCGAAGCGGCTGGTGCCTGTCCCTTTGGGTCCAAGATTCGTCGAGCCGCACGAAAGCCGACTACATTCCGCTTCTGGGGATGCCTTGGCCCCAGATAACACTATCCCGTTAACACAAGATCGGATAATGGATTTGGTCACCAGCAAGGTTAAAACATTGGTGGCCGAAGTTGAAGCTCAGAAAGAGATTGGCAGTAGTGGGCGGCCATATCCCGCACAGTACGATCTGATCGAGTTCCCGAGCGGCTATGTCATTCCTAAGTTCGGAAGATTTGACGGGACGGGAAATGCAAATCAGCACGTTGCCCACTTTAAAACATCGTGTGGAAATACAGAGGGCAATGATGCGCTCCTTCTTCGTCAGTTTGTCAATAGCCTGACCGGTGTCGCTTTTGACTGGTACGCGAGTATACCAGACGGGTCCGTCATTACCTTTGCCTAAATGGCGTCTCTGTTTTGGCAAAGGTTCATGAGTGTCAGTGATAAAATCTCCTTTGCTGACTTTGTGAGGACCAAGCCGGGGAAGAATGAAAGCAACACCGACTTTATCGCCCGATGGCGTAATCTCACGGTCAAGTGCGAACCGCCGCTGGAGCAGGACCAGTCCGTCAGCCTTCTCATTGGAAACCTCAGCAATTGGATGGTCCCATTCTTGTGTACAGCAGGTCTCACGACGTTTCAAGAGCAACCAAGAAAGTCCAAATGCTGGAACGCTCGAAGCAAGAGTCTACCCCGGACTCTCAGGGAGACAAGACTTGGAAAAGCAAGCGGGGCGACAACCGTAGAAGCGGGAGTGCCAATAGTACCAATGTCTTCAATGCGTCTGACAGTGAAGAAAAGCGAAGGGCGGGCGAATCCAAAACCAACCGGTCTCGAAAGCCAGTGCTGGGAGGAGAAGGGCCTTCCCTAGAGGAGAAAAAGAACAAGGTTTACTCTTTCAGAAGGGACAAGGTTCGGAAGATATTTAAAGATGCTTTGAACAACGGTCTACAATTTCTAGAGTCGAAAAGACCTCAAGAAGCAAAAATGACCGACAATCCCCTGTATTGCCCGTACCACCGAGTAGTGAGCCATACGATCGAGGATTGCTATATCTTCAAAGACTGGGTCGAGAAGCAGTACAAGGCTGGAGAGATCGAGCTGTCCAAAAGTGTGTTGGTGAACAATCAAGTGGCAACCACCAACTTTATACAGACAGAAGCTGAAGCCTTCTGGGAGCAGACAGCCGAACCCGCTGCCGTGAGAAATGAAACGGACTCATCGTGGCCACCATGGAGTACACACATATCTAACAAGACGAAGAAGATGCTAAACCTACTTCGGAAAAAGCCCAGAACGGAATGGGAAGGGCAGAAGAAGCCTGCCGTACCAGCTGCCAATGCGGCTCTATCAGGCTCAAAATCCAAAAAGCTCAAAAAGAAGAAAAGTGCAGCTAGGTGCGAAAAAGAGTCTGCAGGGAGATCGACCATTCAAAAATATGTCGATTCCCTCGAAGACTATGAACAGAAGGAAAGAACTCTAATTCAACTGAAAGAGTTCTTCCCTGTTGAGGCAGCAGAGATTTTGGAGGAATTGGATGAAAACTCCAATGAAGAGATCCCAGTAGTGACCTGCTATGCCATCCATCTTGGCAGCGACTCTGAGGAGGAGCTCTGTTTTCCCGAAGAGGACGAGGAGCTTGCTACAATGGCTAACCAGGTCCAGCTCAAAAGCGGCAGGGCCCTACCGCCAAATCAGGGAAACGTCTCAAAAGGAAAGGAGAAACAGGTATCTAATGAGGAAGATGGCAGGGAACCGGAGAATGAAGATTCGAGTCCTCCCCCAGTGGACTATAATGTCTTGGCTCACCTCCGAAAGCTTCCGTCTCTCCTCAGCATCTACGATGCCTTGGTTCTATCTCAAGAGCTTAGAGATGTTCTCATTCATGCTCTACAAAACCCTGAGCGGTATCAGGCTCGCTTTGCGGAAATTAATATGAAAGAAGCTCAGTACACATTGCAAGCTGCCGCAGTGACGTTTAAGGACAAAGACTTGCTACTGGGAACGGCTGAGCATAATCGGCCGCTTTACGTGACCGGGTATAGCGAC
Source organism: Agapanthus africanus (assembly GCA_030015575.1). NCBI lineage: Eukaryota > Viridiplantae > Streptophyta > Magnoliopsida > Asparagales > Amaryllidaceae > Agapanthus > Agapanthus africanus. The sequence continues at coordinate 60,034,951 of CM057345.1, forward strand.
GGAGATCGGATTAATCGCATATTGATCGATCCAGGGTCCTCAAAGAATATCATGAACTTGCGAACTTTGAAGAGTTTGTCAATGGACGTCCGACACCTCTCAAGGGAAAGGATTGTCATTCAAGGCTTCAACCAAAATTGCCAACAAGTTCTGAGGTCCATAGCTCTGCCAATCAAATTTGGGGATTTGCAAACAGAAGCTAAGATATACGTGATCGACGCTGACACATCTTATAAAATTCTCTTGGGACGGCCGTGGCTCCATGATTACGGCATCATTCCGTCAACTCTCCATCAATGCATGAAGTATACTAAAAATGGCGAAGAAAGACGCATTGACGGAGACATCCAGCCTTTCGGTGTGCATGAAGTCAGATATGAAGATTCTCAGTACTTTATGAACCACTAAAATGCTAACCCACAACTGACTGGGGATGGAGCAGTCCCAAGACTCAAAAGAAAATCTGAGCCGGCTGTCACTTTCAAGAGCAAAAACACCCGAGTGCGCCCGCATTTCGGTAGTGACACTGATGAGTCCGACGCTGGAAGTCCGTCCTTCCGTAAGACTCGCCCTCGTTTCGGTAGCGATACGGACGAATCAGATACTGAAAGCCCATCTAGCAGCAAAGTTCGCCCTCATCTTGGCAGCGACACTGAAGAGTTGGAGGAAGAGGACCTGCCTTGCAACAGTTGTGCAGATTGGACCCCCATGCCACAAGCGAAACTACGAGAGACCCTCGAAATTGCAGAAGGGTCCCTAGCCTTCACAAGGGTACCGGAGCAGATGTGCAAAGAGCTCGATGCGTTGTCAGTCTCCACCGTGGACCAGCTGAAAACTTTCTACGTGCCCGGAAGGAAAAGTAGACAGAAAGGCATCCTTTTTTATGGGTCAAACCCCATTGTGCACCTGGACGATTTGTCTGTCGCGTGCCTTCCATATGTAAGAGGCATAAGAGCCGTCCTCAATCCCAAATACTATGCGCCCGAGATGCGGGAATACTTTAAAAAGTGCGGATGCCGGTTATATCAAACGGAGTCCAAAGCAAAGTTTTACGAAGGGCTATGGCATCCACCTCAGGTCCAAGCACTCATCGATGGACGAATTCCAGATAGGCGGGGCATAGGCTTCATCCAGCCTGATTCTAAGGCATGCTACATGATCCATATTGGGGAAGCCAGCGAAGAGTCAAATGATGAAGACGAGCTAGCCGAGCCAGAAGAAGCTCCTCAAGAGCTCGAAGATGGCGGACAAGCAACCTTTGACAAGCTAACCGAGATTGACTTAGGAACGCCCGATAATCCAAGGCCGACTTACATCAGCTCACTCTTGTCAGAGGAAATGAAAGAGCAGTTAATTGCCCTGCTGCATGAGTTCGTCGATTGCTTCGCGTGGATATACAAAGAAATGCCTGGCCTTTCCCCTAAAGTGGTCGTGCATAAACTGGCTATACCTCCTGATGCTAAGCCAGTCAAACAGGCTCCTCGAAGAATGAGAAGGGAACTAGAAGAAAAGGTCATCGAGGAAACCAAGAAGCTCATCGACGCCGGCTTCATCAGGGAAGAGAAATATGCGGACTGGATCGCATGCATAGTCCCAGTGAAGAAGAAAAATGGGAAGATCCGAGTTTGTGTTGATTTCAGGGACCTCAACAAGGCATGTCCTAAAGACGACTTTCCGCTACCGGTCATGGAAATGATGGTCGATGACACCTCAAATTATGAGTTGTTCACCTTTATGGATGGATCGTATGGATATAATCAGATCAAGATGTCGCCTGAGGATGAGAAGCACACAGCATTCCGAACCCCGATCGGAATATACTGCTGCAAGGTGATGCCGTTCGGACTGAAGAACGCAGGTGCTACGTACCAAAGAGCAATGACCAATATCTTTGATGACCTAATTCATAAAGTCGTCGAATGTTATGTTGATGATCTGGTCGTCAAGACTAAAACCAAGGCCGATCATATCCAAGATCTTAGGACCGTTCTCACCAGGCTGAGAGAGTACGATCTGAAAATGAATCCCCTGAAGTGCGCCTTTGGCGTGTCATCGGGAAAATTCCTGGGCTTCATAGTCCGACATCGAGGGATTGAAGTTGACCCATCCAAGATAAAGGCCATCATGGAGATGCCCCCTCCGAAGAGTCTGACGCAGCTGAGATCTTTTCAAGGTAAGCTTGCTTATATACAGAGGTTTATCTCGAATTTATCGGGAAGATGTAGGCCCTTCTCAAAGCTCATGAAGAAAGGAGCTCCTTTTATCTGGGATGCCGAATGTCAAGCAGCGTTCGAAAGCATCAAATAATACTTGTTGCACCCTCCAGTGCTGGCCGCTCCCATTCCAAATAAACCGCTGATTCTCTACACTGCCGCGCTAGATGAGTCACTCGGTGCGCTCCTTGCCCAGAACAACGAGGAGGGAAAGGAGAATGCCCTCTACTACCTCAGTCGAACTTTAGTCGGGGCGGAACACAACTATTCCCCGATCGAAAAGCAATGCCTGGCTCTGATATACACTGTGAAGAAGCTGAGGCACTATCTGCTTGCTCATCGGGTCATGTTGATCTCCAAAGTCGACCCGCTCAAACACTTAATGACCAAGGCAAGCCTAGCCGGCAGAATGGCAAGATGGGCTCTCATGCTACTTGAGTTTGACATAGTTTATACTTCTCAGAAAGCAGTAAAAGGGCAAGCTCTTGCAGACTTCCTTGCTGCCCATTCCGTATCAGAGGGGTCACCGCTTAATTGCGAGCTACCCGACGAACAAGTGCTGCACCTAGAGGAAGATGAGCCATATTGGGAGCTCTACTTCGATGAAGCCTCATCAATGAGGAGCTCCGGCAAATCAAGTGTCCTGCAGATAAAAGCAAGGATAGGACTGGTGTTCATCATGCCATCGATGGGAACCCTACGACGTTCTTTTGCTCTCACTGAGCCTCGAACAAACAATGAAGCTGAGTATGAAGCTCTGATAGCTGGTTTGGAGCTCGCCATAGATATGGAAATCCGTCAGCTACGGGTTTACGGTGACTCCCAGCTCGTCATCAACCGAGTAAGCGGCGATTATAAGATATACAAACCCGAGTTAGCTCGGTACAGAAGCCGAGTGGTGGAACTCATGAAACGGTTCACTCATATTGAACTAATAAGAGTCCCTAGAGCGTTGAATGGAAAGGCTGACGTACTCGATCGCTTAGCCAAGGAGCTGGCTGATCCTGACATGGACGAAATTCTGATCATGGTCAGGAGACGGCAAATTCTATCCCCAGTCTCTCTATGAGAAGAGGAGAGCGCGGAACTGAAGAACACTTCTGCCGAAGAAGCTTCGATCATCCAAGACGAGCCCGATTGGAGAGAACCCTTCATAGAGTACCTCCGATACGACAAGCTGCCCGAAGGAAAATCTGCGAGGATTCAGTTGAAAAAGAGGGCTCTCCGATATGTATTTGTAAATGACACTCTATATCGCAGGTCATATGACCAACTCTGGCTCAGGTGTTTGTCATTAGCTGAAGCCCAAAAGGTCATGAAAGAAGTTCACTCAGGCGTTTGCGGGGCTCACCAGTCCGGCCCCAAAATGCGGCTTCAGATCAAACGGCTTGGATATTACTGGTCCACCATGATAAGGGATTGCGAAGAGCATGCAAAAAAATGTCATCTCTGCCAAATCCATGGTGATTTCATTCACAAGCATCCTAATTCGTTGCATCCTACGGTGGCGTCGTGGCCCTTCGAAGTTTGGGGCACCGACATAATTGGCCCAATTGATCCTCCGTCATCCGAAGGTCACCGGTTCATATTGGCCGCAACAGACTACTTCTCTAGATGGGCTGAAGCTGTCCTGCTAAAAGAAGTCAAGATAGAAGATATTCTGACATTCTTCCAGCATAATATTCTATACCGCTTCGGTACACCAAGAAGAATCATTTCTGACAACGGGCCTTCTTTCAAGAGCTTCAAAGTCTCAAGGTTCGCTACTCAGCACAAGATAGACTGGAGATATTCCTCCATCTATAATCCAAGAGCCAATGGGCTAGCCGAAGCTTTCAATAAGACTCTATGCAAGCTCCTGAGGAAAAATACTTCAGCCAACAAGAGAGACTGGAATCTCAAAAATCACGAGGCGTTGTGGGCGTATCGTACCACGCACCATACTCCAACTCAGTCCACTCCATACTCATTGCTCTTCGAAGGGAAGGCGGTCCTCCCCCTCGAAGTCGAAGTTCCAAGCTTAAGAATGGCCGTTCAGCACGAGTTGACGGAGGAGGAAAACGTGTTCCTTCGGCTTGAAGAGCTCGACGCCCTCGAAGAAAAGAGGCTCGCAGTACAGCAAAATCTGGAGCTGTACCGAGCCCAAATGGCACGGGCCTATGACAAGATGACTCGTCTCCGCACTTTCAAGAAAGGAGAATTAGTATTGGTCCTCAAAAGACCGATCATTCCCAATCGACATGCTAAGGAAAAATTCGAGCCAAACTGGGAAGGACTATACGTCATCGAGAAAGTGTTCGACGGAGGATCCTACCAACTAATAAGTGCCGAGGGAGAAAGGCCCATGCCACCCATCAATGGCCGGTATCTCAAGAAATACTACGCGTGAATGCTCCAAGTCGCAGGCGAATTGAGCACACCCGCCCTACGGTCCGGATCATACATCTTGCAAAATCGTACACAATCCATGGGCATAAATGACCCCTATCTCTCCCAAATCCTGCCGGTGAGACTACTTTTAAAGTCCCACCAGCGGCAAAAAAAATAAGAAAATAAAAGAAAATAAAAGGAAAAAGGGTATGTCCACAAGCAAAACGGGCACGGAAGAAAACCCGAAAGGGCTCCGTGAGTAAAAGCAGCAGGACTACCGGCGAGTTTGTGAAAACCCGAAAGGGCGCAAACTCGTGAAAAGAGATGAAATACACTTGCAAGGTCCTCTCGACCTTGTGAGGAGAAAATCCCTGCGTGAGATCCTTACGACTCACAAATGAGCAACACACTTAGGAATCCTCACGATTCCTAAGGAGAACATACACCTGCGAGATCCTCTCGACTCGTAGGGAGAGAATGCTTTTATGAGACTCTCACGGCTCATAAAATTGAAAAGCCTTAGGTGATGGGGACCCAAACCTGTTCCCTAAGCCATCGTTCCCCAACGAGCAACGGCAAATGATGAGTCGCTCCTGGCATTTCGCTTCAGTGTTAGCGGTGCTGATGCCGACCAAAAACCCAAATCCCAAGTCCTCCCAAGGCAAATGATGAGTTGCTCCTGGCATTATTCCAGTGCAGCAATGCTGATGCCAAACAAGATCCAAATTCCAAGTCCCCAAACGGCGAATGATGAGTCGCTCCTGGTGCCATATTCCAGTGTAGCGATGCAGACGCCAACCAAAATCCAATTTCTCAAAATTCTCCAGCCCTATGGCCAGTCCCTAAATTGACTGACGTATACAATCCACGGGCTCAAATAATTCTCGTCATACCCATGCCCCACCACAATCACCAGTTACGCGGCTGGTCTCCGCCTTTGGAATTATGCTCCATTGAGAAGACCCACTCATGTGTCCTCACGATACATGAGGAGAACAAGCCTTTGTGGGATCCTTACGACTCATAAAGGAAAAACACACTTAGGAGTCCTCACGACTCCTAAGGAGAAAATACACCTACGGGATCCTTACGACTCGTAGGGAGAAAATGCTTTTATGGGACCCTCACGGCCCATAAAATTGAAAAGCCTTAGGTGATAGGGACCTAAACCTGTCTCCTAAGCCATCGCTACCCCAACAGGAATAGGCAAATGATGAATTGCTCCTGGCACATGTGCTTCAGTGTTAGCAACGCTGATGCCTACCCTAACCCTAAAATTACAAACTCCAATCCAATAGACCCCTAAGTCTTTAAACTGGGAACAGATGACCTCTAAGTCGTTAAACTGGGAACAGATGACCCCTAAGTCGTTAAACTGGGAACGGGGGAATTCCCTCGCGGCAAATGATGATTCGTTCCTGGTACCATATTCTAGTGTAGCGATGCTGATGCCAAACCAAAACCAAAATCCCCAAATCCTGTCATGACAAATGATGATTCGCTCCTGGTACCATATTCCAGCATAGCAATGCTAATGTTAACCCAAATCACATCAGGTCAGCAAAATAACCAATGACCTCTCTGGCAGAATCAAATTCCACCTCGGAAACAAGTCAACTTCATCCCTGACGCCGCAAGAAGCGGGGCAAGTCAAATCCAGCATCGACCGTCCACGTCGCTAAAATGGCAGCACCGACCGTCCAAGTCGCTAAAAGGGCAGCAACGACCGTCCAAGTCGCAAAAAGGGCAGAACCGACCGTCCAAGTCGCAAAAATGGCAGCACCGACCGTCCAAGTCGCAAAAATGGCAGCACCGACCGTCCACGTCGCTAAAATGGCAGCATCGACCGTCCAAGTCGCAAAAATGGCAGCATCGACCGTCCACGTCGCTAAAAGGGCAGCAACGACCGTCCAAGTCGCAAAAAGGGCAGAACCGACCGTCCAAGTGGCAAAAATGGCAGCACCGACCGTCTACGTCGCTAAAATGGCAGCACTGACCGTCCACGTCGCTAAAATGGCAGCATCGACCGTCCACATCCCTAAAAGGGCAGCAACGACCGTCCACGTCCCTAAAAGGGCAGCAACGACCGTCCAAGTCGCTAAAATGGCAGCATCGACCGTCCACGTCGCTAAAAGGGTAGCAACGACCGTCCACGTCGCTAAAAGGGCAGCAACGACCGTCCATGTCGCTAAAAGGGCAGAATCGACCGTCCACGTCGCAAAAATGGCAGCACCGACCGTCCAAGTCGCAAAAAGGGCAGCATCGACCGTCCAAGTCACAAAAGGGGCATCATTGACCGTCCATGTCGCAAAAAGGGCAGCGCAGGATTCCTACAAAGCGGGAACCAGATCACTCCGTGCCAGGGAAACGTCTATCACGGACACTCCGTCTCAGAGACATGTCAAGCAACGACCGTCCATGTCGTAAAAAGGGCAGTGCCAGCTTCTTTAAAAGCGGGAACCAAATCAGGTCGCTTCTAAGTAAAAGAAGATCCATCAATTTCATGCACACGACCCACATATGTGGTGTGCATTTATTGATGGGGGGCAATTTGTTGGGGTAAAAATTTACACCCCGATTGACCAAGTCAAGATTGAAGTCAACCCCAAGCCCAGATCCAGTGGGCCCATGCCCGGGTCGAGCCCGAACATGAAGCGGCCGGCCTCCCCCCATGCCAAGACAAAAATTTTGTGATAAATAATTTTGTTGTATTTCTTTTATTTTATTTTATGAATAAATGTAAGAAAATGGGCATAAAGCCAATTTTTGTTAAGCCCATGGCTTATGTGCAAAAAGAAATGGCACATGAGCCATGGGATGGGCAAAATGCCATTTTTGTAGAGCCCATGGGGCTACATGTAAAGTGTATGGCCTATAAAGGCAAAGATAATGAAAATATCTCAACAACTTTTTTATCTCTCCGCAAAAAGAATCCAGATCTGCCTCTTTCTCCTTCCTCAAGGTTCTAAAACCTTCTTTTTTCTTTTGAATTAAATCAAGAATTTAACTCTTCCTTTTCTCAAAATAAATAGATTTCCTCCACAAAACCTACGAAGGGGAGCTCAGATCTCCAATCAGATCTCGAAAAGGGGAGGCTTTTAAGGCTCATCCCCTTTTCTCCAAGATCCCGCCGGTCAAGAGCAAGAAGAAGGAGACCCATCTCCAAAAATCCAACTTTAGATAGACCCAAGGCTCGAAAGAAGAGCAATAAATCCCCAGGAGTTTAACTCCTTTCTAAATCTGCTGGAGTTTAACTCCATAAATTAGTTTTTGTTGGAGTTTAACTCCATAAATTTGTTTCTGTTAGGAGTTCAACTCCAAAAATCCCCTTAGGAGTTCAACTCCCCAGCCTAGGGGCTAGGCCTCCCTTTCCGCGAGTTTTTCCCGCGGTCACGTGTGCCTACGTGACCCCAGGGCGCCAAGGCGCCCATCGGTCACGTGTGCGCACGTGACCCCGGGGCGCCAAGGCGCCCATAGGTCACGTGTGCCCACGTGACCCCGGAGGGGCGCCAAGATGCCCATCCGTCACGTGTGCGCACGTCACCCCGGGGCGTCAAGGTGCCCTTCGGTCACGTGTGCCTACGTGACCCTGGGGGCGCCAAAGCGCCCATCAGTCACGTGCGTGCACGTGACCCCGGGCATTAAAGCGCCCACCTGCCATGCGAGCGTCCTTTAGACGCCATTTTGTTTTCTTCCCCCCCTCGTTTTACGTGCACTCCCCAACAAAATCCCTTCTCGAGTTAAACCTTTTTTTTAAAAAAAATTCTTTGGAGTTTAACTCCACAATAAAGTTCTGTTTTGGGAGTTTAACTCCACATAAAATTCTTTTAGGAATTTAACTCCATCTAAAATTCTTTGGAGTTTAACTCCACAATAAAATTCCTTTTGAAATTAAACTCCACTTTTAAAAAAAAGGGGGGAAGGAAAACACACACAGACTTCACGACATTGTCTTCCGTTAGAAAAAATTTTTAACGGGGCGCTGCCCCGCACCCCGCAAGGGGGCTGCTAGCTCCCTTGACCCCCAGCCCGCTATCCGGGTAGCGGGACCCCTGTAAAAACTCTGCGGGGCCCCCGATATTTCCAAAACCCCTTCAAAACACGATACTGCACATTGTGTTCGCATGACCAGTTTAACCTGTTAATCGGAGGTTCTCTCGCTCCAAATGCGAGGGGTAATTAACGGCAGCTTAGTCCGCGGCTGCCGGATATTCGGATTCCCACAGTCAATAAACCCCAGCCTACCTTAGGCAGGGGGAATCTGTGGTACGCCCGATAAGCGCGCGCGTATTCCCATCTCAATGGGGTGACGAAAAACACCCTACAGCCACAAAAATATATTTTTCAAGCAATCGTGCTATGTCATGATATGTGTTGTGAGAGATAGGTTATTACCTCGTGAGGTTTTTCTAAAGCTAATATGAGCAATTATGATAAAAGAATGTCGTAAGTAAATTTTGTGGTATTTAACTGTAAAAGTGTAATACAAGTTGCATAGCATGGTATTTTAAATTGAAACTTGTTCTCAATGTTAGTTTATGGTTGCTAAACAATATATAAAAAATGGTTGATTGGTTATTAAGAAAAGTTTAGTTTTTTAACAAATCTAGAATCGGATGTCGGATTAACTCCACTTCCGACGAATTTTGAAAAAAGAACTTTTTAGAATAGGAAGAGAGAGAAGGAGTGGGGACTTTTTGGATGAAAAGAGAGAGATGAGGTACAGGAACAATTTGATGGCTTCGTGGAGTCGTGGTGTCGCCGGAATTGTCTCGAATTGTCGCCGAAACTTGACCTTAGGCTAACTCCACTTGTACACTTCTTTGACTTGAAAAAATTTGAGTGTTTTGACAATGGATTTCAGAATGGAGAAGGCTAGGGTGTGATGTTGTATTTATAGGAGAAATTAGGGTTTTGAGAATTGAAGAATGAAATTAAAATGCATTAAAATTTTGGATTAATGCCTCATTTTAATTCTCTGGATAATTGCAAAGAAAACAAACAGTACTGGGGTTAAGGGGAGGCAAAAGACTAGGGTTAAAAAATTTGAAGCATTCTCGACGGGGAAAACCGGCGGCGCCGGCCTAAATCCCATTTTTGCCGGTCGTTTGTGCAGGGTTTCGTAGCACGGCAGTAAGATTTCGGGAGGCATCTCTCATGCCATATTAAAATTTTGCCGTTCTAGCTAACCCTAACCCTAGAATCGTATACTAGAAATCGACGGAATCGAAATGCAAACACTTTGCAAGTAAAAGAGAGCAAGGAATACAACCTTTGTAGACCGGTCCTTCACTTCATTAGCTCCGTATAATAGTCCCTTCGCTGCGATCATGAAGTCCCGGACTCTAGAGAGGCTCCCTTGAAGAAACGAATATGCTTGCTTCGAAATCTACGAGGCCGAAGATGATCTATGTCGAGGAGACACTAACCCAAGATATATCTTCACTAACTATGGACTTAGTGAAGCAAACATCCTATACTAAATGGCAAATAGTAGAGGATGATGAAGTAGGAAGTGGGCTCACTTTAAATTTCATTCTCACATTTTTTCTCACAACTCCATTGAAGCTAGAAAAGCTTTTGGATGAAAAAGAAGATGACTCTCATGATAATTTCAAGTGAGTGAAAGAATAAAAATCATGAGGTTAGAAAATAAACCATGGTGAGTATATGGCATCTCTTAACCCTTGTAGAGAGTTAACCATGGCTAGCTATGATGGTCGGGTTTATAAATATCTTAAGCTAAACAAAAATGGAGAACTAATTCAATGCAATCTTAAGCTTCTCAAAACTTCTTGCCATGACAAATTCCAACACATTTTTGAATAATTTTAAATAAATAAAACCCTAGATCAACCCTAGCATGGTGTAAGTCATACACACACCCATGTCCATGTATCATCAAGCATGACACATAATAATGTACACTTGCATATATCACATATATAAAATGTGAACAAAATAGTGAGAAAAGAATCATTTAAGTGAGCTTATATTAGTTAATGTAATGTAATACATCACATATATAATTATACATTAAATTATTAAATCAACTTTTGATTAAATAATCCGGCTATGTTACAAATAACCGACTAATATAATATGTAACAACTTATCGAATCAACACTTGATCTGATAACCCGGCTATATCACATATAACCGACCGATGTCACAAATCGCGAGAATAGAATACGGTATCTCATATCGTATCAATCTCGGTCCCGCACATATCACATATGTACTCCTACTCCGTTTTGCTTGAGCCAGGAAACCTCTGTGTAGGACTCTAAAGACTCGTCAATACGCCGGCAGTAGGTGATGATCATATCGAACACCCACAAACCGCAAACGATCTGCTAAACGTAACGACCACCCGGGTATTGAGCGATCAGAAGATCAACAAGCAAACCTGCTCATACTTCTGCGAATCCAATCAGTAACGCTACCGTACAGTCCGGTCTCTTCGTCTGATATGTCGCATATCTCATCTAGGGGTGGTAAATGTCAGACCCCGGTAACTCGATAAGTCGTGCCGATGTGTGGCTCATAACGGGTCGAGAAACTACTGATAACACTTACCAGTATATCTCTGAAGCAGCCCTGGCCAGGGACTTCCTGTTATAGCCAATCGAGCACAGCGCAATATCAACCCCCAATACCGGGAGAGACGAAATCCCTCCTATCGCTCATTGCCTCCATGTGATTCGGGACTGTACCCAAAAGCCACCGTTTTGCACGTTCTCTTGAATGTGGTAAGGTGGAAATCTAAGCACAGTGGGAATCACACAAGACTCTATGACGATCTCGGGTCTACAGACTAACCTGTAACAGTGTCACCAGAGAACTGCCATCTGACGTGAGGTATAATACCATCTGGGAGTTCTCGGGGAGTCCGTTCAGTGTACCCAGTCTCCACTGAGCACACGTATAGTATCTATGATGTCAAACACTAATGGATATGGGATCATCTATCGCCCATCTACATGGGTCAAGAAGCTACACGCTAGTCTACTCTGGTATATCGATGCCCTGTCTCGATACACCCTCGACTAGGAACATTTGAAGGATGTACTTAACGACTACTTTGTTCCCACTAGTATGATCTGCATCATAGTCCTGGCAGTCAAGTACTCATCCTAAGGGCTTTATCAACATGTAACATAGAGACAATCAGAGTACATGTTAATATAAAGAGCAACCAGATATCATACTATCATGTCGAGCAAGAAAGTCCTCCATATATATGTCCAAGCATCCACTACAATATACATCGTATGTACAGTAATGGCCTCTAGGGCATACATATAACTAACAATCTCTCACTTGCGCTTGGGCCATCTATTGTAGTATCCCATACCCAACAATCAGCAGTGGTTGAAGTATCTCATACTCAACCATCCTATAAAAGTCTCTCCTGGGAATAAGCCTTTGTTAGTGGATCCGCCATGTTAACCTCTAAGTCTACTCTCCTGACCTCGATCTCCCTGGAGATCATTCATCTCCATGATCAGGTGATACTGCCTAAGAATATGTCTGGATCACTGATGGGACGTGGGTTCCTAGGCTAAAACCACAACTCCATTGTCACACAATGGTAGGAACGAAGTTCATCTTATGAACTAGTGTACATCCAGACTATCTCTTTGGTAGTATCCTTGGTAGTAATGTATTCAGCCTTTATTGTCTAGTATGCCACGGTATCTAACTTGGAACTCTTCCAACATACCGTCCCTCCACTGAGGGTAAAGACAATGCATGTGACTGACATTCAGTCAACCTTACCACCCTGGAAGCTATCCAGTGATTCTCCCCAGGATCGATTGATACCATCTCACTATACCTAGTGAGAATCCTAACATCCACTTAGATCTATCTCATAGATCCAAAACCCAGGATTGAGGAGGTATCACCTTGATCCTATATGGAGAATCCTTGTGATAACAGGAGATTGACCGAGTGTATCATAGGAAACTCCTTTCCTATCAAGAGTATGTCATCCACGTACAATACGAGAATCATCACCATACTCCTTACTACCTTTTTGTATATACAAGGTTCATCTACCATTTTGATGAAGTCAAACTCTTTGACTACTACATTAAAACAGACGTTCCAACTCCGCGATGCCTGCTTTAACCCGTAAAGCAAGTTGCATACGTTTCCGCTGCTCCCACTGTGTACGAAGCCCTCTGGCTGTGTACTTATAGACGCTCTCTTCTAAATCACTATTTAGAAAAGCAGTCATGACACCCAACTGCCAGATATCGTAGTCATGGTATGTAGCAATGGCAAGTAGGATCCGGATAGGCTTAAGCATATGCACTAGAAAAGGTTTCATCATTATCCACACCTGGTCGATAACGAGAACCTTTTACAACAAGCCTTAGCTTTGAAAGTCTCAACTTTTCCATGTACACCAAGTAATCTTCTCAAGATATACTTGCTCCTGATGGGAATTTAACCCTTCAGATAAAGCAACCAAAGTCCATACTTTGTTGGTGTATATGGATTCCATATCAGATTGCTTAGCACCCAGCCATTTTCACAGAGTCGCTACTCTTGATGACCTGCTCGAAACTAGTTGGGTCATTATCTCATGATACTATCCCCGCTCCCACTGTCATAGAGAAAACCGAAATATCTCTCAGGTGGGCGAGGAACCCTACCAGATCGGCGGAGAGGCTGAGGTTCGTCGGGAACTATTGAATCCTCCGGTTCTACCAAATCATCTGCTGCAGTTTGTATAGCTGGAATTTCTTCTAGTTCTATCTCATGACCACTAATTTCTTCACAAGAAATACCCTTTCCCAAAGGTGGCATGCTAAGAAATAAAACACCTTTTGCTCCTCAGTGTGGTAGAAGATATTCTCTTGCGAATGCTTGGGATATCCAACAAACTTCCACAGAACTGACCTTGTCTCGAGCTTGTCAGGATTTTGCTTTTAGACATAGGCCGGACAACCCCCAAATCTTAATATCCTTAAGAGATGGGCTCTTCCCATACCCTATCACATATGGAGTGGTAGACACCTGATTTGGTTGGAACCCTATTCAATAGGTATGCAGATTTTCAAGTGCATAACCCCCAAAAGGAAATAGGCATCTCAGTAGTACTCGTCATAGAGCACACCATATCACATAGGGTGCGATTGCTCCGCCTCGATATACCAGCGTGCTATGGTGTATACGAAGGAGTAATGTTGAGAGAGGATCTCATTCTCCCTTAGAATATTCCAGGAATTCCGTGCTCAAGTATTCTCCTCTCTGATCTCATCATAGGACATAATACTTATACCCTTTTTTGGTTCTCCACTTCTGAATTATATTCATTGAATTTCTCAAAAGGTTCAGACTTGTGTTTCAACAGGAACACGTGTGCGAATCTTGAGAGATCATCAGTGACTGTAATGAAGTACAAAAAACCAATCCTGGTATGTGTAGATAGAGGACTTACATACATCATCATGTATCAATTCCAAGAGTTCAATAACTCTTTCTCTGTTTCCAATAAACAGAGCTATGGTCATCTTATCTTTGTAACATGACTGGCAAGTTTCACAAGATGTAAATTCAAACTGATTTAAATATACATCTTTATGTAACTTCAACTAGTCGGGTCGCATTGATATGACCTAGTCTACAATACCAGAAGAAGGATTCGTTCATTTCTGAACTCTTCCTCTTGTATGTATTCTGTACGTTAAGAACTGTAGTTTGATTTAGAACGTATATGCTTTTAGATAACGTGCCTGAACCGATCAACTCTTGATATAGGAAATGTTCAAACATTATCCAACAATACAAGATTATATCCTTCTTTATCTTAATAAAGAGACTGATATGATATTGTATATCAGGTTCGGTATCTAATAACATTCGTTCAGAATCAATATATTTAGTAATACAGGGTGATAACTGCCAACAAGCTTGGCTGCAACACTTGCACCGTTTCCAACTCTTGAAACTTATCACCTGTTCCCAGTTCTCTACCTTTCTATAACCCGTGTAATAGATTACATATATGGGATACTGATCTGGTATCTCATACCCAGGACATAGAGGATACTGAGAAACAGTTATCGGTAATGAACATACCCAAAGAAGATGCATCAGCATGTACTTTCTTCGTTTGGGTGGCACGGGAATCCTGGTAATCCCCTATTTCTTGCTCGGTCTTATAACAATTATAAGTTGGAGCGGAACCAACGTTCCCCAGCTCAGTATAACAATCGGGTTCAGTCAATACATCCATATTATTATCTTGATTAAGGTGTGACGTGGTCTCTACCTGGAGAGAGAGAGAGAGAGAGAGAGATAGAGAGAAGAAAACACTCAGCGTATGCTCTTATAAGATTAGATTGGTTATTAATATATCTAATTAGGATGGCTCCCACTGTTTTAGTCAAATCTTCCTTCAAACCTTAAAAGGAAAGACTAGCCGGGATTAATTACACCTTACAATTTCTCCAATCTTTCAGCCAGGCCAGTATCGGTACTTTGAGGGAGCTTCCCCGTGCTTTCCCACGGACCTAATTAAAATAAATCTCGTTTTCCCATGGGCGTAACCCCGTTAACACCTTTTTAGACACCTACTTGACCGGCTAATTGTAATATGTAAAACCCTCTCAGGAGTAACTCTTACTCGCAGTGGGTATCGGGATCCAACTATCTCATAGAAGGTATGCAATCTCATTGCAAATTTCAACACTTTGAAATTCCCGATAATATTTTGCCCCTAGCAACTATATGACCTTAACATAGTCAACAAATCATAAGTGCTAGTCAATTTCAACCCATACATTTCTTGATTGAATTAAACCCACCCGCACGACCCTTAACATAGTCAATAAAGTCGCACGACTACCCTAATCCAATCGCATCGTATGCTTAAGCAGATAAGCACTAATTAGCTACCGCACATTACGCCTTAACATAGTCAAAAAACGTAGCACGAATACTAACTAGTACTTATCTGAAATGACGGAGGGCTACGATAGGTTTTTAAGAAAACTTTTTGCGTAATGAACTTGATATCGTCGTAGAATCGAGTGATTTTTGAAAAGGAGTGTTTTTGAGGCTTTTACTAGTTTTGCAAAAGAGGTCACTCCCAGTGAAGGGATCTCGGCTCTTTCCTTATCGAATAAGGTGCAGGATATTTCACAAATACCACTATGCAAAGCAAGAACTATAGAAGCAATCAAAAAACAAACCGAGTTTGTAGCATCTGCTAGTTTCGCTAAAGAGGTCACTCCCGGTAAAGGGATCTCGGCTCTTTTCTTATCGAATAAGGTGCTGGATATTCTATAAGGAATATCGCTATGCAATGCAAAAACTAGAGCTACCAGTTTTTAGAACAAGTTTCTACAACATCTTTTAGGTTTCTTTTATTTCATTAATCTCATTAATGAAGTCCCATTTATTATGCTTCCCAAGCATCAGATATGAAACGAAAGCAGCAATATTAATTATATCTCATATATATAATATATAGGTATTCGTCTCAGAATATAATCAATGATCACATCACATAATATTGCAGCAGAATAAAACATATGAAATATTGGATATACTAGGATTTCCGGGTTTTAAATTAAGTCTGTATAAAACACGGATTCCACGGTCGTGATGAATAGACGATCCCACACCCGTAGAACCCTACAAGAGTGGCAAGCAACCCTACCAATTCTAGAGTTAGGAGACCCGGTCTTGACTCCTCGAGATGGTCTCCCACTGGACCCTAGAACCCGGTTACTTGTGCTCCCCGTCTTGGGTCTATCCTAATGCGGAAAAGTAAATAATATACAATGGTGACATCATCCTCAACCTGGAAGTTCCCCAATAAAAGAATATTATATACAATGAATTTTATATGAATGAAAATAAAAACTCTCATCTCACATAAAACCCCCGGCTATTCAAAACACGACGATCCAATATAACATATCACAGCAACACATAACATCACATGTCATCAACGTAAGTAAATATGCGTATCCCAATTGTCGTTGACATATAGCACCGAAACCGGCGACACACCACATATTACACTTACGGTCGCAGAAAAGAAAGTGAAAAACTACAACAGTTGGAATCCGCAACCACCTTAGAAATCATAAACCCAACGTATCACATACTTTGGATTTCATGCCTAACCAAATGAATTTCTTAAACATCGCATGCCTAACAATTATAAATCCCGCATTTTAGTCTCGATTTCGAAAACACTTTTCAATATCAAGTCGGGCAATTCAACAAGATTCCCGACATTCTGATCGAATGCTCGTCGGAAACTTTAGTAGACGGACGAAGTGCACTAAGACGGAACACCACTGCCGCGAGCACCCGAACGGATGCTTTTGGCGATGGGGTTCTCCTACAATCACTTGGTCGGGGCTATGGGGCGTGGCTATCTAATAAGGTTACCCGGTGAGTATCCGCGTACGCTACGTGATTGCGACGGACTTTTGATCACATCAAAATCCCGTGGCAATCGATCAAATGAGACTAAACTGCTAGATTTATAAAATTCAAACTAGTTATCTCATAACTACTTGTATGGATTCCAAATATTGTATCCCATCACATGATTCCCGGACGACGTTAAACTTTTCGATCGATTCATCAAAGTCCCACAATTTCCCGACAGCTCAACACTTGAGCACAGTTTTAGTAATACCCAGAATATGCCACAGTATCTATGCACAGCCGTATAAAGGCAAAACCAAGCCTCACTCATGTCGCCACGGAACTACGGAAAACCCTAGGGTATGACCGCGGTTCCGCGATCCAAAAAGTCGAGTTAGGGTTTTATTCTTCTAGAGGGTTCATAGGATTACTTGCATGTTTTTCCGAATACGTTAAACTTGGAAAAATGGGTTTTTGACATTCGATCGAACTTTTTAACTTCGCCTAGATAATATGTGAATAACCCGAAACATTGTTAAAACTACGAATACGAAACACTCCGAATTGTTTATAGTGTAAGATTACATCACATGCAAAATTATCAAAAACAAACAACACCTGAAACATCAAAACCAAGTCACTGGAATACACAAAAAATTTTAGGGGGGAGCTCGGATTTTGGCCGAGATGAGCTAGGTGGTGGCCGGCCAAAAAATTTTGGATTTGCCTGAAATTTTCATGGTGTTCTTGA
Organism: Agapanthus africanus; assembly: GCA_030015575.1. Lineage (NCBI taxonomy): Eukaryota > Viridiplantae > Streptophyta > Magnoliopsida > Asparagales > Amaryllidaceae > Agapanthus > Agapanthus africanus. The sequence goes on from CM057345.1 coordinate 60,052,690, forward strand.
TATATCTCATACATCATTCTGTACTTATTAAAAAAAATTTTGACAACTTTTAAAAAACGACATAAACTACAATTTTCCGTTTCAAGTTTCGGAGTATTTCGGTTTCGTAATCTTAACAAAATCCGTCTAAATTTCTATCATGGCTCTGATACCACTGCAGGGTTCTCTAGCACGGCAGCAAGGTTTCGGGAGGCATCTCTCATGCCATATTAAAATTTTGCCGTTCTAGCTAACCCTAACCCTAGAATCGTATACTAGAAATCGACGGAATCGAAATGCAAACACTTTGCAAGTAAAAGAGAGTAAGGAATACAACCTTTGTAGACCGGTGTTCATATCAGAATTTTGCATTATTATATCGCCCATTCTTAATCATATTACAAATAAATAGTGCTTTTGATCCATGTCTGCTAAATAGTTGCAGGTTACAGGTTCTCAGAACAATACAGTGAAATTCATGAAAAGACGCTACAAATGTGAGACTACGACCAACAATAGATGAATCCGTATGATGTCGCCTACCAGTTCAAGGAACAAATGAAGATCAGTAGGCAGTTTAATGCACAAAGGCAGTACAAGATTCAAGACTTCAACACGAAGCTTACGATAAAAGTCCACATAATTCTGCACTGTTGGAAATCTGGAAGAAATTAGAAAAGATTCTGAGAGACCAAGTGAAGAGAACAGAAGATAAAAGCAACTTGAAGAAACCCTAAAGAATTGGGCCAATGATCCCACCAAATGGCCGCGGATCCGCGGCCAAACAGGCTATTCTGCCGCGGTTCCGCGGCCGTGCAATGCACGTGTCGGTGGGGTGTCGGTGCTTTGACTCGGTCTTTGGGGTTGTTTTGTAATTTCAAGAATGGATCAGAATGTAAACCTAGGGTTTTTCCCATTTATAAAAAGGAGGGCTTAAAGCCAATAAAGTGTGCCTCTTCTAGGGTGCCTTTCTTAGGATGCCTCTCTTTGCTTTTTTTTCTAGATCTAAATTCAATTGTAATGCGTTCTTGAGGTCATCAATAAAGTAAGAGTTTTTATTTTTATCTCGCATTCTTTTATTATCTGAATTTAATTCTTGCAATTTTTATCTGTTCTTTTAATATCTGCAATTTAGTTATCTAATACAAAAATTATAAAAAAATGAATTTCATTGATCATAACTTTCCTAATGAGTGAGTAATCTCTCACTTGTTGGGGTTAGGATAGGGAAGGTTTGAGAGATGGAAATCTCTCTCACTCCTTTCTTTGCCCATATAATTTTATTAAAAGGACTCTTTTTAAATCAACCACACACCGCTCACTACGGCACCCTATCCTACGTGATAGCGGTGATTCCCTAGTTAGACCGGGTGTGATTGAATTACCTGGAGATTAGGGCTAAGAGCCAAGAACGGACGGAAAAGGACCAAAAGGAAGAAACTTAGTCTTCCCAGTCGTGTTAATCCCTGTTGTTGCCGATTACCCTAACACCTTTATTCATAACTAAGGCATTGATAGGAGCGAGAAGATCCCTATCTCGAACTAACCTAATCCTAACCCTAGCAAGCTTTTTATCAACTTTTATCTCATTCTTAGATCTTAAAACAAAACTACCAATTTTTGGGACTTAACTCGTTAAAACATATAGAAAAAGAATCCTTCTCCCTATGGACCGACCCGTACTCAACCGGCTAGCTACCAAGCGACACCGTTATCGATTGCGGTGTTCTTAACTTTGATTTTAAAAACGCATGTACGCAAAACATCATACCAATCAACCGGTCCTTCACTTCATTAGCTCCGTGTAGTAGTTCCTTCGCTGCGATCATGAAGTCCCGGACTCTAGAGAGGCTCTCTTGAAGAAATGAACATGCTTGCTTCGAAATCTTCGAGGCCGAAGATGATCTACGTCGAGAAGACACTAACCCAAGCTATCTCTTCATTAACTATGGAATTAGTGAAGTAAACACCCTATACTAAATGGCAAGTAGTAGAGGATGATGAAATAGGAAGTAGGCTCACTTTAGATTTCATTTTCTCACATTTTTTCTCACAACTCCATTGAAGCTAGAAAAGCTTTTGGATGAAGAAGAAGATAACTCTGATGATAATATCAAGTGAGTGAAATAATAAAAATCATGAGGTTAGAAAATAAACCATAGTGAGTATATGGTATCCCTTAACCTTTGTAAAGAGTTAACCATGACTAGCTATGATGGTTGGGTTTATAAATATCTTAAGCTAAACAAAAATGGAGGACTAAGTCAATGCAACCTTAAGCTTCTCAAAGCTTCTTTCCATGACAAAATCCAACACATTTTTGAATAACTTTAAATAAATAAAACCCTAGATCAACCCTAGCATGGTGTAAGTCACACACACACCCATGTCCATGTATCATCAAGCATGACACATAATAATGTACACTTGCATATATCACATATATACAATGTGAACAAAATAGTGAGAAAAGAATCATTTAAGTGAGCTTATATTAGTTAATGTAATGTAATATATCACATATATAATTATACATTAAATTATTTAATCAACTTTTGATTTAATAATCCGGCTATGTTACAAATAACTGACTAATATAATATGTAACAGCTTATCGAATCAACACTTGATCCGATAACCCGGCTATATCACATATAACTGACCGATGTCACAAATCGCGAGAATAGAATACGGTATCTCATATCGTATCAATCTCGGTCTCGCACATATCATATATGTGCTCCTACTCCGTTTCGCTTGAACCAGGAAAACACTGTGTAGGACTCTAAAGACTCGTCAATATGCCGGCAGTAGGTGATGATCATATCGAACACCCACAAACCGCAAGCGGTCTGCTAAACGTAATGGCCACCCGGGTATTGAGCGATCAAAAATTCAACAAGCATGCCTGCTCATACTCCTGCGAATCCAATCAGTAACACTACCGTACAGTCCGGTCTCTTCGTCTGATATGTCGCATATCTCGTCTAGGGGTGGTAAACGTCAAACCCCAGTAACTCGATAAGTCGCGCCGATGTGAGGCTCATAACGGGTCGAGAAACTACTGATAACACTTACCAGTATATCTCTGAAGCAGCCCTGGCCAGGGACTTCCTGTTATAGCCAATCGAGCACAACACAATATCAACCCCTAATACCGGGAGAGACGAAACTCCTCATATCGCTCATTACCTCCATGTGATTCGGGACTGTACCCAAAAGCCACCGTTTTGCACGTTCTCTTGAACGTGGTAAGGTGGAAATTAAAGCACAGTGGGAATCACACAAGACTCTATGACGATCTCGGGTCTACAGACTAACCTGTAACAGTGTCACCAGAGAACTGCCACCTGACGTGAGGTATAATACCATCAGGGAGTTCTCGGCGAGTCCGTTCAGTATACCCAGTCTCCACTGAGCACCCGTATACTATCTTTGATGTCAAGCACCAATGGATATGGGATCATCCATCGCCCATCTACATGGGTCGAGAAGCTATACGCTAGTCTACTCTGGTATATCGATGCCCTGTCTCGATACACCCTCGACTAGGAACATTTGAAAGATGTACTTAACGACTACTCTGTCCCCACTAGTATGATCTGCATCATAGTCCTGGTAGTCAAGTACTCATCCTAAGGGCTTTATCAACATGTAACATAGAGACAATCAGAGTACATGTTAAGATAAAGAGCAACCAGATAGCATACTATCATGTCGAGCAAGAAAATCCTCCATATATATGTCCAAGCATACACTACAATATACATCGTATGTACAGTAATGGCCTCTAGAGCATATATATAACTAACAGTTTGGTGGGGTTGGGTGCTTGGATTGGTGCCACGTGTTAGTGTCTGCTCATATAACATTTCCCACATGTTTGATTTCTGGGACTTTTCATTTTTACATGTATTGCACGTGTAAACTTTTGGGCTTCCAAAAAGTTTAAAAGAAAAATCATTAAAAATAATCTGTGGCTAATGGGATTCGAAAACAGGGGCTATGTCACAGCAGTGCAAGGTTTTACCAATGAGCTATAAGTGTTTTCTTATTGTTCAAAATCAAATTAAATACTTATAGCATACTCAGGGTTGCAAATACTCTATTTAGTAGTTTAACTTTAAACAAATTTCTATACATTAAAAGAGTCGTTACAATTTGATTAGAGAGAAAATCATAGTGAAAATTCCTACATCCCCACTCTCCATTCGTAACGAGCTCAGAGCATCGGTTTCTTCGCTAGGCGAAACTGGAGCTTGGATCGGTTCTCTCGGGTGGATCATCTTTGCCAAGGGCGGTCGCCATTCAATCTTATTCCTGACAGCCTATGAGTAGTTTGGAAGGGTCTTCCACGATTGAGTGGACACGCGTCGAAGTTCGTAGTCTCTACGAACCTTGTATGTTTAGTTGCTAGTTTAGTTGTATACTTTGATTCCTAGAGATTATGTGTTTTGTCCTTGTTAAAAATCATTGTTTTCGCTTCCGTCTTGGCAGCGTCTTCCACGGTGCGAGCACAACACACTAACATAGTATAAGAGCCGGTCCATACCCTTAAACTAGCATTTTACGTCTTTAGAATTCATCGTTTTCGCCAATTTGGAAACTGCTGATTTCAGCCATGAAATTCAGCTGTGTTTGTGTTTATATCTACACTTTGAAAGCTTGTACTCGATCCCCAGAGCTCTCGCTGTGGAACGGGGACTCCGTAGGGGATTGAGGGTGACCCGTAATGTCTTGGGAAGCTATTTTCAAAACCGTTTTTCGAAATTGGTCGCTGCTTTTGCTTGGCTGAAAACTGCTTCAATTGGCTGTCCAAAAATCCATTTTTTTTGCATTTTCCAATCCCCGCGGGCTCTTGGTTCAGACCAAGAACCCACGAGGAGGATCGTGGGTACTCGGCGTGTTCTCGGTGACATTGGATGGTCATTCGGACTCTTTATTTGGCAAAAACAATGGATTTTTTTTTTATGGCGGAGTGCACTCGATTTTCATTGTTGGGAAAATTTGAGTGTTAGCTTCGCGGGTGTTGAATTCTAAGGTCATGGTTATCATTATACATGCTACTGTGATATATATGTGGTGTTAAATGTCGTATAATTGCTATATGTTCAATTAGATGGGGTTGCACACTTGCTTGTGTTACTTATATATATATATATTGTTTATGGTTTAGACGGATTGTCGTGTCGGATAACCCCTCATGCGATTTGGTTGTACAGTTTTGATTTACATTGTTGTATTTATTTGTTTGGGACGAGCTCCAACTTGTGGCAGTCGTTTCCGTATTATGTATATTCTTTTATTGGTGCTTGACCTGGATGCAGTCGATGTCACCGTTGTATATATTTCATTTCTATACTAGGATTAACCCAGGAGAAGTGCTCGAGTAGCCGAGTTCTAGAGTGCAGCAGGTGGCTATCTCATAGAGTTGAGACCATGCCGCTTTGCTCTAGAATTGGCGGGTTTGCTCGCCGCACTTGTAGGGGTTATAGGATTCGACCCGCGGAGGGGTGCACAAGTTACGGATTCTAGAAAGCGACGGGTGACTGACTCATATCATTGAGGGCGTGTTGCCTAGTTTCTAGAATTGGCAGGTGGCTTGCCGCACTCGCATGGGTCTAGGATTAACTTTGTACGGGCTATCCACACGACCGGAGAACGTCGCGTCTCATTTGTGGCTCAAATGAAACACGGGGCTCCTAATTTATTAGCTATTTCATATTGTTATTCGCATGCCTGTGATAATTATTATCTGCCTGTTATGACTACTACATGCCTGCGATGTTGATTTATATATATATATATATATATATATATATATTATTTAGTAGATGTTTCTATATGTTTTGCATCCGTGCTAGCCCTGCCTCCGCCCTACCGTAAGTTAAGTAATCTTACGGTGAAGACTCGGGACCCCATGGCGAATGCGGATGGCATATAAAAGCATGCTATTTTGGTTGTTTCAATAGGATCACATTATATGTTTAATGCAAGGAAAACAAACTTGTTTGATATTGTCGGAACCAATTTTTAAAACTACTCGGTTTTCTTTAAAACTTTAGTCGTATTCCTTTGCTTTATATAGAGGTATTCGGTTAGGAATATCCTCTACCTCATTCTATGAGGAAAAAGCCTTGATCCTTTCACAGGGAGTTCGCTCTTAAGTAAAAATTTATGTTGCTAGTTTTAAAATGCGAAGCCTAAACCATTCTATTTCAAAGCCACTCGAGTTCCTTCAACGATATCAAGTTCATTACGTTAAAGGTTTTTCGCAAAAACCAGCCGTAGCCCTTCGTCATTTCAGATGGGTATCAACTAGTATTCATGCTATGTGTTTTGACTTTCGCCAAGATATGGCGTTTGGTAGCTAGGAGATACTTGTCTATTTCATAGATAGATGCATTAATATAGGACAGGCGTATAACTGTTTTGACCTTCGTCAAGGAATTGTACGAATAGGTCTAGATTAATCAGGACAATAACAGGTTGAACTTGACTTGCTTATTATGATGTTTTGACCTTCGTCTATGTCATAAGCGTTTAGAGCAAAAACCATATTGGAAGTTTCAAATATAAGGGAAACATGCCAAGTTTGCACATACCTTATGGAGTGTGGTAATTTTGGTCGGCTTCCATCAAAATTATCACATGATGATAGTTTGTCCTGATTCCCACTGCTGAGTAGGTATTATTGTCATATCCCGCTTCCCAAAATATATAAAGATACGTGACGCAACTTGGCTAGCCATGCTATCTACGGTAAGGAAATATCTTTCTATAGTCGCATTAAGGCTGTCATGCACTAATTAAGCACAGAATATGATATAACTATCACTAACACATATCCAATGGCCACAATGAAACGGTAATATAAATCAATAGCGGAAACAATAATAACGATCAAGTCTTGAAAGATTCAAGAAAATAAAATACGGAACAATAACAATATTGTCCCTTATGGGATCACAAGATAAATCTAATAAAATAGACGGTACTGAAAGAAACTAAACCATAATACTAGTTAAATAAAAACTCTTCACGCTCGGCAACCTTCTCGAAATGTCCCTCGTCCTGCGGTGCAAAGCCAATGATCTGGGTCATGCAAAACTCAGACGTCAGTACGTCATAGATAACATAATTATGAATATAACCGGAATGAGATACAATATACCGTTTACAATAACTCTATGTTACAAGCAAAAATAATAAACAATAGCAATAACGTACGATGTAACAAGCAAGGTGTAATAAGCAATCATGTCAAGTGTATCCTATGGGTCCATGTCGCTATATTATCCATCCTACGGTATTTGAACCGATCAATGTAATCCTTCCTCATATTATACCTAAGACGAATAAGGTATGTCATAAATCAAATACATGTATATCATTATACATATGCCCTTGTGACCATTATACAAATGTTCCTTTGACCATAAAACAGATGTCTCACTTGACCATAATTCAGATATCTCTCATGGACCATAATTCAGAAGTCCACTATTGCAAATCAAGTCACATCAATTAATAGGCAATATCAGTAGGAAGTATCATAAATTCGTTGGTATTGGGTAAACTTTTAGGTAGTCATAGTAAGGGTAGGAAAAGTATTGACCCTTTTCTAAAAACAATCCTTTTTCCACATTATATAATAATGATTAATTTTATTTCAAACCTTTCATGACAAATTCATTGATGCAGATTCAAGACTTAATAACTCTTGTAAATGAAAGGTAGGAAATAAGCATTTAAGTTAATGACTCCAAAAGCTAAATAACAGCATGGCCAATAATGGGTAGCATATCTACTAAAAGCATATAAACATTGACAGAGAGGCTATACTTCTTAATCAAGTGATGAACGATATAACAACATTATTGATAACTTAAGAAAGGGCTTCATATGAAATAGCATTTATGCAGTTAAAACAATGTACTAGTAGCGGTTCTAATAAAGGGATGGGAAAACTATATAGGGCATAAATATTCTTGTACAAATTATAGATCACAACAGAAATGTTGCTTTCAACCATTCAATGGACTGCAATTTAGTAACCAATCACCAAAACTAGGTTAATCCTATGCATGACTATCTTGCGAGCACACAACAAATCCATATATAAAGGCTTGGTTGCTTATGACTTTTCGTTGCAACAGAAAATAATAATGCTGAGGAAGAGGCCATTTGCTGAAGATACGAAATGAGTGCCGCAAATTTTACTAACAATAAAACAATCGAACTTATAAATAGACTATTGAGAAAGTTTAAGAATAAAAGTAACAGAGTACTAGGACAAATAAATCACAGCAAGCAAGTCTAAATCACGATGTATCTTTAATGGTTTGTTGCCAAGTTATATAAAATACCAAACATATCTATACACATTGTAATTTAATAAAGCAAAAGAGCAGTATACATATTCAATTCATTTTGGAATCTCATTTTTTCCCTTTTACCTAAAGATCTAAAGGAGTAACTAACCTATTCTAAAGGCTAACATGCTAATTTCTCTTTTCTGCACATAATCTAAGGAGTTGTATGCTTCCATTAATGTATTCACAGTGACAACTATGCATATAAGGTTAAACCATATGAAAGAGCAATCCATGAAGATAGTAGTAGCTTATGCAAACTGTAGAGAAATAATTTCTCCACAAATACATAGAGAGAGAAGGTTTAGAGAGAGAGAGAAATTAAGGATCGGCTGGAAAACAAAAGAAGAAACAATGCAGAAGAATGAGAAGGATGGAAGAAGAGATCGGTTAAATAGTCATAATAATATTACGAAAAGATTTAATCTTGCCATAATTAGCATGTAAAGAAAGTATATGATACTTGCCTCAGATTGACGATCGCGCGAATGGAACAACGACGAAGATGCAAAGCCTCGATACGACACAAGATCTAGGCTTGGACTTCGGATAGGGTTCTCTGGTTGGATATAGTCGCGGAGAGATGAAGACGACAGTGCTGAAACTGGGAGACGACGACGCTGGATGTGGGTCGAGTAGGGATGCAGAAGAAGTCGCCGAGGAGATGAAGATGGCGGCAGCTGGAGTTGAGGCGATGGCAAGGTTTGGGTTCTCACAGCCAGGGTTATGGGTTAGGGTTTGGCTAGATTTGGGTTTTCGGAGGAATTAAAAGAAGGATCGGCTGGGAGAGAAAGAGAGAGAGAGAGAGAGAGAGATGTGGGTTATTTAAATAGCATATATGCAATTTTTCATAAATCCCCTTTAAAGATTTCTCACAAAACATCCCTCAACTCAAATTGATTTTAGAAAGATTTCCAAAATTTGCAATTATCTTTCCATATCTCAAAACCAAATATCTTTATCAAATAAATATTTTAAATGGGTCATATGTCTCATAAGTCTATATCAACTAGGATCAGGGATTTTAAGATATAGAAAATATAATTTCCATTCATAGGTAACTAATGTATATCCTTTATAACCACCAAAATACTTATAACCCAATAAAACAATAAAAAGCCCTAGTCATCATACCCCAATAACCATTTGCCAATAATCTTAAGTAATAACCCAATCCAATATTCAAATAACTTAAACAACCAGAATATTAATAAATTAGCAAACAAACTTAAATACTAATTGTCATATATTTAACAAACTAGATAACCATAATAAATGATATCAAAGAAATAATGAACTCCAAATTAATAATAGTTTTATATACAAGCGGGTTGGATACTGTTCACCGCCGGAAACGGGGACGAACTGGGATAGATCGTCCTGCCTAAGTCCTGCGGGAAGATGCTATTTGGATCTATCCGTCCACCTCTCCGAAGATACTAAGTTGATTTATGTCACCGTACATCGGAGGTTTGGACGGACGCGGCCATTGTAGCAGACTTCGTCAAATTCCCCCTCGTTTGCAAGGGGTTTTGATTGTGGGGACGCTCTTCCCTATAAGCTCAAACCTCTACAGTTAATTACGTTATCGCATCGCGATAACCACTTTCTCCTGCTCCGGAAGTTCACTTCGTGCGTATCTGTTTTTGTTTGTTTAGGTTGCCCGTGGATTGTATACGGAGACTAATTTATGTTGTCGCCCGTAGGGCGTGGATTAGTCCAAATTCGTATATCTTAGATTTGAGTTTGTTTTATTTAAGGATCGTTAATCTGGTTTGAGATTAAGATCGACTCAAATGTATGTGAGCAGTTAGGGTTCGGTTGGTTTTTTGTTAAGGATACGTTAGTCCAATTTGAGACTAAGATCTACTTAACAAGGTTTTAGGATCATTTTTGTCTCAGATCCAAAAAGAGAGCTGTTGGGGTCGAAAATTGCACTCTGGTTGACCAAGTCAAAGTCAAGGTCAACCCCAAGCCAGGTGGGCCCAAGCTCAGATCAAGTGGGCCCATGCCCGAGTCGAGCCGGAACATGAAGTGGCCGGCCTCCCCATGCAAATCATATAAAAAATAATTTTGATGTATTTTTTTTATGGGTATAAAGCCAAATTTTTGTAAACCCATGGCTTATGTGCAAAAAGAAATGGCACATGAGCCATGGGATGGGCAAAATGTCATTTTATAATGCCCAAGGGGATATATGCAAATATGTAAGCCTATAAAAGGCAACATGATGAAAATATCTAATACAATTTTCATTCCCCCAAAAAATAGGGTTCTTTATGCCTCCTGCTCCTTCTCCAAGGTTCTTAACCTTCTCATTTCTTTTGAATTAAATTAAGAGTTTTACTCTTTCTTTTCCAAAACTAAATAGTTTTTCACCACAAAACCCACAAAGGGGAACTCAGATCTGCCATCAGATCTTAGAAATGAGAGATTTTTAGGTCTCACATCTCTTGATCTTTAAGATCCGGCCAACAAAGAAAGAAGAAGGAGACCCATCTCCAGAAACCCCACTTTGGGGAAGAACTAGGCTCAAGGGGAGAAGCCCTTCATCAGCTTCAAAACATCTTAGGAGTTTACTCCTCATATATATATACACAGAATAATAAGTGCTCCTTTCTGGGAGTACAACTCCCATTGCAGGGACTAAGTCCCTTTTGCTGCTCGAGCGCCCATGTGCTGACATGTGGCGCGCTAGCGCCCGAGCGCTAGCGCCCAAAGAGCTAGCGCTCGAGCGCCCACGTGTTGAAACGTGGCGGGCTTGCGCTCTTGCGCTCAGAGCGCTAGCGCCCAAGCGCCCACGTGTTGACACGTGGCGCGTTAGTGCTCAGTGCGCTAGCGTTCTTGCGCTCAGAGCGCTAGCGCCCACGTGCTGACACATTGCGCGCTAGCGCTCAGTGCGCTAGCACCCGAGCGCCTACGTGCTGAAACGTGGCGCACTAGCGCTCAGTGTGCTAGCGCTCTTGCGCTCAAAGCGCTGGCGCTGGCCCCACGCATCCTTTGGATGCCTTTCCCCCCTTTTTATATATACATATATATATACATATGTATACATATGTACACACACACATACTCCACGACACTATCCCTGTTATAAAAAAATTTCTAACGGGACGCTGCCCCGCACCGCGCAAGGGGGCTGCTAGCCCCCTTAACCCTCAGCCCGCTATCCGGGTAGCGGGACCCCCATAAAAACTCTGCGGGGCCCCCGATATATCCAAAACCCCTTCAAAACACAATAATGCACATTGAGTTCGCATGACCAGTTTAACCCGTCAATCGGAGGTTCTCTCGCTCCAAAGGCGAGGGGTAATTAACGGCAGCTTAGTCCGCGGCTGCCGGAGATTCGGATCCCCATAATCATTAAACCCCGGCCTACCCTAGGCAGGGGGAATCTGTAATGCACCTGACCAGCGCGCGCGTATTCTCATCTCAATGGGGTGATGAAAAACACCCTACAAGAGCATTTGGGCTCTGTTGTCTTAGTTTAGAGACATTTCGGTCCATTTTCGCCATTTATGAGGCGAATATTAGTTTAAGGACATTTCGATCCGTCGATCACCATTTTGGAGGTGAGGTTTTAGTTTAAGGACGTCTCGACCCGTCGATTACCGTTTTGGAGGTGAGGTTTTAGTTTAAGGACGTCTCGGTCCGTCGATCACCGCTTTGGAGGTGAGATTTTAGTTTAAGGACGTCTCGGTCCACTATTCATCTTGCGCGCACGTGTATTTGTTACGTGACGGGATGAACAACGATGATATGGGATGCACCCAGTTTGGGGTGCAGTCTGATTTGAGGTGTGCACGTCAATTTGCAAGTGCACCAAAGAGTTGTTGATTGTCGGGACCCGCCACCTCTCTGAAGACGTTGAGAAATTACAACGACATATATCAGAGGTGTGGAGGGATGTACCCTTATACCAAATCCCGTATTTGAGGGAAAGGGGGGCTGTTGTGGACCTAAGAATCATTAGTCATTTTTTAGACTAATATTATCTTAGGAGATATGGGATGAATATCATTTTGGATATCACCAGTTAAAAGATCATTAGTCATGTTTGGGACTAAGATCAATTTGGGGAATCATGAGCACAGGGGGAATCAGTTGATTGGAAATCGAAGAGGTTTTAACTTTGGGAAAACTTAGCCAATTTAGGCTAGGTCTGAGTCTCCACAGTTACCCAACAATGCTAGTCACAGGTATATGCAGCACTCACGTGTATCCCACGTGAGGCGCTGGATCAATGTTAAACGCTGAACTCCGGAGGCGCTCACGTGTGAACACGTGAGGCACTCCAAATATGGGCGCTGCTTTTTTTTTTGGATTTATTCCCCCCTCTTTTATATAAGTGCTAAGCACTTGGTTCTAGTGGCGCTCACATTTGAAACACGTGAGGCGCCCCAAATATGGGCGCTGCCCTTTGGTTTTATTGCCTCTCCCTTTTACAGAAGTGCTAAGCACTTGATTGGGGGTCGCGTACAAAATACATGACTACCTTAGGAAGTGCTCCTCGCTCCTCTTTTAAGCACTCGCGTGGGAAACACGTGAGGCGGTCTCAGTCGCTTCTTTTGTTCATTAGGAACACTCACGTGGAAAACACGTGAGGTCTCGTTATAGTGTTAAACACTAACGAATCACCAGGCTGTCTTTCTGTGTTCTTGGATATTTTGATCTCTTATTAATGACATTTCTAGTCATTAGGTTTTGGGTTTGGAAGGTCTCAAATTTTTGTCATCGTCTGAGGGATCACTTTTTCCTCTTGTTCGTGCAGGAATCAAATTCTTTATATAAGGTTAAACCCTAGTTTTCAGAGGAATTAAATTCTCATATGTTTTTGCAAGAATTAAATTCTTTGGACTCAATTCTTTCCTCTAGGCTTTGAATCTTCATGAAAGAATCTCCCCAATAAGAATTAAATTCTCTACTTGTCGGGAGATCTGCTTCTGCAGATCTTAACCAGAGGAAGAACTAAGTTCTTGCATGAAGGGTTAAACCCTTAGAGAGGCAAAGAAGGAATGAAACAATTTCTATGTTTTTTCTTCTTTTTTACCTAGTATGTTCTGACGAAACAAATCTTCGCTGAGAATCAAATTCTCACTTTTTTGTCTCTACTTCTGTCTTCCCTCTCTCTGTGTATGTCTATCCCTTCTCCTTTTTTGAGACTTGAAGTCTTTAGCTCTTTATATAGTGGAGAGAAGTTTGTTTAATTCTCATAAAATTTCTCATTGAGAGATCCCCATTGATTTAATTGGTTTCAGAATTGATTTGGGGAATTTTACCCACCGTTGGATTTTTGATCCAAAGACTTCTGTTTTTATAGAAGATATTGTTATTGTTTTTAACAATATTGGGGATATTCTCCTATATATAGAATAAAATTCTATCAAGCGGTGACATTTTAATCACCATTGGATTTTTAATCCAAGGGTGCTCAGTTTAACGGAGTATAATCTTTCTCTGTTTAGGAAGATATAAGAAATATTTTGGATCTTTGATCCGCTAACTCTCTGTTTAACAGAAAATATTATCTCCAATAGAATTTAATTCTATGTTTAATCACCATTGAATCCTTGATCTAATGGTTTATTAAATTAACAAGTAGAATTTAATTCTACGCAAGGAGGTGTCCTCACGTGTTAACACGTGAGGTCTGCGATATAATTGCAGCGTTTAGGCGCTCACGTGTTGGCACGTGAGGCTGGTTTAGCTTAGTTGTAGTTTAATTGCAGCGTTTATTTATAGGCGTCACGTGTTGGCACGTGAGGCTTGTTTAGCCTACTTGTAGCTTAATTGCAGCGCCTATTTATAAGTGCTCACGTGTTGGCACGTGAGGCTTGTTTAGCCTCTTTATATTTTTAATGGCAGTGCCTATATGCCTTGCATATAGGCGCTCACGTGTTTAACACATGAGGCTCGAATAGTGGGGAGTTTCCCCCTTTGTTTCTCTGATCTTCTTCTTCTTCTTCTTCTTTATGAGGGAACATGTACAATATGATAATCATGCATACCATCCAAACACCAATCATAACTCGATAACAATAATAATTTAAATTGCCCGAACAATTATTTAATGTAATTAAATAACGTACGATCGTGCTAGGGTGTTACAATTACTTCTCGGGAGATTTTCACTTCACAATTTGCTAACCTATTAGGTGTCTAGAAAGTGTTGACGAGATTACGCCTCTGCGGAAACGAGGTTATTAATTGGGTTTGTACGAAAGCATGGGGGACCTCCCTCGGAGTACCAACATTGGCCTGGCTGAATGGTTAGCGAACTTGTAAGGTGTATATGATCCCGACTAGTTCTCCTTTTAGGGTTTGAAGGAGGATTCGAGGAAACAGTGGGAACCATCATGATTTGATAAAGTAATAACCAATCTGCCGCTTCCCAATAGACGGTAACGGTAACGTGGCAAGCCTGCGACGTATTTATTTCGAGAAGATCATTTCCCGGAATAAATACGCTAAGCGTAAAATGAGCAATATAAAATGACAAGAAATTAACATGGGATTTAAACTTCAACAACATTATTTACATTCAATTTGATACATTTACAATACATGAGTTCAACTGAAAGAAAATTCAAGAAGAGAAATGCCTAAACAGGTGGCATACATAAACTGAAAAAGGGAATAACTAGTCTAGTCCTGAGTCGTGATCTAATCGTACTCCTCCTCAGTGGTGTCCACCTCCTCAGTCTCCACAGTATCTGACGAACATTCTAAAAAACAAAAACGGGTGGAATGCCCATCAGCGAACTTTCACTCAGTAAGTCCCTAAGAAATATGTGTGAAGTATAAAGTATAATGATAAAAATGTATATCATGAATTAATGGACTAGGAGATATGTTATTTAAACATGTCATTTACTGTAAGCATGCCGTTTCTATATAACATGCAGTTCTCTATATTTATCATGGTAAAGTAACATGGGCATAATATAGCATGGCAGTATGGTGTAGGTATAGTTAACATGAAATGAATGTAAATGTCCTAAATGGTCTTTATATGGGTAAACTAATTTAACGTAAGTTCAAGGGTAAATGTCAACCAATTTCAAGAGTGTTCTCGAACCCAACATGCTATAATCCAGGGGTAAGGAACCATATGCCCGAATCAAGTGATAGTAACGGGACTTCAACCTAGTGTTGAAGTATTCCAAATTCAACAGGTTATAATCCAGGAGTAAGGAAACGCGGGCCTTCATGATAGCTTGCTTGTGTTAGTAGACATGGATTCATGATCTAGGGGGACTCCTGAGATTTCGTTGGTTTCACACATGAACTACCCCAACACCCCGTGTATTCTATGTTACAGTTAAAATTACTAGCCTTACTCGAATCCATGAATACATCAAGTGGAAAGATTGATGTAACATTTCAGAAAATAAAATATTATTTTTGGAAATTTAAATAATTAAAATAATGAATTTTATGGATATTATAAAATGTATGGAAATTGGTTAAAGGATATGGTATAATTATATACCGATAATTTGGAAAATATTTGGAAAATTAATATAATTATTGATTTTGAAGGTGTTAAGTTGATTTGGATATTTTATAAATATTTATACAATTATTTGTATACGAGTTTATTACTAAACTCGATTGATACTTCACTAATTATGCATTAACCTCGTTTATGACATGCAACATGTAATGTTTGCAACATTTGTGTCATTTTCTTGTTTTGGAAACCATGGCTTCATTTGTCATTTTAGTTTTTATTGTTTTTGTTTAAAAGAAAAGATAAAATAAAATAATTTGTGAGATATTTGCATGAAGAGGGGACATGGAGGTATAGGCTAGGAGAGGGAGAGGAAGAGGGGGGGAGGTTATCTTCACATCATGGCTCATACTCTCTTCACTTCATTCATCTTCATCTTCTCCTCCTCCTCTACCTCTATGCACCACCCCACAAACCACCACAAAACCTTAAACTCTCTTCACAAATTTTGTGCACAAGCTCCCTTAAAACCCTATGGATCTATTAAGTGAAGATTTTAAGCATTTTGGGCAACTCAAGAAATTTCTTGAGTTGCCACATGAGATATAATTCTCGACTTTTGGTTAAGTTATAGGTGTTTAGTATATCCTTTTGTAGTTAGAGATAAACTGATATGGTTTGGTGATGTTAGAATTTTCCTAGATGAGGGTTGGGGCTTTCTATGAATTTTGAAGGTGTATTTGAGGTGTAGTGAGTGTTTTACATGACCTTAGTGAATGTTTACTGGCCTAGACCAGAGAATAGAAACCAATACACGATCTTAGAATTTTCCCGTGTCAGTTTTTTGGAGTTTTGAGGATTTACAGGAAATCTGGAGCAACTTGGGATATTATTAAGAAAATCAAACAACTATATTGACCTAGTTAGACCACTAGGAGACCACCACAGAAGAACGGGACCAAAATACCAAAATTGTGCTGGCGACACCCGTTACTGTAACACTTCTCGCCGGTCAAATTTTGGAGTGTGGTGTTGGGTTTTGGCCTGTAGCTCATATTCCTCATAACCTAGCCCCTGTATTGTTAGTTTAGTCCCTATATACTTGAGCAAAAATCTGGAAGTGATTTCCTCAGTTGCCGTATTATGTTTTCCGATATTTGAATTCTTGGTTTTGATATTTGAAATTGGATTTGGTCGTTGGACGTTTGTACGTCAACGACGAGGGTTATTTGGTAGTTCTTGCATGCGTAAGCTATAGGTTCTAACCTATAAGCAATTTGTGTGCCGTATCGGTTTTCGGACTTGGTTTTAATAATGTTACGATATGTGTTGATTGTAGGTACCTTCGCGTGGACTTCCGAGACGACGAAGCACATCGACTTCGACTAAGCAAGGAGATTGGCAGGTGAGTAGATTTATATTTACGGGAGAAGTCGGGTGGATGGCGTATAGCACCCCCGCAACTATAATGATGAATGACCGATATATAAGTTATATTTTAGAGAACCTATGAATGATCTTACGGATATGATCAAAAGAGTGAGTATGAGACGATATGATTAATGCAAGATGACGTGAATTCAGATGTCAATATAATGAGATGAGATGATATGAGCGGATATGCTTGATATAAGGATGTGAGGCGGTATAGATGCACAAATACACGTGCCAAGTTATATAATGAGATTAATATAGCAATGACATGAGATTGATGATATATATATAATGAGATTAATAGCGATGAGATGGGATTGATAGTGTGTTGATTTGAGATCGATATCGATATGATATGAGATCGATGTAAATACGATGTGAGATTGAGATAGAGATGTGATGAGATCGATAAGATAGGATGCACGAGACCATAGATCCGTACCCTTATCGATGTATATGATGACAGATCCTTAATCTAGATTGATGTCATCGTACGATGGATTACCGTACGCGATGATGATATACCAAATAAATGATCCGCGCTCGTGATTTGAGGATGATAATCGAGAATATTGCCATATCGGATACTATGAGGCTGGATCGCCGACGTAAAGATGTCACCTGAACCATACTTATTTCCCAAACTGACGAATCGTATGCATCTTTTAAATGGAAATCTCAAGGGTCGCTACGGATTTTCAAATGGTGTCTTTTCCTCAAAACACCGTAACCCCCACTTTCAAAACTACGACTCGCATCTTTTAAAACTGACCGTATGGTTCATATGTAGATGTATACCTTATTATAGTTCATGTTTATGTTGGATTATCCCTCATGTGATACGTATCATTGTTTACCACCGAAAACAGAGACGAAACGGCATAGGTCGTCTTGCCTGAATTTGGGGGCAGATGCTATTTGGTTTTATCTGTCCATCTCTCCGAAGATGCCAAGTTGATTTATGGCACCGTGTCTTAGAGGTTTGGACAAATGCGGCCGTTGTAGCAGACTTCGTCAGATTCCCCCTCGCTTGCGAGGGTTTTTTCTTATTGTGATGACGCACTTCCCTGCAGGCGCAAGCCCCTGCAGTTAATTATGTTACCGCGTAGCGATAACCACTTTCTCCTTCTCCAGATGTTCACTTCGTGTTGTGTTTTTTTTAATTATTTTTGGTTGCACGTAGATTGTATACGGAGACTAATTTATGTTGTCGCACGTAGGGCGTGGATTAGTCTAAATCCATATTTTCTTAGATTTGGGTTTGGTTTATTTAAGGGTCGTTAATCTCATTTGAGATTAAGATCAATTTAAATGTTTGTTAAGGATACGTTAGTCTAAGTTTCAGACTAAGATCTACTTAACAAGGTTTTAGGATCATTTAGATCTAACGAAAGAGCGTTTGGGCTCTATCGTCTTAGTTTAAGGACGTTGCGGTCCATTGGGTTTAAGGACATCATAGTCCGTGGAGTTTAAGGACATCATAGTCCGTGGAGTTTAAGGACATCATAGTCCATGGAGTTTAAGGACATCATAGTCTATGGTTTAAGGACATCATAGTCCATCATTAGTTTAAGGACATTACGGTCCATGGGAGTGTATCCATGGGTTTGGAAATGTACTAAAAAGTTGTTGGTTTTCGGGACCCGCTACCTCCCTGAAGACATTGAAGAATTACAACGACATGTATCAGAGGTGTGGAGAGATGTACCCTTGAACCAATGTCCCGACTGAGGGGGGATCGGATGAACATCATTTTAGATGCCGTCTTTTCGGAGCTCATTAGCCATCTTTGGGACTGAGATCGGTTTGGTGGACCCTGAGCATGAGAAGCTCAATTGATTGTCCTCGGGAGATTTGGTCTAAGTTTGGCTAATGATGGCCTCTCATAGTGATAAACACTAGTATATGCTCAACGCTCACGTGCTCCCACGTGCGGCTTTTGGGGGGAGGGCGCTCACGTGTGGCACGTGAGGCGCCTGAAAATTGACGATGTTCATTGGGTTCTATTCCCATTTTATATATGTAAGTGTTAAACACTTAGCTCCTTGTGGTGCTCACGTGCGAATACGTGAGGCGCCTTCAAAATGTGAGCGCTTCTTTTGGATATATTTCTTTTCCATATGAGTGTTGAGCAATTGGTTCATAAAATGGTCACGTGCGGACATGTGAGGTATTCTCCAAATGTAAGCTCTGTATTTAAGTGTTGAGCGCTTAGTTCATTAATGCTCACATGGAACACGTGAGGTGCTCCTAAAATGTGAGCGCTGCCTTTGGGCTCATTCCTTTTTCTGTATAAATGCTAAGTACTTTTTAGGGGGGTCACGACACGTGACTTGATCTCAGTCATTCTCTCTCATTCATCAATGGTGCTCACGTGGGAGCACGTGATCGGCCATTATCATGTTGGGTGCTAATCTTTTTACGTGCATGGAGATCTGGAGTTCTGAGACTTTCAAGCCCACTGTTTTTGTAAGAATTAAATTCTTAGGACTTAGTTTTTCTCTTAGATTTTGGATCTGCATGGCAGAATCTCCCCGATGAGAATTAAATTCTCAACCTATGGGGAGATCTTCTTCCGCAGATTTTTCACCATAAGGAAGAACTAAGTTCTTATATGAAGGGTTAAACCCTTGTTTTATCAGAGGAATTAAATTCCTATATACTTTTTAGGAGAATTAAATTCTCTGAACTTAGATCTTCCTCTAGGTTTTGGATCTGCATGGCAGAATCTCCCCGATGAGAATTAAATTCTCAACCTGTGCGGAGATCTGCTTTTGCAGATCCTTTGCCAGAAGAAAGAACTAGGTTTTTATATGAAGGGTTAAACCCTTGTGGAGACGAAGAAGAAGTAAGATATTCTCTGTGTTTGGTTCTTTCTTACCTAGGGTTTCTTCTTTTCTCTTGAACTTGCAGTTTTATGGGATTTTTTTCTCATTCTTTCCGTCTCCTCTTTTTTGTGTCTCTTGGCTCCTATTTATAGGAGAAAGAAAAGAATCAATTTGTTCAGAAAATCTCTCATTGAGAAATTTTGATCAACTAAAATGATCTTTTAGATCAATCGGTGAATTTTATTCATTGTTGGATTTTTAATTCAAGGACTTCTGTTTTACAGAAGATATTTCTCACAAGATTAGGAAAATATTTCCCTATACAGAATCTTCTTCTGTAAATTGGTGATTTTTAATCACCATTGGATTTTTAATCCAACGGCGCTCTGCTTTACAAAGCGCAATCTTTCTTATTTAGAAAAATTTAAGGAAATATTTTCCAAATAGGTCTTTAATGCCTTTTATTTAGAATTTAATTCTATCGGTTCAGAAGGTATAGGAGCCCATCTCGTGTAGCAGTGACCTCACCAAGTTAAGCCCACCAAAGAGCGTCACGTGCTATCACGTGAATTCTTCTGGCCAATTTTGTTTTAAGAAGGCGCCTATATACTTTGTATATAGAGGCCACGTGTCTGCACGTGAGGCTCAGTTTCAGCCTTGTTTTGTTAAGCGCGGTGCCTATCACGTGTGGGCACGTGATGCTCCATTTGGGGACTTTTCCCATTGCTTTTTATATTTATTATTCATTTTTCACAAGGGAACAATCATGTTTCCGGTAGTTATATGATATCAGCCGCTAGTACACCTGCACAATTACCGATGATGCGCATGTTACACTTACACAGATTTGCCGGCTCACACACATTCATCATCGGTAATTGACATGCCACTTGTACAGTAGAACTGCCATATCACAATATTATCCATAACCGTAAAGTACATTCATTGTTCAGTACTATTACTTGACATGCTGCATGATATACTTGATAATGCTCATATTTCTTTTCTATGTTTGCATACATCGTACTTTATGGTTACATGCATCGAGATGCTGTTTTCATGAGATTTCTGGATTTGAGAACCGCAATTATATTTCAAAGGAAATTATGAATTGTTTTAAAAACGCGGTTTCTCATGATGTGATTTCGAGGCGTCAACCATGAGTTTTCTCAGTTCTGAGCTTGTTTTCGAGACCCGATTCGAGGAGTTGGATGATCCGTATGCGGGTACATGATAGGCCCGGTAAGGTACCCTAGGGCAAGAAGATCGTGGGGATGACGATGAGCCTGGCATGGGGAGCACTACCTACTGGTGATAGTTTGGCTCGGCGTATATCCGGAGGATACCAACCGTGGTCGTGAGATCATATAGATATGGGCCGATCCAGACTGACGGAGTCCATAGGCCGATCCGGACTGACGGAGTCCGAGATATGAGGATTTACGTATCGATACTTGACACGGGTTTCATGATGATTCGAGTGTCGATGTTGGACACTCAGGTTCCATGATATTGATTGTGTCGTTGATGGACACGCGTGGATGATATCCACATGCATACAGGCATATGATTTTAGATGTTTATTTGTTTATGTCATTGCATTGACTCTATTGTCGATATATATGCATACATGGTCACCCTAGATATTATAGTATTACCTTCATAATATAGTATGACCTAGGAATCACTGTTTATTCGATTTCTACCAGCTAATATTTTCTACTCACGAGTTGGCAACTCACCCCCATTGTGCCACAGTTTTCTTGCAGGTTCGCCCGCTTGGATCAGTAGCGGTATCGCTGGCACACAGTTTCTTTCAGGGTGTTTGCTTTAGTAGGTAGGACACATTGGATCGTGCACACTCTTGTACTTATTATTTCTATTGTATCTAGATAAACTCCATCAATCAGAAACTAGACTTTGTATATTGCGAGACTTAGAGCGATGGGTGTATGTTCGCTTCTTTGTGTTGTTGATGTCTTGCTTTATTCATTTATTCTTTCTGTGTTGCTCTTCACCATTAGGCGTCGTATATATGTTTATTGTGTGGTTGTGATTCCGCTAATTGGCGAAGAGCTAGCTCCCGCTTGGGGATGTCTATATATTGTATGTATGTGGTTTTGGATCAAAATATACAAGGGAGGTGCTGCCTAAATTTTTAAAGGACGAAAAATGTTTTCAACTTTAGTATATATTTCACTTACATTTTCATATATCATCATCTATGAATTTAAAGAAAACTTAATTTCATTATACCTTTATTTCAAAATTGCACATCCACTATTTTTCGCAAAAAGGTTTAGATTTCTGGGTTTCGGCTTGCTTGAATTACGTTACGCCTTTAGACGTTGTGTGATTCTTATGCCGATCATGTGCCAAATTCTGGGACGTGACAAAGTTGGTATCAGAGCGTTAGGTTTAACCTTGGTTCAAGTTTAGGCTTGACCTTACAGAACTTAGACTTGACTCAGGCGGTATTAGACCCGAACTTTCGTCGCGTAGGTTGACCTTGATTGATAGAGTAGGTAGCTTGAGTAGAGTGACGTACCATCTGCATGTTTTGCGGCATACTTACGACACGCTGCTCCGCTTAAGTGACCTTAAGATGTACATTTCTTGAGATCCGCGATTCCATTCGTTCCTATGATCATACTTCCGTTGATTCCATTCTTTCCTATGATCATATATCCATTTCGGACCTATTAATTCCTTTCGTTCCTTCGATCTATCTTCATCGATACCTGCATGAGGTTCCTGTCATCAGGGTTTTGAGCGCAGAGAGAGCTGCTGCTGGAGATGCGGTCAGAACGAGCTCGTCATGGACGAGGGCTGACCATGATGTTTTCTGGTGACATAGGAACGTATCGGTATAGTGTTTATGTTAAGATCTCTCGTTGAGGTGAGCGTTCGGATTTGCACCGGATGATCGAGCCATTGATAGAGCCAGTCAGATTATGAGTACTGTTGATGTACAGCCTACCCCAGAGGTCGCGATATTGTCTACCTCCGAACGGCGGCCACGACGCTAGGACGTCTTGCCTGTGGTTCGGGGAAGATGCTATATGGTTTTATCCGTCCACCTCTCCGAAGATGCCAAGTTGATTTATGGCCCCGTGTATCGAAAGTTTAGACGGATGCGGCCGATGTAGCAGACTTCGTCAGATTCCCCCTCGCTTGAGGGGTTTTTGATTGTGGGGACGCTCTTCCCTGCAGGCGCAAGCCTCTGCAGTTAATTACGCTACCGCATCGCGGTAACAACTTTCTCCTTCTCCAAAACTTCACTTCGTTTCGTGTGTGTTTGTTTTGTTTGTGGTTGCCCGTGGATTGTATACGGAGACTAAGTGATGCCGTCGCCCGTAGGACGTGGATTAGTCCAAATCCATATTTACTTAGATTTGGGTTTGGGGTTTTGGTTTAAGGATACGTTAGCCATATTGAGGCTAAGATCAACTTAAACGTTCGTTAAGGATACGTTAGTCTGATTTGAGACTAAGATCAACTTAACGGGATCATTTGGATCCGAAAAAAGAGTATTTGGTGGCTCTATTGTTCCAGTTTAGAGACATAGTGGTCCATAGGTAGTTTAAGGACATTGCGGTCCATTGCCAGTTTAGGGACATAGAGGTCCATAGGTAGTTTAAGGATGCTTAAGTCCGTGGGTTTAAGGACCCCACAGTCCGTATTTTAGTTTAAGGACGCATAAGTCCGTGGGTTTAAGGACCCCACAGTCCGTCTTTTAGTTTAAGGACGCATAAGTCCATGAGTTTAAGGACCCCACAGTCCGTGTTGATATGTGGTTGTCGGGACCCGTCACCTCTCTGACGTCGTTGAAGGATTACAACGATAGGAGTCAAAGGAGTTCGGAGATGTACCCTCGAACCGGTTGTAAATTTGATTTAAGAGAGCAGTTGTGCTCAGTCAATTTAATTTGAGGACTTACGGCCATGATTGGGCTAAGTCCAGTTTATTTCTCATTTTTGGCCTATTAGACCTGTGCTAGGGCTTTGCCCATGTTTGATAATGCATAACATTATTCTTGGTCTTTGTTGGACCTTTATATAAACTCTGCCCCTTTAAATGATGCATAGCATCTATTCTGGTCTGACAGACCCTTTTTTGTTTGGGCTCTGCCCTTTTAGAAATGATGCAGAGCATCAATTTTGGTCTGACAGACCCTTTTTTGTTTGGGCTCTGCCCTTTTAGAAATGATGCAGAGCATCAATTTTGGTCTGACAGACCCTTTTTTTTGTTTGGGCTCTGCCCTTTTAGAAATGATGTAGAGCATCAATTTTGTTTGGGCTCTGCCCTTTTATTGCATTGCAATTAATTTGGCCTGTTAGGCGCCTTTTTTAATTGGGCCTGGCCCTTCTGTAAATAATGCTTTGCATTTTTCAGGCGCTTTGCGCCAATTACTGAGCGCAAGCGCTTGCGGTGATGACACGTGTCACGCGAGCGCAGTACGCTGCGTCAGTGCGCTGCGCCTGCGTTGCTGACACGTGGTGCGCTCTGGTGAGTTGCGCCAATTTCAGAGAGCAAAGCTCTATTTCAAAAGAGCATAGCGCAAGTGGTTCAGATGCTGACACGTGGCGCTCTCTGGTGGCTTGCGCCAATCCAAGAGCGCAACAGTGCAGTTTTACAAGTGCAAGGCACTATTAACTTGAGAATCTTTTAGATTCCAGAACCAATGGTTCATAACAAAGTGCAAAGCACTGTTTAATTTCTTGATCTAATTTAGATCAAAGAAAACAAGTTTCTCTTGTTTTTTCTTATTTCAGGGAACCAGTGGTTCATAAAAAAGTGCAAAGCACTTATTATTGTTTTTTCTTCTTATTGAAGATCATTGATCTTGTTCTCAGATCAATGATCTGTTCATAAGAGAATTTTCTCTTTTTTCTAAAGGTTTTTACCTTTTTTGTTCTTGAAAAATTCTCTCCAATTCTTCAGAGTTCTCAATGATGATGTTGATTTCTCACAATATTGATGCCTTTGATTTGAGGTCTAGGGGCCTTTATATAGTACCCATAAATTTGTTAAAAAGATCTTTCTCTGAGTGATTTGGGGAATTTTCCCCACCGTTGGATCTTTGATCCAAGGGGTTCTGTTTTACAGAAGGCAATCTTCTTGTTTTAACAAGAACAGAAAGATCTTGCTAGAATTTAATTCTGTTTGGCGCAAACGCCCCAGCGCGTGACACGTGTCAAGCAGCGCACAGCGCAGTGCAACTGCGCTGACACGTGTCGCGCAGCGCATCTGCGTTGACACGTGTCGCACAACGCAAAGCGCTAGCGCATCTGCGCTGACACGTGTCGCGCAGCGCAACTGCGCTGGCGCATCTGCGCGAGCGCAACTGCGCTGGCGCATCTGCGCTGACACGTGTCGTGCAGCGCAGTGCTTGCGCAACTGAAGCGTTGCTTCCTTTAATTTTTGTTTTAAAATAGAGCCTTGCTCTGATTGGGTGCGCTGCCTTGGGCGCTGCGCTGACGTATCAGCTTCTGACACGTGGCGCGTTGCGCGTGGCGCACGGAATCTGAAGCGTTGCTTCAAAATTTTGAATTTTGAAATTCAAACAGAGCTTTGCTCTGATTGGGGGAAACAAATGCCCCCCATCATTGCACTCACGTGGCGCGCACGTGAGTGCGACAGTGGCAAGATCCCAACCGTTGGATCAAAGGGTGATCTGAAGGGACGCAGGCGCCTATAAATAGGACCCTTGGTCCTTGGTAATTTTTTTTACCACTTTCAAGAATCTTGATTTTCAGAGCCTTGCTCTTGCTTAAGAATTTTAGAGCCTTGCTCTTGCTTTTTCCTAAGAACTCCAGAGTTCAGAATTTAAAACCATCTTAGGTATAATAAAATTAAATCAAATTAAATTAAAGTTGATTAATAGAGCCTTGCTCTCATAGATTTTTGATCTAAAAACCCTTTTGGGGTTTCATCAACAGAGCCTTGCTCTCAAAAGTTCATAGATCTACAGAGATCTTGTTCATGGGTTTTAACCCATGAACAGAGATTTGCTCATGGATCAAATGTAGATTTTTTTTGATCTTGAAAATGAAGAACTCCTAAAAGTTTTCATGGATCTTTAAGATCCCAAATTTTTATCTTCAGGAGTTAAAATTTCTTTTTGATGTATTTTTCCATCATTATTATAGAGCTAGGCTCTTTTTTAAAGAATCTTTATTCCCTTGAGCCCAGAGTTTGACAAGTGTCACTCTGTGACAGAGCTTTGCTCTAAAAGAGGAGATTTTCTCCATGTCTCTAGGGATTTCCCATCAATGAGAATATTCTCTTGGGGATCTTTTCATTAGTTGACAGTCTCACCCAATGATGGGGCTGTCTTATTAATTGATGCACTGTCATCCAGATTTTGTGGGTCCCCATTTGGCCCCCCTACCCACTGCATTGCAGTGTGGTGTAAAAATTTTAAAATATTGAGCGTTGGAATTATAACACTGACGGTTACTTTTTATCTCTTCGCAGGAAACATGTCTGCCAATTCGTCTTTTCCGTTTGTTCGCTCGGAGGGAGGGTTTCCCCAGGCACCGGTGGACCGCGTGGTGCTCGCACTCATCAAGGATCATGACCCCGAGCATAAGAGCCTTCACTTGTGGAGTAGGTGGTACAATGAGATCATCCAGGGTTGCCGAAGTTTCGGTTCCGCCACGCCGTCTGAGCCAATATCTTCACTCCCTTACGCAGATGAACCCCCGGTGAAGTATGCCGTGGAGGTCAAAAATTGGAATTCGGATGACCTCCTCCAACCCGTGATTGGTGCTATCCCCGTGCAGCCGCCGCTAGTGATAGATATTTTAGGGAGGCGTATTTGTCAGGGTGAAGCACGCCCTTAGGGACAGGCCTACAATATTGGATTGATCCCACGACCGCCTGCCGGATATTTGCAATGGGCCCGGTACATCCTATCAGTGAAGAGGACTCATCTGATAAGAATTGGTTTGTACTCGGCCATTTACGTATCGCTTTTTGAGTATCCTTCTCCTCCGACGTGGTGGGTTAAGGCTTTTATCGAGCAATGGAACATCCCCACCCACACCTTCCTGATGAAGGATCGGGAAGTCTCTACTCCTTGGAGGAGTTTGCTGAAATCTCGGGTCTGCCGATGAGGGGAGAGCTTTACGAGGAGCTGCTTCCTCCCGATGAATATGTTTTTGCCACCAAGCCGCTAGTGTTCGACCTGACGCCGGAGAACGCTATTCAGAACCAGTACCCGGGCTTGGTTAAGGTGTTGGAGATCTATGAAGGACTCTATTTGGAATCGGGCATCCGGGGCGTCAGTTTTGCAGATTTTATTGCCCGTTTTATTCGACCGGAGTTCTTATCGGAGCAGAGCGAGAAGTTCGCCCAGCTCGACGACCCTTTTGGATTCGGTTTGGATCGCCGACCCACATCGGAGGATGACCACAAAGACTTTTACCTCCCTAATGCCGCCGTCGTCCCATTTTCAGAAATTGCCGTCCCAGGCATAGATGAGGAGACTTTTTTTGTAGGGTTCCTGGGCTTGTGGCTGTGCAACTTTGCGCTCCCTATGCATCCGCGCCATATGCGGCCATCTATTTTCTACCCAGCGCATCGGATGGTGGCTGGTTTGCAGTTGTCAGTAGGAATCGCCGGGCTGGCTTACCTTTATAATGGACTTAGCGTAGCGGCGGACACTAGTGAGCCTGGGGTGCAACCCGCCAACTCCCCGATGCACTATTTTACCTCTTGGATGGAAATGCACGTGCACAGGGTGTTCGGCGCCCATAAGATTCCTCCCTTTTTTGAGAGATGCAGACTCCCGAGGGTCATACGGTTGATCGGGGCTTCGATCGTAGTTGAACCTCCGCTGGAGGCTAGGGGACTGCTCCTTCGACCACGCCTGATCGGAGCGAAGACTTCTTTCTTGGATAAGGTCATAACAATAGGCTCAGAGACCACCAAGTCAGTAGTGTCGCTACGCGATGATTTTAAAGATGGGGCTTCCATATTGAAGGCTCGGGAAATCCTCCATCTCTACTCCATTCGGCCGGGCTACTTGGTGTTCAGGCAGAATGAGACTGCACTCTTTATGAGGTATAACCCGCACCGGTTTTCTCAGCAATCGAGCTACAACTAAGGGATCCCGATGGAAGCTTTCTTGGAAAAGCCCGTGGTTAGCCGAGAGGGGATAAAGAACGCGTTGCACCACTTCATGCGGCTTAACACAGGTTCCTATTTCTTTATCAGCGAGCCAAGATGCGTCCCTAAGGTCCTCAATGCGTACGTGGCTTGGTATGCGCATGCTATGGGTCCAGTTATCCAAATGGAAAAGCGCATGCTGGTCGACCGCAAGGGTGCGCCTCCCGGCGGCGATCGCAAGGCTCCCCTGAAGCCGAGGACCCCGGTCATTCCTCCATTGAAAGGTGCTGGAATTGAACCTCCGCGCGTGTTGAGCCCTCCGCGCGGATTGCCGCCTCGCGATATTGTGGATGCGCCACCAGCCCCCCATGCTCCAGCGGAGGTGGTAAAGGTGGTATCGCCGGAGTCCGGCGCAGGCGCGGATATCGGGACCCGCCGCCCCCAAGGTGTCTGCCAAGCGCAAATCAGTCCCAGGTGCATCCAGAGCCGGCGGGCAAAAGAAGAAGTCGCTCCTCTCACTCGATGCGATCCTCGGTTTAGAGCCTGAGGCCCCTCTTACCGAAGGAATAAGCGAATATGGCAGCAATAAGGGCTTCTCGGTAGACCCCGCAGGCACCGATTTGGCGGCTGCTATTGCAGCTTCTGAGTGATCAGCGAGGCTCGAAGCGATGTTGAGTAAACTCGCTGAGTCAGGTAACCATAAGTTGCTTTCTTCGTCATTTTATCACATTTTTTTATCATTATTTTTTGACTAATGTTTTCTCCCTTTTTTTTTTAAACAGGGGTCAATACCGAAGAAGCCATCGCTGCTTCTTTGAAAACCTTCCAGGAGGAAGAGAATAAGCGCGCTTTAATGGGCGTTGGTACGTATCGCCTTATCAGAAATTTTTGTCTTCTTTTCTGATGGCCAATCTAACCTTCTTCCTTTGTTTCTTTGCAGGGGCTGTGCCAGCTGATGTGGGGACTATCCCCGGATCCTCTACTGAAGTCCCAGCTTCCTCGGGGCTGCCGCGGGAGCCTCAACTTGACAAGACGACGAGAGATGCCTTGAAAAATTTGGAGGCATCCCTGTTCATGGACGAAGACGCCTCAATGAAAGAGGCTCTGGTGAGGTCCGTCTCAACGGCTAGGGAGGAGAGGAAGCGGCTGAGGCGCGAGGCGAAGGCGCGCAGGGCTGCTTTGGCCACAGGAGCGGGCCCAAGCACTATTATTCTCTCTGCTTCTCCTTCTGAAGAGCTCCCGGCCGGTCTATCTACCGCACGCAGACAGGTAGCGCGTGCGGTTCGGGAAGCTAATAATAAGTCCACTTCAGGTAATATTTCTTTCAGAATCTTGTTGTAAGAATTATAAAGCCGTCGGTTCTTATATATTCTATCCTGCAGGGCCAAGTCCGACCGAGGGGGAGGCGGAGACCGTCGAACCCAAGGAAACAGAGGAGGAGGCACCGGCCGAACCTGAGCCGACGGTGGGCAACGTCGCCAGGGTTATCGAGCCTGAGTTGGGGGCTGGGGGAGCCGCACCCGAAGAGGTCGTTGATGCCGAGCCTGAGGTGACGGCAAATGAGATGAACACTATTACTGAGCCTGGGGTGGCGGCGGACGAGGCGCTTAAGACCGG
Source organism: Agapanthus africanus (assembly GCA_030015575.1). NCBI lineage: Eukaryota > Viridiplantae > Streptophyta > Magnoliopsida > Asparagales > Amaryllidaceae > Agapanthus > Agapanthus africanus. The sequence goes on from CM057345.1 coordinate 60,082,491, forward strand.
CGACCTCATGGTGGCGGCGGATGAGACGATGGCGACTGCCGAGCCCAAAAAAGTAGCGGGTGAGATGGGCACGACTCTTGGGGAAGAGCCAGCCGCTCTTTCTCAAGTGTCCGGCAATGCTCCGATTATTGCCCTCCCCGTCTACGGTCTTCCGCCGTCTCCTGGTCACGCGAGTACGACGACGGCCCCCATTGAGTCGGGCGATGAGGCCACGGGCGGTGGCCTCATGTCGGTGGAGGAGGGAGTCGCCTCCGTTTCGGCCGGCAGCTCATCAGGTAAATCTCAAGTTACTGTCTTTTTTATCTTACAATCCTTTCTGACAAGTTCACATTTGTTCGTAATGCAGGTGCAGCCAGCGCCGATGCCCCATTGCTCGAGGGAGCGCCTTCAACTACTGCCTTGGCGGTGGTCACCTCTCAGCCCTCTCTCATACTATCGAAGATGTTGGAAGATATGGGTTTGCAACTTATTGATCTTATCTTTCAGACGTATAATTTGTGTACTAAAGTCACACTATTGTGTCTTTCAGGAGTGCTTTTTGACCATCTCTATCAGGTGTTACTCCCACACTTCTCCTTCCCATCTGAACTTGCTTCTTCCTCCAGTGGCGCTGGTGAGTATAGTTTCCAACTGATGTCTTTCTCTTTTTAGTACTGGAATTATTTCTAATTTTCCCTTGTCCTGATTGCAGTGCTACAAATCGAAGAAGGAAACGAAAGATCGGTCGCGCCACCGGCCCTTCCGGCCTTGCCACCTGCCTCAGCTGGTACAGCGACTATCATATTGATAACTTCCCCCCCTTTTTTATTTCCCGAACTGTCATCTGATCACATCTTGTTTCTTTTCAGCTGTCGTTCCGGTCTCGGCGCCCTTCGAGCCTCGCATCACAATGCCGGCAGGTCCTTACCTGAGACGTCCATCTTCGAAAGGCGCCGTGAATAGTCTGCGCATGTTGAGTGACTACGTCGAGGAACTCGACGTTGAAACTTCTATATCTGCTGCAGACTTCGCTACGGCGGTTAACGGCGATGCTGGTGATACTCGTGAACTTTCATGACGAGGGCATCATCGCATCTTGGGTTAACCATTGCAGGGAGATCGAGGCTCGCCTGCATCAGCTGGAGTCGATGCGTCCCGCTCCCGAGACCTTAGCCGCCAGTAATCAAAGAGCAGCATGGATTGAGCAGAGCGCTTCTTACTTCCTCCATCTCGAACAAGAAGTTACTTCAAGGCGTAAGGAGCGTGGTGAGACTTCGAGCAAATCTGCCCAACTGCATGCTCGGGTGGAGACCAACGCTGCACGACTGAAGGTTATCTTTGAGGGCCTTCTGCAATGCCTCTCCGAAGGGTTATCACTGAGGCAACAGCTTGACATTGTTGAGCGGGATGCACCAAACCAGGAAGCAGCCCAGAAGGCGGCGGAGGAGCAACTTTCATCCTTTTTGCAGCAGCGGGCCCAGGTGGAAGCGGAAGTGGCCGCGGCAGCCACTCAGGAGGGGGCGCTGAAAGAAGTGCGAGAGCAGCTTGCAGATTTGTTAAAGACACTTCCTTCTTAGTAGCTATCCCTTTTTGTATCATTTGTACTTGTGAATAAAAAAATGTATATATATTTTTTCTTTAACACAATGTATCTTGTACTCAATCAAGTTTATGAATAAAAGATACACATTTTTTGTAATGTCTTGCGTCACTTCTCTGCCTTTTCTTTCTTTTATTATCAGCATGCCACCTTAGTAAACATAGTTGACAGATAATAGAGCAAGCATCTTGATTTCCTCCAGAAATAGCGATGGCTTAGGCCGCAGGTTCAGATCTGTCGCCTAAGACTTTTCAACTCTATGAGCCGTGAGGGTCTCATAGAGACTTTTCACCTTACGGATCGAGAGGATCTCGTAGGTGTATTTTCTCCTTAGGAATCGTGAGGATTCCTAAGCGTGTTTTCTCTTATAAGTCGTAAGGATCTTATAAGAGAATTTTTCCCTCTTACGAGTCGAGAGGATCCGTAAGCGGTTGTTTCCCTCCTTGTCGAGATTCGACTTTGGAGAGTGAGACCCGTGGATAGTATGCAAGAAACCGTTTTGGGCCAACTTGCAGGGTCCCAGTGCTTAGGAAACAGGCTTCTTTTATGCCTACTGCCTAAGGCTTTATTTCACGAGTCGAGCTGCATCGAGAATTTCTCGCAAAGACATCAATTTCTTCACAAGTCGAGACGAATCGAGCATTTCTCGCAAGAATATCCTAACGTCACAGTTAACCTCTGCTCTTTACGACAGAAGTCCGTTAGGGTCTGTGGTACTTAGGGTTTTGGCCGTCGTACCGTCGCATAAGCTGATATATTCCTCGATAGGAAATCGTGCTGTTCGAGTAGCCCTGCGACTGTCGTGTCTCTGATCCCTTCGGGGGCTGGACAAGACGTCTTCAAGCAATGTCGCGGTGGGAACTAGGGATTTTGCCGTGGCTCCATTTGTTTGATTGTCGCGTCTGAACTCTGTTGGAGGAAGAACGCTGGGGTGACATCTTGTCTGCTGTATCGAGACGGACGCCGCGGTTATCTCTAGGTTTCTAGTGAACCGTCGAGGTTTGGAACTAGGGATTTTGCCGTGGCTCCATTTGTTTGATGATGTTGCATCTGCTATGTCGAGACGAACGTCGAAGTGGTGACCATTCTGCACTGGTGTGAGACGATCTCCAGTTATCTTTCAGGCTTTATATAACTTACCGTCAAGACCTTGAAGCTAGGAATTTGGCCTTCGCTTCGTTTGCTTTGGCGCGTCTGAATCCCGTTGGAGGAAGAACGCTGTTGTTGACATTGCGTCTGCTGTATCGAGACGAATGCCGAGGTGGAGCTGGGATTTTGCCGTTACTTCGCTTGTTTGACCATGGGGACTTTTGTTGACGTTGCTTCTGCATCTTGTTGGACTGCGAAGGAACGCCTTTGTTGACATCTCGTCTGCTGTATCGAGACGAATGCTGAGGTGAAGCTGGGATTTTGCCATGGCTTCGTTTGATAGTGTAACATCTGTGTCCTGCTGGAATGAGGAGGCACACCGTTGTTGGTTTCCGGGCTATAGATGTGGCCATTAAGATTTGGAACTAGGGACTTTGCCATGGCTCCGTTTCGTTGCGACTCTGAGGTCGGTTGTTGACTTCACGTCTGCACTGGTTGGAGTGAGGAGAAACGCCGTCTTGAAGCCAGGGATCTTCTTTTGCTTCATTTGTTGATATTGTGTCTGCAATATTGCAACAAATGTCGAGTTTGTCTCTAGGTTGTCCATGAACCGTCGATATTTGGCTTCGCTTTCTGGTGGAGCCTGTTGGGAAGGTATGGTTCCCTCTTTGTTGGTGCCCCTGGATTGTATATAGGGATCGATGTGATCCCACCTGTTGGGCAGAAGTTTCATTCATTTTTCATTTCATTTTTTATTATTATTATTTTTTATTATTATTCTTTTTCCGCGATGCTCTATTATTTCAGCTTTTATATCGCGAAGGTCGCGATTGCCCAATCATTTCGGCTATTTATTTTATCTTTCACTCGCTGTCTTTTATTGCGAGTTGCCCAATCATTTCAACTCTTCATTTTATTTTTACTCGCTGCTTTTTATTGCAAGTCGCCCAATCATTTCGGCTATTTCGTATACATGTGCGGCCTACCTGAAACTAGACACCGATTTCGGCATCAGCACCGCTACAACTGGGATATTGCCAGGAGCGAATCATCATTTGCCTCTGTCGATGTCGATCAAAGGTGGCTTAGCGAACAGGGTTAAGGTCCTGTCAACTAAGGCTTTTAACTTCATGAGCCGTAAGGGTCTCACAAAGGTATTTCTCCCTGCGAGTCGTGAGGATCTCGTAGGTGTTTTTTCTTCTTAGCAATCGTGAGGATTCCTATGTGTGTGTTCTCTTATAAGTCGTAAGGATCTTACAAGAGGGTTTTCTCCTTGCAAGTCGAGAGGACTTACAAGGGTTGTTCACCGTATGGACATATCCCTAGTCACGAGTGGGACTTGGTTAGGGAAATGTTTATTTGCGCCCGTGGATTGTATACAAGGGCCAGTATTGAGTCACTTGTAGGGCAATATTGAAGGTTGTGGGAGTTGCTTAAGAACAGGTTCAGGTCTCTGTAACTTAAGACTTTCAAATCTTATGAGCCGTGAGGGTCACATAAGGGAGTTCTCCTTACGAGTCATGAGGATCTCGCAAGTGTATTTTCTCCTCAGGAATCGTGGGGATCACTAAGTGTGTTGCTCCCTTATGAGTCATAAGGATCTCACGCGGGTGGTTTCTCCTTACAAGGTCGAGAGGACCCTGTAAGTGTCCTTTAACGAGGTTGCGCCCTTTCGGGTTTTCACAAACACTCGCCGATAGTCCTGCTGTTTTTACTCACGGAACCCTTTCGGGTTTTCATCCGTGCCCATTTTGCTTATGGACGTACTGTTCCTTTTTTTTATTCTTCTTATTTTCCCTTTTTTTTTAATGAGGTCGCGCCCTTTCGGGTTTTTCACGAATACTTGCCGGTAGCCCTGCTGTTTTTACTCACGGAGCCCTTTCGGGTTTCCATCCATGCCCATTTTGCTTATGGACATACCGTTTATTTATTTATTTTTTTTTTATTATTTTTTTATCTCTTTTTCTTTATATCGGCTTTGCGATGTTTCAATCCACCGTAGTTTATCGACATCTCGGTCAACAGCTAGTTTTAGGAACTAGTGGTCCGTCATTAGTTTAAGGACATTTCGGTCCGCCGTTAGTTTAAGGACGTTGCGGTCCGTAGTCGCCGTATTCGAGGCGAATCTCTAGTTTACTGACTTTTCGGTCTATGGGGCTTTCTCTATGACTGAGCATGATGCCCCCGGCGTATCCGTCTTTCTCAGAGCGTGCGGTTGTGGCGGGTTGACCTTCCAGTTTTCAGACAGCGCGAACTTTCCCTGTTGGTATCGGTCTTCAACCCAGTTTTTTAAGACGTAGCAATCCTTTATCAGGTGACCTACTGTTTGGTGGTAAGGGCAATAATTAGGATTATTAACATCGCCTGGCTGCAACGGACGTTTTGGACTCGGCAGATTGATGAGTCTGTCGCGCACTGCCAGATCGAACAGTCCCCTTGTTTTATCTTACGAAAACGAGTAAGGACGTTTCAACTTTTCCTGGAGGGGTTGCTGCTTGTTGTTTCGGCAAACAACCGGTCTGGGGCCACTCGATTGCTGTTGAGTATTGGCTACGAGGGCTGTTTTTCCCTTCCCTTTATCCTTTTTGCTCGATCCCTTGTTTGCGGGGCCGAGATTTTTTCCGAGCAGTGTGCGATTACACGGCTGAACGTTATCGCAACTTTTCAATTCTCTCATCTTTGAAATGGATTCCTTTAGGAGAGGGTTGAGGGCAGCTTCTTCGTCAGAGTCGCTTTCGAAGGTGATAATTTGCGATTCCTTGGAGTCGGCTCTGTGACAGTCGGCGGCGGCTCTCTTGCGCTCATCTATCGCATTTTTCTGATGTCTACGAGCTCCACACTTTGTCATGTTGAAGTGTTGCTTTTGAGCGACATACCCTTGCCATTAACACTTAAAGGAGTCGCAATCTTCGGTGGGATGTATGATCTTTTGATGATATAAGCAGAAGTTAGGATGCATCTCTACTTCACCGAGAGTATTTTCTTCAGAGGGTAGTAGCACCATTCCCGCTGACAGGGCTTTAGCGAACCTTTTCCTCGTCTTGAATTTGTTTTTATCCGCAGCGGATGGCTTTTGATTTGACGGGAGTGCCTCGACTCTTTGGTCCAGTCGTCGGTGTTTGGCTCCTTCCAGTATTGCCATCTCACGCTCTTGATTGGCTTTAACTTTCAGACGAATCTCATTCAGGAAGGCATCGATCAACTCGTCTGACGGCCGCGGAATTTTTGTTTTAGGGTCCGCCCTCGGTTTCTCGGCGCAAGGAGCCTCTTTATCATCCGCCGATGAGTGAGAGATCACATGACAAGTTGCCCCCAGTACGTCCGTCTTCTTTGGAGTGTGCGGCTGTGGTGGGTCTACCTTCCACTTTTCAGACAGCGCAAACTTGCCTTGTAGGTACTGATCCTCGATCCATCCCTTGAAGACGAAACAATCCTCGATCGGGTGACTTACCGTTTGGTGGTAAGGGCAGTAATCGGGATTATTGAGATCGCCTGGCTGCAACGGACGTTTTGGATTCGGTAGATTGATGAGTCTGTTGCGTACTGCCAGTTCAAACAGTCTTCTCGTTTTATTCTGAAGAAACGAGTAAGGACGTCCTAGTCTCTCCTCGAGGGACGGGCGTGGATGCGCGTTATTTTATCGAACGGCCGGCTTTGAGTTGCTCGACTGTTGTTGAGCATTGGCAACGACAGTCGCTTTCCCTTTTTCTTTCTCATTTCGAGAGTCTGGTTTTGGAGGAGACGGTCTGTGGCCCATCTGGTCCATTTGGGCTAATTTGTCGATCAATGCTTGGAAGGTGGTCGGCCTGAAGTACATCATGAATTATAAGATGGTCGCTTGCGGATCGAGAATGCCCACGAACATGCCTACCATAGGTGCCTCTTCTATGCGTTGTTCGCCTTTCGACCATAGGTTCCGCCATCGTGTTGCGTATTGGACCCATGTTTCGCCTGGCCTTATCCTGGCATTTATCAGTGCTGTTATCGGGGTGTGTCCACTAGCACTCGCGAATCTTTGTGTAAACAGTAGCTCCATCTCCGCAAATGTTTTGACAGAGTCGTTAGGTAGCTCCGAATACCATTCAAAGGCTGTTTCTGCTAAGCTGCCAACGAATTGGCGAAGCAACAATTTGTCATCGCCTCCAGTATTGCCGCACAAGGCCCTAAATTGAGCGACATGTTGATGCGGATTCCCTGTCCCTTTATATACGTGGAATTTAGGGATCGTATATCCCGGCGGGTAACTGATTAACCAGCTTGGATAGGGTCGTCCGGTTCTAACAGTTTACCCAGCCGCTTCACTCGCCTGATGAGCTCGTATTTGCTGAGCTATATAGTAATCCAGTGCAGCCTTGGAAATGGTTTCTTCCTTGGCCGCTGAAAGAGCCGGAGGTGGATTAGATGTCTCCCCTCTATCGTCTCCAACAATGATCGGAGGGTCTTCAGCTGGAGGGTCCGGGTGTAACATCATCCCTACTATATCTTGGAAGAGGAGCGCCATTTGTTTTATGTTGGCAGCTTGTTCTGCCGTCTCTTTGTCCTTCTTTTCGAGAACTCTGCGCAGATAGTCAGTGTCGGTTTCCTGCTCCTGTCGCTGATCCGAGGACGCTTCTGAGTTTTCTTTTGGCTCGGTAAGTGCAGCCATCACAGTCATCATTTCCTGAAGCTTCTGTTGCTGCTCCTGAGTTTTTGTCACGGATCGGGTGAGCGGTCGGTGACCCGTCAAAGCACGGCTTTCCTCCTTTCCGGAAGCCATATAAACAGTGTGCACTACTATGCCCCCAGACTTGGGGCGTTTGCGGTCAACGCTTGTACGGTTCGCCATGTTCATGGGGCTTTTTGCGGCCTCCTTTTCCTTTGAGGGATTGGAGATGAGGGGGTCATTGCAGTGGGCACCTAAGTAGCTGTTGCTTTTTGTGGCTTGACGGAGTAATCCTTCTCCTACCGCACCTTCATCTTTTTCTGTCGGTGGAGATAGTTTTCATCAATCACCGACTCTTGGACCCGTCGCCAGACTTTGTAAATTTTAGAGGACGTCCGTTGAAAGGGCTGCTCTAGCTTCTTCTCTGGAGTATTTTTCACAGATGAAGGAGTTCATTTCAACACCGCAGTAGGAGAGTTTCTGCGTACCGTGTTTAGCAATTCAAAGCTATTCCCGGTTGGAACAGCAGCATCGATCCCCATCGTTGGAGCTGGCGGAGTTATCCCAGAGGGGGAGTTGCCCCCAGCCTTCCTCACTCGGCGCCAGTGGCGACGTCGAGTATGTCGTGCGGATGGGATCACCTCCGTTGTTGGATAAGCTTCTTCATGCCCCCTCTGAGCAGGGGAATCAGATTTGAGGACCTCGCCTGGAGAAGCAACCGGAATGGCCAGCCTTGTAAAAACTGACTTCTTAGAAGGAGGAGCATTTCCAATGATTTCGTCCGCTTGAGGATAGCTATCCACTTTGGGATGGCAGCTTCGGGTATCGCGGGTTTGCAGATGTTCTGGCCCAGTCTGTTGAAAACTGAGGTATTGAAGCTGGGCGACCCGTTGAGAGGGGTCGCGGCAGTGGCAAGCCGATCACAGACTGACTTCTTTGGGGCTTCTTGCAACGTCATTATGGCATTGAAGCTCAACGGTGGGAGCATGGTCCTGAAGAATAATCCAGTGGTGGCCTGAGTTACCTGCTCCACTGGCATCTTGAAAAGAGAGGCCGCTTGGGGCCCGTAAGTCACTCCTTCAGCAAGGACGGAGCGAGAGTTGCAGTTGCAAGCAGTGCAGTTTGAAGCCATTGATCTTCTGTTTTCTGCACGGAGCAAGACACCAAATCTTAGTACCTCGAATCCACAGGCAACCATAGCAAACCGCGATTCGTTCGCGAATACGACACACGAAGTGTGGAGTGGAAAGAGGAAAAGGTCCCACCGGGCGTGCCAGAATCTGTTCTCCTCCGAATGGCGGCCACGACGCTAGGACGTCTTACCTGAGATTCGGGACAGATGCTAAATGGTTTTACCCGTCCACCTCTCTGAAGATGCCAAGTTGATTTATGGCACCGTGTATCGGAGGTTTAGACGGATGCGGCCGATGTAGCAGACTTCGTCAGATTCCCCCTCGCTTGAGGGGTTTTTGATTGTGGGGACGCTCTTCCCTGCAGGCGCAAGCCCCTGCAGTTAATTACGCTACCGCATCGCGGTAACAACTTTCTCCTTCTCCAGAATTTCACTTCGTGTCGTGGGTGTTTGTTTTGTTTGTGGTTGCCCGTGGATTGTATACGGAGACTATTTATTTCGTCGCCCGTAGGACGTGGATTAGTCCAAATCCGTATTTACTTATATTTAGGTTTGGTGTATTAGTTTAAGGATACGTTAGCCATATTGAGGCTAAGATCAACTTAAACATTCGTTAAGGATACGTTAGTCCTGTTTGAGACTAAGATCGACTTAGCGGAAAGAGTATTTGGGGCTCTAATTAAGGACGTAATGGTCCGTTTAATATATGGCCGTCGGGACCCGTCACCTCTCTGACGACGTTGAAGGATTACAACGATAGGTGTTAGAGGAGTTCGGAGATGTACCCTTGAACCAAAGTTGATTGGGGGTCTTATAGTCCAATTTGGGACTAAAGTCTGTTTGAATGTTTAAGGATACGTTAACCATATTTGAGGCTAAGATCAACTTAAACGGGATCATTTAGATCCGACAAAAGAGCATTTAGGAGCTCTATTGTTCCAGTTTAGGGACGTAGTGGTCCATATGTAGTTTAAGGACATTGCGGTCCATTGCCAGTTTAGGGACATGGGGGTCCATATTCCAGTTTAGGGACATGGTGGTCCATAGGGAGTTTAAGGACGTTGTGGTCCATTGCCAGTTTAGGGACATGGTGGTCCATAGGTAGTTTAAGGACGCTTAAGTCCGTGGATTTAAGGACCCCACAGTCCATGTTTTAGTTTAAGGACGCATAAGTACACGGCTTTAAGGATCCCACAATCCGTGTTTTAGTTTAAGGATGCATAAGTCCGCGGGTTTAAGGATCCCACAATCCGTGTTTTAGTTTAAGGACGCATAAGTCCGCGGGTTTAAGGACCCCACAATCCGTGTTTTAGTTTAAGAACGCTTAAGTCCGTGGGTTTAAGGACCCCACAGTCCGTCTTTTAGTTTAAGGACGCATAAGTCCATGAGTTTAAGGACCCCACAGTCCGTGTTGATATGTGGTTGTCGGGACCCGTCACCTCTCTGACGTCGTTGAAGGATTACAACGATAGGAGTCAAAGGAGTTCGGAGATGTACCCTCGAACCGGTTGTAAATTTGATTTAAGAGAGCAGTTGTGCTCAGTCAATTTAATTTGAGGACTTACGGCCATGATTGAGCTAAGTCCAGTTTATTTCTCATTTTTGGCCTATTAGACCTGTGCTAGGGCTTTGCCCATGTTTGATAATGCATAACATTATTCTTGGTCTTTGTTGGACCTTTATATAAACTCTGCCCCTTTAAATGATGCACAGCATCTATGCTGGTCTGACAGACCCTTTTTTGTTTGGGCTCTGCCCGTTTAGAAATGATGCAGAGCATCAATTTTGGTCTCACAGACCCTTTTTTGTTTGGGCTCTGCCCTTTTAGAAATGATGCAGAGCATCAATTTTGATCTGACAGACCCTTTTTTGTTTGGGCTCTGCCCTTTTAGAAATGACGCAGAGCATCAATTTTGTTTGGGCTCTGCCCTTTTATTGCATTGCAATTAATTTGGCCTGTTAGGCCTTTTTTAATTGGGCCTGGCCCTTCTGTAAATAATGCTTTGCATTTGTCAGGCGCTTTGCGCCAATTACTGAGCGCAAGCGCTTGCGGTGATGACACGTGTCACGCGAGCGCAGTGCGCTGCGTCAGTGCGCTGCGCTTGCGTTGCTGACATGTGGCGTGCTCTGATGAGTTGCGCCAATTTCAGAGAGCAAAGCTCTATTTCAAAAACGCATAGCGCAAATGGTTCAGATGCTGACACGTGACGCTCTCTGGTGGCTTGCGCCAACCCAAGAGTGCAACAGTGCAGTTTTACAAGTGCAAGGCACTATTAACTTGAGAATCTTTTAGATTCCAGAACCAATGGTTCATAACAAAGTGCAAAGCACTGTTTAATTTCTTGATCTAATTTAGATCAAAGAAAACAAGTTTCTCTTGTTTTTTCTTATTTCAGGGAACCAGTGGTTCATAAAAAAGTGCAAAGCACTTATTATTGTTTATTTTTCTTCTTATTGAAGATCATTGATCTTGTTCTCAGATCAATGATCTGTTCATAAGAGAATTTTCTCTTTTTTCTAAAGATTTTTACCTTTTTTGTTCTTGAGAAATTCTCTCCAATTCTTCAGAGTTCTCAATGATGATGTTGATTTCTCACAATGTTGATGCCTTTGATTTGAGGTCTAAGGGCCTTTATATAGTACCCATAAATTTGTTAAAGAGATCTTTCTCTGAGTGATTTGGGGAATTTTCCCCACCGTTGGATCTTTGATCCAAGGGCTTCTGTTTTACAGAAGGCAATCTTCTTGTTTTAACAAGAACAGAAAAATCTTGCTAGAATTTAATTCTGTTTGGCGCAAACGCCCTAGCGCGTGACACGTGTCAAGCAGCGCACAGCGCAGCGCAACTGCGCTGACACATGTCGCACAACGCAAAGCGCAGCGCATCTGCGCTGACACGTGTCGCGCAGCGCAAATGCTCTAGCGCATCTGCGCTGACACGTGTCGCGCAGCGCAACTGCGCTGACACGTGTCGCGCAGCGCAAAGCGCAGCGCAACTGCGCTGACACGTGTCGTGCAGCGCAATGCTTGCGCAACTGAAGCGTTGCTTCCTTTAATTTTTGTTTTAAAATAGAGCCTTGCTCTGATTGGGTGCGCTGCCTTGGGTGCTGCGCTGACGTATCAGCTTCTGACACGTGGCGCGTTGCGCGCAGCGCACGGAATCTGAAGCGTTGCTTCAAAATTTTGAATTTTGAAATTCAAACAGAGCTTTGCTCTGATTGGGGGAAACATCTACCGTGCAGACAGATGACCCAGCTGTTCCTGAGATTGACGGGATGTCGCCTCCAGAGTTTATAGGCTGAAACTACTGGAGCTTTCAGACAGAGATGTGACAGAAGATAGCTAGTCCATCTTGAATAGAGTGACTGAGATGATTCGTCTGATCTGATGCACCGATGCAGGCTCAATTAAGTTGAAGAATCCCAGTTTGAAGGATCTTACTCAGATCTAGAGTAAATCGATCAAGAGAGGACATTGTTTGTTGGATTCTCCGATGTGAGATCAGTAAGTTGACCAGCTTCGGATAAAAGGACCTCACCCATATGCACAGTGAGTTGATCGAGAACGGACGAATGAAACGTATACCTCCCATGATTGGGACGAGTTCCCGAGAACGTGTTTGGCTAGATATCTTCCACAGAGTGGTGAAGATACCCGAGTTCGTATTTCGAGTCCTTGTGAGAGACTCCGGATTGACTGTAGCCGAGGGCAAATTGTAGCACTTAGCCTTCAAGTTATGACATCGGAGTGGATGATGATGAAGACAGGTTAGACCATAGGTTCGTGCGCGATATTAACGAGCTGTTGTTACTCCCCGTTGATGCAAGATGATTGATATGTATGCAGAGGCGTTGGATACGGCCAAATTCTAGAGGAAAGTCGTGTTGAAGACGCAGCTGTTCAGATGAGAAAAAGAGTTAAGCAAGAGTGCCAACCTCCGTAAAGTTCGGCATAGATGAGATCGGAAGAGACCTTAAGTACGTTCTTTCTAGGATACCGCAGCGATAAAGATTTGCACCCAGGATCAGTTGTATCACGCGTAGTCAGAGGGCCAGATGCCGCCATCAGTAACGTGCCATTTTGTGAGTAGTCATGTTAATTGGCCAAGAGAAGATCAGCGGAGTGCCAGAGCGGAATTTTTTCCGTCGTTGCACCTGACCAGGCCGACGAGCAGAAAGATTGTCGAACTGGAGATCCACATAGACAATAAGAATCCTGAAACAGAGGACGCCAGACCGTGAGCAGAAGGCAAGCGGATGTTCTTTATCTGCCAGCTTTGGGCACACCGGCATATTTTCGATATTGAAGGAGGTGTACCTCAATGTCATTTATTGCGATTTGCATTTTTTGGTCCGAGTATCACACTTTTATCGCTTGGATTTTGAGTTTCGATGATTGGGTTTCGTGATATTTTTTTTCGTGCACCATGGCTGCACCTATTGGGTTTATGTTTTATACACCGTTACATTGGATATTTTGATTTGTGCACAGTTGTTGCACTTGATATCGATTTTGTGCATTTGATTGCACGTAATTATGATTCTATGTATTTCATTACAGTCGATTTGATTTCGTCTATATTGTATGCACTTGACTTGATTTATGCACTCGGTATAGCTCGCATGTGCTTGTAGTGCGTTGATACGGATTTTGTGCACGCAGTTGCACACGTTCATGATTTTATACATCTTGGCACGCTCAGTGTTGTTTTGTGCGCATTTGAGACATTGATGGGTTTTTGGGCACCAGATTTATATTTTCATGCATTCACTGCACTAGATGTTTTGTGCGGACCTGACGCACTCGATTTAGATTTTCACGCACACTGGGCGCTTGTGATGTGATTTTGTGCACACCAGGTGTGCTTGATTGTGATTTTTTATTCATGCATGTTAGTTGCACTTGGTTGAGATTTTTGTGCACTCTAGATGCACTTGATGTTGTTGTCTTGCACACCCGTTGCACTTGACAGACGCTTTCGTGCATACCTGTTGCACTTAGTTTTGCTTTTGAGCACATTCGTGGCACCTGTATTTGACTTGGTTTTCCGTGCGCACCAGACGCACGCGATATTGGATACGCCTTTTGAGGCTGATTTTACTCATGTGCATCGTATTTTCATGATCATTACTATATTATATACTAGCTGAGCAGGTCTGATCTGAGGACGGTACCTGAGTACTTGTGCATGCAGAAAAGTTTACCAAGAGGTTTTAAAAAAGAAACTATAGTCTCGCTATTTCTACGTATCTGTGAGTGACACGAACTTTTACAAAGGAAAACCTTTTGGGATATTTCAAAAAAAATGGAATGTATATTTTGAGCAAAACACATATGAACGTATATTTACTACTTTAAAAATGAGCGTCTGCTACTTGTGCCGTGAGTTACGCATCACACGGCGATTCGGAAAAGATTTTTTATGTGTTTTATTCAGATTTTAGAGGATTTTACGAGGATGCGTACTATATACATATTATGATTTTTACTATGGTATATTTGGATTTCATTAGTGGATTTCAAGATTTGTATTTCCATTATAACTCCAATGATTTCATGACGGTTGACGGAGTTCGATTTTGAGTTTCGCATTTGTTTCATGCGCACTCGATGCCCTATGGTATTTCTGTGTATTCCATGATTTCGGAGCCCCGTTGATTTGAACTGATTATTGAAATGTTTTAGTATTTGGGGGTTTAAATTTAAATTCGGGGACCGAATTTATTTAAGGGGGGAAGATTGTAACATTTCAGAAAATAAAATATTATTTTTGGGAATTTAAATAATTAAAATAATGAATTTTATGGATATTATAAAAAGTATGGAAATTGGTTAAAGGATATGGTATAATTATATACCGATAATTTGGAAAATATTTGAAAAATTAATATAATTATTGATTTTGAAGGTGTTAAGTTGATCTGGATATTTTATAAATATTTATACAATTATTTGTATAAGAGTTTATTACTAAACTCGATTAATACTTCACTAATTATGCATTAACCTCGTTTATGACATGCAACATGTAATGTTTGCAACACTTGTGTCATTTTTTTTGTTTTGGAAACCATGGCTTCATTTGTCATTTTAATTGTTATTGTTTTTGTTTAAAAGAAAAGATAAAAGAAAAAGAATTTATGAGATATTTGCATGAGGGGGGGACATGGAGGTATGGGCTGGGAAAGGGAGAGGGGGAGAGAGGGGTTAACTTCACACCTTGGCTTATACTCTCTTCACTTAATTCATCTTCATCTTCTCCTCCTCCTTCCTTCACCTCCTTTACCTCTATGCACCACCCCACAAACCACCACAAAACCTTATACTCTCTTCATAAATTTTATGCACAAGCTCCCTTAAAACCCTATGGATCTATCAAGTGAAGATTTTGAGCACTTTGGGCAACTCAAGAAATTTCTTGAGTTGCCACATGAGGTATAATTCTAGACTTTTGGTTAAGTTATTAGTGTTTAGTATATCCTTTTGTAGTTAGAGATAAACCGATATGGTTTGGTGATGTTAGAATTTTCCTAAATGAGGGTTAGGGCTTTCTATGAATTTTGAAGGTGTATTTGAGGTGTAGTGAGTGTTTTACATGACCTTAGTGAATGTTTACTGGCCTAGACCAGAGAATAGAAACCAATACACGATCTTATAATTTTCCCGTGTCAGTTTTTTGGAGTTTTGAGGATTTACAGGAAATCTGGAGCAATTTGAGATATTATTAAGAAAATCAAATAACTATATTGACCTAGTTAGACCACTAGGAGACCACCACAAAAGAACGAGACCAAAATACCAAAATTTTGCTGGCGACACCCGTTACTGTAGCACTTCTCGCTCGCCAAATTTTGGAGTGCGGTGTTGGGTTTTGTCCTGTAGCTCATATTCCTCATAACCTAGCCCCTGTATTGTTAGTTTAGTCCCTATATACTTGAGCAAAAATCTGGGAGTGATTTCCTCAGTTGCCGTATTATGTTTTTCGATATTTGAATTCTTGGTTTTGATATTTGAAATTGGATTAGGTCGTTGGACGTTTATACGTCAACGACGAGGGTTATTTGGTTTTTCTTGCATGCGTAAGCTATAGGTTCTAACCTATAAGCAATTTGTGTGCCGTATCGGTTTTCGGACTTGGTTTTAATAACGTTACGATATGTGTTGATTGTAGGTACCTTCGCGTGGACTTCCGAGACGACGAAGCACATCGACTTCGACTAAGCGAGGAGATTGGCAGGTTAGTAGATTTATATTTACGGGAGAAGTCGGGTGGATGGCGTATAGCACCCCCGCAACTATAATGATGAATGGCCGATATATAAGTTATATTTTAGAGAACCTATGAATGATCTTACGGATATGATCAAAAGAGTGAGTATGAGACGATATGATTAATGCAAGATGACGTGAATTCAGATGTCAATATAATGAGATGAGATGATATGAGCGGATATGCTTGATATAAGGATGTGAGGCGGTATAGATTCACAAATACACGTTCCAAGTTATATAATGAGATTAATATAGCAATGACATGAGATTAATGATATATATATAATGAGATTAATAGTGATGAGATGAGATTGATAGTGTGTTGATTTGAGATCGATATCGATATGATACGAGATCGATGTAAATACGATGTGAGATTGAGATAGAGATGTGATGAGATCGATAAGATAGGATGTACGAGACCATAGATCCGTACCCTTATCGATGTATAGGACGACAGATCCTTAATCTAGATTGATGCCACCGTACGCGATGATGATATACCGGATGAATAATCCGCGCTCGTGATTTGAGGATGATAATCGAGAATATTGCCATAACGGATACTATGAGGCTGGATCGCCGACGTAAAGATGTCACCTAAACTATACTTATTTCCAAAACTGACGAATCGTATGCATCTTTTAAACGGTAATCTCAAGGGTCGCTACGGATTTTAAAATGGTGTCTTTTCCTTAAAACACCGTAACCCCCATTTTCAAAACTACGATTCGCATCTTTTAAAACTGACCGTATGGTTCATTGTATACCTTATTATAGTTCATGTTTATGTTGGATTATCCCTCATGTGATACGTATCATGTTTTCGATAGTTATATGATATCAGCTGCTAGTACACCTGCACAATTACCAATGATGCGCATGTTACACTTGCACAGATTTGCCGGCTCACACACATTCATCATCGGTAATTGACATACCACTTGCACAGTAGAACTGCCATATCATGATATTATTCATAATCGTAAAGTACATTCATTGATCAGTACTATCACTTGACCTACTGCATGATATACTTGATAATGCTCATATTTATGTTCTATGTTTGCATACATCGTACTTTATGGTTATATGCATCGAGATGCTGTTTTCATGAGATTTCTGGATTTGAGAACCGTAGTTATATTTCAAAGGAAATTATGAATTTTTTTAAAAACGCGGTTTCTCGTGATGTGATTTCGAGGCGTTTACCATGAGTTTTCTCGGTTCTGAGCTTATTTTCGAGACCCGATTCGAGTAGTTGGATGAACCGTCTGCGGGTAATTGGTGGCCCCGGTAAGATACCCTGGGGCAAGAAGATCGTAGGGATGACGATGAGCCTGGCATGGGGAGCACTGCCTACCGGTGATAGTTTGGCTCGAAGGATACCAACTTTGGTCGTGAGATCTGATGGATATAGGCCGATCCATACTGACGGAGCCTATGGGCCGATCCGAACTGACGGAGCCCGAGATATGAGGATTTATGTGTCGATGCTGGACACGAGTTTCATGATGATTCAAGTGTCGATGTTGGACACCCAGGTTCTAAGATATTGATTGAGTCATTGATAGACACACGTGGATGATATCCACATGCATATAGGCATATGATTTCAAATGTTTATTTGTTTATGTCATTGCATTGACTCTATTGTTGACATATATGCATACATGGTCACCCTAGATATCATAGTATTACCTTCATAATATAGTATGACCTAGGAATCGTTGTTTATTCGATTTTTACCTGCTGATGTTTTCTACTCACGAGTTGGCAACTCACCCCAATTGTGCCACAGTTTTCTTGCAGGTTTGACCGCTTGGATCAGTAGCGGTATCGCTGGCACACAGTTTCTTTTAGGGTGTTTTCTTTGGTAGGTGGGACACATTGGATCATGCCCACTCTTGTACTTATTATTTCTATTGTAACTAGATAAACTCCATCAATCAGAAACTAGATTTTGTATATTGCGAGACTTAGAGCGATGGGTGTATGTTCACTTCTTTGTGTTGTTGATATCTTGATTTATTCATTTATTCTTTCTGTATTGGTTTTTGCCATTGGGCGTTGTATATATGTTTATTGCGTGGTTGTGATTCCGCCAATTGGCGAAGAGCTAGCTCCCGCTTGGGGATGCCTATATATTGCATGTGTGGGGTTTTGAATTAAAATATACAAGGAAGGTGCTGCCCAAATTTTTAAAGGAAGAAAAATGTTTTCAACTTTAGTATATATTTCACTTGCATTTTCATATATCATTATCTATGCATTTAAAGAAAACTTAATTTCATTATAACTTTATTTCAAAATTGCACCTCCACTATTTTCCGCAAAAAGGTTTAGATTTCTGAGTTTCGGCTTACTTGAATTATGTTACGCTTTTAGACGTTGCGTGATTCTCGTGCCAGTCACGTGCCAAATTCCGGGACATGACAATTAAGTTCATGTCAATATTAAATATTCGTGTTAAGTGTTCATGTATTCATGTCAAGTTATATTCATGGTTCGAGTCAAATCAAGTCAAGTATACATGTTTGAATTTGATGTTTGAATTCGAGTATTCATGTTCTTGATCAAGTATTCGTGTTTGATTTTGGATTCAGGTTTGAGGTTGGACTCAGACTGAGTCAGACAATTGTACCGATTTAACTCTGGAATTCTTAGGTTCGGAAGTCATCGACAACTGTTGCACATGGATGGCCGGATTTGTGTCTTTTTCCAAGACAATTGCAATTGATAACTCATGTTAAGTTTTCTAACCTGAATAGGCAAGCACTCACTTTCTCCGGCTCCCTGGGGCTCAAGAGAATTGATCCCGCTTAAACCTATATTTACTAGAATCTTTAAATATTGTTTTGCATATCTTGAGAGGGTTTTATGAAAAATATATATGTGGATTAAAAATAAAATCTCGATGGTGATTTGTATTACTTACGATTTTCATGAGCATGTGTTATAAGTATTGGGGTATTTTGATGATAATTACTTAGCTTTCAAAAGTTTGTGGTATTTTAGTGAAAAATAGTCTTTTTAGTAACTTGATGATATTTTATTGACATTTTTTTATCTTTCATTTTTATAAAAATATAGTTTCATAATATAATGAAAATACGGATTTATAATTTTATATAATTTTTAATTTTTAGAAAAATTAGTTTTATTTAGAAAATTCGTTTTTCTTAAAAACCTTATTTATATTCTTTCGAGATTGAATACTCTGTGAGGAGTGCTGCATCTCGCTCTATTATCCCCGGGATATGCGATAATCTACATCATCCATTAGCGGGTCCTCTAACAAGGGTTGTAGATGCATAATTGCAAAGCAATATGAAATATTGTTTAAAAGAAACCTGGTTTTAAAGTCTGTGGTATTTTATTTTAAAGATTTTACTTCAAACACTTGTACATACTGTAAGTCTACGGCAGCGCCCCAACCGTCAATCTAAGGCCAAATGCGGAATAAAAACTTTTCAAAATGGCGCTAACGTAACCCTAAAACCCGGATCGTGCCATTAACCGTAAACTAGTAAACAGTAAAAGAGTTTGGAGAGATTATACCAATCGATTCGTGTACTTCGGTCTTCAATCTCTGCGCCAAACTCCTCGCGGCTGCCCTAACGAAGTTTGCTCTCCGATCTCGCTCGTCGAAGTGGCTCCACGTCGAGGATTCTTTATACGGGCACCCGCTTCAAACCGAAGCAACTTGGACATCAAGTCTGCCAAAAGAGATGACCAAGATGAAGTAGAGACAGTGTGTGATTATTTTGTTTCAATACACTCTAGCATTCTCAACACATGAGAGGGATAGAGTGGAGGTTGAAGATGATGCCAATGATGGAAGTTATGAAGCTTAAGAGAAAGAAAACTAGTGAGCAAAAACCAACACCCAAAACAAATGAGATGGCTGCGCTATTTTGAGTGAGTGAGTGTTTTGATATATTGTGTCGTGTTAATGAAGCTCACACACTCAAAAAATATCTCTACACTCACACACTCACATAAATATCAAGGGCTCACTTGAAAATATCTTAGCCATGACAAAACCATGTCATGCCAAGAATGAGCCACAAATTCCACCACATTAAACATTTAATCTAAATGTTTAAATCAAGAAAAGAACATGGCATCAACTAAAGTAATCTTGTAATAGAATTACAAGAATACCCCTTATCCGTATATACATACCTGCATCCGTATTCCGACTGAATACGAATACAACGAGACAAAAATAATCCAACCAATCTAATACTAGGACCCGGCTTAAACCAAAGCCCACTAGTATGATCCGTGCATGAGTGCACGTATATGATCGAACCCTGCCATAAAACCATACGGACTCTACAACGTTTCGCCCGAACTTGGGAAACTTTCTGTGGGGAAGTCTAAAGACTCGTCAATACGCTGGCAGTAGGTTTAACCACAAGCACGTCAGTGGCACTAGCTGTACGTAACGGCTGCCCAGGTATTTAGCAAAAGGAAGGCCGATGAGCGAACTCATCCTGAAACCCTACTGAGCCTGTCAGCGACAATATCCGTACAGTCCGGTCCGTTCATCTATGAGTATCACATATCGGGCCTAGGGGCTGGTAAACGTCAGACCCCTAATAGCGGTATAAGTTGTGTCTGAGTGTAGCCCACAACACCCTGAGAAACTACTGGAATACCTACCAGTAAATCTCGCTTGCCCTGGCCAGAGACTTTGTGTAATGGCTCTCCAGACACAGCGTGATCTCACCCCCAATACCGGGAGAGGCGAATCCCCTACCGATCCGCTCACTGCCTCCATGTGGCTCGGACTGTACCCAACTAAAACCTGTTTGCACGACTCCTTTGAGCCGTGGTAGAGTAGTAATCAAAGAACAGTGGGAACTCACACGAGACAAATGACGATCTCAGGTCGATAGACTAACCTGTACACATGTCACCAGGGAACTGCTATCTGACGATACGTATAATACTAACTAGCATGTTCCTGACGAGTCCGTCCGGTGTACTCATAACCCAATAAGCACCTGTATACGTCTTAGGTGAACCAACTGACACCAATGGCTTATGAGACCGGCCATCGCCCCTCGTCGGGGTCTCGATCCGTATACACTAGTCTACTCTGGAGTATCGATGCCCCGTCTCGAAACTCTCTCGACTAGGGACCATTTAAAGATGTGCTTATAAACCCCAGCTCCCACGTTTATGATAGCCATCATACTGCTGGCAGTCAAGAAAGAATCCAAAGAGCTTTATCAACGTGTAATAGTGATCTGTAATGTCACCTAAAGCATGTACACGATGATAAAGACAAACCATATAGCATACTATCATCTCGAGTAAGACTGTCCTACCGGTATAGGTCCTCCCTCAATCATTGCAATCACGTGCCTGCGATCCAATAATTGACTTTGAGGGCACTATATCCAATACATACAAATAGGTATCGTGCTATGAAACCAAAGTGTTCGTGTGGGGTAGGTCGTTACCCCCATGAAGTTTTTCCTAAAGGTATTGTTTTTACGAAACTAAAAGAAATGATATTAAAGTTCAAGGTATTTTAATGAAAAAGTTAAATTATGGTTGTTTCACATGAGATTTAGGTTAAACTTGATTCTAACCATTGGTATTTAAGGTTGCAAGTATCATGTACAAAATTAGGTTGATCAAAGTATAAAGGAGAAGGAGTTTTTAGGGTTTAGGAAAAGGATATCGGTAATAACTCCACTTACCGATATAAGTTTTAAAATTGAATTTCAATGGAGAGAAAGAGAGTTTGGGAGGGACTTACGGTTTGAAAAACTTAAGAAGAGGGTGAGGAAGGGAAGAGAGTCGTCGTGGCATCACAGGAGCTTCGAAATCGACTTCGATTTTCGACAGAAGAAACTTGCTTGCTAACTCCATTTTACTCCACTTGCACTTAGGAACTTTTGAGAGAGTTTTTGCTAGAATTTTCAGAATGGTGAAGAGGTAGGGCATAGGGTGGTATTTATAGTGGAGAATTAGGATTTGGGAATTAAAAATGTGGATTAATAAGCATTAAAATAATGTTAAATGGTGAAATGAAAGGTTTATGTTCAGAGAAATCAAATAGTGCAGAGGAGTTGAGAGGAGTTGAAGAGTCATGTGTGCAAAGCACGGAGGATTTTGGCCCCATCATGACCATCCCCGCTGTCCTATTGATCAATTTGGCCGATCAAATCTCGAGCTTTGTCCTCGAGATTCGTGCCATGTGGGTTATTTTGTGTGCACACCATTTTGCACATGTTTGATTTTTCTGAACTTTTTATTTCCCATGTATTGTACGTGCAACCTTTTGGGCTTTCAAAAAATTAAAAAGAAAAATCAGAAAAATAATTGTGTCTGATGGGAATCGAACACACAGGCTACGTCACAGCAGTGCAAAGGCTTTACCGGTGAGCTACAAGTTGCTTCTTGTTTTTATTTAACAAAAGTGACTTATAATTCATACGCAGGCTGTCAAACTCATTTCTTTATATTAACAGAAGAATTTCCGTACAGAAATTTCAGAGTCGTTACATCTTAAAAGAGTGCATGCTGAGTGTTCTCTCTCTCTCTCTCTCTCTCTCTCTCTCTGCTTACAACGACCCATGACTTACCTTAAACTAAAACTCATGAACTAAATTAACCGAACCTTCTTACACACTTTATTTTTGGATTGTCATGATTCACAACAAAGTCTTATATTTCTCTGCTACTCCTATTTTCCCTTGCTTTTCTCTAGAACACTCCATATCATTACAATAATCCATATTGCTTGGAACGACCATCGTATAGTTACATACGAATTTGAAAAAGTTACTTCAGTCGAGGATGGCCAGTGGTTATGAAGAAATTGAATCGGATTATTCGGTTTTCTCTTCCCTTTACCTTCTCTCAGGTTGCGAGAGCTCCTTATATTAAGAGAGTACACCTATTACGCTTATTGGATAGTCTTCTTCCAAACCTTGGGCCAGTGTCGAAGGTAGGGAAAGAAGAAAACCAATTAGCCTAAGTGCGATGTGCAGAAGGTAAGATGTAGAGACTTATAAAAGGATTGGAGTGAGAGCAAAGAAAATTGCGACTACTGTCATGAATCTGGATAATGGAAGAGGCATTATTAAGAATACCAGGCCACCCTAATTGAAACATTTTCATATTTCAGATTTTCTATATACTTATAAATGAGAACTGTTTTCCCAATTAATTTTGACTCCATGGTTTATAGTTACCGGATTTGAATCTCACATCCGTACATCGTTAAAGATACCGAGTAGGAGTAGAATATTGGAAAATGAGTGATTTGATTCTCAATATCGGAAATCGTTGCAATTGGTGATATTGGATTAAATCACCTGGCTTTATCTAACGGCAAATATTTGGTTTCGAATAACCGTTATTATGCACCAATTTTTAAAATGATATATCTGTATCTTTATTTTATAAAGTGAGATATAAATTTTGAAAATTGTGTTCCAAACATTTACCTTTATCAGTTGAGAATAAGATAAGGTGTATTGAATAACGGTATAAGACATTCTTGACCAAGATATAGTTATCAACTTACAACACACAGAATTTGAGTTATTATACTCTTGGGACTTATACACGGTAATGTATGGTGTCCAGTGTCCTTTGGGACAAAGGGTTAGTAATCTTATTTCATTCAGTTTACCTATAAGCTCTATGTTTTTAAACACGCATTCGTTGAAATATAAGGTCCAAAGATTTTGAGAAGTTTATAGGTATAAGAATAAAGTAGAGAACTATGCGTTAGAAGTATCAAGATTCTTCGAAGTGATCGAAGATATAGATACTCATGCTAGGTATTCCATCATAGTAATATTGAGAACTTGATTCTCTTTCAGATTACTCATCCGTGGGTGCGCTCCTTGATAAATAATGTTGTATTGTCTTTTTTCCATTTTGTAATATGCACTGGAAACAGCTGCATAATATTTGAATTTGGTTCCATCTAAATTAGTGCTTTTGATTCTATATGGATATAGATTGGATGCGCATCTTGAAGTTATTAAGATATGCAGTTATCCGGCTTCTGTTTAAAAGCAAAATCCAGACAAACTCAAGGCACGCTTCGGTAATGGCTGCTTGTGATTATCCCAAGCATTTGCTAGGGTTTTGTTTCTACCATTTTCAAGATCAAAAGTTATATTGTTCTTGACTCGCCACCTTTTTATAACAGGAATCTTTTTGCAAAAAAAACTAGTGGGAGTATGGTAGAACTGGAAGTGATTCCAGAACCACAAACGGTTACCGAAAATTTAGTAGAATCTAAGAATTCAATTGGACTTAACAAACCATTAGCCACTCCGCAGATTTAGTAGGCGGCCTCGGCTACGCGAGAGATACTTCGGTTTTCTCGTAGACGGTGATAGGGAGGTCAGTATCATGGTTATGATGGCCCTACTAGTTATCAGGTCATAGGAAGTGGTGATTTCCAGATTACCAGATGCTTTATATTCAAGTTGGACTCCACGCACTTTAGAAAATATTGGATTTTGAACTTTGCTGGGTGCTCCTGAAGGAGTAAAACCCATTAGGAGTAAGTAGATCTTTCAAAATCTGTGCAGGTGGAAAGGTATTAACCTAATAAGGCTAAACTTGCTATAAATATTCTCATCAAATACCCGTCATAGATTGTGATGAGACTTTTACTTCAGTGTCTACACTAAAGTCCATACGGATATGACTTGCCACTGTTACTATTCATGACTGTGATATCTGGAAGGTGGATGACTATAACAGCTTTCCAAATGTGAATTTGGAAGTGCACATGTATATGACTCTACCAGAGGGTTATCGTAGTCAGTAGGAGCAGCAAAACGTATGCAACTTGCTTATGTCTACTAGTAGACTATCGTAATCTGTTTTAATGTGACGGTCAAGCTGATTGACTTCATCAAAATAATAGATGAATCTAGTAAGAAGGGTGTAGGGAGTACTGCCCTGAGATTTGGATGACATACAGTGATATTCCTATTCTACAATCGGTCAAACTTTGGTTGTCATATAGTGTTTTCTCCATATTGAATATAGATAATATATCAGGGATTCTGGTAACTAAATTTATGGTTTTAGATCTAAATTTGGGAGGTGTTCTAATCCGATACTTAGAAAGCATTCTAAAAGTATTTTAGAATGGACGACTCCTGGCATGGTGGTGTACATGCAGGTGATGGAGTCACCCACTCTGAAGAGATTTCTTCTAGACTGATGAGGAGAGGGACTGGCATGAATGACATATCATTTACTTAGGTAATTGAGTAAATCATGCAATGTCTTGTACAAAACCAGATGTTGCTTATACACTAGCTGTAGCAAGTAGATATTAATTCAATCCCGGAGAAACAAAGGGAAGTAATTATGAACACAAGAGAATGTTCTTGATATATGGTAACGACAACCTCCTCTAGAACGTGGTTATCGTTTCAAGCTTCTAAGGTGACCTGAATGACAGAGATGATGTCAGAGTTTTGAGTTTAGCCTCTTCCGAGAATCAGTATATTGGATAGTGTTCCAATAGGGATATTGAGGTAAGCATGGCGCAGGATACTGGTTATGACTCAACAGAGTATACAACCCAAGAAATTTGTTGAATAAAATTGTTTATTTATGAACTTGGTCCCATCAAGTATCCAGACAAATTCTTGTGGTGGGGTATCGCTCAGTTCGGGAGATTATTCATCTTCGCGAAGTTGAGATATAAAGAGAGGAAGATGGAACATTGTAGCAGATCCACTCACTGAGGCTATTTCTCGAACACGGATGTTTCTCAAACGAGCTTTGTGAAACTGATTAGTAGAGAAATTGGGTATTCGATAGCACACGGGACGAGAGTATATGATACCGCAATAATTAGCCCTAAGTGCAAGTGGGAAATTATTGGATATAGTGCCCTTAAGGCAATTATTGTAATTGCAGGCACGCAATTATGATAATTGAGGGAGGACCTATACAGGTAGAACAATCTTACTCGAGATGATAGTATGCTATCTGGTTTGTCTTTATCATTGATATGTACACGTTTTACTTATTACGTATAGCTAATACATAATGATGAAGCCCATAGGATTCCTGCTTGACTACCAGCATTATGATTGTAAGGCGATGCCGCACACCCCACGCACTTGTGAGGTGGCGGAATTAACAAAAAACAATTTTCCATACTATGCAACACCGACTTTAACTCCAGGATCTTTACAGATCCTTAACTAGTTATACTACTTAGAGGTTTTACTACTCGGTAAGAGTTTTATCCCTCCTTGTTCATAAGTCCTTCAGGTCTTCTTCTTCTCCTCCTCTTCTTGAGCTCATCGAAGATCGGATCGTGCTTGAAACGTCGGCCTCCTCGTGTCGAATACGATCCACCCAAGAGTATGTACTTCAAGCTCCAACCTCTAAACCGAGGTAACTAAGGTACCTAGTTTGCTAAGCTAGATAGCCTAGAAGATGTAGAGTGTCTAATGGAGTTTTTTTATCTCATATAACCCTATGTCTCACAACACATGTGAAGGTTAGGGTTTTTGAGGAAGAGGGAGGAGAAAATGGAGAGAGAAAGGAAATTTGCAAATGATCAAGTCTCGGTCAAGTGAAGAATGGCTCATCTCTTTTTGCTCATGAAGTATGGATTATTTTCACATAGAAAATAACAACCATGCTTCAATAGTGTATCCAAACTAATAAACATATACATAAGCCATGCTTCACTCCCATGCCTCCATTTTCCACTACATTAATCTATTTCCAAAAATAAATAAACCAAATTATGAGGTGTCCTCTTCTAGAGGCATCCCTTGTGAAATTACAAGAATGGCCTCACCGTATATACATACCCGTGTTCGTATTCCGAAAAATACGAATACAATGAGATGATACCAATCCAATAATATAATATTAGGATCCGGTTTAAACCAAAGCCCACTAGTATTATCCGTCCGAACATCATCCTTGTATCCAGTACACGTATATGATCGGAACCCTGCCGTAAAACCATACGGCCTCTACATCGTTTCGCCCGAAGCAGGGAAACCCTCTGTGTGGGACTCTAAAGACTCGACAGTACGTTAGCAGTGGGTTTAACCACAAGTCCGTCAGCGGTACTAGCTGAATGTAACGGCTATCCAGGCATCTGTCGATAAGAAGGCCGATGAGCAAACTCATTCGAAATCCTACTAAGTCTATCTATGAAAATCTCCGTACAGTCTGGTCTGTTCATATAAGATACTGGCATATCGGGCCTAGGGGTGGTAACCTCAGACCCCTAATAACGCAATAAGTCGTACCGAGGTAGAGCCCAATACACCCTGAGAAACTACTGGAGTACCTACCAGTAAATCTCGCTCACCCTGGCCAGGGACTTTGTGTAATGGCTTTCCGAGCACAGCGCGATATCAACCCCCAATACCGGGAGAGACGAATCCTATCTAACCACTACTGCCTCCAAGTGCTTCGAGACTGCACCCAACTACTACCTGTTTGTACGACTCCTTTGAGCCATGGTAGGGTAGTAATCTAAATACAGTGGGAACACACTCGAGACGAATAGTGATGTCAAGTCAATGGACTAACCTGTACTCATGGCACCCGAGAACTGCTACCTGACGATAGGTATAATACCAACCAGCAGTTCTCAACGAGTCCGTCCAGTGTAACTCATAAACCAATGAGCACCTGTATACTATCTCCGGTACGACATACCAATGGCTGTGGGACAGACCATCTCCCCTGCTGGGATGAGAAGCGTATATACTAGTCTACTCTGCAGTATCGATGCTCCATCTCAATAATCCTATGACTAAGGATCTGTATAAGGATGTGCTTATAGACTACCCAGCCCCTACTAATATGACTTTCATCACAACGCTGGTGATCAAGCAAAGATCCTAAGGGCTCTACTAATATGTATTAGCAATATGATAAAACAAACATATACACATATTGAGGTAGAATCAAACCAAGTAGTATACTACCATTTTGAGCAAGACTGTTATTATATCTGTGTATATCCAAGCTTCCAAAATGTAATATACAATTCAGTACTATACAATAATGGCCTCTAGGGCATATATCATTAACAATCTCCCACTTGCACTAAGTCCATGTATTGGCATATTGCAGACCTATCATCTCGATTAGCCTCTCGAATTGTGTCTGAGGGATAGCCTTTATGAGTGGATCTGCAGTGTTGTTCTTTGTCTCTACTCTCCCGCACCTCGATCTCCCGGCGATCAACGATCTCCTTGATCAGGTGGTACCGCCTCAAGATATGTCTGGACTTCTTATGGGACCCTGGTTCCTTCGCTAAAACTATAGCCCCGTTGTCGTCATAATACAGAGGTATTGGATCAACAATGGACGGAACCACCTGAAGTTCTGTAATGAACTTCTTCATCCAGACTGCTTCTTTCGCGGCGTCACATGCAGCGATATACTCCGCTTCCATCATCGAGTCAGCAACAGTGTCCTGCTTGGAGCTATTCCAACAGATTGCCCCTCTATTGAGGGTAAAGACATAACCCGACATGGACCTGGAATCATCCTTATCACTCTAGAAGCTGGAGTCGGCGAAGGCCTCGATCTGAAGGTCTTCACTGCCGTACACCAAGAACATCTCCTTAATCCTTCTCAGGTACTTGAGAATGTTCTTAACTGCTGTCCAGTGCTTCTCCCCTGGGTTTGACTGATACCTGCTTACAACGCTCAGTACGTAAGATACATCTGGTCTGGTACACAACATTGCATACATTATAGAGCCTACTGCAGAAGTGTAGGGTATAATAGTCATGCTATCCCTTTCCAAATCAGTCTTGGGAGATATCTCTTTGGAGAGAGTGATTCCGTGACAAGCTGGTAGATTACCGCGCTTTGAATTTTCCATACTAAATCTTTTCAGTATGGTGTCGATGTACCTTGACTATGAAAATCCCAATATCCTTTTAAATCTATCACGATAGATCTGGATCCCCAGAATGTAGGAGGCATCACCCAGGTCATTCATGGAGAACCTTTGTGACAAGAATCCTTTGACTGATTGTAGCATAGGAATGTCATTTCCTATCAGGATAATGTCATCCACGTACAAGAAGAGGAATGCCAAAGTTCTCGCTACAATTTTACTATAAATGCATGGTTCATCTGGATTTTTGATAAAGTCGAATTCCTTGACCGTCTCATCAAAATAGATGTTCTAACTCCTTGATGCCTGCTTTAATCCATAAATGGATTTAAATAACTTGCACACTCTTCCGCTGCTCCCACTCTCTATGAAACCCTCCGGCTGATCCATATAAACATACCCTTCCAAATTTCCATTCAGAAAAGCGGTCTTTACGTCCATCTGCCGAATTTCATAATCGTGGAAGGCAGCAATGACAAGAAGGATCCAAATGGATTTGAGTATAGCCACTAGAGAAAAGGTTTCATCATAGTCCAAACCAGATCTTTGACGAAAACCTTTTGCATCATGTCTATCCTTATAGGTTTCAACATGTCTGTCTACACCAATCTTCTTCCTGAAGATCCATTTACAGCCTACGGGTTTTATCCCTTCTGGAGCAATGTCCAAAGTTCATATTTTGTTGGTGTACATGGACTCCATTTCGGTCTGCATTACATCCAGTCATTTTACCGAGTCTGTGCTCCTGATGGCTAGCTGGAAACTAGTTGGCTCAACATCGTCGATGATGCAATCCTCTCTATCCCCGTCTATGAGAAAACCGTAGTATCTCTCGGGTGAATGAGAAAACCGTAGTATCTCAACATCGCATACTAGTTCTGCGGAATGGCGCGGGGATGTCCGGTTCTTTCAAAACTTCTGGTTCCATCATGCTTTCAGTAATAGCTTGTGGTTCTGGAATTTCTTCCAGTTCTATTGCGCTCCCACTTATTTCTTTTTCAAAAAATTGAGTTTCCAAAAAGTGGGCATGCCGAGAAACACAGACCTTTTGTTCCTCCGCGTAATAGAAAAGATACCTCCTAAAGTTCTTTGGGTATCACACAAACTTAAACAGTACTGAGCGTGCCTCGAGCTTGTCTGCATGCTGCTTTTTTACAAAAGCTGGACATCCCCATATCTTTAGATACTTAAGATAGGGTTTCTTCCCACTCCACATCTGATATGGTGTGATAGGCATTGACTTAGTAGGGACCTTGTTCAAAAGATATGCAGTTGATTCTAGTGCATAACCCCAGAAGGGTCGCGGCAACTCAGCGTTACTCATCATGAAACATATCATATCCAATAAGGTTCGGTTCCGCCTTTCCGATACACCGTTGTATTAAGGTGTGTATGGAGGAGTAAGCTGAGAGAGAATTCCATTCTCTTTTAAGTAATCCAGGAACTCGGCACTTAAGTATTCAACACATCGATCAGATCTAAGTGTCTTGATGCTTTTGCCGGTTTGTTTTTCCACTTCATTCTTGTATTCCCCGAATTTCTCAAAGGCTTCGGATTTATGTTTCATCAAAAATATATGTCCATACCTTGAGAAAACATCCGTAAATGTAATGAAGTAGGAATAACCACTTCTTGCATGTGTAGACATTGGACCACACACTTCGCTGTGTATGAATCCCAAGAGCTCGCTGGCTCTTACTCCGTGTCCAGTGAACAGAGTCTTTGTCATCTTTCCTTTGAGACATGATTAACAAGTTGCATAAAACTTATATTCAAACGGATCCAAATATCCCTCTTTATGTAACTTTGTCAACCGTGTTTCATTGATGTGACCCAGTCTACAATGCCATAAGAAAGCCTAATTTAATTTTGGAGACTTTCTTTTAAGTGTGTTCTGGACGTTGAAAACCTGAGCTTGATTTAATACGTATATACTATTATCTAGTGTACCTGACCCAATCAAAGCATTATTAAGGTGGATGTGGACGCATCGCTTACAAATGTAAAATCATAACCTTTTTTAGATAGTAAGGATACATAGATGATATTACATGCCAAACTTGGTATACACAAACAGTTACGAAAAATCAAAATCTGCCCACTTGTCAATCCTACGTGATATTCCCCTACAGATACAGCATCCATGCACATTCCGTTAGCAACCCTGAGAGTCGTATCACCTGCTTTGATAACTCTACAGTTTCTCATAGCCTGTAATGAATTATAGATATGAGATCCTGATATGGTATCTAGTACCCAGGAAGTAGAGTTAATTGACAGACAGTTTTCAATTATAAGCACACCTGAAGCCGAAGCCACAACGTGTTTCGAATCCTGGTTTCTGGTTTTCTAAGCCCTGCAGTCCTTCTTCCAATGTCCTTCCCCGTGACAATAGAAACATTCCTCATTCTCTACTGTCATTCCCGAAACTTTTTCCCTACCCTTTCTCTCTACCTTACTGACACCGCCTTTCGGCTTGGTGGAGGCCTTCTTTTTCTTCCACTTGGCTTTCGTATTGGATATAGAAGAGGAAGATTCCCCAATAAGCAGAGAGGGTGTCTCCCTGGATTTCTGCAGGGTGCCCTCAGTGCTCCTCAACATGTTGAGGAGTTCTGGAAGTGAAACTTCCTTCCCTTGAATGTTGAAATTCAAGATAAACTGGGCGTAGGTAAAGGGAAAAGACTGTAGAATCAACTCGGTATATAACTCATTCTCCAACGTGGTCCTAAGGTCCGCGGGCTCTTCAATATAGCTAATCATCTTAAGGACGTGGTCCCTTACAGATGACCCGACAGCCAACCTCACTTGAAACAATTTTTTCGAGGTCTCATATCTTGCGATACGAGATTGCTCTCCATATAAATCTTTGGTATGGAGGAAGATGGATGCTAAGTCCATCTTCTCGTGCCACCTCTGGTGTTCATTATCCAATGAGGCCAACACGAGACACTTGGCTCTTGCACTGTTTATTTCTCATATCTTACGGATTTCAACATCCGCAAGGTGGAATCTGGACCTGGGACGGTGGGGGCTTTGGTAGTAAGGAGGTAGCTCAGCTTTTCATAGGTAATGGTCATCTGAACATTCCTTAGCCAATCTTTATAGTTTAGCCCAATCAATTTATTATTATCTAGCAGTAACTTAAGCCCGGTCATTTTGGTCGCTGCTGTCAGGAGAGAGAGAAGAAACACTCAGCATGATACTCTTGCAAGTTTAGATTGGTTATTAGTTTATCTAAACAGGATGGCTCCCACTGTTCCTCAAATCCTCCTTCAAACCATAAAAGAAGAATTAGTCAGGATTAATCTCATCCTACAATTCTTGCTCAACCTTTCGGCCAGGCTATTGTTGGTACTTCGAGAGCGGTTTTCCAACGCTTTCGCGAAATTCCTTAATTACATAAACTCTTTTCCCTGGAGGCGTAGCCCCGCTAACATCGTTCTAGGCACCTACTTGGTTTATAGCATTGATTGTTTAGTGAAAAAAATCTCCCGACGAGTAGCGGATTCTCACAGTAGGATCGGGATCCAAATATCATCGTGTGACAACCTTGAAGGAATCCTACCAAAATCATCACTCCAAATGGTATACAACACTAGCAAGTTTCATTTTCCTTTGAAACTCCCGATGTGGATTTTTGCCCAGGCGCTTATGAGATTGACGAAGGCCAATATATCATAAGACGCAAGTTAAGTTCTACCCGTCACTATCCAGTTTAATTTGAACCCATCCGTACAAACCCTTGACGAAGGACAAAATAACTGTACGACTATCCCAAATCAACGCATCTATCTATACTACAGATGAATACTCAGCAGCTACCAATCACTATGCCTTGGTGAAGGTCAAAATACATAGCTTGAATACTATTGAATACACATCTGAAATGACGGAAGGCTATGGATTGTTTTGGCGAAACCGTGAATGTAATGAACTTGATATAGTTGAAGGAACCAGTTTACCGCCGGAAACGGAGACGGACTGGGATGGATCATCTTGCCTGAATCTGAGGGCAGATGCTATTTGGATTTATCCGTCCACCTCTCCGAAGATACCAAGTTGATATATGGTACCGTATATCGGAGGTTTGGATGGATGCGGCCGTTGTAGCATGGATTTATCAGATTCCCCCTCATTTGTGAGGGGTTTTCTGATTGTGGGGATGCTCTTCCTTGCAGGCGCAAACCCCTGCAATTAATTACGTTACCGCATTACAATAACCACTTTTTCCTGCTCTGGAAGTTTACTTCGTGTCATGTGTGTTTTTGTTTGTTTAGGTTGCCCGTGGATTGTATACGGAGACTAGTTTATATCGTCGCCCGTAGGGCGTGGATTAGTCCAAATCCGTATATTTTTATATTCGGGCTTGGTTTATTTAAGGACCGTTAATCTGGTTTGAGATTAAGATCGACTTAAATATATATGAGCATTTGGGGCTCAGTTTGTTTTAGTTTAAATTACCGCTGTGTTTGGGACAGATATTAGTTTAAGGATATTTCGGTCCAACATTCCCGTTTTAGGGACGAATGTTAGTTTAAGGACACTTCGGTCCATTGTCGCCATTTTTGAGGCGACTGTTAGTTTAGAGACATTTCGTTCCTTTATTCATCTTGCGCGCATGTGTATTTGTTACATGACGAAGTGAACAATGATGATATGGGATGTGCCCAATTTGGGGCACGAGACGATTTGAAGCATGCACGTCAATTTGGAAGTGCATCAATGTGGGATGAGAGAAGTTGTTGGTCGTTGGGACCCGCCACCTCTCTGAAGATATTGAGGAATTACAATGACATGTATCAGAGATGTGAAGAGATGTACCCTTAAACCAAATCCCGTATTTGAGGGAAAAGGGGTTGTGGTGGACCTAAGAATCGTTAGTCATATTTGAGACTAAGATTACCTTAAGAGGTATGGGATAAATATCATTTTGGATATCATTAATGAGAGGTTGTTAGTCATGTTTGAGACTAAGATCACCTTGGAAATCATGAGCATATGGGCTTGGTTGATTTAAAATCAAAGAGGAAGCACAAGCTTTACAGACTTAGCCAATTTGGGGTAAGATTGGGTTTCTATACTACCCAGCAGTGCTAAGCACTCAATTACGTAGCGCTCACGTGAACATCATGTGAGGCGCTCTAGCAATGCTGAGCACTAACTTGTTTTGGCGTTCACGTGTGTTTCACGTGAAGCGCTGAGCTTTTATCTTTGGGCGCTCACGTGCTTTTCACGTGAGGCGCTCCAATAGTGCTAAGCACTAACTTTTTTTCGACGCTCGCATGTGTTTAACGTAATGCGCTATGTTCTTTGGAGATTTAATCTCTGTTGATATTTTTATAGAACTTAAATCTCTATTAATGGTATTTTGCCCATTAACGATCACCAAGATCATTATTTTGAGGATCTGAGATCATGTTCTTTAAGAACCGAGTTCTTGATTTGAAGGAACTAAGTTTCTGGAGTATTATGAACTCCATGTTTCCCATGTTCATGTTTTCAGAGAGATTAAACCTCTTTTAATGGCGTTTTGACCATTAAGGATCACCGAGATCACTATTTTGGGGATCTGGGATCAGATTCTTTAAGAACTAGGTTCTTGATTCGAAGAAACTGAGTTCTGAAGTATTATGGACTCCATATTCTTTCTCTTTTAAATTTGTTCTTCCCTAAACCTTTGATTCTCAAGAACAAGATCTTCCTGATGAGAATTAAATTTTCAACTTGTGGGAGACTTGTCTTATGGATCTCTAATCCAGAAAAAGAACTACGTTCTTTTAGGAGGGTTCAACCCTTAGATATGTTAGATAAAGAAGATGTTTTGATCTCGATATTTTCTTTACATAGGGTTTCGAAAATAGAGCTCTTCTTCTTTAAGAATTGGATTCTCTTTTCTTTCTATTTTTCTCTCTTTGTCTCTCTGTGTTCTCGCTCTCTATCTGGGTATCTGTATATGTCTATGTCTCTCCCCTTTTTCTTTTTGAGACTTGAAGTCTCAGGTCCTTTATATAGTGGAGGCAGATTGTTACTTAGTTTTGAGAAAAGCTCTCGTTGAGAGATTCCAATTGATTCAATTGGACTCAAAATTGATTCAATTGGACTCAAAATTGATTTAGGGAATTTTACCCACCATTGGATTTTTGATCCAAGGACTTCTGTTTTTACAGAATATGAATTTTGGTTTTTAACGAGATTGGGGAAATATTTTCCCTATACATAATTTATTATATAAAACGGTGATTTTTAATCACCATTGGAGTTTTTAATCCAACGGTTCTCTATTTTACAGAGAGCAATTTTTCTTATTTAGAAAGATTGAGAGAATATATTCCAGAATAGAATTTTATTCTACAATTGGATTTTTGATTCAACCGAGAATACCTTTCTTATTTAGAAAGATATGGGAGAAATTTTCTCCTAATAAAATTTGATTCTATATCTTGATGATTTATCATCTCCGTTGGATCTTTGATCCAACGACTCTGTTTAATAGAGAGTGTTGTAGTATTTAATTCTACTTGGGCACTGGTGTTGGCTATAGTGCCCTCAATGCAATTATTGTAATCGCATGCATGTAATTATGATGATTGAGGGATGACCTATACGGATAGAATAGTCTTACTCAAAATGATAGTATGCTATCTAATTTATCTTTATCATCATGTACATGCATTATGTGGCATTACAGATCACTATTACATGTTGATAAAGCCCATAGGATTCTTGCTTGACTACCAACATTATGATAGCGATCATATACGTGGGAGCTGGACGGTCTATAAGCACATCTTTAAATGACCCTAGTCGAGGGAGTATCGAGACTGGGCATTGATACTCCGGAGTAGACTAGTGTGTACTTATCGAGACCCCGACGAGAGGCGGTGGCCGGTCTCACAAGCCATTTGTGTTAGTTGTTCACCTAAGATAATATACAAGTGCTCATTGGGTTATGAGTACACTGGACGGACTCGCCGGGAACATGATAGTTGGTATTATATCTATTGTCAGGTAGCAGTTCCCAGATGACATGTGTAAAGGTTAGTCTGTCGACCTGAGATCGTTATTTATCTCGTGTGAGTTCCAACTGTGCTTTGATTACTACCCTATCACGGCTCAAAGGAGTCGTGCAAACAGGTTTTAGTTGGGTACAGTCTCGAGCCACATGAAGGCAGTGAGCGGATCTTCGGGGATTTGTCTCTCCCGGTATTGAGGGTTGATGTCGCGCGGTGCACGGGTGGCCATCACCAGAAATCCTTGGTTAAGGTAGTCGAGAATTACTGATTTGGATTAGTAGTTTCTCAGTTGGTGATTTGCTTCATACCAACACGAAATATCGCGTTATTTTGGGTCTGACTTTATCCACCCCCTAGCGATACTCTTAGACGAACAGACCGGATTGTACGGAGATTGTAACAGACAGGCTCAGTAGGGGTTCAGATGGGTTTGCTCGTCGACCTTCCTTTCGCTCAATACCTGGGTAGCCATTACGTACAGCTAGTGCCGCTGACGTGCTTGTTGTTAAACCCACTGCCAGCGTATTGACGAGTCTTTAGAGTCACACACAAAGGGTTTCCCTGCTTCGGGTGAAACGATGTAGAGGCCGTATGGTATTACGGCAAGGTTCAATCATATACGTGCACTTGTACACGTATCATGATTCGGACGGATAATACTAGTGGGCTTTGGTTTAAGCCGGATCCTAGTATTATATTATTGAAGTGTGTGCTTCATGCTTAAACCGGTGCAATGAAAACCTGGACCCCTACGAGCGCGGAAAGTTACCCTCTAATCCCAGAAGTGAGGCAACCCCAATCAACAAAGTGAATGGGCCACCCAACACTTCATCGGAATCCGGTAACTTGAGCACCCCTCTGTGGGTCAACCTGTACCCCTACGAATGCGTCGAATAGCCCGCCAATTCTAGAGTAAGGCCCCCTCCATCTCAACGCCATGAGATGTGTGCCCGTTGCCCTCTAGAACCCGGCTATTCGAGCACTTCTCTGCGGGGTAATCTTAGTACAGAAAAGGAAAAAAAATATGTACAAGGGTGATATCGACCTCAACCCTGTCGTGCCCCAAATAAATAATATACAAACTGGCAGAGACAGCATTCCACATGTCGGATGCTCGCCCCGCAATATCAAATGTTCAAATGAATCTCAACTGTACTATTATCATTGCACCACTGGCTATCCACAACGACAATCCAACCACAATTTCAGCACAGCACAGAATATCAACGTGAATGTCATATTCGCAAACCCGTCTAAAAGAACATATAGCGGTTAGACAAGTTATACCGTTCTACTGAAATTCACGGTCGCAGATAGTAATGTATGCACCGATAAACACACACTTAAAATTTCGGTCGACTAAACTTTTCCAAATTGGCCCCAAATGCAAAGCAGCACTCAAACAAATCTAGGCCAAATCCAAATATCCAAAAATCACAATTCCATTTAATAGAGTGCCAGGAAAAATTATGTGCACATTTACTACTAAACGACCGTGGAACAGCCGCAAATAGGCACTTAATGCTGCGGTTCCGCGACAGTAACTGAAGATCATGTGCTCAAAAAATTTCTGTGCTTCTAAATTTTCCTGCACGTATTTTTAAGACAATCTGAAAGATTTTTTGAACACGTTTTAAAATCGACAGCAAGCACACCAACATGGTATCAATGCTAACCCATAAACCTATACTAGATAGTTTAAACAAAGTTAAAATCTCGATCGATATTATTTTCATCTCATTGTATTCGTATTTTTCGGAATACGGATACAGATATGTGTTGG
This sequence comes from Agapanthus africanus, assembly GCA_030015575.1. Classification (NCBI taxonomy): domain Eukaryota; kingdom Viridiplantae; phylum Streptophyta; class Magnoliopsida; order Asparagales; family Amaryllidaceae; genus Agapanthus; species Agapanthus africanus. Next base: position 60,119,905 of record CM057345.1, read on the forward strand.
AGATAGTGCCCTCAGAGTCAATTATTGGATCACAGGCACATGATTGCAATGATTGAGGCAGGACCTATACCGGTAGGACAGTCTTACTCAAGATGATAGTATGCTATCTGGTTTATCTTTATCATCGTGTACTGCTTTAGGTGACCTTACAGGTCACTATTGCACGTTGATAGAGCCCCTAGAATTCTTGCTTGACTGCCAGCAGTATGAGGGCGATCATATACGTAGGAGCTGGGGTCTATAAGCACATCCTTAAAAGGTCCCTAGTCGTGGGAGTTTCGAGACAGGGCATCGATACTCCAGAGTAGACTAGTGTATACAGTCGAGACCCCGACGAGGGGCGGTGGCCGGTCTCACAAGTCACTGGTGTCAGTTGGTTCACCTAAGATGTATACAGGTGCTCATTGGGTTATGAGTACACCGGACAGGACTCGCCGGGAACATGCTAGTTGGTCTTATACCTGACGTCAGATAGCAGTTCCCTGATGACATGTGTACAGGTTAGTTCATCGACCTGTGGTCGTCATTTGTCTCGTGTGAGTTCCCACTGTACTTTGATTACTACCCTACCACGCTCAAAGGAGACGTGCAAACAGATTTTAGTTGGGTACAGTCCCGAGCCACATGGAGGCAGTGAGCGGATCTGCAGGGATTCGTCTCTCCCGGTATTGGGGGTGAGGTCGCGCTGTGTCTAGGAGAGCCATTACACGAAGTCCTTGGCCAAGACAGGAGATCTACTGGTAGGTATTCCAGTAGTATCTCAGGGTGTTCTGTGCTACACTCCGACACGAGTTGTACCGCTTTTGGGGGTCTGACTTTTACCAACCCCCTAGGCCCGCCATGCGATGCTCATAGACGAACGGACCGAACTGTACAGATATTGTCACTGACAGGCTCAGTAGGGTGTCAGGATGAGTTCGGTCATCGACGTCCCTTTTGGTCAATACCTGGCAGCCCGTTACGTATGGCTAATACCTCTGACGTGCTAGTGGTTAAATCCACAACCAAAGTATTGACGAGTCTTTAGAGTCCCCCACAGACCGTTTTCTCAAGTTTCGGGCGAAACGCTGTAGAGGCCGTATGGAGATATGGCAGGGTTCAATCAGATACGTGCGGTATTGCACGGATCATGATCGAACGGATAATACTAGCGGGCTTTGGTTTAAGCCGGATCCTAGTATTGTACAGTGTATATTTTGTCTCATTGCATTTGTATTCGGTCAGAATACAAATGCGGGTATGTATATACAGTAGCGGGGTTTTTCCTGTAATTTATTACGGGATCGTTTTTCTAAAGTTTTCTGTTTGCTTTCCGTTTCGGCCATTTTTCTTTGTATCTTTCATTGGCTGAAAATTGGTGGAGGAGGGCTTATTTGCAATTATGCAAATTAGCATTGTGGAGGGTGGTCTTTGTATATAGTTGCTTCATGATGGCTCTTGTTTGACCTTGACTTCTATTTCTTCATCATTACTTGACTTTGTGATGAGATGGTTGTTTATGAGTGTGGATTTGGTTGTGATGATGATTCTTAATCATCACTCCTCTCTCTTTCATGTATGATTGCACCCCCCTTGTTTTCACTCCCTTTTCTCATTTCTTGAAGTCATGGCCGGCCAAATAAAGAAGGGGCTGTCCAAAATTCTTGAGGGGATTTTTTGATCTCTTTTGGCTTGCAAAAATCCGATAGCTCCATCTCCAAAAGTATAGTTCATTTCCTCCACCAAAAGGCAACTGCAAGTAACCCCAAGAGACAAAGAGCACTACACTTATTCTACAGCAATTCTTGGACACGTCGACTCGCCAACTTCGTGCCCGAGTTGCCTCGGCCCAGAGATGAGAGCCCGTAAAAGAACCCGGCGATGTGGTGCCCTTCCGACGAGGAGATGAAGACCGGAGATTCCGCGAGGAGATCGGGACGACGACGAGAAAACCGAAGGACACGAATCGCTCGGCATATCTCTCTACCCTTTCTCTAGTTTGCTAGGAGTAGGTTAATGGCCCAATCCGGGTTTAAAGTGCGCGGTGGTGCCGGTTTACAAGTTTTGTAAAAAGTTTCGTTTCCGCATTCCGGCGTCGGATCGACGGCCGGGGCGCCGCCGTGCACTTACATGGTATCAGAGCCACGCCATTAACCTAGTCTAGCTTGCTCTAGTGTGTTTAAAATTTCGATCGAACAAATAACCCAAAACTGTATTTTCAAAGTAACAGTTTCTGTCGATTTTATTTTGTGCTCCAAAAATTTTTCGGGGCATGTCAAAAAATCGTGCAGGGTTTTTAGAGAATACTGTAGAAATTTGGTCACATGACGTCACTGTATAACCGCGGAACCGCGGCCCCAACCCCCTTTTGGCCGTGGTTCCGCCGCCTAACAGTGAAGTCACTGCACCAAATTTCTTGCAGTGATTCCTGAGTTGAAAATGTGGTTTTTGGTATATTCTGTTTGGGCCCAGATTTTTTTTGAGTGCTACAGTTGTGCTTGGGGGCCCACTTCGGTAAATTTAGTCGATCAAAAATTTTAAACATGTTAGTTCACAGTATTTACATTATATCTGCCACCGTGAATGTCATTTGATCGGTAAATCATGTCTAACTGCTATAGCCCTTTTAGACGGATTTGCGAACGTGACATTCATGTTGATGTTCTGTGTTATGCTGTGATGTTGCGGATTGGTCGTGAGGGATAGCCTGGATGCAATGTTAGTACAGTTTTGGTTGTATATGTACATTTGATATTGCGGGACGAGCGTCCGACATGTGGACTGCCGTCACTGCATGTTTGTATATTATTCTTTTGGGGCACGACCGGGGTGAGGTCGATGTACCCGTTGTATGTATATTTTACTTTCTGTACTAGGATTACCCCAAGGTGGGGTGCACGGATAGCCGGGTTCTAGAGGGCAACGGGCCTGCATCTCATGGCGTTGAGACAGAGGGGGCCTCACTCTAGAATTGGTGGGCTATTCGCCGCACTCGTAGGGGTACAGGTTGACCCAAGGAAGGGTGCCCAAGTTACTGGATTCCGTGAAGTGCTGGGTGGTCCATTCACGTTGCTGAAGGGGGCTGCCTCGCTTCAGGTTTTAGCGGGTAACTTGACGCGCCCGTAGGGGTCTAGGATTTCATTGCACAGGCTATCCACACGACTAGGGGAAAGTCGGGTTTCAGTAGCGGCTCTATGAAACCCGGGGATCCCAGATATCTCTATTGTTCTGTGATGCTTATTACATTTCTGTGATGTTGCATTTTATCACTCCTTGAACGAATATTATATATTGCTATATATACTAGTAGATGGTGTATATGTTTTGCATCCGCGCTAGTCCAGTCCCCGCTCTGTCGTTAGTTAAGTAACCTAACGGGTGATGACGGGACCCAGTGGCGAATGTGGATGGCATATACGTACATCATTATTTTCGTTCTTTGTGGTGTGATCAATTGATGGGACTGCGTTGATTCGGATCAATGCAAGCTAAACAAACCTATTCTGATGTTGTTGGAACAATTTTTCAAAAAAAGCTGTTATTGCAAGGACGTTCTCTTTTGTTTTGCACAGTGGTATTCGGTTATGAATATCCAGCACCTCAGTCGACGAGGCAAGGGCCGAGATCCCTTCACCGGGAGTGACCCCTTGGACAAAAGTTTGCGTCAGGGCAATAAATTCACTATAGTCGTTTACTTTTGCTTTGCATCGTGGTATTCAGTTGGAATATCCTGCACCTCATTCTACAGGGAAAGAGCCGAGATCCCTTCACCGGGAGTGACCTCTTTAGCAAAGGTTTTCATCACTATATTTTTATAAAGCTATCCAGTTCCTTCAACGATATCAAGTTCATTACGTTAAAGGTTTTCGCCAGAAACCATTCGTAGCCCTCCATCATTTCAGTTAAATATTCGGTAGTATTCAAGCTATGTATTTTGACCTCACGCCAAGGCATAGTGATTGGTAGCTGCCGGATATTTATCTGTTGCATAGATAGAATGCGTTGGTTTGAGACAATCGTACTGCCATTTTGGCCTACGTAAAGGGTAGGTACGGGTGGGTTCAAATTAACCTGGATAATGATGGGTAGAACTTGGCATGTGACTTATGACATTTTGACCTCACGCCAAGGTCATAAGAGCATGGGGTAAAAATCCACATCGGGAGTTTCTAAAGAAACTGAAACTTGCCAGATATGCGCATACCTTCTGGAGTGTGATAACGTGAGCGGATTCCGTCACGTTATCATGCGATGATAGTTGGATCCCGATTCCCACTGATGAGTTGGTTTACTCCTCGGGTGATCCGACTAATTCTTCTTTCAGGTTTGGAGGAGAATTTGACGATACAGTGGGAGGTTTCCTGATTAGATAAATTGGTAACCATTCTGATTTAGGTTAGAGTGCACGCTGAGTGTTTCTTTTCTCTCTCTCTTTGGCAGCGACCATGACCCGACCCTTGACTATGACTCAGTGACCAAGTTGATCGAACCTTCTTAAACACTGGTTTTTGGATTGTCAAAGTTGCAAACCTCATTGCCACTCCTACTTTTACCCTTTTCTCCAGAACACCCCGTATTACTACGAACGTCCACTTCCATTGGATAAAATCATCGTATGGTTATATACGAACTCGAAGGAATTTATTCGAGGATGGTTTCCGGTTCTAGAGAAAACGAATAGGACTATTCAGCTGTCTTTTCCTTTTACCTTCTCTCAGGTTGCAAGTGCCCCTTAGATTAGGGGATAGTACACCTATTACGCAAATTGGATAGTCTTCTTCCAAACCATAGGCAGGTGCCGACCGGTAGGGAATGAAGAAAACCAATTAGCCTAACGATGGTGTACAGAAGGTATTATGTAAAGACAAATAAAGGGATTAGAAGGAGGGCAAAGTAAATTGCGACTGCTATTCACGACCAAACCAAGATTTTCATTACCACTCCCACTTCACCTTTGTATTTCTCCAGGACACTCCGTATCACTACGAAGATCCACAGTTTATTGGATACTCCATCGTATGGTTATAAACGAACTCGAAAGGAACTTGTTCCAGTTCGGGGATGGATTCTGGTTCAGGAGAAATAGGAATAAGGTTTATTCAGGTGTCTTTTATCTTCACCTTCTCTCGCATTGCGAGTGCTCTAGGATTAGGACAGTACACCCATTACGCTTATTGGATAGTCTTCTTCCAAACCATAGGCTGGTGCCGAACGGTAGGGAAGAAGAAAACCATTTAGCCTAAGAGGGTGTACAGAAGGTAATGACTAAAGACATATGAAGGGACGTGGAGAGATGGCATAGAAATATACGGTTACAGTTGTGAATCTTAAAATGGAAGAGGCATTACTAGGAATACCGGGATACCCCATCGAAACATTTCAATGTTTCAGTTTCACTGTGTACTGTTCTTTAAGAAAACTGATTTCCAAATTAAACACTTGCTCCAGGGTATGTATTTACTAGGTTTGATTCTCACATCTATATGGTTTTACAGATGATGAGTGGGAGTAAGTTATTGGGAATTAGGTGATCATCCTCATTATATCGGGATTCGTTGTAATTGGTGATATTTGAGGAAGTCACCTGGGTTGTTTGCCGGACGGCAAATATTTGGTTTTGAATATCCGTTGTTATGCACCAATTTCAAATTGATATATCTGTACCTCTATTATTATAGAATGAGATATACCTTTTTGAAATTATGTCTATGACATTTACCTATATCAGTGGATGGTTAGGTAAGGAGTATTAAACAGCGGTGTAATTCTTCTTAACCATAAGTATAGTTTTCGACCTACGACACACAGGGAATGAGTTATTAGACTCAAGGGACTTATACAGAGTATTGTATATTGTCCAGTGTCCATTAGGACAGAGGGGTTGGTCCTCGTGATATATTCTGTTTACCTGTGACTTCTCTGGTTCTTAGACATGTGTTTCGTAGAAACACAGGGTCCAAGTTTTGAGAAGTTATAGGTATGTGGATAAAGTAGAGAATCAAGTGTTGCACGTATCGGGATTCTTCAAGGTGATCGAAGATGTAAATACTTATGTATTGTATTCAGTTGATAGTAATGATTAAGAGAACTTGCTTCTCTTTCAGATTACTCATAATTGGAAGCACTCCTAAGTTGAGTAATGCTTATCGGCCTCTCTCCATTTAGTTGACATGCACTGGAGACAGCTGCATGATTTGAATCTGGTTCAATTAAATCAGTGCCTCTGGTTCTATATTGGATATAGAACAGTTCATATCTTAACGATGTTAAGGTACGGGGAGTTGTCCGGCTTATGCTTAAAACCAGACTCTGGATAACTCAAAGCACGTTTCTGTAATGGCTGTTTGTGGGTTGACCCACGCTATGACGAGGGTTGATTTTCTACCATCTGGAAGATCAATAGTGATATTGTTCTTGACTAGCCACAGTTTTAACAAAAATGGATTTTTTCAGAAAACAGTAGTGGAAGTATGGTAGAACTGGAAGTGATTCCAGAACCGCAGACGATTACTGAAAATTTGATAAGAACCTAAAGATTCAATTTGGTTTGACATTCCATTGGCTACTCCGCAGATATGGTGGGTAACCTCAGGCACCCGAGAGGTACTCTGATAGCCTCAAGGACGGTGGCAGGGAGGTTCTTATTTACCCAGACTTGCCATTGCTGTTGTTCCAGACTGTGAGACCCGGCAGGAGGATGAGTATAGTGTCGTTCTAGACTAGCTTTAGAAGTGCACGTATATATGACTCTGCCAGAGGGTTGTCGTAGTCAGTGGGAGCAGCGGAAGCATTGGTGGACAAGTGGCTTATGTCTATTTATAGACTAAAGCAAATATAGCAGAGATAGATCATCTATTTCTGATGTAACAGTCATAGGTTTGACTTCATCAGAATAGGGGATGGATCTGTTAAGAAGGTAGTAGGGTGTGATGTCCTGGTATTTGGATGACATACACAGAGTAGGAAGTGATATTCCTATACTACGATCGGATATACTTTGGTTTTCACACAGTGGTTTCTCCACATGGGACTTGGATATAATATCAAGACATTCTGGTTACTAGATCTATAGATCTAGATTTGGGTGGTTTCCCAATCAGGGTACTTAGACAGCATTCTAAGAGTTTTTAGAATGGACGACTCCTGGCACGGTAGTATACCTGCAGGTGATGGAGTCACCCTCTCTAAAGGAGTCTTACAGACTAAAAGGGATAGGGATGTGCATGATTGGCAGATCACTTGCTTAGGCAATTGAGTCAATCATGAGATGTCAAGTACCACACCAGATGTTGTTTTTACAGTGGATGCAATAAATTGATATTAATCCAATCCTGGAGAAACGAACGGAAGCAGTTTTAGAACATAAGTGGATGTTCTAGAGATATGATAACAACAGCCTCTTTAGGAGACAGTTATCATTCCAGGCTTCCAAGGTGACATGGATGACAAAGAGGTTGTCAGAGTTATAGTTTTCCTTATGACGAGGGGCGGTATTTTGGACAGGCGGTCCAAGGGATACTGAGGGAGGCATGACGCAGGATACTGATTAAGTTCAGTTGACGATACAGTCTAAGAAGTTTGGATTTGGAGTTCATTTATGAGCTAGGTTCCATCAGACATCCATACACATTCTAAGATGGGTATTGCTCATTTCGGGAGATGGCTTTCTCCGTGAACTTGAGATATAGAAAGAAACATCAAGGCGGATCCACTCACTGAGGCTATTCCTCGAACGCAATAGTTTCGCAAACGGGTTTTGTGAGACTGATTAGTAGAGGAGTTTGGTGTTCGGTATCACACGAGCTGTGAGTATGCGACATCGCAATAATTGGCCTTGAGTGCAAGTGGGAGATTGTTGGAGATAGTGCCCTCAGAGTCAATTATTGGATCACAGGCACGTGATTGCAATGATTGAGGCAGGACCTATACCGGTAGGACAGTCTTACTCAAGATGATAGTATGCTATCTGGTTTATCTTTATCATCGTGTACTGCTTTAGGTGACCTTACAAGTCACTATTGCACGTTGATAGAGCCCCTAGGATTCTTGCTTGATTGGCAGCAGTATGATGGCGATCATATATGTGGGAGCTGGGGTCTATAAGCACATCCTTAAAAGGTCCCTAGTCGTGGGAGTTTCGAGACAGGGCATCGATACTCCAGAGTAGACTAGTGTATACAGTCGAGACCCCGACGAGGGGCGGTGGCCGGTCTCACAAGCCACTGGTGTCAGTTGGTTCACCTAAGATGTATACAGTTGCTCATTGGGTTATGAGTACACCGGACAGGACTCGCCGGGAACATGCCAGTTGGTCTTATACCTGACATCATATAGCAGTTCCCTGGTGACATGTGTACAGGTTAGTTCATCAACCTGAGGTCGTCATTTGCCTCGTGTGAGTTCCCACTGTACTTTGATTACTACCCTACCACGCTCAAAGGAGACGTGCAAACAAGTTTTAGTTAGGTACAGTCCCGAGCCACATGGAGGCAGTGAGCAGATCTGCAGGGGTTCGTCTCTCCCGGTATTTGGGGTGAGGTCGCGCTGTGTCTAGGAGAGCCATTACACGAAGTCCTTGGCCAAGGCAGAAGATTTACTGGTAGGTATTCCAGTAGTATCTCAGGGTGTTCTGGGCTACACTCCGACACGAGCTGTACCGCTTTTGGGGGTCTGACTTTTACCAACCTCCAGGCCCGTCATGCGATGCTCATAGACGAACGGACCGGACTGTACGGATATTGTCACTGACAGGCTCAGTAGGGTGTCAGGATGAGTTCGCTCATCGACGTTCCTTTCGGTCAATACCTGGTACCCCGTTACGTATGGCTAATACCTCTGACGTGCTAGTGGTTAAATCCACAACCAAAGTATTGACGAGTCTTTAGAGTCCCCCACAGACCGTTTTCTCAAGTTTTGGACAAAACGCTGTAGAGGCCGAATGGAGATATCGCAGGGTTCGATCAGATATGTGCGGTATTGCACGGATTATGATCGGACGGATAATACTAGCGGGCTTTGGTTTAAGCCGGATCCTAGTATTGTACAGTGTAGATTTTGTCTCATTGCATTTGTATTCGGTCAGAATACAAATGCGGGTATGTATATACAGTAGCGGGGGTTTTCCTGTAATTTACGGGATCGTTTTTCTGAAGTTGCCAGTTTACTTTCCGTTTCGGCCATTTTTCTTTGTATCTTTCATTGGCTGAAAATTGGTGGAGGAGGGCTTATTTGCAATTGTGCAAATTAGCATTGTGGAGGGTGGTCTTTGTATATAGTTGCTTCATGATGGCTCTTGTTTGACCTTGACTTCTATTTCTTCATCGTTACTTGACTTTGTGATGAGATGGTTGTTTATGAGTGTGAATTTGGTTGTGATGATGATTCTTAATCATCACTCCTCTCTCTTTCATGTATGATTGCACCCCCCTTGTTTTCACTCCCTCTTCTCATTTCTTGAAGTCATGGCTGGCCAAATAAAGAGGGGGCTGTTCAAAATTCTTGAGGGGATTTTTTGATCTCTTTTGGCTTGCAAAAATCCGATAGCTCCATCTCCAAAAGTATAGTTCATTTGCTCCACCAAAAGGCAACTTCAAGTAACCCCAAGTGACAAAGAGCACTACACTTATTCTACAGCAATTCTTGGACACGTCGACTCGCCAACTTCGTGCCCGAGTTGCCTCGGCCCAGAGGTGGGAGCCCGTAAAAGAACCCGGCGATGTGGTGCCCTTCCGACGAGGAGATGAAGACCGGAGATTCCGCGGGGAGATCGGGACGACGACGAGAAGACCGAAGGACACAGATCGCTCGGTATATCTCTCTACCCATTCTCTAGTTTGCTAGGAGTAGGTTAATGGCCCGATCCGGGTTTAAAGTGCGCGGTGGTGCCGGTTTACAAGTTTTGTAAAAAGTTTCGTTTCCGCATTCCGGCGTCGGATTGACGGCCGGGGTGCCGCCGTGCACTTACAATATATATATACGGATAAGGGGTATTCTTGTAATTTTTTACAAGGTGCTTCTAGAAGATGCCACCTCATTTTTGTTTATAACCATTTTGATTAAATGGTTAATGAGGTGGAGGGATGGGGTGTTCTTTGGCTTTAAATCAAGCATGGCTTTGTGGTGACTCATGGTTCACTATTGTGGCATGCTTGATATTTATTTTTTGTTGTGAGATATTTTGTGAGGCTTGATTCATTTCTTGAGTTCACAACACTTAGCCATTTTTTTAATAGTTGCTCTCACTACACTCTCATCTCCTCAAGCTCTCTTCTTCTTCCTCAAACCCTTAATGTCTCATGTATTGAGAAACCTAGGGTATTTTGAGACAAACTAATCCATCATTAAACTCTACATCCTCTAGGCTATCTAGTTTAGCGAACTAGGTACCCTAGTTACCTCGGTTTTGAGGTTGGAGCTCGAACTACAAATTCTCAGGTGGATCATTCGATGGAGGGAGACCGGAGGCCAAACTCGATCCATGAAGCCTCAAGGAGCTTATGAAGATGGTAGAAGACCGAAGGACTCGGATCATTTGGTATAACTATTCTAACTCCTCTTTAGTTTGCTAGCTTATAGGTTTATGGTAGATCCGGGTTATCGGGTTGTTCTAGCGCCAGTTTATAAAATTTTTGTTCCACAAACGGTCATGGTAGATGGCCAGGGCGCTAGCATAACCCAACAGCTAGCACTCACGTGTTGTGCACGTGGTCGCCACTTAAGAATTTCATTCTTAAAATGGGTATTCCTGTGCTTTGCACATTGGCACGTGATGAGCACGTGCGGCGCCATATAAGAGTCTAACTCTTATTTAATAGATTCTTTTGTGCTTTGCATATTGATGCCCGCGTGAGAAGCACGTGAGGCGCCACCATATGACTTAATCCTATAAAATTGGCTTTGGCGCTAGCGCCCTCGAGGAGAGCACGCGAGGCACTGCCTCATTGAATTCAACAGAAGTTTGCTCTTTTATTAGGTTAAATATATTGGGGAAACAAATGCCCCCCACCGTTGCTCTCACGTGACTTATACGTGGGTGCAATGGTGTTACCTTTTCCACCGATCGATCTCCTGGGGAGTTGAACCATCCCTTCATGTCCTATAAATTAAGCCTTTGGCCTTTGAGATGACTGTCATTTCATCATCTTCTTGAGTCTTCTTCTTCCTTGAGAATTTAATTCTCTTTTCAGAACTTAGATCTCTGTTTCCAAGACTTTCTCAGAATCAAACTCTGTCAAAATTTGGTAAGAATCATGACCACGATTTAACTCCTAAAGAAACTCATAAAAGAACATTTTCTTGTTTTGGGTTTTTAACCCATTAACAGAATTTTGCTCTTCTCTTGGAACGGTCTCTTAGAAATCTAAAAAACATTATTTGGGTAGACCATGGGTGTTGGAGATCTCAGGGTTTTACCCTGTTAGTGACTTTGATCTTTGAAGGTTGTTTGGCATTTAATTCCATTTCCCGAGCGGATTTCTGGGATTTTATCTAATTATTAGAGGAATTTAATTATGGGTTGTTCTACAGAGCTTAGCTCTGAGAAAATTTATTTTTAAGAAATTCTTTTGGGAATTTTATTCCCTTTCTTATTTTCTTTTTTTTGGTTCTTTTTGCAGATTTGAAATCTATTGTAGAACACATTTTTCGAGAGAGTTTAACTCCACAATTCAATAAGATTTTTAAATGAGAATCCTTTTGGATTCTTACAATGAGTGCCTTCCTCATTACTAATAGAGCATTAGAACCGTTGTAATTTCATAATAACTTTTATATTTCAATCGCTAAACCCCTTGCTGGTTTTTCTTTGCAGATACTATGGCGTCCCGTATTTATGATCTTGAAGTGATTATCTCTTATGAAGATATTCGCATCCAAGGCCGCTGTCAAGGTCAGGAACTCACTGACGCCCAATGTGCCGAGATGATGCGTCGTTTTGACGACTACAACTGTCGATTACTCCTCCACCGTTCTGCTTTTTTGAAAATTATCGTCGGGTCGATTTGGGAAGTAATCCCTGAGCTTGACGAGGCTATGTCGCTCGAGGCCCTTGATGACGCTGAAAACAAGATGCATTCAGTATATCTGATGAACTTGATCTCAAAGAAATGGAGAGATGATCTTGTCGATGTTTTGCATCGCGTCTTCCAACAGAAGGCGATAATATCCGCGTACCAGCGGACGGACGATATTAGCGGAGATCCCGACGCTTGCATTCGTGAGAAAATGCATAAGAAATGGCCAAAGAAGCCAGAAGCATTTTACTCAAACTTGCCTCTAAGTTCATGAATTCGTGTCCGGAATTCAGAGTCTTGCCGTTGTAAACATTTTTTATCACCAATGTATAAATTTCTTCGAAGTATGAATGACAAAATTCTCTTTTCTCTTCATGCCAATGCTCATATGTGTCTTACATGAAGTGTTGTTATACATATATAGAAACTGTTGCTCGCTCATGTGTCATGCGCATGAGGCGCTGCTGAGGATTTTAATCCTGAACTAGTGCCTGCGCTCACACGTTATGCACGTGAGGCGCCGCTCTAGTCCCCGAAAGAATCAATGCGGGTGCTCACGTGTCATGCACGTGAGGCGCTGCTGATGGAGTCATTTCACCTCCTTGCTCTGATTCCTATGAGTGAACTCTTTCCTTTCCCATGCCCTTTTTGCCAAGCCTTTGAAATAGCTCCACTATGCACAATATTTTCTGTGCCTAGACTTGAATGCTTCTCTTTATAATATGAAGCTCTGCTTCCCACTTCTTTCACAAGGAGAGAACCGCCTTTTAACAAACCAAAGAGTTATGGCTTGCAATCGTCCGCATGCTCGTTGGCAACCGTGGGAGATACCTATCGAGGGAATTGTCCCTCGTTTCGCTGCGCTTTTAGCGGATCCCGTTCTCACTGATGACCAGTGTGACATGGTGATGTATGAGTTTCTGGCTCGTAGGGGCTCTCTTCTTCCTATCGGCTCCGTTTGGCTTCGGACGATCTTCTCGTATGTACATGCTGACATCCCTCCTCATCCAGCGGAGATGACTCTGGCAATGCTCGACGCAGCGGAGGACAAGATCGAGTGATTCCATGAGGCTTGTTTGATTACCCAACCTCTGAGAGATTGTTCGGTTTATCTGGTAAGCCAGATATGAGCTCAGCGGGCCATCATGTCTGCCTTTGCTGATGAGCACGGCGCTGACCGATGGGGAGCGATTCCTCGCGAAGATCGCCTCTTCGACATGGTGGAGAAGGCAGAGAGGGAATTAGATAATCTTGTATATCATTTTGTTAATCCTTATATCTATGATCCCATATTTGGCGATCTTTTCTCTGTGTAATAAATAATAATAATAATGTCGACCGCTGAACGTTTCATCCCCAGCGCATATTCATATGGGCATCTTGCTTCTGTACATGTATTTTGTATTTTAATCTTTAGAAGTTTCTGATGCATGCATCTAGACATAGGTGAACATTGGACTGAAGTGATGCATAGCATCTGGACGATTTCGAACTGGCGTACACGACTTTTATTAGAATTTTGATATGAGAAGATAGCGAGCGGATACAAGTGTCTTCTTAAGAAATGTAGTTCTGAACCTCGATGCCCATGAGTTGTGCCTTTCTGTTTCTTGTATCTTAATTTAGCGCCCATTAGTTTATTTACTCGTTTCGGAGTCTGTAGTTTATTCACTCATCACGAAGTTTCTAGTTTATTCACTTATTTCGAAGTCTCTAGATTATTCACTTGTCTCGGAGTCTCTAGTTTATTCACTCATCTCGGAGTCTCTAGTTTATTCACCCGTCTTGCTCTAGTTTATTCACTTGTTTTGGACTCTCTAGTATATTCACTTTGGGTTTACAGGTAAACTTTTCCTAACGTTGTATATAGATAACCCCTATTATTTACGACGGAAGTCCGTTAGGTATGTGGTACTAGGGTTTTAGTTCGTGGTACCGTCGCGCTGGCTAATGTATTCCTCGATATGCAGTCCTTCAGCTGTTGTTCGAGTAGCCCCGCGACTGTCGTGTCTCTGATCCCTTCGGGGGCTGGACAAGACGTCTTCAAGTAATCTCCTTAAGTCATATTACCGTCGGAAGAGCAAACATTAGGAATTTTCCATGACCCTTTTTACTTGAAGTTATGCTCAATTTGGAGCCCCGATGAGTCATAACCACTCCGCACTGGTATGGGATGATCTCCGATAGTCTTTTATGCTATATATGAGTTGCCTTCAAGACCCGAAGCTGGGAATATGCCATTGCTTCATTTTTTATTTTGACGATGTCACGCCGATTCTTTAATGAAGTAGGGTAGACATCTATAAGACTTCTATGATGTATGTATCGCAGTTGAAGTCCGGACCTAGGAATATGCCATTGCTCCAATTTCATTTGATAGCCACATTCGCATCCTGCTGAAATGAGGGGGAACGTCGGGATGGTCTCTAGGTTGTATATGCGCCATCGAGACTTGGAGTTAGGATTTTGCCGTTACTCCATTTTTTGGTTTCGACCCTTGGGACTTTTGTTGACGTTGCGTCTGCACTGAGAACGAACGTCGGGATAGTTTCTGAGTTGTATATGAACCATCAAGACTTGGAGCTACGATTTTGCAATGGCTCCATTTTTGTTTCGACCCTTGGGTCTTTTGTTGACGTTGCATCTGCATCCTGTTGGCATGAGAAGTACGTCGAGCTGGAGCTAGGATTTTTCCGTCACTCCTTTTTGATTCGGGTTTTTGGAGCTTTTGTTGACGTCGCATCCGCACCCTATTGGAATGAGAAGAACGTCGAGCTGATATCTAAGCTATAGATATTGCCGTCAAGATCTAGCTCTCCCTTTGACGGAGCCTGGTTGGAAAATATGGTTCCCTTTCTTTCATTTGTGCCCATGGATCGTATACAAGAGTCAATATGGACATAATTGCAGGGCAGAGGAAATTTTTTTTTTTATTGCTGCGATACTCTATCTTTTCAGCTTTTCAAACCGCGAAAGTCGCGATTGCCCAATCATTTCGGTTATTTTTCGCGGTGCCCAATCATTTCGGCTATTTCATTTTTTTATTTTTACTCGCTATTTCTTATTACAAGTTGCCTAAACATTTCGGCTGTTTCATATACATATTTTTTGCTCGCTAATTTTTGTTGCGAGTTGCCCCATCATTTCGGCTATTTCATATGCATTTTTTTGTGACTCGCTAAGTTTTATTATGAGTCAGGAATTTGAGATCTGATTTCAATCTTGGTATCAGTATCACTGCAACTGGAATATTGCTAGAAGCGAATCATCGTTTGCCTTTGCGGGGACTTGAAATTTGATACTTATTCGGGCATCAGCATCACTGCAACCAGGATATTTCCAGGAGCGAATCATCATTTGCCTTTGTTAATTTGAACAAAGGTGGCTTAGAAAACAGGGTTAGGATCCTGTCGACTAAGTCTTTTTAACTTTATGAACCGTAAGGGTCTCATAAAGGTATTTCTCCCTACGAGTCGTGAGGATCTCGTAGGTGTATTTTCTCCTTAGGAATCGTAGAGATTCCTAAGTGATATTTTCTCTTGTAAGTCGTAAGGATCTTGCAAGAGTGTTTTCTCCTTATAAATTGAGAGGACTTACAAATGTCCACCATATGGGAACATTTCTCGCCATTGGTGGAACTTGGTGGGGAAATGTTTATTCGTGCCCGTGGATTGTATACAAGGGTCAATATTGGACCACCTGTAGAGCAACTTGGGGGATATAATGGCTTAAGAATAGGTTCGGATCTCTGTAGTTTAAGGCTTTTGAATCTTATGAGCCGTGGGGGTCTCATAAAGGGAATTCTCCTTATGAATCGTGAGGATCTCGCAAGTGTAATTTCTCCTTAGGAATCATGAGGATTTCTAAATGTGTTGCTCCTTTGTGAGTCGTAAAGATCTCACGTAGGTATTTTTTTTCTCCTCACAAGGTCGAGAGGACCTTGCAAGTGCACATGAATTTTTTTATTTTACGAGTTTGCGCCCTTTTCGGGTTTTCACAAACTCGCCGGCAGTCCTGCTGTTTTTACTCATGGCGCCCTTTCAGGTTTTCATCCATGCTCATTTTTCTTATGGACATACCGTTTTTTTAACGAGATCGCGCCCTTTCAGGTTTTCACAAACTCTCCGGCAATCCTGCTGTTTTTACTCACGGCGCCCTTTCGGATTTTCATCCGTGCCCATTTCGCTCATGGACATACCTTTTTTTAGGCGAAACCATTGAAAGTAGCTTCTTCAAAGGTGACCCACCTGTTTGCCAGTGGGTTTTGAGGGTAGCTTCATTACTAGATTAGCTATGTAGCCAGTGGGACCCGACTTGCACTCTTTCCTGCTAAGACTTAGATTGCAATATAGATCCCAAGAGAATGTATCGCCGTATTTGGAGCAATGCACTAATTTAGGGACGTTCCGGTCCATTATCTCCATGTTTGAGGCAAAGTTCTAGTTTAAGGACATCTCGGTCCGTTGTCGCCATGTTTGAGGCGAATTTCTAGTTTAAGGACATCTCGGTTCGTTGTCGCCATGTTTGAGGCGAATTTCTAGCTTAAGGACATTTCGGTCCTTTGTCGCCATGTTTGAGGTGAATTTCTACTTTAAGAACATCTCGGTCCTTTGTCGCCATGTTTGAGGCGAATTTCTAGTTTAAGGACATCTCAGTCCATTGTCGCCATGTTTGAAGCGAATTTCTAGTTTAAGGACATCCCAGTCCTTTATCGCCATGTTTGAGACAACAGAGCTTCTTTGTATACTACTCTCAGATTCCTGACTCGGGAAGATAGCGAGCGGACATGAGCGCCATCGTCTATCATTGACCTAGGTCATGACTGGTTAAGCGTAGTATTTTTTGAGGAATCAGCCGTTTATTGGCCGGAAGGGTCTTTCGCCATGCATATCCATGAGCTGGTAGGCTCCACCTTAGTAGACTTTGTCTATGATGTACGGGCCTTCATAGTTCAGCTCGAATTTCCCCCGTTTTGCATGATTAGGGATCATCGGTCTTTTGACGACTAGCACAAGCTCGCCTTGGCGGAATGTTCTCGGCCTAGTCATTCTTTTGTATGACCGTGTCATCCTTGCCTTATAAGCCTCCATATTTTGCTATGCTATAAGGCGAGTTTTATCGAGGGCATCGAACTCCTCAAGCCGAAGATGAGCATTTTCTTCATCAGTCGGCTCGTCTCGAACCGCTACTCGTAGAGAAGCGAGTTCTATTTCCAATGGCAGCACTGCTTCTGTGCCGAATACCAACGCGTATGGTGTTGCATTCGTAGCTATTTTGAACGTTGTTCGGTACGCCCAAAGAGTTTTATGCAACCTTTCATGCCAGTCTCTTTTGTTTCTACACACCATTTTCTTTATAATCTTTGTCAAAATCTTGTTGAAAGCCCCATCTAGACCGTTGGAACGAGGATTACATACTGAAGAGTATCTCCAATCTATCTTATACTGTTCTGCGGAGCGGCTGATTTTATGGCTCCTGTAGGCTAGCCCATTGTCCGAGATAATTCGTCGCGGTGTGCCGAACCGGTAGATGACATGTGTCCTGAAGAAGTGGAGGACATGCTCCGTCTTCACCTCCCTTAGTGGTGCTGCTTCTGCCCACTTAGAAAAGTAGTCGGTCATTACCAATATGAACCGATGTCTTTAGGTCGATACTGGTTCAATGGGGCCAATTATATCGGTTCCCCACATTTCGAACGGCCAGCTAGCTACGGTTGGGTGTAGCGGGTTTGGATGTTGGTGGATGAAGTCCCCATGAATTTGGAACGAGTTACACTGCTTCGCATATTCGAGGCGGTCCTGAATCATTATGGGCCAATAATAACCCATTATTTTGATCTTCAGCTTCATTTTTGGCCCAGCTTGGTGAGAACCGCAGAGTCCGTCGTGAATTTCTTGAACGACTTTCTTTGCTTCCTCCGGCCCTAGGTATCTTATCCATATACAGTCGAACGAACTCTTATATAGAGTATCATTAACGAAGGCGAAAGACAAAGCTCGTTTCATGAGCCGATGTCTGAATGACGCAGTTTCGGGCGTTCGTCGGGAGTTAAAGTAGTCTATGAAGACTTCCCTCCAATCCTTGACCTTTTCTTCATCCTCTATTTGAAGGGTTGCTGGTTCGGTTATTTCTTTTCTTTCGGATGACTCTATCAGATCTTCCGAAGATATATCTATTGGCGTGAGAACCCTGCGGTTTTGCACAATGATCTTTATGTCATCGAGGTCGTCATAAGCCAGTTCCTTAGCCAATTTGGCTAACGCGTCCGCCTTGCTGTTTTCTGCACGCGATATACTCTCCAGGATGTAGGAAGAGATTTGTGTCAGCAGTTGCTGCACTCTTTCGCCATACTTTATCAGCTCTAGCTTGCACGTCTGATAGTCTCCATTTACTTGGCTAACGATCAGTTGGGAGTCTCCATTTATGAGGAGGTCTTTGATTCCCATGTCGACAGCGATCTCGAGGCCCGCTATCAAAGCTTTATATTCAGCCCCGTTGTTAGTTCTCGGCTCTGTTAAAGAGAGGGCGTAACGCAATATCCCTCCTTGCGGAGTCACGAAGATAAGACCCACTCCAACTTTGATTAGGGGGTGTTTTGCTTTCGCTGCTTCATAGAAGATGCTCCATCGAAGTAGAGTTCCCATTGGGAATCATTTTCTCCCTTCTCTTCTTCGATTGTGTCGAACACATGTTCATCCGGCAACTCAAAATTTAAGGGGGAGTTAGCTGGTATTGGATGCTCTGCGAGAAAGTCGGCGATGGCCTGTCCTTTCACTACTTTGAGAGGTCGATACGTTATCAAGAACTCTATCAGGAGGAAGGCCCATTTGGCAAGCCTTCCTGTTAATATGGCCCTTGACATCAGATATTTGAGAGGGTCCACTTTTGATATGAGATGGACCTCATGTGCCAAGGCGTAATGTATGAGCTTCGTTATACCAGGAAACACTTTTTGATGGGGGAGTAGTTGTTTTTTGCCCCCAGGAGAACTTGACTCAAATAGTACAAAGCTCTCTCCTTTCCCTGATCGTTCTCTTGTGCCCATAGCACGCCTAGAGAACCCTCAAGGGCTGTTGTATATAGGATAAGGGGTTTTTCCTTAACTGGAGCGGTCAACACCGGCGGATTTTGCAGATATTGCTTGATTTCGTCTAATACATTTTGGCACTTTTGATCCCAAACGAACGGGGTCCCTTTCTTCATCAGATGACTGTAGGGACGGTATTTTCCGGAGAGGTTGGCTATGAACCGCCGGATATATGCGAGATTTCCTTGAAAGGACCGCAATTGTTTGATAGTCCTTGGCGTGGGCATTCCCGTAATCGCCTTGATCCTTGAGGGATCGATTTCGATACCCCGGTGCCGTATGACGAATCCTAGGGATTTGCTCGAGGGGACTCCAGACACGCATTTTAGAGGATTCATCTTCAGATTATACTTCCGAAGATGTTGGAACACTATGTTTAGATGTTCTTAATATTCCTCATAAGACTTGCTCTTCACCACAAGGTCATCGATATAGCATTCGACAATCTCATGGATGAGGTCATCGAAGATCTTCGTCATGGCCCTCTAGTAGGTAGCGACAACATTCTTTAAACCGAAAGGCATCACCTTATAGCAGAATATGCCTAGCGTAGTCCGAAAGGCGGTATGTTTTTGGTCTTCATGATGCATTTTTATTTGGTTGTATTTTGAAGATCCATCCATGAAGGAGAAGACCTTATGGGTAGACGTGTTATCGATCATCATCTCGGTAACAGATACTGGAAAATCATCATTCGGGCAAGCTTTGTTGAAGTCCCAAAAGTCCACGTAGATGCGCACCGTCCCATTTTTTCCATTACCGGCACAATGTTAGCAATCCAGTCGGGATATTGAACTTCTTAGATGAAGCCAGAGTCGATTAGTTTCTTGACTTCATCGTTGATACCCATATCAAGTTCGAGACGCATTCTTCTTGGCGCCTGTTTGACTGGCTTTATATCCGGCGATATGGCCAGTTTATATACTGCCACCTTTGGATCTAAACCTGGCATTTCGGAATAGTTCCATACGAAGCAATCCTTATATTGCATAATCACGTCTTTTAACGTGGTTACCTGATTTTTAGATAGCAGCTCACTGACGAACGTTGGCCTTGGCTCATTTTACATCCCTAAGTCAATTTTTCTTAGGTTGTCCGTCGTAGTGTGTATCCCATCTTCCAGCTCTTTTGATGCTGGTGGAAACTCTGAGATCACCTCGTCCTCATCTTCATTTGCGAAGCACCTAAAGGAATCATCTATCGTCTCATGCCCTCCCTCCTTTGAGAGTATTATCACATAGCAGGTACGGGTTCGCTTCTATCCTTGATGTTGAGCTGGTCCTATCCTCACGGTATAGGTCCTCTTTGGCTCATACTTTTGCGGTGGGGTTATCTTCCAACTGTCGGATAAAGCGAACATGCCTTGTTGATACTGGTCTTCGACCCAGTGTTTGAAGGTGAAGCAGTCTTCAAGGGGATGACCTATGGCTCGGTGGTAGGAGCAATAATCCGGGTGATGGAACTCGTTTATTTTTTCGGGCTGCTGAGACTCCGGGAGCGTCATCATTTGGTGCTTCATGACAAGGATGAATATTTTCCCTGTCTTGTCTTGGGGGAAGGAGTATTCCCGACCCATCTTCTTTATAAAGGACGGGTTCTAACCAAGTTTTTCTTGATAGCGCGGCTTCTTAGATCTGCCTTGTTGTTTGCGAACGTTGTTTGCGCTCTTTGTCCTATTTTTGTCTTTATTTCAAGATTTTTCCTTTTTGCGAGGACATACAACGAGCTGGGGATAAAGGGCATTGCAGTCTTCTTTCTCCGCAGATTGCTGATTGAGGCGCTGCGTCCTGGCTTTTTCATAGATAGCCATTTCGCGGCTGTGATTTTCTCGGCTCCTTTCACAAGACTCTTCTATTAGCTTGTCTATTTGTTCTTCGAGCGACGGACTTAACGTTCTTAGCGCCGGATTTCGCTCTGTTTCAACATCAGGGCCATTTGGAAGTGTTTTTCTCTTCGCTGAAACTGTTTATGATGCGGCAGCTGTAAAACTGCTCCTGTTTCTTTGACTGAACGTATCCGAACTCGGTTGTCTCCATCTTCCCGTTGGACATCTTTCGCTGGGTCCCAAGGATATCCCAAATCTTTTTGTAGAATTGGGCTTGCCGAACAGTTTGTTCGAGGGGTAAACCTTGGCATCTTAACAACCTTTTCAATCCCTCCACGTAGTATCTTGGCAGACGGATTGGTTGAAGCCTATCGAGTGCAAAGTCGGCACCGTGCCAGACTTCTTTTTCTACTTTGGTCTCCATAGATTGGTAGAATAGGATTGCCTTTTCATCTCTTTGCCTAGGAGGGAAGTAGAAAGTCTGTAGTTCTTGTACGTTGTACGTATGGAGCGCATCAAGTTCCTTATAATACCAAGACGGAGCCATTGTGATTTGCAAACTCTGATCTGCTTTGTCGAGGGTTTGCACTGACAGGCGGATGGAGAACACTGCGTTGGCCTCGTCCTCAGAGTCACTGACAAAGACCAAAATAGGAGTAGATGGTCCGGGCCTGTTGTCTTGGGGTTGCCCCGAGTAGACTATTTCTTCATCTTCCTCGGTATCGCTTCCAAAGATTAGGATGGTGGCAACGGAATTCTGTTTACCCTCTGGCTTATGACACATTTCCGTATCTTCGAAGTCTGGTAGGAAATACTTTGCGTCTTCATATTTCTGAACTTCGTTTACCGAGAACGGATTCAGCTCCCTTGTGACGGTGCATTCCAAACCATCCTTGAAATACTTCATACACTGATATTGTGTAGAAGGGATGACGTTGTACTTATGCAACCAGAGCCTGCCGAGCAAAGCGTTATAGCAAGTCTTAGCATCAATGACGTGAAATTTGATGTCAGTGACAAGCAAGCCGAAGCGTAACGTCAGAATTATGGACCCAAGTGTCCATGATGACTGTGAGTCGAACCCGGAGATGGTAATTTTGTCTCAAGCCAAGTGTTGAACGTTTATGAAAATCTCCTTCAACACTTTCACGTTGAGAAGGTTGACAAGGATCCGTTGTCGACAAGGATTTTCCTTAGCTTGATGTCGTGGTAGTACCCGGTGACGTATAACGGGCGGTTATGTTCGCACGTACCGAGGAGGAGATCTTCATCGCTAAATGTAATGTCAGCTGTGTGAACCTCTGCTAGCTCGTCCTTCATCTTCTCTTCTGCAAGAAAAGCTTGGAACTGATCGGGCTCTTATAATGCCTTGATCAGAGACTCCTGTGCCTCTTTGGACAAGAGGAGAGCATCCAATATGCTCAACTGTGAGGGTATTTTCCTCAGATGTGCTAGGACATTGTAATCCACCTTGTTTTTCTAAGCGGAGCCCTGGATGCGAGCTCTTTGACAACTCCATCATCAAGGGTGATTTCCTTAGGGATTTTTTCTTTCCCTTTGTCTCTTTTGCTCGAACCTTTGTTTGTAGGTCCGAGGTTCTTCTCAGGCAGGGTACGGTTACGCAGCTGAATGTTCTCGGAGTTCTTCTCCTCCTCTTATTTTTTGGAAGTGGAGTCCTTGAAGAGAGGGCCGGGGGTTATTTCGTCCTCAGAATCGCTCCCGAAAGTAAGAACTTGGGGCTTTTCCCCTTCCGAACTGGTATCAACAATATGACAGTTGCCAGTCGTTTTTTCACGCGCATCTGTCGCACTCTTTTGCTGTCGAAGAGCTTCGCGCTTCATCCCCTTGAAGTGTTTTTGATGGGCAACATATCCTTGCCACCACTTCTTAAAGGTACTTCATTCCTTAGTAGGGTGGGTAACCCTCCGATGATATAGGCAGTAGTTTGGATGTGAATCCTCTCCTTTGAGGCATATGAACCTGGGAGTGTTTCTTACGAGAGGTGGCGGCTTCATTCTCATGGATAGGGCTTTGGCGAACCGCTTCTCTGCCTTGATCCTGCTCTTATTTGTGGTAGGTGCGCTTCGGTTTGGTTGGAGTACTTTACAACTCATCCTTGCTGCAGCTTCTTCATCCTGACGCTGACGCTTAGCCTTTTCGTATATGGTTGTTTCGCGTTCTTGGTCAGCTTTTCTTTTTCGAAAGACCTTGTTTAACAGCCTATCGATCGGGTCTTCTGGCAGTTTCGGGGATTTTAGCGCCGATCCTGCCCCCAGTTCCTCTGCGCTGTTTTCTGACGCTGAGGGAGCGTCTTCGCCATTTAACGACGAATGGGAGACTATGTGAAAACTTGCTACATAGTCTTCGGTTTCTTCTGATGAGTCATTTTCCTCATCGTTGTCACTATTTTCGTTCTTAAGAATATGCTTGAGGAACTGTTCGAGGGTGACCGGTGTCCGCGCCTTCTGGTTGTACTCCTCCAATGTGTCAATGTACTTTTATAGGTCTGTGCGCTTATCGTAATACTCAGCAGGCTGCATAGGCTTCTTGGTCTTCTTCTTTTTCTTCGAAGACTTTGAAGGCTTGACTTGGGGATTTTGCCCTTTGTCAACAATTTTCGGTACGGGGCGCGGTTTCAGCATCCCTTCGATGATTTCGGGTTCAAGCGGGCTTTTCCACCTGACTACTGGACATGCCTGTAGATCCTTCAGCAATCTTTGGTTTTAGCTGAAAGAACAACTTCCCATGGAGTTTCTTCCAAGAGCGAGCATGATGCCCCCGGTGCATCCACTTTTTTGGGAGTGTGCTTCTGTGGTGGGTTCACCCTTCAGTTCTCAGACATCGTGAACTTCCCTTGTTGATACCGATCCTCGACCCAGTTCTTGAAGATGTAGCAATCCTCAATTGGGTGGCTCACCATTCTGTGATAGGAGCAGTAGTTGGGGTTGTTGACGTCGCCGGGTTGCAGTGGACGCCGTGGGTCTGCAATGGGATGAGTTTGTTACGCATTGCCAACTCAAATATCCTCGTCTTATTACG
The DNA here is from genome assembly GCA_030015575.1 of Agapanthus africanus. Classification (NCBI taxonomy): domain Eukaryota; kingdom Viridiplantae; phylum Streptophyta; class Magnoliopsida; order Asparagales; family Amaryllidaceae; genus Agapanthus; species Agapanthus africanus. The sequence continues at coordinate 60,143,846 of CM057345.1, forward strand.
GGGAAATGAGTAAAAGCGTCCTAGCCTTTCTTCCAGGGATAGGCGTGGACGTGCATTGTTTTGGCGAACCGCCGGTTTTAGGTCGCTCGGTTGTTGTTGAGTATTGGCGATGAAGGCCGCTTTCCCTTTACCCTTGGCGTTTCGAGGGTTCTTATTTGAAAAGGAAGGCATATAGCCCATCTGGTCCATTTGGACCAGTTTATCGATCAAAGTTTGGAAGGTGGTTGGCTTGAAGAACGTCATGAATTGGGACACAGTCGTTTGAGGATCAAGAGTCCCGATAAACATGCCCACGGCGGGAGATTCTTCAATGCGCTGTTCGCACTTTGACCATAGGTTCCGCCACCGGATCGCATATTGGACCCAGGTTTCTCCTGGCTTCACCCTGGCATAGATTAATACTGTGATCGGGGTGCGCTCGCTTGCGCTGGAAAACCGCTGTGTGAACAGCAGCTCCATCTCTGTGAATATTTTTATGGAGTCATTTGGGAGCTCCGAGTACTATTCAAAGGTCGTCTCTGACAGGCTACCAACGAACCGGCGAAGCAACAGTTTGCCATAGCCTCCAGTGTTACCACACAGAGCTCTGAACTGCGCGACGTGCTGATGTGGGTTGCATGTCCCCTTATACACATAGAACTTAGGGATCGTATATCTCGTCGGGTACTTGATTTGGTCCTACTAGCCTGGATACAGTCGCCCGGTTCTGACGATTTGGCCAGCAGCTCACTGGCTTGATGAGCTCGTATTTGTTGAGCTATATAATCATCAAGAGTAGCCTTGGAAATCATTTCCTCCTTAGCTGTCGTTAAAGCCGGAAGAGAGTTTGATATTTCCCCTTTGTCATCCTCGATAATTATTGGCGGATTCTCGGCTGGGGGTTCTGGTTGGATCATCATTCCAACCATATGCAGGAATAAGAGAGTCATCTACTTTATGTTAGCAGCCTGCTCAGCAGCTTTCTTGTCCTTTCTTTCAAGCACCCTTTGCAGAAACTCTGTATCGGTCTCCTGCTCCTGGCGTTGTTCGGCTGTTGTGTCGGGGCTTTCTTTCTGCCCGGTAAGTGTTACCATTTTGGTTAGCATCTCCTAGAGCTTTTGTTGTTTCTCCTGAGCATTTGTTAGCGATTGAGTTTGCGGCCGGTGACCTACGGAAGCACGTCTTTCCTCTTTCCCGAAAGCCATGTAGACCGTATGCATGATCATGCCCCCAGACCTGGGGCGTTTGGGTCCATCGGCTTTGGAGTTTGCCGCCGGCGGTAGGATTTCCTCCGGCCTCATCCTTTTATGGGAGGTCGAAGTTGAAAGAGTCGTTGTAATAGGCACCTATGCAGAAGAAGTCCCTCGCTGTATGACGGAGGAGTGGTCTTCCTCTTGTCGAGCCTTCAATTTCTTCAGTCAACGAGAGTAGTTTTGATCAATCACGGAATCCTGGACTTTTTGCCAGATCCTGTGAATTTCCGAGGAGAGCCGTTGATGGGGGTGCTCCGTCTTTTCCTGCACTGTGGTTTCTGCAGACACAGGCGATTTCTTTAGCACCGCCGTTGGAGAGTTCTTGCGTACCCTCCTGAGTAGATCAAAGCTGTTCCCGGTTGGAACAGAAGTATCAATTTCCAACATTGGAGCTGGTGGGGTAAGTCCAGAGGGGGAGTTGCCCCCAGCTTTTCTCACTCGACGCCAGTGACGACATCGAGCATGTCTTGCAAAAGGGATCGCCTCAGTTTTAGAAGTGGCTTCGTTGTGCCCTCGGATTTGGTGAAGGGCCACTGTTGGTGTCGGCCTGTTGAAGGCTGACGTCCTTAGCAAAGTTTGAGGAGGATAGGCCAATCTTTCAAAGACCGACTTTCTGGTAAGGGAAGCACCTATGACAACTTCGCCTGCAGGAGGAGTTGGGAGGGCTATCCGTTTTGGGGCAGCCCCTTCAGATATCACGAGCTTCTTTGCGGGCCCGTTTTGGTTCTTGCTCAGTCTGTTGAAGACAAAGACGTCTGAGCTTCGGCTTAGCCTGTCGAAGACTGAGACATCGGATTTGGACGACCCATTGAGAGGGGCTATTGTGGTTGCCAGTCGATCGAAAACCGACCTCTTGGAAGCTTCTTCCTGCGGTACTAAGGCACCGACACCCACTGGTGGGAACATGGTCCCAAAGAATAGTGCAGTAGTGGCTTGCGTTACTTGCCCCGCCGGCATTGAAAAGATGGAGGCCGCGTTGGGCCCGTAGGTCACTCCTCCAGTTGGGGCAGAGCGAGAGTTGTTGTTGCAAGTTGTGCAGTTAGAAGTCATTGATTTTTCTTCTTCTGCACAGGAACAAGACACCAAATCTTAGTACCTCGAATCCAAGGGCAACTATTGCGAACCACGATTTTGTTCGCGAAACACAACACATGAAGTGTGGAGTGGAAAGAGGAAAAGGTCCCACCGGGCGTACCAGAATCTGTTTACCGCTGGAAATGGAAAAGAACTGAGATGCATCGTCTTGCCTGAATCGGGGGCAGATGCTATTTAGATTTATCCGTCCACCTCTCCGAAGATACCAAGTTGATTTATGGCACCGTATATCGGAGGTTTGGACGGATGCGGCCGTTGTAGCGTGAGTTTATCAGATTCCCCCTCATTTATGAGGGGTTTTTTGATTGTGGGGACGCTCTTCCCTGCAGGTGCAAGCCCCTGCAGTTAATTACGTTACCGCGTTGCGATAACCACTTTCTCCTGCTCCGGAAGTTCACTTCGTGTCGTGTGTGTTTTTGTTCATTTAGGTTGCCCGTGGATTATATACGGAGACTAGTTTGTATCGTCGCCCGTAGGGCGTGGATTAGTCCAAATCCGTATATTTTTAGATTTGGACTTGGTTTATTTAAGGACCGTTAATCTGGTTTGAGATTAAGATCGACTTAAATATATATGAGTATTTGGGGCTCGGTTTGTTTTAGTTTGAGGACGCCACGGTACATTACCGCTGTTTTTTGGGCAGATATTAGTTTAAGGACATTTCGGTCCAACATTCTCGTTTTAGGGACGAATGTTAGTTTAAGGACACTTCAGTTCATTGTCTCCGTTTTTTAGGTGACTGTTAGTTTAAGGAAATTTCGGTCCGTTATTCATCTTGCGCTCACGTGTATTTGTTACGTGACGAAGTGAACAATGGTGATATGGGATGTGCCCAATTTGGGGCACGAGACAATTTGAAGCCTTCACGTCAATTTAGAAGCGCATCAATGTGGGATGAGAGAAGTTGTTGGTCGTTGGGACCTGCCACCTCTCTGAAAACGTTGAGGAATTACAACGACATGTATCAGAGGTGTGAAGAGATGTGCCCTTAAACCAAATCCCGTATTTGAGGGAAAAGGGGTTGTGGTGGACCTAAGAATCGTTAGTCATATTTGAGACTAAGATTACCTTAGGAGGTATGGGATGAATATTATTTTGGATATCATCAATGAGAGATCATTATTCATGTTTGAGACTAAGATCAGTTTGGAAATTACGAGCATATGGGCTCGGTTGATTTAAAATCAAAGAGAAAGCACAAGCTTCACAGACTTAACCAGTTTGGGCTAAGATTGGGTTTCTATACCACCCAACAGTGCTAAGCACTGAATTACGTAGCACTCACTTGAACATCATGTGAGACGCTCTAGCAGTGCTAAGCACTAACTTGTTATGGCGCTCACATGTGTTTCATGTAAGGCGCTACGCTTTTATCCTTGGGCGCTCACGTGCTTTTCACGTGAGGCGCTCTAATAGTGCTAAGCACTAACTTTTTTCCGACGCTCGCATGTGTTTCACGTGAGGCGCTATGTTCTTTGGAGATTTAATCTCTGTTAATATTTTTAGAGAATTTAAATCTTTGTTAATAGTATTTTGCCCATTAACAATCACCAAGATCATTATTTTGATGATATGAGATCATGTTCTTTAAGAACCGAGTTTTTGATTTGAAGAAACTAAGTTTCTGGAGTATTATGAACTCCATGTTTCCCATGTTCATGTTTTCAGAGAGATTAAACCTCTTTTAATGTCATTTTGACCATTAAGGATCACCGAGATCACTATTTTGGGGATCTGGGATCAGATTCTTTAAGAACTAGGTTCTTGATTCGAAGGAACTGAGTTCCTAAAGTATTATGGACTCCATATTCTTTCACTTTTAAATTTGTTCTTCCCTGAACCTTTGATTCTCAAGAACAAGATCTTCCCGATGAGAATTAAATTCTCAACTTGTGGGAGACTTGTCTTGTGGATCTCAGATCCAGAGAAAGAACTAAGTTCTTTTAGGAGGGTTCAACCATTAGATATGTTAGGTAAAGAAGATGTTTTGATCTCGATGTTTTCTTTACCTAGGGTTTCAAAAATGGAGCACTTCTTCTTTAAGAATTGGGTTCTCTTTTCTTTCTATTTTCCTCTCTCCGTCTCTCTGTGTTGTTCTCGCTCTCTATCTAGGTATCTGTATCTGTCTTTGTCTCTCCCCTTTTTCTTTTTGAGACTTGAAGTCTCAGGTCCTTTATATAGTGGAGGCAGATTGTTACTTAGTTTTGAGAAAATCTCTCATTGAGAGATTCCAATTGATTTAATTGGACTCAAAATTAATTTGGCGAATTTTACCTACCATTGGATCTTTGATCCAAGAACTTCTGTTTTTACAGAATATGATTTTTAATTTTTAACGAGATTGGGCAAAATATTTTCCCTATACAGAATTTATTCTGTAAAACGGTGATTTTTAATCACCATTGGATTTTTTAATCCAACGGTTCTCTGTTTTACAGAGAGCAATCTTTCTTATTTAGAAAGATTGAAAGAATATATTCAAGAATAGAATTTTATTCTACAATTGGATTGTTGATCCAACCGAGAGTACCTTTCTTATTTAGAAAGATATGGGAGACATTTTCTCCTAATAGAATTCAATTCTATATCTTGATGATTTATCATCTCCGTTAGATCTTTAATCCAACGACTCTGTTTAACAGAGTGTACCGTAGATTTTAATTCTACCTAGACGCTAGCGCTCACGTACTGTGCACGTGGGTGCCACTTAAGAATTTAATTCTTAAGATAGGTATTCCTGTGGTTTGCACATTGGCGCCGGCGTGATGAGCACGTACGGCACCATATAAGAGTCTAACTCTTATTTAAAAAATTCTTTTGTGCTTTGCACATTGGCGCCCGCGTGAGGAGCACGTGAGGCGACACCATAGGATTTAATCCTATAAAATTGGCTCTAGCGCTGGCGTCCTAGGGGAGAGCACGTGAGGCGCTGCCTTATTGAATTCAACAGAGTTTTGCTCTTTTATTAGGTTAAATATATTGGGAAACAAAACCATGATAGCGTTTAAAAGGAGTGGTTTAGGCTCCGCATTTAAAAGTTGTTTTTCAAGAAAACCGAGTGATATTGAAATTGTTCCAACAATTTAAATTTTGGTTTTTTTTCCTTGCATTAATCAATATTAATGTGGTCCCATCATTTAACCCTATCATTACAGAAAGAAACGAAAATACAACGTACTCTTATGCCATCCGCATTCGCCACGGGGCCCCGTCATGCACCGTTAGCTTACTTAATTAACGGTGGAGCGGGGGCTGGACTAACGCGGGTGCAAAATATAAACAACGTTTATCATATACAATATATATATATATATATCCATTCGTCTCACGCAATAATAGGCATTCCAAATCACAGATCACAGATGAATATATTGGATATACTAGGAATTCCGTATTTCGTTTTAGCCTAGATCGAAAGACGGATTCCACGGTCGGGATGAATAGCCAAACCCCACCCTAGACCCCTACGGGTGCGGCATACTACCCGCCAAATTTCCGAAGTGAAGCAACCACCCTCAATAAAATGAGTAGACCACTCGGCACTTCAAGAACCCGGTAGTTTGTGCACCCCACCTTAGGTGTATCCTAGGTTCAAGAAAAAGTAAATAAAATAATACAACGGTGGCTACAATCTCAACCCGGATGTGCCCCACAAAAATAATATTACATCAATTTACAAATTTACATGAATGAAAGAAAAGAAAACACTCTTCTCACATCCCCCGGCTATTCATCCACGATGATCCAATACTTCATATACACAAACCATCATCAAGATACAAATATGTGCAACCCCCACTAATCGACATATAACAATGAGCGGACGTTTAGCAATACATATACAAACTGAAACTTATAAACGATGTTAAAACTGTGACTTCGAAATACTCCGTATTGCCCCAACACAAAGATAACATAATATGAGATCTAGGCAAAAATAAACAATACCTGAAAACCTAAATCCAAGATTCCAGAACACCACCAAAATTCCAAGACCAAACTCCCAAATAAAACCGGCCAGGCCGGGGAAAACACACATTTGGCCGGCCAAAAGTTTGAGTTTTTGTCTCCTTTTTCTGTAGTGTTCTAGTTACAACAAGAAGAGCACTCTGCAATTGTTTAAATAATTTTTAGAGCCTCTTAAAAAATCGACAGAAACTTGGATATGGTTTCGACTGTTTCAGAGTTATTTCAGTTTTGTAATTTTAAACATTGTCTAACAAACTACTTAAGGTCTGAATAGGCTCTGATACCACTGTAAGGCGATGCCGCACACCCCAAGCACTTGTGGGGAGGCGGAATTTACAAAAAATAATTTTTCATACTATGCAACACAGACTTTAAGTCCAGGATCTTTACAGAAACCTTAACTAGTCATACTACTTAGAGGTTTTACTACTCGGTAAGAGTTTTATACCCCTTGTTCATAAGTCCTTCGGGTCTTCTTCTCCTCCTCCTCTTCTTGAGCTCCTCTAAGATCGGATCGCGCTTGAAATGCCGGCCTCCTCATGTCGAAGACGATCCACCCGAGAATATGTACTTCAAGCTCCAAGCTCTAAACTGAGATAACTGAGGTACCTAGTTTGCTAAGCTGGGTAGCCTAAAAGATGTAGAGTGTCTAATGGACTGATTTATCTCATATAACCCTATGGCTCACAACACATGTGAAGGTTAGGATTTTTTAGGAAGAAGGAGGAAAAAATGGAGAGAGAAAGGAAATTTGCAAATGATCAAGTCTTGGCCAAGTGAAGAATTGCTCATCTCTTTTCACTCATGAAGCATGGATTATCTTCACATAGAAAATAACAACCATGCTTTAATAGTGTATCCAAACTAATAAACAAATGCATAAGCCATGCTTCACTCCCATGCCTCCATTTTCCACCTTATTAATTTATTTCCAAAAATAGATAAACCAAATAATGAGGTGTCCCCTTCTAGAAGCATCTCTTGTGAAATTACAAGAATAACCTCACCGTATATACATACCCGTATTCGTATTCCAAAAATACGAATACAATAAGATGATAACAATCCAATAATATAATACTAGAATCCGGCTTAAACCAAAGCCCATTAGTATTATCCGTCCAAACATCATCCATGTAGCCAGTACACATATATGATCGGAACGCTGCCGTAGAACCAAACGACCTCTACATCGTTTCGCCCGAAACAGGGAAACCCTCTGTGTGGGACTCTAAAGACTCGACAGTACGCTGGCAGTGGGTTTAACCATAAGTCCGTCAGCGGTACTAGCTGCACGTAACTTCTACCAAGGTATCTGTCGATAAGAAGGCCGATGAGCAAACTCATCCGAACTCCTACCGAGCCTATCTGTGAAAATCTCTGTACAGTCCGATCTGTTCGTCTAAGATACTCACATATCGGGCCTGGGAGGGTGGTAATCGTCAGATCCCTAATAGCGCAATAAGTCGTGCCGGGGTAGAGCCCAATACACCCTGAGAAACTACTGAAGTACCTACCAGTAAATCTCGCTTGCCCTGGCCAGGAACTTTGTGTAATGGCTTTCCGAGCACAGCGTGATATTAACCCACAATACCGGGAGAGACGAATTCTATCTAACCACTACTGCCTCCAAGTGCTTCGGGATTGCACCCAACTACTACCTGTTTGCATGACTCCTTTGAGCCGTAGTAGCATAGTAATCTAAGTACAGTGGGAACACACTCGAGACGAATAGTGATGTCAAGTCAACGGACTAACATGTACTCATGCCACCCAGGAACTGCTACCTGACGATAGGTATAATACCAACCTGTAGTTCCCAATGAGCCTATCCATTGTAACTCATAACCCAATGAGCACCTGTATACTATCTCCGGTACGGCATACAAATGGCTGTGGGACAGACCATCTCCCCTGCAGGGATGAGAATTGTAAACACTAGTCTACTCTGGAGTATCGATATCCCATCTCGATAATCCTATGACTAAGGACCTGTATAAGGATGTGCTTATAGACTATCCAACTCCCACTAGTGTGACTGTCATCACAATGCTGGTAGTCAAGCAAAGATCCTAAGGACTCTACCAATATTTATTAGCGATATGCTAAAAGAAACATATACACATATTGAGGTAGAATCAAACCAAGTAGTATACTACCATTTTGAGCAAGACTGTTATTATATCTGTGTATATCCTAAGCTTCCAAAATATAATATACAATCCAGTACTATACAATAATGGTCTCTAGGGCATATATCACTAACAATGATGGCGATCATATACGTGAGAGCTGAGCAGTCCATAAGCACATTATTAAATGTCCCTAGTCGTGGTAGTATCGAGACTGGACATCTATATTCCGGAGTAGACTAGTGTATACTTTTTGAGACCCCGACGAGAGGCGGTGGCCGGTCTCATAAGCCATTGGTGTTGTGTCACATTAAGATAGTATACAGGTGCTCACTGGAGGTGAGTACACTGAACGGACTCGCCGAGAACTTCTAAATGGTATTATATCTATCGTCAGATAGAATTTCTCTAGTGGCATGAGTACTGTTCATATCATAATATTGCTATATTACATTCCCCATTCTTATGCGTTTTATAAATAAACAGGTGTTTTTGACGCATGTCTGCCACATATTACAGGTTACAGGTTATTGGAGCGAAGACGGTGAAAAAAGACAAAAGATGATACAAAAGAGAGACTTTTGACCCACAAGTAGAAGGATTCTAGTCAAGCCTAGACAAAGAACAATTCACAACTGTACAAGGCAAGGCAAGGTCCAAAATGTCATAGTGAACGGTTAAAAGTTCATTACAAGCTTTCACTGAAGATCTGGAGAAGACCCAGAAGGAAAATGAAGAAAAGAACCATAAAAGTAAAAAGCCCAAACAACAGAGAAGAAGCCCACAAAATTTGAGCACACGATCCGACCAAAGGGCCGCGGAACCGCGGCCCTACCCCCACATATGCCGCGGTTCCGCGGCCGTCCAGTGCGCACGTTGGTGCAGAAAATTGGTGTCGGTGCGTGGGTTTGGATTTTACGTGGGCATATCTGTAAAAGCACATGCGCGAGAATTTGTAACCCTAGTTTTCCTATTTACTTATAAATATGTAATCAAAATACTGTAATAGGGATGCCTCTTTTCAATTAATAAAAATTCAGATTCTTTGAGGATTGAAGAGCATCATTTTCTTGTAAGTTCCTTTTACAAATTTCTGCCCTAGTTACAATTCATTCTTCGCCCTAGCTTTAGAATTAATTGCTTGCCTTAGATTAATTAATCTCTTGCCCTAGTTTAATCTTGTGTAGAACCTTTTAATCTGCAGTAGATAATTAGTCCTTTAGATCTAAAAAATACACATAACAAAAATGCTATTTTTAAAAGATTCCCTAATGAGCGAGTAATTTCCTCGCTTGTTAGGGTTAGGAATAAGGGAGGGGTTGAGAGATGAATACTCTCATCTCTTTCAAGCCCAATAACTTGTAACAACTAGAACTTCATGCACGCATGCATGATCCGCTCCCTACGGCACCCTACCCACGAGGTAAAGGTGAAACCGTAGTATAAAGGACCGGACATGCATGACTTCCATGAAAGTTATAGCAATTAATAGGAAAGGACGGACAAGGATCTAGAGGAAGAAACTTCGTTTCTTCCCAATCATCCCAATCCCCTTTACTAATAATTGTTATAACTTCTAAAAGATTTAATCGAGAGCATTGAAAGAGGTGTTAATATTAATCTTATCAAACCCTACTTTAGACCTAACCCTAGCAAGTTCCTTAACCATCGTACAAATTAGTTTTTAGAATCAATCAACAAAACCAAACAACCATTGGAATCAACTCGTAAGAACACTTAGGAAAATTACACATCCCTTTGGATCGACCCGTACTCACCGGCTAGCTTCTTTCGACGCCGTTCTTGATTGCGGTAAAAATATTTTTGATCTTAAAACCCCTAATAATCAAATGGCGCCATTGCCGGGGATGGCGTAAAATTTCTTTTGTGTAATTTCGGGTTGATATAAATTTTAAAAATCATAAAAATCTGAAAATAGAAAAAATACAAAAACATTTTATCAATTTTTATCTGTTTGAAGGGTTTTATTATTTGAATCTTGCAGGAACAGCGAAGAATCTCTGATCTGGAAATTTACAGAGGGAAAATCAGAAAAGTGCACATCAGAAAAGAGGGGAAATTTGATAACAGAACAGTGCAATTTTTTCAGAGCCCGATCTCCTCTTTCCACCGCCCTTCCGCGGCAAAAGTGGGCCCCAGACCGCGGTTCCGCCGCAATATTGCCACGCCAGCTCATCAATTTTGCATGGTTTGATCCCTCATTCTCCCCTCTGCAACCTACAATATATCCCTTGTCAAAACTTTCTGCAAGACTTCTTTGCGCTAAAATTTTTTCTTCTTCCTTCTAAATAATAGATTTTCTGCAGATTTCTTTACGCCGCGCTAAAAAAATTGATTGCAAGTGAATTTAATGTTTTGCATAATTTAATCGGACTTTAAGGGGCTATTGACCAAACTAGGATTGGGTGGGGATTTCATCACCCTTCCCAGGACCCCAGAAAGCACTTAAAGCATTTGCATCGACCACTTTTAATTAAAAAATACTAGACTCAGCCCTAAGGACTTCGAGCTCAATAGGACAAAGGACTAGACATAGGCATCGACCGTTTATCCTAACTGACTTTGCGGTGTCTAGGCAAGTGTGTCAAGGCAAGTGGTTACTTAATTAGGACCGCTACTTGTAGCGGGGAGCCTCCCACTTACCTGGCATTTACCTGGCCGCAATTGGCGGTGAAGAGGCGGTTTGAGGTCCTATTTCTAACCCTAGTTAGGAGCTGTCTAGCAGACCTAGGTGACCCTAGATCTAGGCCTGATTGTGCATGTGTGGTTGATAGCATTTGTTTCACGAGTCTCTTTTCAAAAATCTCTTCGCAAAACTCTCACATATAAAAAAAAGGAAAAAGAAAAATTTTCCAAAACTTGCAACTTGTCGCTAAAGGAAACTTGTACCTCACTTACACCACTTCCTTTCATTGACGTTTTCTTAGCTCCACATTTTGTCTTTCATTTTTTTCTGACTATACTACCCCTTTAGTGTATGTCACTTTGGACTAGGGATACTAACGCCCGATTAGTCCGTGTTTCGTTGGTACCGACCGACGAACCCTTCGACACCGAAGTCGAAGTTCCGACCACTTTCTTACCTACACTTTCAAATTCTTCTTCCGAAGGCATGTCGGGATTCAACCCCAACAATACCTTACCGACGGGAAGGATTCCACCTCCGTTAGGTGCGAATAACCCGAATCAACCGCCTGTTGAAGCGCCCGCACGAGTCGCGCTCCAGAATCTCTTTTACCCCGTCCGCACTTCTTTACCTACCTGTCTTTCACCCCCACCGGCAAATGGGGACAATTTTGAAATAAAACCACATTTCATCAATATGCTGCCAAAATTTCATGGTTTGGAATCTGAAGATGCTTATATCTTTATCAATAAATTCTAAAACGTCTGCGCTATGATGAAAACGACCCAATTAAGTGATGACTCTATAAGGCTAAGGGTCATTCCTTTCACCTTATGTGACTTAGCCGAGAAGTGGCTATACAGCACCGCATCACATTCCATTAGAAATTGGGACGAGTTTGTGAAAACTTTTCTTAAAAAAAAGTTCTATCCTCATCACAAAACTGCTAGAATCCGCAATGAGATTATACAATTTTCACAGCTTCCTTCCGAACCATTTTGGAAGTGTTTTGAAAGATTCAAAGACCTACCCGTTCAATGCCCTCATCATGGGATCGAAAGTTGGCAACTTTGCCAAACATTATACGAGGGATTGAACTTGGCAACGAAGCAGTTGCTAGAAACCATCTGTCAAGGTCACTTTCTCTCCAAATCTAGTGAGGAAGCGTGGCAGTTTCTTGAGGATCTTAGTGAACAAACAATTCAGTGGGAGAGCTCCAAGACCACATCATCTTCTTCTAGTGGTCAATCTAGGGCAGGCATCCATCAAGTAGAGATGTCAATAGCTATGAAGGCCGAGATGGCCGCTCTTACGAAAAAGCTAGAAGCGATTGAGACCAAAATCTCGTCGCCTTCTCCTGCCCCTGTTATGCCTCCACGAACTGTGTGTGCTTGTTGTTCGGCTCCATCACACTTAACCGAAGAGTGTCCTTACAATGCATCTACTCAAGGACATGATCAAGTCAATGCTTCCTTTCAGCAACGACAAAGAAACGATCCGTACTCTTCTACATATAATCCGGGTTGGAGGAGTCACCCAAATTTCGCTTGGAACCAAAATCAACAATTCCAAGGAAATAACAATTTTCAAGGGCATCCTCAATAAAAACAAGCACCTCCACAAACTCAATTTCAACAGCAACCTTACCCTAATCAGGTGAACAATTTTGCGCCTAACACTGCTTACCCGCCAAACAATTATGTTTAACCTAATAATGACAAGGTTAGCTCGCTCGAAAGAAGTCTAGATGCGTTCCTAAAGCAATCTACACAGTCTACAGCAAGACTAGAGACTTCTATTCAATCTTTGGTGCAAAACAGTGTCTCACACGATCAAAGCATCAAATCTATTGAGGCACAAACTGCACAACTCAATGCAGCTATGAGCGAGCGTGAAAAAGGAAAGCTCCCGTCTCAACCACTGCCCAACCCCGGTCATGCACATGCTGCAACTCAACAGCAGAATCATAACGTAAATGTTGTGGCCACGTTGAGATCGGGAAAAGTGTTGCAAAACAATGTGGGTATTAACAATGACACCCCTGCCGGTGGCCCTTCTTCATCTTCTTCACCTTCTTCTTCTACTTCTTCTTCTTCGAAGCCTATTCTCCATTCTTCACACGGCTCTACTTCTTCTAGCTCGAACGGACCCATTTCTCACAACACGAACACATCTACACGGGATGACGTTCCAACTCGACAATCTGATCCGCAAAAATTAGACTCAACAACCTTTCAAAATGTTCCTTTTCCAAATCGATTGAGATCCAATAAACCAACTCCACAGATGGAAAAGATTGTAGAGTTGTTCAAACAGGTTAGCATAAATATCCCTCTTTTGGATGCAATCCAACAAGTTCCTTCATATGCAAAAATTTTAAAGGACTTATACATCAAAAAGAGGAAGTCACAAGTACCAAAGAAAGTTTTTGTGGCTAGTGCTATCAGTGATGCTCTTGTCAATTCTTTACCCCCAAAGCAAAAGGAGCCCGGTTGTCCTACTATTTCGATAATAATTGGGGACAAGAACATCAATAGAGCACTACTAGATCTTGGTGCTAGTGTCAATTTGCTACCTTATTCTGTGTACGAGCAATTGGGCGTTGGAGAGCTTAAGCCCACTCACTGTACTCTCCAAATGGCCGACCGGTCAATCACCCATCCTAGGGGAGAGCTGGAGGATGTGTTAATTAGAGTAGGGGATTTCATTTTCCCCGTTGACTTTATTGTGATGGATACACAACCTGTCACTAACCCCCGGAATCAAATTCCAGTGATACTTGGTCGACCATTCCTGGCGACGTCCAACGCAGTGATCAATTGTCGTAATGGTTCAATGAACCTATCTTTCGGCAATATGACAATTGAGCTCAATATTTTCAAGTTGGGGAGTCAGCCTGCTGAGCCTAATGCTAGCGTACTTGATGTTTGCTCGATCAATGAGATCGCGGAGGAGGACTGTGAATTCGAGAATTTTTTGTTCGATCACAGCAACGTTAACGCCACTAGTGCGTTCCTCCTAGAATCCGACACAGCTTTCACTGCGGACAACGATTATGAGTGTTTCACCTTCGTTGATGACTTTGAAGACTCATCACCTGAGTTAGAGTCTTTTGCTTTTCCGGATGAGTTAGTTGAACCATCCGACTCGGTTGCGTACACTCGATTTGAACCTTTGATGGAATCCTTCGAGTTTGAAACAGTTACTCCATTATTACCATCTATTGTTTCACCTCCTAAACTCGAATTGAAGCTTTTGCCGTCGCACCTAAAATATGCTTATCTAGGTGATAATGAGACCCTACCCGTTATCATATCGGCCTCTCTAGCTCTTGAGCAAGAGAAGGCCCTTTTAATGGTCTTACATAATAATCGGCAAGCTTTCGGCTAATCTATGGCGGACATCAAGGGGATTAGTCCCCTCATAGTCGAACATCATATATACTTGATGGATGATGCCAAGCCGGCAAGGGATCCACAAAGACGCCTCAACCCCATTATGAAAGAGGCTGTCAAGAAGGAGATTGTTAAGTGTCTTGATAGTGGTATCATTTACCCTATCTCGGATAGCCAATGGGTCAGCCCCATTCATGTCGTGCCAAAGAAATCAGGCATCACGGTCATTACCAATGAGGCAAATGAGTTAATTCCCACTCGCACCCAAACGGGGTGGCGAGTTTGTATCGACTATAGAAAACTCAATGCCGCGACAAAGAAGGACCACTTTGCTTTACCTTTCATTGACCAAATGCTAGAACAATTGGCGGGGCACGAGTTCTACTGCTTTCTAGATGGCTATTCCGGTTATAACCAAGTCCCCATCGCCAAAGAGGATCAAGACAAGACAACATTTACTTGTCCCTTTGGCACCTTTGCTTATCGTCGCATGCCCTTTGGGTTATGCAATGCACCCGCGACATTTCAGCGGTGTATGATGGGGATCTTTTCAGACATGGTTGAAAGGTTCTTGGAGATCTTTATGGATGATTTCTCCATTTTTGGTGACTCCTTCGACGAGTGTTTACGACATCTTGACGCTGTTCTTACCCGCTGTAGGGATAAGAACCTGACTTTGAATTGGGAGAAGTGACATTTTATGGTACGAGAGGGCATTGTCTTAGGACATGTCATCTCGCATAACGGCATAGAGGTTGATAGAGCCAAACTTGAAGTCATCTCTAATCTTCCTCCTCCTAAATGCGTTAAAGACATCCGAGCCTTCCTTGGCCACGCCGGATTTTATAGACGGTTCATCAAGGACTTTAGCAAGATTGCTAGGCCCTTGACTCTCTTATTGGCCAAGGACACAACATTTGACTTCGACTCAACTTGCATGGAAGCATTCGAGTCTTTGAAACTCTCTCTCATTTCTGCGCCCATTCTTTCATCTCCAGACTGGACGCAACCTTTCGAAATTATGTGCGACGCATCAGATTTTGCCATTGGTGCTGTTCTTGGACAGCACATTAACAAGATGCCGCACGTGATTTATTACGCTAGCCGTACATTAAATGAGGCCCAACTAAACTACACAACAACAGAAAAAGAGTTTTTAGCAGTTGTGTTTGCACTTGAAAAAATTTGGCCTTATTTAATCGGCTCTCCAGTTATTGTGTATACGGATCATTCAGCTCTTCGCCACCTTTTTGCGAAGAAGGATGCTAAGTCGAGGCTAATCCGCTGGATCCTTTTACTACAAGAGTTTGACCTTGTCATAAGGGACAAAAAAGGATGTGAAAACGTAGTAGCTGATCACCTATCACGACTTCCTTCTTCGCCTACGCTTGAACTTCCAATCACTGATATTTTTCCCGATGAGCAACTCTTGACCATTTCTTGCGAGCCAAGGTTCGCCGATATTGTAAACTACTTAGCCATCGGCTTGATACCTAAAGATTGGTCGAAACAGGATAAACTTCGATTTTTGTCCCAAGTAAAGCATTTTTACTGAGATGAACCTTATCTTTTTAAATACTGTTCCGACCAAATCATTCGTCGGTGTGTACCTGAAAGTGAGGTTAAGAGTGTGCTGTCTTTTTGCCACGATCAAGCATGTGGCGGGCACTTTGGCCCAAAGAAGACAGCCGAAAAAGTTTTGCAGTGTGGTTTCTATTGGCCACGACTCTTCAAGGATGCATTTGAATACTGTAAAACTTGCTCCCGGTGCCAACACTTGGGCCGGATATCGCGGAGAAACGAAATGCCGCTCCAACCAATTTTGGTTGTGGACATTTTTTATGTTTGGGGTATAGATTTCATGGGACCACTTCCTAACTCTTTTGGAAATGTGTATATTCTTTTGGCCGTTGACTAAGTTTCTAAGTGGGTCGAGACTGTGCCTAGCCGAACGAACGACAACAAGGTTGTCGTTCGATTTCTGAAAGAACACATCTTTTCTCGATTTGGGCACCCTCGAGCGATAATAAGTGATAATGGTTCTCACTTTTGCAATAGGACTTTCGAGTCCTTAATGCGCAAATACTCTATCACCCACAAGCTGTCAACGCCATATCATCCCCAAACATGTGGGCAAGCCGAGGTTTCAAATCGGCAAATCAAGCAAATCTTGGAGAAAACGGTTTCTAAAAACCGTAAAGATTGGTCACTTAAACTGATTGATGCACTATGGGCTTTCCGTACTGCATATAAGACCGATCTCGGTATGTCTCCATACCGGCTTGTTTACAGGAAGGCTTGCCACCTCCCAGTGGAGATTGAGCATAAGGCATTTTGGGCTATCAAAGAGCTGAATTTATCTTTAGGAGAAGCGGGCAGCAATCGAAATCTGCAGTTGAATGAACTAGAAGAGCTGCGGGATTAGGCATATGATAATACCGTAATTGCTAAAAACCGAGCTAAGGTGTTCCACGATAAACACCTTTTGCGTAAAACTTTTGAACCTGGTCAACAGGTTTTGCTCTATGATACTCGGTTACATTATCACCCCGGCAAGCTCCGTTCTAGATGGAGAGGACCTTTTGTAGTCCGCACCGTTTATCCGCACGGTGCGGTTGATCTTGAAAATCCGGAAGACGACACTTTATTCAAAGTGAATGGGCATCGATTGAAACCGTTCTTCACAGCGGACTCATCGGAGGAGCTCCTGTTGTTGCAGGAGCCGATTTACACTGATTGATCTTCCTCCACTTTCACCCCCGAATTTCCAGTCAATTTTTCCAAAACTTTATTTCAAATAAGTTTGGGGGTGTGTATCATTTGTATGTTAATAAACAGGGGAGTGCCGACATTTTGACCCTCTTGGTGCAGCATGACAGTGAGGACACTGTCAAGTTTAAGTTTGGGGGTATGCTCGGTACGTTTTCTTCCTTTGCATTCATATGTACATATTCTTGCATTTGCATATTTATTTGTAAACCCATAAAAAATTGAAAATTTCAAAAATTATAAAATTTATTATATTCAATTTTGACCATATTTAACTTGAGTTTGACAGATAGGTTAACTGGCCAGGAACAACTAGATCTTAGACCTAGTAAATTAAAAACCCTAAAAATAACCCTCTTTAAAGATTAACTGCAGAAAGTATATGTCTTTGTAGTTTATTTAGAACTAGGCAAATTTTGAGTTCACTTTTTGGGCTAAGTCAAAATAAAGGAAAAATATTGATATTCTTATTAGAGTATAAGTTTGAAAAATAATTCCTAGCTTAAGTCTATACTCTGAAAAATGTATACCCTACAAATTGCACAATCACGCACCTTGAAACTTGGAATAGTAGAAGAGACCTTGAAATGCTCCCGTCTAAAGTCCTTAGTACGAAGAAAATAAAAAAAATGTGAAAAAAATGAACACTGGTCTTTGTGATTACTTAAGGCTGCAAAAAAAAATAGAAAAATATTTAGCAAGGGTGCTTCATCACCTAGTGCCTTAGACCAACTGGTTTGGGAGTCACTGCTAAAAGCCTTGGGTGTTGCAAGACTAGGAATTACGCTTTAAAATGCAAACATATCTTGTAATCGGTTGTTGGTACTTCAAGAAGTATTAACAGTCGCATGAAGGATGTGAATTCACCAGTTAATTAGTGCTTTGGACAACGGACAAGAGTATGATTGCTTGATTTGAATTTCCAAGTGTAGGGGTGATTTATACACACACGTGGGGATATATGATTAGAGTTGAGGTAAGAGAAAGGAATGAAGCATAGAACTTGTATCTTTAGTAGAGTTGATAGAAAAATTCCCAAGTGGAGATGGAACCGTAGAAGGAAAACTTAAGAAATGCTGAAAGCTGAATGAGTCTATCGAACATATATAATCTTGAGTTAAATGATGAGGAAGTTGAAGAATATGAGTGGATAGTTTACAAATTGACGATAATAGAATTCCTTGTTAGAAAACCTGATTGGAGAATTAAAGTTAATAAGCCAAATTGATAGGATTTTGTGGGTAGTATCCGCTGAAAACCTTCAGGAGACAACACTCCTCCTACTAGGGACACCTAGAGGTTTAACGGCTTATTGCACGTGCTCAGTGCAATCGCGTTTCCCTGCGAAAGTGCGGTTAGGTTTTATCGAGAATAAAATAATAGGTTTGCTCGAGGACGAGCAAAAGTTAAGTTTGGGGGTATTTGTTCATATCATAATATTGCATTATTACATTCCCCATTCTTATGCGTTTTATAAATAAACAGGTGCTTTTGACGCATGTCTGCCACATATTACAGGTTACAGGTTATTGGAGCGAAGACAGTGAAAAAAGACAAAAGATGATACAGAAGAGAGACTTTTGACCCACAAGTAGAAGGATTCTAGTCAAGCCTAGACAAAGAACAATTCACAACTGTACAAGGCAAGGTCCAAAATGTCATAGTGAACGGTTAAAAGTTCATTACAAGCTTTCACTGAAGATCTGGAGAAGACCCAGAAGGAAAATGAAGAAAAGAACCATAAAAGTAAAAAGCCCAAACAACAGAGAAGAAGCCCACAAAATTTGAGCACATGATCCGACCAAAGGGCCGCGGAACCGCGGCCCTGCCCCCACATATGCCGCGGTTCCGCGGCCGTCCAGTGCGCACGTCGGTGCAGAAAATTGGTGTCGGTGCGTCGGTGCGTGGGTTTGGATTTTACGTGGGCATATCTGTAAAAGCACATGCGCGAGAATTTGTAACCCTAGTTTTCCTGTTTACTTATAAATATGTAATCAAAATACTGTAATAGGGATACCTCTTTTCAATTAATAAAAATTCAGATTCTTTGAAGATTGAAGAGCATCATTTTCTTGTAAGTTCCTTTTACAAATTTCTGCCCTAGTTACAATTCATTCTTTTGCCCTAGCTTTAGAATTAATTGCTTGCCTTAGATTAATTAATCTCTTGCCCTAGTTTAATCTTGTGTAGAACCTTTTAATCTGCAGTAGATAATTACTCCTTTAGATCTAAAAAATACACATAACAAAAATGCTATTTTTAAAAGATTCCCTAATGAGCGAGTAATTTCCTCGCTTGTTAGGGTTAGGAATAAGGAAGGGGTTGAAAGATGAATATCTCTCATCTCTTTCAAGCCCAATAACTTGTAACAACTAGAACTTCATGCACGCATGCATGATCCGCTCCCTACAGCACCCTACCCACGAGGTAAAGGTGAAACCGTAGTATAAAGGACCGGACATGCATGACTTCCATGAAAGTTATAGCAATTAATAGGAAAGGACGGACAAGGATCTAGAGGAAGAAACTTCGTTTCTTCCCAATCATCCCAATCCCCTTTACTAATAATTGTTATAACTTCTAAAAAGATTTAATCAAGGGCATTGAAAGATGTGTTAATATTAATCTTATCAAACCCTACTTTAGACCTAACCCTAGCAAGTTCCTTAACCATTATACAAATTAGTTTTTAGAATCAATCAACAAAACCAAACAACCATTTGAATCAACTCGTAAGAACACTTAGGAAAATTACACATCCCTGTGGATCGACCCGTACTCACCGACTAGCTTCTTACAACGTCGTTCTTGATTGCGGTAAAAATATTTTTGATCTTAAAACCCCTAATAATCAAGTACATATTAGTCTTTTGACCTGAGATCGTCATTTGTCTCATGTGAGTTCCTACTGTATTTTGATTATTACCCTACCACGACTCATAAGAGTGGTGTAAACAGGTTTTAGTTGGGTACAGTCCCGAATCATATGGAGGCAGTGAGCGATTGTCGGGGATTGGTCTCTCCTGGTATTAGGAGTCGATGTCACGCTGTGTTCGGTTGGCTATCACCCTAAATCCATGGCCACGGTGGATGTGATTTACTGATATGAGTTCAGCGGTTTCTCGGATGGTGATGAGCTTAACTCCGACATGACTTATCGGGTTATTAGGGGTCTGACGTTATCCACCCCCTAGACCCGGTATGCGATGCTTTTAAACGAAGAGACCGGACTGTACGGAAATTGTCACACTCAGGCTCAGTAGGGTACGGACGGACTTGATTGTTGACCTTCCTTTCGACATATACCTGGGTAGTCGTTACGTACAGATAGTGCCACTGACGTACTTGTGGTTTTTGGATTTATCCAATAAATCACTGCCAGCGTATTCTTGAGTCTTTAGAGTCCCACACAGAGGGTTTTCCCGGTTCAGGCGATATGATGTAAATGACGTATGTTAGTACATACATGGGTCCGATTAAATACGTGAACAGGCTACACGGACTTTAATCGGACAGTTGATAATACTAACGGTTTAGGATTAAGCCAGATTATTAAATCAGGTTTTGTTTTAACAATATGTGTGTGTGTATGTGTCATGCCCCGCTTCCCAGTAGACGAAACGGTGACGTGGCAGGCCGCAACGTATTTACTAACAAATAAATACGTTAAGTGTAATTAAGCAATATATAAAAATGAACAAAAATGACAAGAGTTTTAAAATAAAATAGCAACTTTATTTACATTCATCTTTATATACAACTGTTTGAAAATAAAAGATACAATGAGTAAAGCAGTGCCTTAAACAATGGCATACAGGAAAGTAATTGCAACGGAACTAGAAGTCAGACTGTGCCGCAAGCTGGTCCAAGTCCTCCTGGCTCGGCTTAATCTCCTGAGAATCCGGTCCTCCTGACGAACATTCCAAAGAAAGAAATAGAAAGGAATGTCGTCAGTGAACTAACGCTCGGTAAGTCCCAAAAGAATAAAGAGAAGACATTATATAAAATGAGATGAACAGGTAAATTGTATTTGATTGATTGCCGGTATATGATGGTTATTCTAACGTGGTTGTTTGTAGTTTGATAAAGAAGGTATTCATGTATACGAGAGGAGTCCATTTTACCCCGTGGACTATGGTAACATGTAGTACAAGGCCCCGTCATAACTCACGGGACAACGACATGTGAATTCATGTAGGTGTCTTTTAAGTGACCTCTCGTGCCACGATATACGTTCCGCACCAATCTACCCCTTTATCCCCGCGTAATGTATTGTATAGATTATATTTACAAGTCTTGCTGAAACCATGGATACAAATTGTTCGAGTATTCATGTTCAGGATGTAGTCAAGTATTCAAGTAGTCATGTCAAATTATAACCATGGTTCGGTCAAGTCAGGTCAAGTATACATGTTTGATATTGATGTTTGAATTCGAGTATTCATGTTCATGATAAAGTATTCGTGTTTGAATTTGGATTCAAGTTTTAATTGGACTCTGACTGAGTCAGACTCTTGCAAACTGATTTAAACTCTGGAATTCTTAGCTTTGGGAGTCATCGGTAACTGTTGCACATAGACGGCGGGATTTGTGTCTTTTTCCAAGACAATTACCATTGATAACTACGGTAAGTTGTCTATCTTAAATAAGCAAGCACTCACTTTCTCCGGCTTCCTGAGGTTCAAAAGAATTGATCCCGCTTAAACCTATATTTACTGAAGTCTTTAAATATTGTTTTATATATATCTCGAGAGGGTTTTATAAAAATATTTTTAATATAGTTAAAAATAAATAAATCTCGAGGGTGATTAATATTACTTAGGGTTTTCATGAGCATGGATTTTAAGTATTGGGGTATTTTAGTGATAAATATTTAGCTTTGGAAAGTTTATGGTATTTTATTGAAAAACTTGCCTTTTGGTATCTTGATGGTATTTTATTGACATTTGTTAATCTTTTCATTTTTAGAAAAATACAGGTTTATTATATTTTTAAAATATGAATTTATAATTTTTTATTTTTTTTTTAGAAAAATAATTTTATTTTATTTAGAAAATTCGTATTACTTAAAAACGTATTTAAATCCTTTCAAAATCGAATGCTCCGTGAGGATGTCTACATCTCACTCTACTAACCCAAGGATTTGCAATAATCCGCACCATCCATTAGCGGGTCCCCTAAAAAGGGTTGTAGATGCATAATCGCAAAGGAAATGAAATACCGCATGGGCTACGTCACAGTATATTGCAAATGCAATCCTTTGGGCTTTCAAAAAGTTTTTAAACAATCAGAAAAAGGTAATTGTGTCTGATGGGAATCAAACACATGGGCTACGTCACAGTAGTGCAAAGGCTTTACCAGTGAGCTACAAGTTGTTTCTTTCTGTTATTTTACAAAATTGACTTATAACTCAAACCCATGCTGTAAAACTCATTTCTTGTATATTAACAAAAAAAATTCCGTACAAAGATTTTAGAGTCGTTACAATACACACACATATGTATTTTATTATTATTGTTCACTATTCATTTTGTCTCTCTTGGTTATTCGTATTTTTATACGAATACGCGTATATATATTTCGATATGTATTCCGGGTTATATTCCGTATTTATACGGAATTTGTTCTAGAAAATAGACACTTCATTTCTTGAAATTTCTTATAAAGAAAATAAAAAATGAGGTGGAGGATGAGGTGTAAAGAAGTATGGTAAAGAGGTATGGCTTTGATTTTATATTCATAAAATCATTTGGTTTTACTATTCTAGTATGGTTGAAAAATAAGTAGCCGTTATTCTTTCTACTTTGATTTCTTTTTCCTATACATAAAAAGACTACGCCATTTTTCTTGTCATGGCTACTTCTTCTTCACCTCATCCTTTATCTTGAGTTGCTCTCTTGAACATTTGCTTGAAGATAAAATCATAGTGGAAAATTGCTACATCTCCACTCTTCATTCGTAGCGAGCTTGAAGCGTCGGTTGCTTCGCTAGATGAAGCCGGATCTTGGATCGGTTCTCTTGGGTGGATCATTTCGGTAAGGACGGTCGCCATTCGAGCTTGTTCGCCTACGAGGAGCTTGGTGTTGGAGATAGTGCCCTCAAAGTCAATTATTGGATCACAGGTACGTGATTGCAATGATTGAGGCAGGACCTATACCGATATGACAGTCTTGCTCGAGATGATAGTATGCTATCTGGTTTGTCTTTATCAACGTATACATGCTTTAGTTCACTATTGCATGATGATAGAGCCCATAGGATTCTTGCTTGACTACCAGCAGTATGATGGCGATCATATACGTGGGAGCTGGGGTCTGTAAGCGCATCCTTAAAGAGTCCCTAGTCGTAAGAGTTTCGAGACAGGGCATCGATACTCCAGAGTAGACTAGTGTATACAGTCGAGACCCCGACGAGGGGCGATGGCCGGTCTCACAAGCCATTGGTGTCAGTAGGATCACCTAAGATGATATAGTGTGATGAATATGATATTGACCCGTACCCAGATTTAGGGATGTCGTACGACGGATTTACGTACGAGCTATATTTTGATGATTGATACGCACTTTTGACTTGGGATGTCTGATTATAGATATGGTATCGGATATAATATTATTGAGGCGGGATCACCGACTAATATATATACAGGTATGTATATATATCGACTCAGATGTTAGGCGGTTTCCTTACCTGTAGTCCAGCTTGTTAGCTTAGCCCTTTAGTTTAGTTTAGTTATTAGATTAGATTAGACTCCTACCTATTTCAAAACTAGCGGATCGTGGGTATTTTAAAAGACAGGTCAAGGGATCTACGGATATTTCAAAAGACGTATCCTTTCTTAAAACTGCCGTAGCCCTATTTTCAAAACCACACGATTCGTGTTATTTCAAATGGCACCATTGTTTAATATTTAGCTCCCGCTCATTTTGGTTGCTCGCTCCGCATCGCATACTTACATTGTTATTTCATATTGCATTGTTGACATTATGCTGTTAGGACACCAGCACCATTACCGATGACGCGTATGTACCACGTACACTTACTTGCCGGCTCACACACATCTTCATCGGTAATTGCCATGCCACGTACACCTTAGAAAATATTATTGCTTAACTTAGCTTGATAGCTAGTAGTTTGACATAATATTAGTGTACTTACCTTATATGCCAGCTTAGATATTGTAGTTATTACTTGTCACTTCATGCATACTGTTATTCATTGTTATGCCGTATTCATGGATTCTTATGCCTATATTCATGGGTTTACATACTATTGATGATTTGGATTCGGATTTCTATGAGATTTTCTGGATTTGGAGGAAAACCGTAAAACTTGTATAAGCTTCTTCCCTCTCTTTAAATAAAAAGTGCGGTTTTCCCATGATGTATGAGTCGTCCACCATGAGTTTGCTGATGGATTTCGAGACCCGATTCAAGGAGTGGAGGAACCGTTTCGGGTACATGGTGGGCCCGGTGCGGTACCCCGGGGCAAGAGGATCATGATGTTGACGTTGAGCCTGGCAGGGGAGCACTACCGACCGGTGATATTACCCGACGCGTCGGATATCTGGAGGATACCGTCGTGGTCTTGAGATGGATGGTAGGGGCCGGTCTGGACTGACGGCGCCCTATATATTGTGATTGAGACATTAAGATTTCGAGATATTGAGGTACAGAGACTGTGATACAGAGATATCGAGATATTGGGATTACGTTTTGTGCCGATGCTAGGCACTGTTTTATGCTGATTTCATTATGATACCTCATTTTTAAAATACAAAGGAAATCTCACTAAATTATGAAAACAGTTTCTGCATTTACATGTATTCTGTTTTCATGCATTCATACCTCATTCATATGCGAGCCATTGGTGTCAGTAGGATCACCTAAGATGTATACAGGTGCTCATTAGGTTATGAGTACACCGGACAGGACTCGCCGGAAACATGCTAGTTGGTATTATACATATCGTCAGATAGCAGTTCCCTGGTGACATGTGTACAGGTTAGTTCATCGACCTGAGATTGTCATTTGTCTCATGTGAGTTCCCACTGTGCTTAGATTACTACCCTACCACGCTCAAAGGAGTTGTGCAAACAGGTTTTAGTTGGGTACAGTCCCGAGCCACATTGGAGGCAAGTGAGCGGATCGGCGGGGGATTCGTCTCTCCCGGTATTAGGGGTGAGATCGCGCTGTGTCTAGGAGAGCCATTACACAAAGCCCTCGGCCGAGGCAGGAGATTTACTGGTAGGTACTCCAGCAGTATCTCAGGGTGTTCTGGGCTACTCTCTGACACGACTTATACCGCTATTGGGGTCTGACGTTACTAACCCCCTAGGCCAGATATGCGATACTCATAGACGAACGGACCGGACTGTATGTATATTGTCACTGTTAGGCTCAGTAGGGTTTATGGATGAGTTCGCTCGTCAGCTTCCCTTCCAATCAATACATAGGCAAACCGTTACGTACAGCTTGTACCTCTGACGTGCTACTAGTTATACCCAGTGCCAGTGTGTTGATGAGTCATTAGAGTCCCCCACAGACACTTTCCCAAGTTCGGGCGAAACGTTGTAGAGGCCGTATGGGTTTATGGCAAGGTTCGGAAAAAGCACGTGCGTTTTCGCACGTGTCATTTTTCGGGCAGATAATACTGGTAGGCTTTGGTTTAAGCCGGAACCCAGTATTATACTGTGTAGATATAATATCTTTGTCTCGGTTGCATTTGTATTCGGTCGTAATACAAATGTGGGTATGTTTATACTGATACGGGGTTATCCTGAAATTCGTTTCAGGATCACTTTTGGAAGTAGTCAGTTTCCAGTTTTCTATCAGCCGTATTTTGACATTCGGTTAAATGCGGATTTATCTTTTCTTGATGAGGTGACTCGATGTTCTAGAAGGTTCTAGAGAGGGTGACAAGGCTAGTGAGTCAGTTGGTCATTAATGGTGCATTTAATGACAAGGTGACTAGGTTAATTGTGATTGGTTTGCTTTAAATGCTTTCATACTAGGTGTTAAGGTGATTCATCTTTCTTGTGGTCACCCTCCTCTCCTACACTCACCTCCCCCCTCTCTTTAAGTGGCCGGCCCCTCATTGTGAGGTGGGTTGGTTTTTCATTTTGGTTTTGAGAGAAAAGATTATGATAGTTGAGTGTATGGAAATTTCATAGCCCAATTTCCATTTACTAAATCCAAAAGGCAACTTCATTAACCGTTCGTCCACAGCCTTGGACGTAACGAGACAAAGTGTTCTACTCATTCTCTACTTCATCTTGGTCGTCTCTTTTAGCAAACTTGACGATCGAGTTGCCTCGGTTCAGAGGCGGGAGCCCGTTTAAAGATCCGTCGACGTGGTGCCACCTGGACGACAAGACTGGAGATCGAGGAGATCGGAGTAGCCGCAACAAGCGTGGGATGATGGTTGAAGACCGAAGGACTCGGATCGTTCGGTATAACGTTTCTACCCACTTTGTAGTTTGTTAGTTTAGCTTTAATGGCAGATCCGGGTTACGGTACACGATAGCGCCAGTTTATGAAAAGTTTTTGTTCCGCATTTGGCGTCTGTTAGACGGCCGGGGCGCTACCGTGGACTTACAATGGTATCAGAACCTCACCATTAAGCTATACTAACTTGTGCTAACGTGTTTAAAATATCGATCGAACGGATTTTCGAAAACCGCAAATTCCAAGTTCACAATTTTTGTCGATTTTAAATTAGGTCCAAAAATTATTTTTCATATCACAGAAAGTCGTGCAGGGTATTTGAAGAATTATGGGAAAATTTGGGCACGTGATCCCACGTGTTCACCGCGGAACCGCGGCAACTTAGTGGGAACTGTGCTCCAATTTTTCCAGTGTGCTTCATATTGGAAATTGTGGGTTTTTGGTATATTCTTTTGGGCCCACTTTTTATTACTGTACACCAGTTGTTCGTGGGGCCCACTTCGGGAAATTTTATCGATCGAAATTTTAAACTTGTTAGTATACAGTATTTACATTATATCTCCGACCGGGAATGTCATTTGATCGGTAAACCGCGTCTGATTGCTATAGTTCTTTTAGACGGGTTTGCGAACGTGACATTCGCGTTGATGTTCTGTGTTGTGCTGTATTGTTGCGGATATGTCGTGGTGGATAGCAGGGTGCAATGATAGTGCAGTTTTGATTTATTTGTACATTTGATATTGCGGGGTGAGCGTCCAACATGTGGACTGCCGTTACTGCCTGTTTGTATAATATTCTTTTGGGGCACGACCGGGTCGAGGTCGATGTACCCGTTGTACATATTTTTATTTCTGTACTAGGTTTATCCCGCGAAGGAGTGCACGGATAGCCGGGTTCTGGAGGGCAACGGGTCCGTATCTCATGGCTTTGAGAGGAAGAGGGACCTCACTCTAGAATTGGCAGACTGTTTGCCGCACTTGTAGGGGGTACAGGTTGACCCAAGAAGGGGTGCTCAATTTACCGGATTCCGTGAAGTGCCGGGTGTTCCATTCACTATGTTGTGGGGACTACCTCGCTTCAGGTTTTGGCGGGTAACTTGCCGCACCCGTAGAGGTCTAGGTTTCATTGCACAGGCTATCCATACGACCAGGGGAACGTCGGGTTTCAGCAGCGGCTCTGTGAAACTCGGGGATCCCAGATTATCTGTATTGTTCTGTGATGCTTATTACTTTTCTGTAATGTTGCATATTATCACGCCTGGAGCGATTATTGTATATTGGTATATATACTATTAGATGTTGTATATGTTTTACACCCGCGCTAGTCCAGCCCCCGCTCTGTCGTTAGTTAAGTAACCTAACGGGTGATGACGGGACCCAGTGGCGAATGCGGATGGCATATACGTATATTTTATTTTCGTTCTTTTCTGGTGTGATTGATTGATGGGACTGCGTTGATTCTTATCAATGCAAGGATAAAACAAACCTATATTTGATGTTGTTGGAACAAATTTTAAAAAGTGTTATTACAAAGATATTTCCTTTTGTTTTGCATAGTGATATTCAGTTAGAATATCCTGCACCTCATTCGACGAGGCAAGGGCCGAGATCCCTTCACCGGGAGTGACCCCTTGGGCAGAAGTTTACGTCAGGGTGATAACTTCAATATAGTCGATTACAAGTTGCTTTGCATCGCGGTATTCAGTTGGAATATCCTGCACCTCATTCCACGAGGAAAGAGCCGAGATCCCTTCACCGGGAGTGACCTCTTTAGCAAAGGTTTTTCGCCACTATATTTTTATAAAAAGCTATCAGGTTCCTTCGACGAGATCAAGTTCATTACGTTAAAGGTTTTTCGCCAAAAACCAGCCGTAGCCCTCCGTCATTTCTTTTGAGTATTCAGTAGTATTCAAGCTATGTATTTTGACCAACGCCAAGGCATAGTGCTTGGTAGCTTCTGGGTATTCAATTGTTGCATAGATAGATGAGTTGGTTTGGGACAGTCGTTCTGTCATACCTAGCCAACGTCAGGGGCATGTGCGAGTGGGTTCAAATTGACATGGACAATGACGGGTAGAACTTGGCATGTGACTTATTATAACGTTTTGAAAATCGTTTCGGTGAAATTTCGGAAAAACGGTAAAATAAGGGGGTTTTCTGTAAAAAGTCAAAATACAAATATCTTTATTATAAAATTAAATATACATATTCTAGCTATGTAATTGCTAGTATTTGGTGTTTATTGAGCCACTGCTGAAATTTCAAATTTTCTGAAAAAATTTCCAAAATTAATTATTTTAATATTATTTTAAGCCGGTAAGAAAATACATTAAATTAGCGATAAATACAAATTTAAATGGGCTAATTTTAATCTTTAAAATCATGTTAATTAAAATCTAGTTGTAATATAATTTTTTAGTATTTTATTTCAAGATTTAATTGGTTTATTTTATGGAAAACAAAAATATAGTTATTTTGAACTAAAACTTGCAAATATGGTATTATGGGGGGTCTTTTTGCATAGATTTTTTTTGTAAAGTCTCTCACACTCACCCTCACTCCCCTTGGCCGGCCCCACACTATTGTAGCAGCCCAAGAATTTTATTTTCCTCTTTTTGACCTTAAATCATGTGAGAAATGGGTTAAAATAAGGTTTTTATATATAGTAAAGTAGGTGGGGGTATTATGGTAATTGGGAGGGGATTTGACTTGGATCTTTTGGCATCATCCCCTCACATTTTTCCCCCTCTTCCTCTGCTAAAACCAGCAGTAGCAGCCCCCCCCCCCCCGTTTCTTCTTGTCTTTTCTCTTCAAAATTCCATCAAAAAAATCATCCAAAATGCTTCAAAAATTCCACAAAATCAAAATCTAATCCCTACACATTTTTACTTGACCATTCTAGTATGGATCTTGGTGAAGGGAAGCATGTTTGGGAGGCTAGATTTGTGCTAGATTTCAAAATGATTGTGGGGTAAATTCTTAACCTTATGTCTAATTGTTGTTTGAATACTTTAAATCTAGCATAATTAGTTAATAGTTTGGGATTAATTGAATGTTTTGAAAAATATTGTAAGGGTTTGTGATTTCAATTAGGGTTTTTATCATATCATTAGGGATGCAAGGTTTAGTTTAACATCTTAATGTATGTAAAACCTAGTTTGGTTGATTAAATTGCACTTGTTATATGTAATTTGTCCAAATTGCTTAAATTGCAAACTAGGTTTTTGTAAACCTTGAATTTGATTAAGAGAAAAATGTAATTAGGTTTTTCATGACTTCATTAACATTATTAAGTGTGGTTTAATGTCTTTAGTTCATGAAAATCCTAGCTAAATTGTTGTATGTGCATTTTTGCTATAAAATTGTTAAAATTTGGGTATATTGTAAACTAGAATTTTGGGGCTAAAGAAATTTAATGAGATTAAATAATGGAAATGGTTTTTATGACTTATTTAAGATGTTTAATAAGTATTATGGCCATTAAATTTGTTCAAACGTCGAGTTTTGTACTAAAGCGGGTAATTTGTGCTTGCTAGATTTTCGGAAAAATGGCTTTTAAAGTGAATTTGGGGTTTTTGTGAATTTTAAGCTATTTTATATTATAATTAGTGCTTGTGATTGTACAAATGAGTGTGTTTAGGTTTTTCTCGATGGTTTGGTGTTTGTACGCGGACGTCGAGGGTTTTTGGGTCGATTTGTGAAAGCAACCATAGGTTTTGACCTATGTGGGTTTCGTGTATCGTTTTGATCATGAGTCGGATTTTAATGCTATACGGTGTGTTATGATATGTAGGTACCCATGTGGACTTCGAGACGACAAGCAAGCGCGTGGCAACGTCGGCACCGGCGAGCAAAGACCAGGTGAGTAGATTTATATCTACGGGGAGAAGTCGGGTGGATAGCGTATAGCACCCCCGCAGTTCGTGGTGACGTATACGAATACGTATACACGCATTTATTGATTATATATTGTTTGAGTTTATTGATGATAAATATGGATGGTTTAGTATCGCGAAACCCTAGAGTAGTGGTCGCACCATACATGCACACACCCACCCATACTTGCATACATTCTTCTTCCATTTGTGTTTACGGGAATATATATATAGTTATGTGTTCACATGGGTATGGGACTATGTGTTCACATACGGATTTGAGGATGATACTTAGGATTGAGATGAGTCGATGAGATTTGTGTTGAGGTTGTGATATCGGTGATATGGCAGGATTCGTACTTGAGGTACGTCCTAGTGTTATAACGGATCTTGGGGCGGCGATACGGGTGAATAGTGTTATAAATAAAATGGTCGACATGTGATCGTGATATGAGACATGATATGCTAGGATATTGATATTAGGCCGTATTGGGCGATGTATACCCCTTGATGATGATGTGCTGATGATATCAGTTTGTACGAGACTGTCGATCAGTAGCCAGATCATGACCATATTGATGATATTAGTATTTTACTAGACATAGGTCAGTACCCTAGACTATGATCTTTGATAAAGAGGATACCGGATGAATAGTGTGATGAATATGATATTGACCCGTACCCAGATTTGGGGATGTCGTACGACGGATTTACGTACGAGCTATATTTTGATGATTGATCCGCACTTTTGACTTGGGATGTCTGATTATAGATATGGTATCGGATATGATATTATTGAGGCGGGATCACCGACTAATATATATACAGGTATGTATATATATCGACTCAGATGTTAGGCGGTTTCCTTACCTGTAGTCCAGCTTGTTAGCTTAGCCCTTTAGTTTAGTTTAGTTATTAGATTAGATTAGACTCCTACCTATTTCAAAACTAGCGGATCGTGGGTATTTTAAAAGACAGGTCAAGGGATCTACGGATATTTCAAAAGACGTATCCTTTCTTAAAACTGCCGTAGCCCTATTTTCAAAACCACACGATTCGTGTTATTTCAAATGGCACCATTGTTTAATATTTAGCTCCCGCTCATTTTGGTTGCTCGCTCCGCATCGCATACTTACATTGTTATTTCATATTGCATTGTTGACATTATGCTGTTAGGACACCAGCACCATTACCGATGACGCGTATGTACCACGTACACTTACTTGCCGGCTCACACACATCTTCATCGGTAATTGCCATGTCACGTACACCTTAGAAAATATTATTGCTTAACTTAGCTTGATAGCTAGTAGTTTGACATAATATTAGTGTACTTACCTTATATGCCAGCTTAGATATTGTAGTTATTACTTGTCACTTCATGCATACTGTTATTCATTGTTATGCCGTATTCATGGATTCTTATGCCTATATTCATGGGTTTATATACTATTGATGATTTGGATTCGGATTTCTATGAGATTTTCTGGATTTGGAGGAAAACCGTAAAACTTGTATAAGCTTCTTCCCTCTCTTTAAATAAAAAGTGCGGTTTTCCCATGATGTATGAGTCGTCCACCATGAGTTTGCTGATGGATTTCGAGACCCGATTCGAGGAGTGGAGGAACCGTTTCGGGTACATGGTGGGCCCGGTGCGGTACCCCGGGGCAAGAGGATCATGATGTTGACGTTGAGCCTGGCAGGGGAGCACTACCGACCGGTGATATTACCCGACGCGTCGGATATCTGGAGGATACCGTCGTGGTCTTGAGATGGATGGTAGGGGCCGGTCTGGACTGACGGCGCCCTATATATTGTGATTGAGACATTAAGATTTCGAGATATTGAGGTACAGAGACTGTGATACAGAGATATCGAGATATTGGGATTACGTTTTGTGCCGATGCTAGGCACTGTTTTATGCTGATTTCATTATGATACCTCATTTTTAAAATACAAAGGAAATCTCACTAAATTATGAAAACAGTTTCTGCATTTACATGTATTCTGTTTTCATGCATTCATACCTCATTCATGTGATATATTGCTACCTGAGGCACTGACACGCGCACATGAGATTACACTCGGGTTAGATATTTACCCTAGCCTTTGTTATAGGCTGCATGTTATATATATAATTGAGGATATATTATGATCATTGACCTAGGTTGCGTTATTTATGCGATTTCTTTCCGTAGATGTTTTTCTATTCACGAGTTGGCAACTCACCCCCGTTGTGCCCCAGTTTCTTGCAGGTTTTGCCGTACAGGTTTCTTTACGGCTTTGCTAACACTACTTCCTTTTCCGGGTGATTTGCTATTAGGTGGGTTTATTTGTATCGTACCCCCCATTATATACCTTGTATATTATTACTCTGTTGTATCTATAAGTTCCATCAACCAAACATGTATTTATTCTTTGAGATAGAGACCAGTGATGTTATTCTTTCGACTTTAGAGTCGCGCGTTTTATTTCTGTGGATTTCTTGTGGTTTTGAGTTTCCTTTTGAGTTTTGATCCTCGCCGTTGGCGTTGTATATTATATTGCTTGTGTGGTTGTGGCCGTCGATTGACGAAGAGCTAGCTCCCGCTTGGGGATGCATTTTTATTGATTTCGTATACTATTCATGATGTATCCCATTTGGGGGCCAGTATTTACAAAGGAGACTCTGCCGAAATTTTCAGGAAATTTTTGATGTTTTTAAAAACCGCATAATTCGGCTTATGCTATTGAAACTACTTGCTTTAAGTTGGTTTTTCCTGCACTCTACATCTTTTCTTGGTTTGGATTTCTGGGTTTTCGGTTTACTTAGATTACGTACGCCTCGAGACGTTCGTAGTTTAAGTGCCGGTCATGTTCCGTACTGTCGGGTCGTGACACTTATGATATTTTGACCAACGCCAAGATCATAAGAGCATGGGGCAAAAATCATATTGGGAGTTTCAAACATACAGCAAACTTGCCAGGCATGCGCATACCTTCTGGAGCGTGATAACTTGAGTGGCTTCCATCAAGTTATCATGCGATGATAGTTGGATCCCGATTCTCACTGATGAGTTGGTATACTCTTCGGGTGATCCCGACTAATTCTTCTTACAGGTTTGGAGGAGAATTTGAGATTACAGTGGGAGGTTTCCTGATTAGATAAAGTAATAACCATTCTGATCTAGGTTAGAGTGCACGCAGAGTGTTTCTTTTCTCTCTCTCTTTGGCATCGACCTTTGACCGACCCTAGACTATGATTCAGTGACCAAGTTGACCAAACCTTCTTAAAATACTGGCTTTTGGATTGTCCGAGTTGCATAAGTCATTGCCGCTCCTTCTTTTACCCTTTATATTTCTTAGAACACCCCGTATTACTACGGACATCCACTTCCATTGGATAGATCCATCATATGGTTATATACGAACTCAAAGGGACTTCTTCGAGGATGGATCCAGGTTCAGGAGAAATAGAATTGGTTTTTTCAGTTATCTTTTATTATCACCTTCTCTCAGGTTGCGAGGGCTCCTTAGTCTAAGAGAGTACACCTATTACGCTTATTGGATAGTCTTATTCCAAACCATAGGCAGGTGCCGAAAGGTAGGGAATGAAGAAAATCAATTAGCCTAAGTAGGGTGTACAGAAGGTAATATCTAAAGACAAAATAAAGGGATTAGAAAGAGGGCAAAGTAAATTGCGACTGTTATCATTCACGACCAAACCGCGTACTTCATCGCCACTCCTATTTCACCTTTAAAAGAATAAGGTATTATTCAGTTGTCTTTTATCATCACCTTCTCTCAAGTTACGAGTACTCTTAGGATTAGGAGGGTACACCTATTATGCTTACTGGATAGTCTTCTTCCAAACCATAGGCTGGTGCCGAAAGGTAGGGAAGGAAGAAAACCATTTAGCCTAACGATGGTGTACAGAAGGTAACGACTAAAGACAAATAAAGGGATTTGGAGAGATGTCAAAGAATTATACGGGTACAGTCATGAATTGGATTATGGAAGAGGCATTACTAGGAATACCAGGATACCCCTACGAGACATTTTAATATTTCAGTTTCACTGCGCATTGTTGAAAGAAAAACTGTTTTTCCGATTAGATACTTACTCCAGGATATGTATTTGCCAGGTTTCATTTTGCATATCTGTATAGTTTTACAGATGATGAGTGGGAGTAAGTTATTGGGAATTAGGTGATCATCCTCATTATATCGGAATTCGTTGTAATTGGTGATATTTGAGGAAATCACCTGGGTACAGTTTTCAACCTACGATGCACAGGTTATGAGTTATTCAACTCAGCGGACTTATGCAGAGTGTATTGTATATTGTCCAGTGTCCATCAGGACAAAGGGGTAGGTCCTCGTACTATGTTCTGTTTACTTGTGACTTCTCTAGTTTTTTGACAAGTGTTTCGTAGAAATACAATGTCTAAATTTTGAGAAGTTGTGGGTATAGGAATAAAGTAAAGAACCAGGTATCGCAAGTATCGAGATTCTTCAAAGAGATTGAGGATGTAGATCCTTGTGATTGGTATTCAGTTGATAGTAATGGTTTTGAGAAACTTGTTTCTCTTTCAGGTTACTCATAATTGGATGGATCCCTAAGTTGAGTAATGCTGAGTAGCCTCTCTCCATTAAGTTGTTATGCACTGGAGACGGTTGCATGATTTGAATCTGGTTCCAATTAAATTAGTGCCTCTATTTCTATATTAGATATAGATTGGTTCATATCTTAACGATGTTAAGGTACGGAGAGTTGTCCAACTTATGCTTAAAACCAGACACTGGATAACTCGAGGCACGTTTCTGTAATGGCAGTTTGTGGGTTGACCCTGGCTTCGACGAGGGTTGACATTTCTACCATCTGATAGATCAATAGTGATATTGTTCTTGACTCGCCACAGTTTTTAGTAAAATGTATTTTTTCAGAAAACAGTAGTGAGAGTATAGTAGAACTGGAAGTGATTCCAGAACCGCAAACGATTACGGAAAATTTAATAGGACCTATATATTCAATCAGGTTTGACATTCCATTAGCCACTCCGCAGATATGATAGGTAACCTCAGACACCCGAGAGGTACTCCGGTAGCCTCAAGGACGGTGACAGGGAGGTTCTTGTTTACCCAGACTTGACACTACGGTTGTTCCAGACTATGAGACCCGGCAGGAGGATATATATAGCGTCGTTCTAAACTAGTTTTAGAAGTGGACGTATATATTATTCTGCCAGAGGGTTGTCGTAGTCAGTGGGAGCAGCGGAAGCATAGTGGGCAAGTAGCTTATGTCTATTTATAGACTTAAGCAGATATAGCGGAGATAAGATCATCTAATTTTGATGTGAAAGTCATAGGTTTGACTTCATCAGAATAGGGGATGGATCTGTTAAGAATGTAGTAGGGTGTGATGTCCTGGTATTTGGATGATATACATAGAGTAGGAAGTAAAATTCATATACTACGATCGGTTGTACTGTGGTCGTCACACAGTTGTTTCTCTAGACAGGATATGGATATAATATCAGATATTCTGGTTACTAGATCTATGGTATTAGATCTAGATTTGGGTAGTTTCCCAATATGGGTACTTTGACAGTATTCTAATGGTATTTAGAATAGAAGACTCCTGGCATGGTGGTGTACCTACAGGTGATGGAGTCACCCTCTCTAAAGGTGTCTTAGAGACTAAAAGAGAGAGGGATGTGCATGATTGGCAGATCACTTGCTTAGGCAATTGAGTCAATCATGAGATGTCAAGTACCACACCAGATATAGTTTTTGCACTAGATGCGATAAGTTTATATTAATCCAATCCTGGAGATACATAAGGAAGCAGTTTTAGAACATGAGTGAATGTTCTACGGATTTGATGACGACAGCCTCCTTCGGGAGACGGTTATCATTCAGGCTTCAGAGGTGACATGGATAACAGAGTGATTGTCAGAGTTATAGTTTTTCCTCTGACGAGGGACAGTGTTATGGACAGGTGGTCCAAGAGGATACTGTGGGAGGCATGGTGCTGGAAACTGATTAGGTTCAGTTATCGATACAGTCTAAGAAGTTTGGATTTGGAGTTCATTTATGAACTAGGTCCCATCAAAGATCCAGACATATTCTAAGACAGGTATTACTCGATTCGGGAGATAGCTTTCTCCGCGAACTTGAGATTAAGAGAGACATAGAAAGAATCATCAGGGCAGATCCACTCACTGAGGCTATTTCTCGAACACAAGAGTTTTACAAACTAGATTTGTGAAACTGATTAGTAGAGGAGTTGGATGTTCGGTATCACACGGGCTGTGAGTATGCGACATCATAATAATTAGCCTTGAGTGCAAGTGGGATATTGTTGGAGATAGTGCCCTCAAAGTCAATTATTGGATCACAGGTACGTGATTGCAATGATTGAGGCAGGACCTATACCGATATGACAGTCTTGCTCGAGATAATAGTATGCTATCTGGTTTGTCTTTATCATCGTATACATGCTATAGTTCACTATTGCATGATGATAAAGCCCATATGATTCTTGCTTGACTACCAGCAGTATGATGGCGATCATATACGTGGGAGCTGGGGTCTGTAAGCGCATCCTTAAAGAGTCCCTAGTCATAGGAGTTTCGAGACAGGGCATCGATACTCCAGAGTAGACTAGTGTATACAGTCGAGACCCCGACGAGGGGCGATGGCC
The DNA here is from genome assembly GCA_030015575.1 of Agapanthus africanus. NCBI lineage: Eukaryota > Viridiplantae > Streptophyta > Magnoliopsida > Asparagales > Amaryllidaceae > Agapanthus > Agapanthus africanus. The sequence goes on from CM057345.1 coordinate 60,181,086, forward strand.
GGTCTCACAAGCCATTGGTGTCAGTAGGATCACCTAAGATGTATACAGGTGCTCATTAGGTTATGAGTACACCGGACAGGACTCGCCGGAAACATGCTAGTTGGTATTATACATATCGTCAGATAGCAGTTCCCTGGTGACATATGTACAGGTTAGTTCATCGACCTGAGATTGTCATTTGTCTCATGTGAGTTCCCACTGTGCTTAGATTACTACCCTACCACGCTCAAAGGAGTTGTGCAAACAGGTTTTAGTTGGGTACAGTCCCGAGCCACATTGGAGGCAAGTGAGCGGATCGGCGGGGGATTCGTCTCTCCCTGTATTGGGGGTGAGATCGCGCTGTGTCTAGGAGAGCCATTACACAAAGCCCTCGGCCGAGGCAGGAGATTTACTGGTAGGTACTCCAGCAGTATCTCAGGGTGTTCTGGGCTACTCTCTGACACGACTTATACCGCTATTGGGGTCTGACGTTACTAACCCCCTAGGCCAGATATGCGATACTCATAGTCGAACGGACCGGACTGTATGTATATTGTCACTGTTAGGCTCAGTAGGGTTTATGGATGAGTTCGCTCGTCAGCTTCCTTTCCAATCAATACATAGGCAAACCGTTACGTACAGCTTGTACTTCTGACGTGCTACTGGTTATACCCAGTGCCAGTATGTTGATGAGTCATTAGAGTCCCCCACAGACACTTTCCCAAGTTCGGGCGAAACGTTGTAGAGGCCGTATGGGTTTATGGCAAGGTTCGGAAAAAGCACGTGCGTTTTCGCACGTGTCATTTTTCGGGCAGATAATACTGGTAGGCTTTGGTTTAAGCCGGAACCCAGTATTATACTGTGTAGATATAATATCTTTGTCTCGGTTGCATTTGTATTCGGTTGTAATACAAATGCGGGTATGTTTATACTGATACGGGGTTATCCTGAAATTCGTTTCAGGATCACTTTTGGAAGTTGCCAGTTTCCAGTTTTCTATCAGCCGTATTTTGACATTCGGTTAAATGCGGATTTATCTTTTCTTGATAAGGTGACTCGGTGTTCTAGAAGGTTCTAGAGAGGGTGACAAGGCTAGTGAGTCATTTGGTCATTAATGGTGCATTTAATGACAAGGTGACTAGGTTAATTGTGATTGGTTTGCTTTAAATGCTTTCATACTAGGTGTTAAGGTGATTCATCTTTCTTGTGGTCACCCTCCTCTCCTACACTCACCTCCCCCCTCTCTTTAAGTGGCCGGACCCTCATTGTGAGGTGGGTTGGTTTTTCATTTTGGTTTTGAGAGAAAAGATTATGATAGTTGAGTGTATGGAAATTTCATAGCCCAATTTCCATTTACCCAATCCAAAAGGCAACTTCATTAACCGTTCGTCCATAGCCTTGGACGTAACGAGACAAAGTGTTCTACTCATTCTCTACTTTATCTTGGTCGTCTCTTTTAGCAAACTTGACGATCGAGTTGCCTCGGTTCAGAGGCGGGAGCCCGTTTAAAGATCTGTCGACGTGGTGCCACCTGGACGACAAGACTGGAGATCGAGGAGATCGGAGCAGCCGCAACAAGCATGGGATGATGGTTGAAGACCGAAGGACTCGGATCGTTCGGTATAACGTTTCTACCCACTTTGTAGTTTGTTAGTTTAGCTTTAATAGCATATCCGGGTTACGGTACACGATAGCGCCAGTTTATGAAAAGTTTTTGTTCCGCATTTGGCGTCTGTTAGACGGCCGGGGCGCTACCGTGGACTTACACTTGGAGGGGTCTTCCACGATTGGGTGGACACACGTCGAAGGTTGTAGTCTCTACGAACTTTGTATGTTTAGTTGCTAATTTAGTTGTATGGTTTGATTCCTAAGGAATATGTGTTTTGTGCTTGCAAAAAACTATTGTTTTTGCTTTCGTCTTGGCCGTGGCTTCCGCGGTGCTAGCACAACACACTGACAAAAAGAACCCACCACTATTAGTTTCCCATATCAATACTCAACCCACTTGGTATTCATCCAGTTAAATCCCTAAAGAATCCCTAAAGCCATGTTTGGATAGTTAGGATTAAATTCGTAGGATTTAATTTGGAATTAAAATATTCCGGAATGCACTTGCATTCTTTTTGGATGAAAATTTATAGGCTTTCAACTTAAATGAGTGTTTGGATAGTTTAGTATTTTCTCTTAGTGTTTGGATAGTTTAGTATTTTCTCTTACTTCATATCTCTAAATGCTCAGTAGGGTGCGGACGGACTTGATTGTTGACCTTCCTTTCGACATATACCTGGGTAGCCATTACGTACAGGTAGTGCCGCTGACGTACTTGTGGTTTTTGGATTTATCAAATAAATCACTGCCAGCGTATTGTCGAGTCTTTAGAGTCTCACACAGAGGGTTTTCCCGGTTCAGGCGATATGATATAAATGACGTATGTTAGTACATACATGGGGTCCGATTAAATACGTGAACAGGCTATACGGACTTTAATCGGACAGTTGATAATACTAACGGTTTAGGATTAAGCCGGATTATTAAATCAGGTTTTGTTTTAACAATGTGTGTGTGTGTGTCACGCCCCGCTTCCCAGTAGACGGAAACAGTGACGTGGCAGGCCGCAACGTATTTACTAAGAAATAAATACGTTAAGCGTAATTAAGCAATATATAAAAATGAACAAGAATGACAAGAGTTTTAAAATAAAATATCAACTTTATTTACATTCATCTTTATATACAACTGTTTGAAAATAAAAGATACAATGAGTAAAACAGTGCCTAAAACAATGGCATACAGGAAAGTAATTGCAACGGAACTAGAAGTCAGACTGTGCCGCAAGCTGGTCCAAGTCCTCCTGGCTCGGCTTAATCTCCTGAGAGTCCGGTCCTCCTGACGAACATTCCAAAGAAAGAAATAGAAAGGAATGTCGTCAGCGAACTAACGCTCGGTAAGTCCCAAAAGAAGAAAGAGAAAACATTATATAAAATGAGATGAACGGGTAAATTGTATTTGATTGATTGCTGGTATATGATGGTTATTCTAACGTGATTGTTTGTAGTTTGATAAAGAAAGTATTCATGTATACGAGAGGAGTCCATTTTACCCCGTGGACTATGGTAACATGTAGTACAAGACCCCGTCATAACTCACGGGACAACGACATGTGAATTCATGTAGGTGTCTTTTAAGTGACCTCTCGTGCCACGATATACGTTCCACACCAATCTACCCCTTTATCCCCGCGTAATGTATTGTATAGATTATATTTACAAGTCTTGCTGAAACCATGGATACAAATTGTTCGAGTATTCACGTTCAAGATGTAGTCAAGTATTTAAGTAGTCATGTCAAATTATAACCATAGTTCGGTCAAGTCAGGTCAAGTATACATGTTTGATATTGATGTTTGAATTCGAGTATTCATGTTCATGATCAAGTATTCGTGTTTGAATTTGGATTCAAGTTTGAATTGGACTCTGACTGAGTCGGACTCTTGCAAACTGATTTAAACTTTGGAATTCTTAGCTTTGGGAGTCATCGGTAACTGCTGCACATAGACGGTAGGATTTGTGTCTTTTTTCAAGACAATTACCATTGATAACTCCGGTAAGTTGTCTACCTTAAATAAGCAAACACACACTTTCTCCGGCTTCCTGAGGTTCAAAAGAATTGATCCCGCTTAAACATATATTTACTGAAGTCCTTAAATATTGTTTTATATATATCTCGAGAGGGTTTTATGAAAATATTTTTAATGTAGTTAAAAATAAATAAATCTCGAGGGTGATTAGTATTACTTAGGATTTTCATGAGCATGGATTTTAAGTATTGGGGTATTTTAGTGATAAATACTTAGCTTTGGAAAGTTTATGGTATTTTATTGAAAAACTTGTCGTTTGGTATCTTGATGGTATTTTATTGACATTTGTTAATCTTTTCATTTTTAGAAAAATATAGGTTTATTATATTTTTAAAATATGAATTTATAATTTTATATATTTTTTTTAGAAAAATAATTTAATTTTATTTAGAAAATTTGTATTTCTTAAAAACGTATTTAAATCCTTTCAAAATCGAATGCTCCGTGAGGAGGTCTACATCTCGCTCTACTAACCCAAGGATGTGCAATAATCCGCACCATCCATTAGCGGGTCCCCTAAAAAGGGTTGTAGATGCATAATCGCAAATGAAATGAAATACCGCTCTAAAAGAAATCCGGTTTTAGAATTATGTGGTATTTGATTGTAATGCTATTCTTCGAACCAAAAATATATACAACTAGGCATCATGCTATGAAACCAAGCGTACGTGTGGGGTGGGTTGTTACCCCGTATTGTTAAGCAATTTTTTCGAAAAGATGTGATAACAAAGTTCAAAATATTTTAATGTAAAAGTTCAATTATGATTGTTTTACATGAGATTCTTGGTTAAAATTTATTCTAAACATTAGTATTAAGATTACAAGAGTGAAGTGGTAAAATTGGTTTTACCAAATGATAAAAGAAAATGGAGTTATAGGTTTTAGAAAAGATGATATCGGTAATAACTCCACTTTTACCGATTTTGATTAAAAAATGAAATCCAATGAAGAGAAAGAGAGTTTGAGAGGGACTTACGGTTTAGAAACTTCAAAGAAGGGTTAAAGAAGAGAGGATGATCTTCGTGGCGTTGCGAGAGCTCAAGAATTTGCTTCGATTTTCTCCAGAACCAACTTGCTCGCTAACTCCACTTTACTTCACTTGCATTATGAACTTTTTAGAGAGTTTTGGCTAGAATTTTCAGAATGGTGCTGAGCCAAGATAGGAGGTGGTATTTATAGTGGAGAATTGGGATTTGGGAATTAAAAATGTGGATTAAAAGTATTAAAATTGTGTTTGATTGTGAAATGAAAGGTCTCTATTTGATTGCAGGGAAATCAAACAGTGCAGAGGGGTTAGGGGTAGCTGAAGAATCATGTGTGCAGAGCACGGGCTTCATTGGTCTCATCACAGTCGTCCCCGCCGGTCCAAATCCCCCTTCCGCCGGTCGATCTAGGGATTTAGGTCTCGAGATTTGTGCCACGTGGATTATTCAGAATTTACTCCATTTTCCACATGTTTGATTTTTCTGTAGTTTTCATTTCCCCGTGTATTGCACATGCAATCCTTTGGGCTTCCAAAAAGTTTTTAAACAATCAGAAAAAAGGTAATTGTGTCTGATGGGAATCAAACACATGAGCTACGTCACAGCAGTGCAAACGCTTTACCTGTAAGCTACAAGTTGTTTCTTGCTGTTATTTCACAAAATTGACTTATAACTCAAACACATGCTGTAAAACTCATTTCTTGTATATTAACAGAAAAATTTCCGTACTAAGATTTTAGAGTCGTTACAATACACACACACGTATGTATTCTAGTATTATTGTTCACTATTCATTTTCTCTCTCTTGCTTATTCGTATTTTTATACGAATACGCGTATATATATTTCGATATGTATACCGGGTTATATTCCATATTTATACGGAATTTGTTCTAGAAAATAGACACTTCATTTCTTGAAATTTCTTTATAAAGAAAATAAAAAATGAGGTGGAGGATGAGGTATAAAGAAGTATGGTAAAGAGGTATGGCTTTGATTTTATATTCATAAAATCATTTGGTTTTACTATTCTAGTATGGTTGAAAAATAAGTAGCCGTTATTCTTTCTACTTTGATTTCTTTTTCCTACACATAAAAAGACTACGCCATTTTTCTTGTCATGGCTACTTCTTCTTCACCTCATCCTTCTTCTTGAGTTGCTCTCTTGAACATTTGCTTGAAGAGAAAATCATAGTGGAAAATTGCTACATCTCCACTCTCCATTCGTAGCGAGCTTGAAGCGTCGGTTGCTTCACTAGATAAAGCCGGATCTTGGATCGGTTCTCTTGGGTGGATCATTTTCGGTAAGGACGGTCGTCATTCGAGCTTGTTCGCCTACGAGAAGTTTGGAGGGGTCTTCCACGATTGGGTGGACACACGTCGAAGGTTGTAGTCTCTACGAACTTTGTATGTTTAGCTGTATGGTTTGATTCCTAAGAATATGTGTTTTGTGCTTGCTAAAAACTATTGTTTTTGTTTTCGTCTTGGTCGTGGCTTCCGCGGTGCGAGCACAACACACTAACAAAAGGAACCCACCACTATTAGTTTCCCATATCAATACTCAACCCACTTGGTATTCATCCAATTAAATCGCTAAAGAATCCCTAAAGCCATATTTGGATAGTTAGGATTAAATTCGTAGGATTTAATTTGAGATTAAAATATTCCGGAATGCATTTGCATTCTTTTTGGATGAAAATTTATGGGCTTTCAACTTGAACGAGTGTTTGGATAGTTTAGTATTTTCTCTTACTTCATGTCTCCGAATGCTCAGATGTTCTTCATCACCTTCAATCATAAAACATCTCCTTCTCTTCTGCCGCCGCCGCCGTCAATTATTCTCTGATCGGCGCCCAACCCTCACCCGACCTGAGCTCTTGGATCGGATCTGCCGAATCCTAACCCTCGAACGCTTTGACGCCGTCTCCAAAAGCTCCCATTCGATTTCTCCAGCGATCTCTTCGACTCCGTCCTCTTCAACCTCCGCCCCAACCCCAACACCTCCATGCACTTCTTCCAGCAACCAAACTCTTAGCATCAACCCTAAACACTCTCAGTAAATCCATGACCATTCTCTTCATTGCCGGCGAGCAATCCCTTTGCATCACCACCAGTATCTTCGTCATACCTCCATTCGTCGCCGCTACAATCTCCTTTGCTCTCCGATCACCCCTAAACTATAACAGACACTCCACAAAAACCCGACCGCAGATTCTCTTCCCTTTTTCCAGCCTTCATCATTCTCCCCATCACAACGTGCACACACTTCCCTACATTCTCAACGAATTCAGTTCCATGTCTTAAAGCAGCAACGAGATATCCCACGGTCGAATCTAAATCGGAGCAAAGAGAAGATAAAACGATCTCCTTGTTCTTCTCCTCGCTCCAATCCGAGCTCAAGATCATCGCGACGATCTCGATCGCCTCCGGTTTCGCGAGGACGGACCCAGCGAAATCTTTGTTGTTGATTGCTCCAATTCTTTACGACAACGTCGGGATCCTTGAAGAAGACGCCGAGCTTTGGGAGGAGCGGTGAGGGATCGGGTGAGGAGGCGAGGTCCTTGATGAGATCGACAGGGTTGAAATCGTCTTTTGATGATTTGGTGGTGGACATCGTGATTTTACTCCTAGCGATGTGAGATTTTGAGGTTTATTACAATTTTTAAGAGTTTTTTTGGGTCGCTGAGAGGTTTTGAGAGAAGGGAAGAAGAAGGGAGAGAGGAACGGTGACACCACAGAAAAAGCTCCCGAAAAAAATTTGACTCTGGCTCAATTTTTTATCTGCTGGATAGGGCCAAATTATAGGGGGTTTTACCCATCCAAACAGCTCTTTTTGCAGGATTAGGTCAAATCGATGGAAAAATGTCATCTAAGCTTTTTTTCCATAGGATCCAAATAAGTCCCAAGTCTCACTCTCGCTTAATATTGATCCAATTAAACCAAGTCTCTCTCTCTCTATAGAGAAATAGAGAAAAAGGGAATAAGCTGGCGACTATTTTCTAAAAATGAGCTATCTCCCTAAAACACACATATCCTGTGTATTTCACCGATCCAAACCGGTCATCTTGATCTACATATCATGAAACCCTTATATACAAAAAATCTCGGGATTTAAAAATCTCTAACGCGTTCATCAAGCGACCGCAATTTTCCTGTACCGATAAGCTGTTAATTTTTCTATCTGCTTGATGAACGCGTTAGAAATGATTAAATCCCGAGATTTTTATACATAGGGGTTTCATGATAAGTAGATCAAAATGGCAGGTTTGGATCGGTGAAATACACGGGGGTGAGTGTGTTTTGGGTCGAGAGCTTATTTTTAAAAAAAGAGTCGCCGGCTCATACCCTTTTCTTATATATATATATACAGTGACCGCGAGTCCATCTTCTCACTCGCCACCTGCCTCCTCACTCGCAGCATACCTCCGATTTCTTACTTGCCTCTTGCCTCCGACAAATTCGAGACCTCTTTGCAACCCTGAGGCCCGCGATGAAAATTGATCATCTAATCATCCAATGTTGGAGTTTTATCTATAAATCTTTCTTATAAACTTACAATTAATGCAGGGTTTTAGTTTACAATTAATGTAGTGTTTAAATAATTAAATGTTTAATCATAGATTTATGGTTCTAAAAAAAATAACGGTTTCTCTAACCAATACTTAATTGGACATCTTAATTTTTGGGAATTGGGATAATTTCTTTCGAGCTTTTAAAGTCGGTGAAATGAAATCGAATAAAGTTCATCTTGAAACCAATGACTATATCATAGACGAAATTGGGAATTTAGCCTATTTAGGAATTGTTTGAGATAAATTATATTAAAATACCATGTTCTTTTCCTTTTGAGATAAATATTATAAGTCTATGAGCTTGTTAAGTGCATTAAAATAGCAAAAACCTATCTAGTTAATAGATTTAATTTACAAATATTTTCATTTTTATATTTATGAATGACTAATTTTGAAACAGGTATAAAAAGATTTTACAAGTTATTAAAACCCAATGAAAGTGCATCTATTTACATTTATGCGATGATTTTTATATAGTATTTTGTTGGATTGTTCAATTGATGAAGGAATCTTTTGATAATCTTTTGATACCCCCTCTAACCAAGATTCCTAGATCCGCTCCTGATACAAATAGAAGCCTGCTCCAAACTTTTCTTTCGTTACACTTTACTTTAATTTTCTTCCTTCATCTTTTCTCTTACTCGTTACAGTTTTCACTTTGTTGTAGAAATAGTACTACTTTACTTTATTTTTTGGATATTTTCTTCTACTTGGTAACTGATGTTTTACTTTTCAATCAATGACAATAATTTTTTTCTAATATTAATATCTTGATTTCATCAACATATTTGAAGACCTCATTGGAAAATAGTGGGTATAAGGAGATATAAAAGGAGTTACTAGATCGAGGAAGGGGAGAAAAATCACAAAGCAACAAATAACTTAGATATACAAATTTATTATTGCTTATATCTTCTTTTCATAAAATAAGAGTAACAGTCTTTTTCTCTAATATACAAGGTCTAGTTTTGAAAAATCCGTCGACTTCTCTTGCATCTTTTTGAAGTACAAGGCTTTATCTGATCGGCTTTTGAACTTTTGGAGGGTTTAATTAATGAATTTTTAACTGTTTACATCTATTTCTTGTGTCTTAACAAGAGGGTTAAAAATCTGAGGCTGATGGAGGCTGAGATCTCCTTCAGTTGTTGTCCTCCGTCGATCCTGTGATGGCAGCCTTTGACAGCTGAGATTTGTTTTGGAAGTTGTTAAGTGTGCATCTCAATGGGTTGGTATTTGCAAAGAAGTCCCGGGATGGATGACCACCGTAGGACCCTCCGACGATCGGTGTATTGGAATGAGTTCGAGTTACCTGAGTCGTCTAGAAAAGAAGTTTTTATAGTGGTCGCATGGAGCGAGCCAGTGCGAGATCCTCGCCGTCAGTTACGCCCGCGTTAATGGCGGGATCCACTCATTAATGGGGGGACGAGCCTACGTGGGACGTGGAGCGTGGGGCGGCGGATATCTCGTCTTGGCGAGATACGCGGAGCCGTTGCGGAGGCGCTTGGGCTCCGCACTCTCGGTTGATCGGGAGAGCCGAGGAATCTCGGCCTGTCAGATGGCTCGGAGGCAAAGGAGGGCACAAGTTCGGCTGCCGGATTGCTCGAGGGCAGGAAGTGGGGTGTAAGCTCGGAAACCATCCAAAGAAAGGCACCAACTTTCCATACGGATCCTACCTCGGTAGCCCCTAAGAGCCTAGTGGGCTTACTCGAATGACACATCATCTGCCACGTGTCGTGATCTAAGGAATCCCCACATATAAGCATCATCATTAGCCTCCCACTCTCGTTCCGACCTATTTATGGATCGGGTCGAGAGTGACCTGCTTGGTTTTCTTCTGCTCAGTTTGGTGTCGTGAATCATAGTGTGAATTGTCCGGGAGGACATGGCGTAAGGCAGTTGCGTTGTTTCGATCTTTGAGTCCATATGGCGTCTCTCCTGGCGTCTTAATTTTCGCGCGTATCCCTGATGACGCCAGTCGATCAGCGAAATGATTGCTCTTTAAAGAAGGGCCGCCGCTTTGCTCGATCGTTGGTTGGGCCACGGGCCACGTGTCCGACGTTGGTTGGCGGATGCGATAGGCTGTCTTCTAACTCCTGCAAACAAAGAGACGTCCCCAATGGTCGATCGCCACGTGGAGCCCCGACAACCGCTAGGCGCGATATTTCGTTTTGGCGGGAATCAATCCGGGCCATAGGATGTTCTCTTTAAGGGCAAGAAGCTACCCGCTGCAGATGGACCGAACAGGAATCTGATCGGCGGTCTCGCGGGGACTTTAGATCCATATCGTTGTCACGACCCGAAATAGCACGTGACTGGCCCTTGAATCATATGAAGTCTATAGGACCTCATCTAATTCAAGTAAGCCAAAAGCCCAGAAATCTAAAACCATATTAAATAATAAATGAAGGAAAACTAGTTTTAAAGAAGTGGAGAAAACATGTTTTAAAAACAAGGTTTTTAAATAAGTAAACCGAATATGCATTTTTAAATCCTCAGGTCTTTTCTGAAAATTTTGGCAGAGTTTCCTTTGTAAATACTGGCCCCAAACGGGGTACAACAAGAATAATATATGCGTAATGATAAAAGGCATCCCCAAACGGGAGCTAGCTTTTCGTCAATCGACGGTCACAACCACGCAAGCAATATAATATACAACGCCGAAGGGCGAGGATCAAAACTCAAAAGGAAACTCAAAATCAACAAGAAAACCATAATACTATAACGCACGACTCTAAGGTCGAAATAATACACAACTGGTTTTCTAAGTCTGAAACAATATACAAGTTTGGTTGATGGAATTTACTAGATACAACTGAAAATAAATAAGTACAATGGTGGTCACGATGCGAGTGAACCCACCTACCAAAGCAATCACCCAGAAAGGGAGCAGTGTGCCAGAAAAGCCGCAATGAAACTTGTACGGCAAAAACCTGCAAGAACTGTGGCACAACGGGGTGAGTTGCCAACTCGTGAATAGAAAACATCACAGAGCAGAAATCGTATGTATGACTCAATCCTAGGTCAATACGATCAGATATGTATATAAATCTCAAATGAATAAGTCTGAAGCATGATAAGGTGGCAAGGGTAAACATCTATACATAAGTGTAGTACCAAGTGCTCGTGTCAGTGCCTCAGGTAGCAACATATCATAAATATGAGGTATAATCAATGTAATCAGTGTCAACTATATCATGAAGTCTATGAGTATGTGAATATCATCCAACTATGTAATCAATATCTGTATGTATGTGGATCTCGTCCACGTGTCACCCAATGACACAAAACATCATGCATATAAATATCATAAAGCATATGCAGAAGTCTATGAGTATGTGGATATCATCCAACTATCTAATCAATGTCTGTATGTATGTGGTTCTCGTCCACGTGTCACCCAATGACACAAAACATCATGCATGTAAATATCATAAAGCATATGCATGGAAGTATGAGAATGTAAATCAACGTGTGTCCCTCGCGACACATCAAAATCATGGAACCGGAGTGTCCAGCATCGACACTCGAAAACATCATGAAACCCATGCCCAGCATCGGCATGTAAATCCTCATATATCGGGCTTCGTCAGTCCGGATCGGCTCACGGGCTCCGTCAGTCCGGATCGGCCCATATCATCTCTTGACTCCGGTCGGTATCCTCCGGATATCCGCCGAGCCCAAATACAATCACCGGTAGGTAGTAGTCCCTCTGCCAGGCTCACCGTCTGTATACACAGCATCCCTTTCTTACCCCGAGGTACCATACCGGGCCCCACCATGTACCCGCACACGGCTCACGACTCCTCCTCGCATAGGGTATATATATACATCAGAACCGATAAAACTCATGGTGGGCGCACTGAAATATCATATCAAGGGTAACAGGGTTTTTTAAACAATACATACTCTCTTTTGAAATACCCACGGTTCCCAAATCCAGAAATATTATGGAAACAACATATCTCAATGCGTAAAATCATAAAGCGGGATATATGCGACATATGATAGAAATGTAAGCATATCCGTATATCATGCAACATAAAACAGTAATATGCACACATCGAGGGGAAAACCGCTCTTTTAAATGAATTCAGTTTTTAAAATATATCTTGCGGTTCCCAAATCTACAAAATAAAGCCAGAATCATCTATGTATGTGCAAATATGTATGTATGCAAGTATGGGTGTACAATATGTGTGTACACAAGTATGAGTGTACAATATGTCTGTGCGCCAATATAGATGTACAAGTAGGTATATACGCAAGTATGAGTATACAATATGTATGTGTGCCAGTATGTCATACAAGGAGTCATATCATGATGCAACAATCCTACAGTGTCGTGACATGGCAATTATCGATAATGAAGTGTGTGAGCCGGCAAACAGGTGTACGTGGAACATACGCATCATCGATAATAGTGCTGGTGTCCTAACAGCATGGGTTTAATATAACAATAACACGTTTACGCATGAAATGCGATGCGAATAGCAAGAATATGCGGAATCGAATAATAAACGCAACAGTGAAGAATCTACATCTATATGTAAATGTCATACAGTTTTTCTATTTGAAATAAGACGAATCGGGGTTTTTGGAAAAATAACAGCTACGGTGTTTTTAAGAAAAGATGCGTCTTTTGAAAATATCCGTAGAATCCCTTTGCCTGTCTTTAAAATACTCACGATTCGTTAGTTTTGAAATAGGTATGACTCGAGTCTAGCGTAACATCTACTAAGTAAACTACAGATCTAACTAACCAGCTAATCGAAAGGGTATGGAAACCACCTAAATCTGAGTCGATATATATATATACACACACACACATATAATAGTCGGTGATCCCGCCTCAATAGTATCACATACGATACAATATACAATATGACATTCTCGAGTCAAGAGTGCGGATCTATCATCAATACATAGCTCGTACGTAAATCCGTCGTACGGCATCCCAAATCAGGGTACGGGTCGAATCTCACATTTATCTCATCAATTAACCGGTATCCTTATCATCATATCTCATGAACTGGGGTACTAATCTAAGTCTAGTACAAACCGATACCATCTATATAGATATATATGCGTGTGTAAAACACACGCCCAAAGTCCCGCTAAAATCTCATGTCGTATCTCATCATACGAACCACATCATATCACCGATCTCATGGCACCATGCACAAACTCATCGACTCATCTCCAAATATCATCCACTATCCTCATCATCCAAGTGTAGGTATACGTGTATATATATACATAGTCCCATACCTATGTGTATATATACATGCGTATCCCCATATACGCACAAGTATAACAAGTAAGTATGTGTGTGCGTGTGGGTGTAAACATATTCTAGGGTTCGCGACTAAGAAGCTATACTAGTTCACTTCTAATAACCCTAATCTAACCATTGAACACCTAATCATATCCTGAATATCCATGTCACACATAAAGCTATCACATATATATAGTATATATAGCATACTAAACATCGAACTGCGGGGGTGCTATATGCCATCCACCCGACTTCCCCCGTAGATATAATCTACTCACCTTGATCTTGCTTGCCGATGTCGATGTCGCCATCATCTCCTTTATCGTCTCAAATCATCGTGGGGGTACCTACATATCACATGCATCGTATCGCATTAAAACCAAATCGAAACCAAATCGACACGCGGAACTCACATAAGTCAAAACCTATGGTCTACTCCCGCAAATCAACCCGATATCACTCGATATGGACGTACAAACGTCACGTGATCGAGATAAAGCACAAATAAAAAAATCCAGAATTTAAAATACGGAAAACCATTGCTCGAATCAAAGCAGCAACTAGAGAAAGTGGTCCCAGATTTTGACTCAGGCCAAAACAAGGCAAGCAAACAACACTGGGGTGATATATAGGGTATATGTGACCTACAGAAGAAATCTGGACCCACACCCTCGCCAAGTGGCCGAGCCCCCTCTCATGCTAAACAGAGCTCGCCGGCCTGGGGGTCCCCGACGTGGTTCGTCTTGCTACAGTGGGTTCCTATGGTCTTAAATTGGTCTCTGGAGTTGTTTATTTTTCCAGTAAAAATCCCAGTTCATTCCAGATTTGCCTGCACACTCAAAGTTCACAAACCGACATTGCAAAGTTCTGTAAATCCGTATTTTTGGGTTTCAGGTTTGGTTAGGTCTGGGTTTTGGACAATTGGGGAGTTTAAGGTCACTACTAAAGTCTAATTATACAACCACAACTCAAAATAACCTTAACCCTCTCTAGGGTTTCCAAAGTTCGCCAAACTTCGCCAAATCGATACCAAACTTGAAAAGAGGCTTAAGCAAACGAAACACTATATTATTTGTGAAAGGATGTACCTAATTTGACACTCACGAATCCTCTACAGCGCCAAAATGCGAACTTTCTTGGTCCATAGTGTAGCTTGTGAGCTTGTGCATCTTTATATTGAAATGGGTATTAGGTTTTGAGGTGTTTTTATGGAGTTTGAGAGGGTGGAAGAGGGGGAGGGAGTGAGGGCGGCAGCAGCAGCAGCAAGAGAGTGAGGGAGAGGAGAGAATGTGATGAAAATGGTAAGATGTGAGGATGGCCAAGTCAAGGTAAACCCTCACCTTTCTCTCTCTCTCACCCATACCTAATATTCTATTCCTTTATCTTTTTCTTTTCTTTTCTTTTCCCCCCTCAATAAAACAACACCCATGATAATAAAACATGAAGAAAAGCCATGGAAAAATGTAACACGTGTAAACAAAACGACATGTGCATGTTTTGCACAAAACAAGCTTAAAGCGCGATTAGCGACTTTTAATCACGATTAGCACTAAAATAGTGTTAAATAAATCATAAAATTTCATAATTTGCATAAATCACATAAAGCACCCTCATTTTAATAATTTCCAAAATTTTCAAAAAATTTCCCCAATTTATCGGTATTTAATTATACCGCCTTGTTAAAATATTCAATATTTTATTATTTAATTATAAAAATTCCCAAAAATAATATTTTTTTTTTTTGAAATGTTACAGTTGTTGGGCAGGAATCTACCCGCTGCAGATGAGCCGAGCAGCAAGCTACTCGGTTGCCTAGTGAGGAGGGCTTTAGATCCACAGCGTTATTGGGCAGAAATCTACCCGCTGCAGATGAGCCGAACAGGAATCTGCTTGGCGGCCTCGTGAGGAGGGCTTTAGATCCACAGCGTTTATTGGACAGGAAGCTACCCGCTGGTGGATGAGCCGAGCAAGAAGCTACTCGGACGCCTCGTGAGGAGGGCTTCAGATCTACAACGTTGTTGGGCAGGAACCTACCCGCTGGTGGATCAGCCGGGCAGGAACCTACCCGCTGGTGGATCAGCCGGGCAGGAAGCTACTCGGTCGCCTCGTGAGGAGGGCTTTAGATCCATAGCTTTAACACCCGAGTTCACTTATACCCATTCCAGTTCCGTATTTATTTATCCGTGGTCCTTCTTGATTTGGTGTGTTTGGGTGCGAATGGTATTTCTATATATTACTTTTCATTCGACCCAACCCGCTTAATTGAACCTGCATGACTCTTATTTATAGTTTACCTTGACTGGTTGCATGGGCTATTGTATCTCATAATGTAGTTTATACTGGCATTTTATCTTGTATCGCATCTGTTGCATATAACAATTTATATCACATAAAATAAATTAAAATACGTGTCATGGCCTGCTTGATACCCCTAACCCTGTGGTAGCGTCCTTGCATCGTGTTCTTGTTCCGTTCAGTGAAACGAACGTGTTTGGATGGCTACACGCAGGTACGTGCGTCCGTTATTGGGGGTATGCATTTCTGTTACACAATCTGTCATTTTAATTTTTGGAACCTGCTAATAATTTCCATATTTCAAATCCGAAGTTTTGGACCCGACCCGGGCGCATTTTGAAATATTCTATTTACCCGCTAAAATTTAGTTATTTAAATCTTCTTAAATTTAATTATAATATTTTACAACTCAGAATATTATTTTAGAAACCAACTTGAAATCTTTCCTAAGATTTCTTTTACTTAAGAATCCTAATTCTATATCTCTCCCATTTTTACATGAGCCAATCAAATTCTTTTCTTACGCTGGGCCCCACCCCAAATCTCTCTCCCTCTCTTCTATCATTCTCCTATATTTTTCCCAGCCAATCAAGGATTCCCTTTAGAACCACCGGGCCCCACGTCTCCCTCGTTCTCTTTTCCTTTCTCTCTCTCTCTCAGCGACGCAACACTCTCTCTCTCTTCTTTTTCTCTCTCCTCTCGCGCTATCTCTCACCTATCGCGATTACTGTGCATTCCTTGATTCTCGTCACCGCTCCCTGCTTCTCGTCACCTCCCTCTTCCGTTCTCGTCTTCTCCTTCTTTGTAAACCCAGCGACCACGAGTATAACCCTAGCCTCGTCGCCGTCGTCGCCTCACCCCGCGACCACCATCTCCTCCACCTTCCTCTCCTCTCCCCATCTCTTCCTCCTCGTCCTCTCCTTCTCATTCCTCCTTTCCCCGAGCCTGCAAACCCCAGAACCCATCACCACCATCCTCACTTCCATCGCCGCCGATCACATCGTCATCGCCAACACCTCCTTTTCTCCTCATCTCTATCATCTCCTTCTTCTTCTTTTCTCCTCACCTCTCTCCAACCCCGACACCACCATCACCCACACCTGCACGCTCATGCACCAACCGACCTGAGCAACCCCCTTCGACCCATCACGCCACCATCTTCTTCCTCGGACCCTCTATCCACCGACACCACCTAACTCAACACCCTAACGTAATGAAACCCTAGCCTACTTAAACAACCGAGCTGAGCCAACCCATGAATCCATCTCGTCTCCATCGTAGCTGACATCTTCTTCCCAAAGCATCAAGCAACCCAACACCGTCGTCTCACCCTCGTTGATAACTCTCGATGCCTGAACCCTAACTCCAAACTCAACCCTCGAATTCATCCCTTAGCCGTGAACTCCAGCCACTTTGTTGTCGTCGGTCGAGCCACCAAGCCAAGCACCCAAGCCGAGCAATGTGGAGCCTAGCCCAACAGACCCAAGTTCATGACGAGCCGTGATCTTTAGACGAGATCAAGTTTCGACCTTGCTTCGTTTCGTGGTTGCGTGTAGTCATGTCTGCGTTCGCCTCAAGTTCGCCGGAAGCCGGCGTGCCGACGACGATCCTGACGACCCAGCGTGGATATCTGACCCGTGTGATCCCATCATGCGTTGTTTGGACTCATTCCGTATACCGCTTCGTGATCCGATCAAGGCAAGTAAAACTTGCTACATGTTACTTAATTTATTTTATACACATACGATTGCACATTAAACCCGTAGTTCAGATTTAATGCCATGATTTCCATTTTGCAGTTCGATTACACGTTATATTATTTGAATTCAAAACTGGAAACCTACCCGTTGCATTTAGTTTACTAGTAACCACAATCATAATTAAATCACATAATAATTATTGTATAGTTCACAGTACCCTTTTATGTTTTATACCCGGTTTAACGCCCGTGTGTTTCTTTAACCGGTTTTAGTTTTAATTGCATCTTTTGAACCTATTATACAGGTTAGTGCATCTCTAGATTACGTAGTGCATGTTAACATGATTCTAACATCCATATTTGTATACTGTAGATAAGTAATGATGACCGTGCATCGATATAATGTAATATGTACCTATTTGCTTACCATATTACCTAATCTAGTTTATTGTTCTGATAGTATTCATGCTGGTTCATTTATAATCTTGTTTATGTTAGTCTGATTATGAGCACCCACATGACATCTTGTGCTCCTTGACATGACCTGATGCACTGCCTACTTGATATGACATGGTACCGTACACTCCTGACATGATATGACACCTTTATACATTACCTGGCTTGACCTGATGTACCATGGCTTGACCCGTTACCTGATCTTGTGTCTAATGCCAACAAACCTGACATGTAGTTCTCACGGACCGTTCCTGTTGTCTATCCAGACAAACTCGTTCTTACCTGATACTGTGTTGGCATTAGTTCTTGATTACTGAATACCTGACTTGACATACATAGCTTAGGGGTATGGGGAAATCAATGATGAAACATGACTTGTAACTCAACAGTTCGATACCTGTTCTGATCAGTCTTACGGGCTAGGCCAGCCTTGGAGTGATGATGCTGACATCACTCATCTGTACCTGCTACCTTTTACTGCCTAGCGGCACGTCTCGGTTTCAGCCCGAGAGTCTGTAGACCGTGGTCCGGGGCATGCACGGGATACTATTGAGTTACATCGATGATTCATTAAATTGATTTCAAAGACTTGAGAGTAGATAACACAATGGAACAGTTTAGTTTACTCACTGCACACTACCCTTCACTGCCCTGATTTACATTACTGTTACACCTGCTTTCATTCATGATTATATATGCATTGCCTGCAACCCTGTTTGTATTTTATTACTTGATGACATGACGCGCTAACGTCTGGGTTTTACATGGCCCAGATCCTCTACCTTTGTTGCAGACTAATCAGAAGTATTGCCGTTGTTAGACCGAGCAGTGAAGTTCCTGTCGGTATGTAGTCTTACTTTCCAGGTTTCATTATTGTACCTTTTGGCTTCCGCACATTGTTATTTCTTGACTCTTTTACTCTGGCTTATGGACATGTACTAGATAGTTGGCTTACTTTCCTGTCCTTGATATCTCTACAGCCGTAATGTGACTGTGGAGGGATTTTTCCTATCCACAGGTAGCATGGTTGGCTATGTCACGTGCCCATCTTAGCGTACTCTGGGAAGCGGGGCGTGACATGGTTCTTTTTGGTATCAGAGACATAGGATATAGGTTAATCGGGTTGATTCTTTTGTAGTTGGGTATTGGACCCAATACACGAATCAGAATACTCGTGATTAGGAACATGTCCTGCCACCTTGATTATCGTGATTGTTGAATCATATCCTTCTCTTGATTCTTTGTTTGGGGCGATATGCAAACCACTTTGCATTTCGACCTGAAATCTTTTTGGCTCTCTATTGTTTCTCCCTGTTTCTTGATTCTGATACTAGGATTTGGGCGACTTTGGTGGAGTTATGTAATTATACCCATGAACTGCAGCATGGTTACAATGCGGTACTCTATTTAAGTAACTTGGAGTCCTAGTCTTGATTCACTTCCTTGTTCCATGATCGTTGTACTACCTTGTTCCTCTCGGTTTCATTGCTTACCTGTTATTGTTTTATCACCAGCTTGAATCATGTTTACCGTGCTTAATCCTCTTCAGTATCTTGACTTCGGATGAAGTCATCTCGGTATCTTATTTGTTCTTGTTTTCCCCGCATTAGGATTATTCAATCCCGGTACATCCCTTTGTTTGTTGTTGTCTGGGAAGTGGATTTTCGCGGCACTTTTCACGCTCATATTGATTGTAAGGAAGGGAAGGTGATTCTCCAGATTCCCGGACATTCGGAAGTTGTTTTGCTGGAGGAAGCAGTTCTGTCGGGCCAGTCGAGTTAGGGCTAGGCCGACAAACAAGGTTCTTTCGTCAATGGAAGTGGATAAGGAAGAAGCGCCGGCTATATTTGAGAGTTTCATGGACGTGTTTGAAGACATATCAGGTTTACCGCCGAAGCGAGACGTGGAGTTCGCAATTGAACTTATTCCGGGTGCAGCGCCAATCTCAAGGGCGTATTACCCGATGGCATCAGTAGTGTTGGGAGAAGTCAGGAAGCAGGTTGTGGAATTAATTGAGAAGGGTTGGTTCCGCCGCAGCAACTTAACTGGGGAAGCTCCAGTTCTCCTATTAAAGAAGAAAGATGACACAGGGAAAGCGTGCGTTGACTACCAAAAAAAAAAACTAAACCGAGAGACTATTATGAACAAGTACCCGATCCCTCGCATTGGCGAAGTGTTTGAACAGCTTGGTGGCGCGAGGGTATTCTCGAAGCTAGATTTGTGGTTCGGACATCATCAGGTCCGAGTTAAATCTGAAGATATTTGCAAGACTGCGTTCCGAACTCAGTATGGACATTACGAGTATTGTAATGCCCTTCGAAGTAACGAATACACCGGCAATATTTATGGACTTGATGAACTGAATCTTTTCACCATTCATGGACCAGTTTTAGTAAGGGTCATTGAAGTTATTCTGATCTACTCGAGGAGCATTGAAGGGTATGCAAAACACTTGAAGACCGCACTACAGACATTAAGGCAAGAAAGATTTTATACAAGGATGAGCAAGCGCAAGTTTTGGCTTGAGGAAGTAAAGTTTTGGGACATATCGTAGCTGGAGATGGAATCACCGTTTACCCAGGGAAGATTGCAGCAGTTCAAGACTGGCCGATTCCGAGGAACGTTGTAAAGATCAGAAGTTCTTGGACTAGCAGGATACTATAGAAGGTTCGTGAAGAGTTTTGCTCGTCTGGCTGAGCCTCTGACCAAGCTTACGCACAAGAAAGTACCATTTGTGTGGACGAATAAGTGTGCGTCAGCCTTTGAGGCGTTGGAGTAAGGTTTGATAACCGCTCTTGTTTTAACCGTGCCAGACAGTTCCGGAGGATTGGTGTTTCGCAGCAACGCATCTGGGAAGGATTGGGATGTGTATTGATACAGCATGAGAAGGTTGTAGCTTACGCATGGAGACAGTTGAAGACCCATGAGAAGAATTACTCAACTCATGACTTGGAGCTTGCGGCTGGGATTTTCGCTTTGGAGATTTGGAGACACTACCTATTGGGCGAAAGGGGTCGAGATATTCACCGATCATAAAAGCTTAAAGTACGTGTTCGCTCAGAAGGAGCTAGTTGTGAGACAGCGAAGATAGTTGAAGCTGACGACTGACTACGATTTCGATCTTAAATACCATCCGGGAAAAGTTAGCATCGTACCGGATGCTCAGTCGGATACCGGCAATTCATATGATGACTACGCAGAAGGAACTCGTTGAAGACTTTCGAAGATTTGATTTGGAGGTTGTGCTACCGCATTCTACGGGACAGTCGATGCAGCTATAAGTACGTTCGTCGTTAATCGAGAATATTAAAGCAGCGCAACCGCAAGACCCTAGATTGCAAAAGTTTCGAGAACAGGTTGAAGCCGGAATACGAACAGATTTACTGATACATGAAAATGGTTCATTGAGATATGATAGCCGTTTGTGTGTGCCAAAGGGAGATATCCGTGAAGTAGTTATGAAGGAGGCACACAGTTCCGCATATTCCGTACATCCAGGAGGCATGAAGATGCACCGAGATCTACGACAGCAATTCTGGTGAAAAGGCATGAAATGGGACATTGCTCGCTTTGTAGCGAAGTGCTTGGTGTGTCAGCAGGTTAATGATGAACATCAAAGGGGTTGCTGGTTTATTGCAACCACTTCCGATTGCTCAATGGAAGTGTGAACATATAACCATGGATTTCATGGCGGCTCTACCGTGGATTCCGAAAGGCGACAATGCAGTTTGGGTGATTGTGGATCGATTGACCAGGGCAACTCATTTCATCCCACGTCGAGTTGGTCAATCAACAGAAGCTTTAGCAGAGCGGTACAATGCAAGAGATTGTAAGATTGCACGGAGTACCGGGGAGCATCGTTTCCGACCGTGACACTCGTTTCTTAGCACACTTTTGGAGGAGCTTACAGGGAAGTTTGGGGACTCGATTGAAGTTTAGCACAGCTTATCGCCCTCTCACAGATGGCCAATCGGAGAAAGTGATCCACATTCTCGAAGACATGTTGAGATCTTGCATGTTAGATTTCAAGGGTTCATGGGAGGATCATCTACACTTGGTGGAGTTTTCTTACAACAACAGTTTCCAGGCGACTTTTGGATGGCTCCATTCGAAGCTTTTTGTGGTCGCAAGTGTCGTTCACCTGTTCGTTGGGACGATGTCGGTGAACGAAGATTGTTGGGACCAGATTTGGTTGTGCAGACAGTTGAGAAGGTTTATACTATCCGGAATCTTATGGAAGCAGCACAAGACCGACATAAGAGTTGGGTAGTTACATCGAGAAGACCTCTAGAGTTCGCTGTTGGTGATTTAGTATTTTGGAAGATGTCGCCGACTAGAGGGGTGATCCATTACAGAAGTCGAGGAAAGTTTAGTCCTCGATTCGTTGGACCTTTTAAGATTTTGAGGCGTATTGGAGAAGTGGCGCATCGTTCGGTGTTACTACAATCTTCGGAGAATGTTCATGACGAGTTTCTTGTATCTCAACCCCGTAGGTATGCTCGAGATGAAATACATGTATTGGATCTTTTGGAGATGACTGTACATGAAGTTTTAGCCTTTGGGGAACGACTGAAGTCGAGTGTGGATCGAAAGGAGAAGGTCCCTAAGAATAAGGTTATCTATCCCTCTTGTACTTGTTTCTTGGAGAAATCGCTCGTATAGAGAACCAATTTGGGAACGAGAAGATGAAATCCGGAAGAAGTTTCCACATCCGTTCTTGAAATTTCTTGTTTGTTTATCCTTTCTTGTTCTTGGAATTTCGAGGACAAAATTCTTCTGTAGTTGGGTATAATGTAACACCCGAGTTCACTTATACCAATTCCAATTCCGTATTTATTTATCCGTGGTCCTTCTTGATTTGGTGTGTTTGGGTGCGAATGGTATTTCTACATATTACTTTTCATTCGACCCGACCCGCTTAATTGAACCTGCATGACTCTTATTTATAGTTTACCTTGACTGGTTGCATGGGCTATTGCATCTCATAATGTAGTTTATACTGGCATTTTATCTTGTATCGCATCTGTTGCATATAACAATTTATATCACATAAAATAAATTAAAATACGTGTCATAGCCTGCTTGATACCCCTAACCCTGTGGTAGCGTCCTTGCATCGTGTTCTTGTTCCGTTCAGTGAAACGAACGTGTTTGGATGGCTACACGCACGTACGTGCGTCCGTTATTGGGGGTATGCATTTCTGTTACACAATCTGTCATTTTAATTTTTGGAACCTGCTAAGAATTTCCATATTTCAAATCCGAAGTTTTGGACCCGACCCGGACGCATTTTGAAATATTCTATTTACCCGCTAAAATTTAGTTATTTAAATCTTCTTAAATTTAATTATAATATTTTACAACTCAGAATATTATTTTAGAAACTAACTTGAAATCTTTCCTAAGATTTCTTTTACTTAAGAATCCTAATTCTATATCTCTCCCATTTTTACATGAGCCAATCAAATTCTTTTCTTGCGCTGGGCCCCACCCCAAATGTCTCTCCGTCTCTTCTATCATTCTCCTATATTTTTCCTAGCCAATCAAGGATTCCCTTTAGAACCACCGGGCCCCACGTCTCCCTCGTTCGCTTTCCCTTTCTCTTTCTTTCTCTCTCTCTCTCAACGACGCAACACTTTCTTTCTCTTCTTTTTCTCTCTCCTCTCGCGCTCTCTCTCACCTATCGCGATTACTGTGCATTCCTTGATTCTCGTCACCGCTCCCTGCTTCTCATCACCTCCCTCTTCCGTTCTCGTCTTCTCCTTCTTTGTAAACCCAGTGACCATGAGTATTACCCTAGCCTCGTCGCCGTCGTCGCCTCACCCCGCGACCACCATCTCCTCCACCTTCCTCTCCTCTCCCCATCTCTTCCTCCTCGTCCTCTCCTTCTCATTCCTCCTTTCCCCGAGCCTGCAAACCCCAGAACCCATCACCACCATCCTCACTTCCATCGCCGCCGATCACATCATCATCGCCAACACCTCCTTTTCTCCTCATCTCTATCATCTCCTTCTTCTTCTCTTCTCCTCACCTCTCTCCAACCCCGACACCACCATCACCCACACCTGCACGCTCATGCACCAACCGACCTGAGCGACCCCCTTCGACCCATCTCGCCACCATCTTCTTCCTCGGACCCTCTATCCACCGACACCACCTAACTCAACACCCTAACGCAATGAAACCCTAGCCTACTTAAACAACCGAGCTGAGCCAACCCATGAATCCATCTCGTCTCCATCGTAGCTGACATCTTCTTCCTAAAGCATCAAGCAACCCAACACCGTCGTCTCACCCTCGTTGATAACTCTCGATGCCTGAACCCTAACTCCAAACTCAACCCTCGAATTCATCCCTTAGCCGTGAACTCCAGCCACTTCGTTGTCGTCGGTCGAGCCACCAAGCCAAGCACCCAAGCCGAGCAATGTGGAGCCTAACCCAACAGACCCAAGAGCATGACGAGCCGTGATCTTTAGACGAGATCAAGTTTCGACCTTGCTCCGTTTCGTGGTTGCGTGTAGTCATGTCCGCATTCACCTCAAGTTCGCCGGAAGCCGGAGTGCCGACGACGATCCTGACGATCCAGCGTGGATATCTGACCCGTGTGATCCCATCATGCGTTGTTTGGACTCATTCTGTATACCGCTTCGTGATCCGATCAAGGCAAGTAAAACTTGCTACATGCTACTTAATTTATTGTATACACATACGATTGCACATTAAACCCGTAGTTCAGATTTAATGCCATGATTTCCATTTTGCAGTTCGATTACACGTTATATTATTTGAATTCAAAACTGGAAACCTACCCGTTGCATTTACTTTACTAGTAACCACAATCATAATTAAATCACATAATAATTATTGTATAGTTCACAGTACCCTTTTATGTTTTATACCCGGTTTAACGCCCGTGTGTTTCTTTAACCGGTTTTAGTTTTAATTGCATCTTTTGAACCTATTATACAGGTTAGTGCATCTCTAGATTACGTAGTGCATGTTAACATGATTCTAACATCCATATTTGTATACTGTAGATAAGTAATGATAACCGTGCATCGATATAATGTAATATGTACCTATTTGCTTACCATATTACCTGATCTAGTTTATTGTTCTGATAGTATTCATGCTGATTCATTTATAATCTTATTTATGTTAGTCTGATTATGAGCACCCACATGACATCTTGTGCTCCTTGACATGACCTGATGCACTGCCTACTAGATATGACATGGTATCGTACACTCCTGACATGACATGACACCTTTATACATTACCTGGCTTGACCTGATGTACCATGGCTTGACCCGTTACCTGATCTTGTGTCTAATGCCAACAAACCTGACATGTAGTTCTCACGGACCGTTCCTGTTGTCTATCCAGACAAACATGTTCTTACCTGATACTGTGTTGGCATTAGTTCTTGATTACTGAATACCTGACTTGACATACATAGCTTAGGGGTATGGGGAAATCAATGATGAAACCTGACTTGTAACTCAACAGTTCGATACCTGTTCTGATCAGTCTTACGGGCTAGGCCAGCCCCGGAGTGATGATGCTGACATCACTCGTCTGTACCTGCTACCTTTTACTGCCTAGCGGCACGTCT
Organism: Agapanthus africanus; assembly: GCA_030015575.1. Taxonomy (NCBI): domain Eukaryota; kingdom Viridiplantae; phylum Streptophyta; class Magnoliopsida; order Asparagales; family Amaryllidaceae; genus Agapanthus; species Agapanthus africanus. Next base: position 60,206,596 of record CM057345.1, read on the forward strand.
CGGTTTCAGCCCGAGAGTCTGTAGACCGTGGTCCCGGGTATGCACGGAATACTATTGAGTTATATCGATGATTCATTAAATTGATTTCAAAGACTTGAGAGTAGATAACCCAATGGAACAGTTTAGTTTACTCACTGCACACTACCCTTCACTGCCCTGATTTACATTACTGTTACACCTGCTTTCATTCATGATTATATATGCATTGCCTGCTACCCTGTTTGTATTTTATTACTTGATGACATGACGCGCTGACGTCTGGGTTTTGCATGGCCCAGATCCTCTACCTTTGTTGCAGACTGATCAGGAGTATTGCCGCTGTTAGACCGAGCAGTGAAGTTCCTGTCGGTATGTAGTCTTACTTTCTAGGTTTCATTATTGTACCTTTTGGCTTCCGCACATTGATATTTCTTGACTCTTTTACTCTGGCTTATGGACATGTACTAGATAGTTGGCGTACTTTCCTGTTCTTGATATCTCTACAGCCGTAATATGACTGTGGAGGGATTTTTCCTATCCACGGGTAGCATGGTTGGCTATGTCACGTGCCCATCTTAGCGTACTCTGGGAAGCAGGGCGTGACAATAGCGTTGTTGGGTAGGAAGCTACCTGTTGGTGGATGAGCCGAGAAGGAAGCTACTCGGCCGTCTCGTGAGGAGGGCTTTAGATCCATAGCGTTTGTTGGGCAGGAAGCTACCCACTGGTGGATGAGCCGAGCAGTAAGCTACTCGGCCGTCTCGTGAGGAGGGCTTTAGATCCACAGCGTTTGTTGGGCAGGAAGCTACCCGCTGGTGGATGAGCCGAGCAAGAAGCTACTCGGCCGTCTCGTGACGAGGGTTTTAAATCCACAGTGTTGTTGTGCAGGAAGCTACCCGCTGGCGGATGAGCCGAGCAAGAAGCTACTCGGCCGCCTCGTGGTGAGGGCTTTAGATCCACAGCGTTGTTGGACAGGAAGCTACCCGCTGGCGGATGAGCCGAGCAGGAAGGTACTCGGCCGCCTCTTGAGGAGGGATTTAGATCCACAACGTTTGTTGGGCAGGAAGTTATCCGCTGGCGGATGAGCCGAGAAGGAAGCTACTCGGCCGCCTCGTGATGAGGGCTTTAGATCCACAACGTTTGTTGTGCAGGAATCTACCTGCTGGCGGATGAGCCGAGCAGGAATCTACTCGGCCGCCTCGTGAGGAGGGCTTTAGATCCACAGCGTTTTTGGGCAGGAAGCTACCCGCTGGTAGATGAGCCGAACAGGAAGCTACTCGGCCGCCTCGTGAGGAGGGCTTTAGATCCACAGTGGTTGTTGGGCAGGAATCTACCCGCTGGTGAATGAGCCGAGCAGGAAGCTACTCGGCCGCCTCTTGAGGAGGGCTTTAGATCCACAGCGTTATTGGGTAGGAAGCTACCCGCTGGCAGATGAGCCGAGCAAGAAGCTACTCGGCCGCCTCATGGTGAGGGCTTTAGATCCACAGTATTGTTGGACAGGAAGCTACCCGCTGGCGGATGAGCCGAGCAGGAACCTACTCGGCCGCCTCGTAAGGAGGTTTTAGATCCACAGCGTTTGTTAGGCAGGAAGCTACCCGCTGGTGGATGAGCCGAGCAGGAAGCTACTCGGCCGCCTCATGAGGAGAGCTTTAGATCCGCAGCGTTTGTTGGGTAGGAAGCTACCCACTGCGGATGAGCCAAGCAGGAAGCTACCCGGCAGTCTTGCAAGGAGTTATAGCATGGAAACAAAGAGAAGCAGTTCAGGTTGCAGGGAAGCAAGAATCTTATGATTAAAGAAAATATAGATTCAATGATTCAATTTAAACTCTCCTGTATTAAATGAACGGATTCGGCGGGTGTCCTTATTGCTTGTACTTGGGTCAGTTGGTGACGACCATGATCTGATCTACTATCAGCTCTTCGGCTATAATTTGGTCGGCTTGCCCCCTATCTGCCTGACGTTTGTCTCGCAGGTATTTTGCCAAGTGATCGGAGCGGATAAGCTCTTCGATGTAATCGCGCAGTTGTTTACAATTCTCGGTCGGATGTCCTTGCGTCTGGTGATAGGCACAATACGGGCCTAGGAGCTATTTGCTCGTGCTTCGGGTAGCCGATGGGAGCTTGAAGAACCTCTCGCCCATAGCTTTCTCCAACAGCTCGGTCTGAGAAATGTTTAGAGGGGCGTACTCCAAGAACCTCGGGGAATAAGGTTTCGGACGATCGTATTTCCTTTTCTCTTCCCTGGCCCTCTTCTTCCGGTCTTCTTGGTCGCTTCCGGGCATGTTGGAGTTCACCTCGGACTCGAGTTGGATTTCTCGCTCGGTCCAAGCTTTCACTTCGGCCATGGTCTTAGGTTGCGCTAATGCAAAAGATCAGAACCACTCTTTGTTCCTAAGACCCGACCTTAACGCGGTGATAACCGTTTCATCGCGGTGTTCGGGAACCTTAAGGAGGGCATTGATTGTTACGAAAAATCGTGTTTGTAGTTTAACCGCAATCAGAACGGTGTCGCACGTAGCTAGACCGAGGTGAGTACGGGTCGTCCTCTGGGAAACGTGGAACCTTTTATTTTTACTTTAGATGTGTTGAGAAAGAGAGGAGGAATAAAGAATTTTGTGAAAAGTTTCTAGATCTACTTTAATGTAAAATATAGATCTAGATTATTTTAGAGATTTAAATAATATAATAATAGGGCTTGTAGGGTTCGTTAGGATTTAGTAGTTATGGAAGATTAATTAAAAGTTACCCTTTTTATCCATTAATAGTTTTAGAACTAGAACGACGGTGATGCGTGTAGATTAGGGTTTCTGGAGGGAAAAGGAATCCCACTCGTAACCCTTATCTCGACACGGAACTCCGTTCATATCTAGCCTTTACCAAAACAATCATTAATCTAATCTCTAATCGCGGTCGGAACTAGCAAAGAATTGCTAGCGCGCCCGATTAGGATGTTAATGATTATTTTGATAAAGTTCCTAAACTTTATAGGACTTAAAAAGGGTTTAATTATTTTCATCGTCCATTAGCCTACCCTAATCCTACGAACCCTAACAAGCGGAGAATTACTCGCGCATGTTGGGAAAAGAAGATGAAAAGATAGAGAGGGAAAACATAATGTAAAATGCAAAAGAATTAAATAAAACAACTACCTTTATTAATCAACTCCTTCAACTACACTTTTAATCCATAGAAAATGATTACAAAACTTGATTTGCTTCTCGATCTTTCCTAGGGAGGTAGTCGAACAGTCGATGATCAGCCTGGATGCGTGAGCGTCGGGAGCTTCGTGATCTCTTCGGCTTGATAGATTTTCCCAGAGGCTCTCGGTGCCTTTTTATAGTGCAAACCCAAAATATTTCAGTTGGAAACTTGGTAAAATATGTCAGAGATTTATTCCAAAAAATCTCAGCAAATGATCCCTCAATCTTGCCGCGGATCTGCGGCCAAAGGAGGGGTATGGCCGCGGATCCGCGGCCTTGTGATCTCAACCTTCCATCATTTTTCTGGGGCTTGGTCTTTGGGACATGTGGCAATCCTAGGCATCTGTATATTTCAGAAATCTTCTCTCGGTTGCTTCCAGACTTGGTCTCCAAGTTTGCTTCTTAATTTGGCAAGTTTTCTTCAACAAATTGATTTGTTTGTTAAATCCTTCATAACAACTTGGAAATAATCTGCACAACAACTCAAATAAGATTTTAGTAGACTTTGTTCTACTAGAATTAGATCAATAATATTATTTGCATACATTTTCCTACCAAATGATAATTAAAATATATTAACACATGGAAAATAATGTTTTTACACATAAACCCTCATATGTATAATATATTATAATATAGTCCTTTTTTAGTATGAAAATGGTAGGAAAAATGTAATACAAGTGTGCAGTTTTATCAACTGAACAAATACCCCCAAACTTATCTTTGATCGTCCCGAGCAAACTAGTTTATTTTTAAGAGGAGAAAAAGAAAGGAGAAAACTAAGCACACTTTCGTAGGCAGACACGATTGCACTGAGCCCGTGCAACAAGCCGTTAAACCTCTAGGTGTCCCTAGTAGGAGGAGTGTTGTCTCCTGAGGGTTTTCAGCGGATTACACCCACAAAATCCTATAACAAAAGAAAGATGGTGGAATTTACATATAAAGATAAGAACCATAAAAGAAATACTTTGAAAAGAAGAGTTTCCAACTATACTAGCTTTTCAGTTGTCATGAGCCCTATCTTAATAGTCATGAAAAAATGTTAGAAATCACATCATCCCTCAATAAAACATCGTCTTTATTCTTCATTCCTACCTTTTGTCCAAACATTGATCATATAACCCCACGTGTGTGTAAAGAACATCCCTACACTCAGAGAATTCAATTCAAGCTATCATACTCTTGTCCATCTACTTTAGTACTTTTTACTTTGATGAATACTTAGAATTGCTTACACATTTTCATGCGACCGTTAATACTTCTTGAGGTACTAACCGACCGATTACTCATGTGCTTGCAGATTTGGTGATAATATTTTCCTTGTCTTGCACCACCTAAGGCTTAGCAGTGACTCCCAGACGAGTTGGCCTTAGGGCACTAAGTGAAGAGGCACCCTCGCTATATTTTTTTTATTGCTGCCTTGGCGATACAAAACCAGTGTTCATTTTTTTCTTTTCACCATTTTATATTTTCTTCATCATTTCCTTCATACTTTGGCTTTTAGAAAAGAGTATTTCAAGGTATCCTCTACTATCCCGAGTTTCAAGACGTGTGTATGTGCATATAGTAGGGTATCAACATTCAAATGTTTGGCTTCCAGAATAGAAACTATTTTTCAGACTTATTTTTATCCTCAGATTAGTGACTTCCTTCATCTTACTAACCCTTGGGACAACAGCTCATAACTACTTATTACTAGTTCGTATAAGAAAACTTCTAATTTTCTTGGTTTTCTTAAACTATTCCTATCTTTTGGATGTAATGTTTCACTTTCTATTCTTTTGTTATAAAATTTTTTTTTTATTTTTTTTTATTTTTTTTTATTTTTTATGCCCGGTGTCAAAGATAATTCAGTGAATACAAACCTCCCCCCCAAACCTGTTTTCAGCAGTGTCCTCACTGATGTAGCCTTTTGAGAACATGGACCTGTATACTAAGGGAGAGATACAAGGGGTAAAATAATAGTTAAATGATAAATTCCCCCAAACTTATTCTTTGACACGCACAGATATTCAATCAAATCATTTTTCACTCACCTCCATTCTTAAAATGTGAAAAAGTTATCAAAATATGGAGGTGAGGCGGAGGAAATTTAGTTTTGATAAAGCGGCTCCTGTAAAAACATGAGCTCCTCCACGGGGTCAGCAGAAAAATACGGTTTTAATCTATGCCCATTTACTTTAAAAATCGAACCGTTTTTTAAATTTTCGACTTCAACCGCCCCGTGCGGGTGTACATACCGCACCACAAAAGGTCCTTTCCAACGAGATTTAAGCTTACCCGGATGAAGATGGAGACGTGAATCATAAAGAAGGACTTGTTGCCCCGATGTGAAGGTTTTTCTAGAAAGATTTTTATCGTGAAACACTTTAGTCCTGTTCTTTACTATCACTGCATTATCGTAAGCTTCAACGCGGAGTTCACTTAGCTCATTCAATTGCAGCTTCCGATAGCTGCCTGTATGATCAAGATCAAAATTAAGCTCTTTAATAGCCCACATTGCCTTATGTTCAATCTCGACAGGGAGGTGGCATGCCTTTCCAAACACAAGGCGGTATGGAGACATACCAAGATCGGTCTTATAAGCGGTGCGGAATGCCCAAAGAGCATCCGTCAATTTGGTTGACCAATCTTTACGGTTTTTCGAAACCGTCTTCTCCAATATCTGTTTGATCTGCCTATTTGAGATCTCAGCCTGCCCGCTTGTATGGGGATGATAGGGCGTAGAAAGCTTGTGAGTGATTGAATATTTCCGCATCAAGGCCTCGAAAGACCTATTGCAGAAATGTGTCCCGTTGTCGCTAATGATAGCGCGAGGGTGTCCGAATCGCGAAAAGATATTTTTTTTAAGGAACTTAATGATAACTTTGTTGTCATTAGTGCGACACGGTATAGCTACCACCTACTTCGAGACATAATCAACCGCTAACAAGATATATAAATTCCCAAAGGAGTTGGGAAAAGGGCCCATAAAATCAATACCCCAAACATCAAATATTTCCACAACCAATATAGGTTGGAGCGGCATCTCGTTCCTTCGTGAAATCTGACCCAAATGCTGACATCGCGGACAAGTTTTGCAATGTTCAAATGTATCTTTAAATAATGTTGGCCAATAAAAGCCACATTGCAAAACTTTCTCCGCCGTTTTTCGAGGTCCAAAGTGACCGCCGCATGCCTGATCATGACAAAATGATAACTCGCTCTTGAATTCATCGTTAGGGACACACCTGCGAATGATTTGATCGGAACAATACTTGAATAGATATGGTTCATCCCAGTAAAAATATTTTACTTGGGATAGAAATCGAAGTTTGTCTTGTTTCGACCAATCGCTAGGTATAAGTCCCGTCGCAAGATAGTTCACGATATCCACGAACCAAGGTTCGTAGGATACATTCAAGAGCTGTTCGTCGGGAAATGAGTCATTTATCGGCACGGTCACAGTTGGCGAAGAAGTGATGCGTGAAAGATGGTCTGCTACTACGTTTTCACATCCACTCTTGTCTTTGATAACAAGATCAAATTCTTGTAACAATAGGATCCAACGTATTAGCCTGGCCTTTGCATCCTTCTTCGTTAAAAGATGTCGTAGGGCGGAGTGATCTGTGTAAACCACAATAGGCGAGCCAATCAAGTAGGGCCTGAACTTCTCTAATGCAAACACAACTGCCAAGAGTTCTTTCTCGGTAGTTGTGTAATTTATTTGTGCATCATTCAAGGTCCTACTTGCATAGTAAATTACATGTGGCATCTTATCAATATGCTGTCCCAAGACAGCACCAATAGCAAAATCTGATGCGTCACACATAAGCTCGAACGGGTGGTTCTAATCCGGAGATGATAGAACGGGGGCTGTAGTGAGTGATTCTTTAAGTGATTCAAAAGCAGCCTCACAATCCGAATTGAAGTGAAAAGTAGTGTCATTGGCCAATAGAAGGGTTAAGGGTCTAGCAATTTTGCTAAAGTCCTTAATAAATCTCCTATAAAATCCTGCATGACCAAGAAAGGATCGTATATCTTTGACGCAATTGGGACGAGGGAGGTTTTGAATGACATCTATTTTAGCTCTGTCAACCTCAATGCCTTTATGTGAAATTATATGTCCAAGTACAATACCTTCTTGAACCATAAAATGGCATTTTTCTCAATTCAAAGTCAAGTTCTTATCCTTACAGCGGGTAAGAACAGCGTCAAGATTACGAAGGCAGTCCTCAAAGGAGTCCCCAAAAATGGAGAAATCGTCCATAAAAATTTCTAGAAAATTTTACACCATATCTGAAAATATCCCCATCATGCACCGCTGAAATGTAGCGGGAGCGTTGCATAACCCAAAGGGCATGCGTCTATAAGCAAAAGTTCCAAAAGGACAAGTAAAAGTGGTTTTATCTTGATCCTTTTCGGCGATGGGGACCTGGTTGTAACCAGAGTATCCGTCCAAGAAACAGTAGTATTCGTGTCCCGCTAATCGTTCTAACATCTGGTCAATGAAAGGTAGAGGGAAGTGATCTTTCCTCGTCGCGGCATTGAGTTTCCTGTAATCGATACATACGCGCCACCCAGTTTGGGTACGTGTTTGGATAAACTCATTAGCCTCGTTAGTGATGACCGTGATGCCAGACTTTTTAGGGACCACATGAATTGGACTTACCCATTGACTATCAGATATGGGGTAAATTATTCCACTATCAAGACACTTGACGATTTCTTTCTTTACCGCCTCCTTCATAACGGGATTTAACCGTCTTTGTGGGTCTCGGGTTGGTTTGGCTTCATCCATCAGATGTATGTGATGTTCAACAATTAAGGGACTAATCCCTTTGATGTCGGCCATTGTCCAACCAAATGCTTCCCGATTCGATCTCAACACTGCCAAAAGTGCATTCTCTTGCTCTAAGGCTAGAGAAGCGGAAATAATCACTGGCAAAGTCTCATTCTCTCCTAAATATGCATATTTAAGATGAGAAGGTAGCGGTTTGAGATCAAGAATTGGCGGAGAGACAATAGAAGGAGGGGTAACGGAATGATATTCGGACTCCTTAAGAGGTTCAAAACTTGCATAAGATATTGACTCGGAAAGTGCTGCTGACTTTTGCAACGAGTCAACGGGTTCAATCTCAAGGTCGGACTCATTGAACATATCCTCACTGTGAAGTGGTGCAAGATCAAACGATGTCTCATTAGTGTTGTCGAGAACATCAAAGCAAAGTTCCTCATCCATGCAGCTTTCGGGAGCTATCTCGTGGATGGAACAAACATCCAGCAAATGAGCAGAAGGTTCTGATGGCTGACTTCCTAGCTTGTAAATATTAAGCTCAATTGTCATTTTCCCGAAGGATAAGTTCATAGAACCGTTACGACAATTAATCACAGCGTTAGAAGTTGCTAGGAAGGGTCGACCAAGTATCACCGGGATTTGATTGCGTGGGTTTGCCACAGGTTGTGTATCTAAAACAATAAAGTCCACGGGAAATATAAATTCCCCGACTTTAATTAACACATCCTCTAGTTCGCCCCGAGGTTTGGTGATAGATCGATCTGCCATTTGGAGAGTACAATGGGCGGGTTTTAACTCTCCAATTCCTAACTGCTCGTATACTGAATAAGGAAGCAAGTTGACGCTAGCGCCTAGATCGAGTAAAGCACGATTTATATTTTTACCCCCAATAGAAATAGAGATTGTAGGACAGCCGGGGTCCTTACGTTTCTTTGGTATTTGTTGGGTAAAAGCTGTGCTAACATTACTCGTCATGAAAACCTTTTTAGGCACTTGAGTTTTTCTCTTCCTAGTGCACAAGTCTTTAAGGATTCTTGCATAAGATGGGACTTGTTGAATAGCATCTAGGAGAGGAATATTCACGCTAACTTGCTTAAACATTTCCACAATCTTCTCCATTTGCGGGTTAGGTCGGTTGGCCCTTAATCGGTTTGGAAATGGAGCACGATCAATAAGTTTTGGGTCCAACGTTTGTGGAGAAGACTGTGGCGACGGATTCGATCCCAAAATTGGAGTGGGCATCGTCTTAGATAGATTTGGCGAAATGTTTGAGCCTTGGGGAAAACGGAGAATAGGCTCGGATGAAGGTGGGAGACTAGACGAGTTAGGGGAAGAAGAAGAAGAAGGGGTATCAAATGTGTCACTATCATCAACTTGCTCACCCACTTGGTTGTTCAGCACTCTCCCCGATCTCAACGTAGTAATGGCATTCACATTATGACTTTATGAATGGTCAGGATTCGGTAAGGGTTGAGATGGGAGTTTCCCTTTCTCTCTCGCACTCATTGCGGCGTTTAACTGTGCGATTTGGTTTTCTATTGATTTAATACTCTCACCATGGGAGGAGGAGTTTTTCGTTAGGGCATCAATAGAAGATCTCATCTCAGCCGAATTTTGCATGGATTGTTTCATGAACATATCCAAAGTTTTTGCAAGTGAGTTGTCAATACCGGCCACTTGTGGTGTAGAAATGTTGGCCGGATTTTGGAAATTTTGTGACTGAAAGGGGGGCTGATTCTGTGGTTGTGGTTGCTGTGGAGGAGGTCTTTGATAATTACTTTGTTGGTTTTGATTCCAAGCAAAGTTAGGATGATTCCTCCATCCTTGATTATATGTGGAAGAATAAGGATCATTTCTAGGTCGCTGCTGAAAAGCAGCATTAGCTTGAAACGATGCATTCATAGGACATTCTTCCGTTAAGTGTGAAGGATCCGAACAGCAACCACAGACGGTCTTAGGAAGCGTAACCTGATTTAAGGAGACTGATGAGAATCTGCTCTCAATAGCGTCGAGTTTCTTCTGCATCGCTGCCATTTCGGCTTTTACTGCGATGGAAACGTCGAGCTGGTGAATACCTCCCTTAGTTGTAGGTGGTCTTACGCTTTCCCACTGCAACGTGTGTTCAGCGAGATCTTCCAGATATTTCCATGCTTCACCGTCATCTTTAGACATGAAATTGCATTGACACATTGTTTCAAGCATCTGCTTTGTCGCTGGATTAATGCCCTCATATATAATCCGACATAAATCCCATCTTTGTATCCCGTGATGGGGGCATTGGACAAGTAGATCTTTGAAACGTTCAAAGCACTTCCAAAATGGTTCATTGGGAAGCTGGGTGAACTGGTTAATCTCGCTCCTAACATGTGCAGTCTTATGATTTGGGTAAAACTTCTTAAGAAATGCTACGACGAATTCATCCCAATTAGCGATAGAGTGTGCGGCAGTATTATAAAGCCATTTTTCTGCCAAGTCGCACAGTGTGAATGGGAGAAGACGTAAGCGCATAGCATCTAAAGTCAATTGTGAAGTACCCATCATTGCGCACACGTTTTCGAATTTGGTGATGAAAACGTACGCGTCTTCCGACTCAAGCCCGTGAAATTTGGGCAGCAGATTGATGTAATGGGGTTTAATTTCGAAATTATCCCCGTTAGGTGGTGGAAGAGATAGACAAGTAGGAAGGGGACCACGGATAGGATAGCATCTCTCTTGGAGAGAAATGCGCGGTGGATTCTGCACACCTTCGGGCGGTGGCAGCGTGGTGTTATAATTAGATGGAGTGCCGTCCAGCATGGTCGATGTGGTGTGTGGTGGGGGAAAAGAAGATGAAGAAGTACCGACTTCGGCGTCGATAACAGGAACGCGGACAAGACGGGCACTAGGATCCCGTGTCCAGCCGAGCATGCACTAAGCGGGTTTAGTGCAAGTGGCAGCGTGTGTGTGATTTAAAATTGGCTTGTTTTGAAAAAGTGGGACTCAAGACAAATCTCCCTAAAATGCACAAGCAACCCTAGAACTAAGGTTACCTAGGTCAATCTCTAGACAGCTCCTAACTAAGGCTAGAAATAGGACCTCAAACCGCCTCTTCACGGACAAGTACGGCCAGGTAAGTGGGAAGGAACCACCACTACAGTGGGCCTAATTAAAAACCACTAGCCTAGACACCGCAATGTCAGTTAGGATAAACGGCCGATGCCTATACTAGTCCTTTTCCTATTGAGCTCGACAGTCCTTAGAGTCTGGTCTAGATATTTTTTAAATTAATGAAGGGTTGTTCTATATGCTCGGTTTGTGATTTGTGGGGCTTAGGAAGGGTGATGAAATCCCCACCTAATCTTGATTTGGTCTTTGCCTCTTAAAATCCGTATTAAAATATGCAAAACAAAACCAATCATAAAACTTTTGCAAAAAGATTTTTGAGCGGCGCAATTTTGCAAAGAATCCTGCAGAAAATAGATTTTATTGGATTTGAGGGGAGAGAGAAGGAGTTGAGAATCTTACCAGAGAGTTCTGTAGCCCTAATCCCTCCAAGCAGCCGCGTTTCCGCCGCAGGAAGCCCTTTGTGCCGCGCTTCCGCCGCGAGGTGGTTGGATCGCTTGATGAAATTTTTTCTGTGTCCCTCTGTGCTCCTCTGGATCTCTAAAAATGTCTCTGTTTCCTGTTTCCCTTAATTATGTGACTCCAGATCTCCTTGCAAAAATCCACGCACAAATCGTTAAATATGCAATTTGCAGTTTTGTGTTAATAATGATATGACTCGTCTAAGAAATCAACACAAATAGTAAAAATAAAAGATTACGCACGTATCCCCGGCAACGGCGCCATTTGATTGTTACGAAAAATCGTGTTTGTAGTTTAACCGCAATCAGAACGGTGTCGCACGTAGCTAGACCGAGGTGAGTACGGGTCGTCCTCTGGGAAACGTGGAACCTTTTATTTTTACTTTAGATGTGTTGAGAAAGAGAGGAGGAATAAAGAATTTTGTGAAAAGTTTCTAGATCTACTTTAATGTAAAATATAGATCTAGATTATTTTAGAGATTTAAATAATATAATAATAGGGCTTGTAGGGTTCGTTAGGATTTAGTAGTTATGGAAGATTAATTAAAAGTTACCCTTTTTATCCATTAATAGTTTTAGAACTAGAACGACGGTGATGCGTGTAGATTAGGGTTTCTGGAGGGAAAAGGAATCCCACTCGTAACCCTTATCTCGACACGGAACTCCGTTCATATCTAGCCTTTACCAAAACAATCATTAATCTAATCTCTAATCGCGGTCGGAACTAGCAAAGAATTGCTAGCGCGCCCGATTAGGATGTTAATGATTATTTTGATAAAGTTCCTAAACTTTATAGGACTTAAAAAGGGTTTAATTATTTTCATCGTCCATTAGCCTACCCTAATCCTACGAACCCTAACAAGCGGAGAATTACTCGCGCATGTTGGGAAAAGAAGATGAAAAGATAGAGAGGGAAAACATAATGTAAAATGCAAAAGAATTAAATAAAACAACTACCTTTATTAATCAACTCCTTCAACTACACTTTTAATCCATAGAAAATGATTACAAAACTTGATTTGCTTCTCGATCTTTCCTAGGGAGGTAGTCGAACAGTCGATGATCAGCCTGGATGCGTGAGCGTCGGGAGCTTCGTGATCTCTTCGGCTTGATAGATTTTCCCAGAGGCTCTCGGTGCCTTTTTATAGTGCAAACCCAAAATATTTCAGTTGGAAACTTGGTAAAATATGTCAGAGATTTATTCCAAAAAATCTCAGCAAATGATCCCTCAATCTTGCCGCAGATCCGCGGCCAAAGGAGGGGTATGGCCGCGGATCCGCGGCCTTGTGATCTCAACCTTCCATCATTTTTCTGGGGCTTGGTCTTTGGGACATGTGGCAATCCTAGGCATCTGTATATTTCAGAAATCTTCTCTCGGTTGCTTCCAGACTTGGTCTCCAAGTTTGCTTCTTAATTTGGCAAGTTTTCTTCAACAAATTGATTTGTTTGTTAAATCCTTCATAACAACTTGGAAATAATCTGCACAACAACTCAAATAAGATTTTAGTAAACTTTGTTCTACTAGAATTAGATCAATAATATTATTTGCATACATTTTCCTACCAAACGATAATTAAAATATATTAACACATGGAAAATAATGTTTTTACACATAAACCCTCATATGTATAATATATTATAATATAGTCCTTTTTTAATATGAAAATGGTAGGAAAAATGTAATACAAGTGTGCAGTTTTATCAACTGAACAAATACCCCCAAACTTATCTTTGATCGTCCCGAGCAAACTAGTTTATTTTTAAGAGGAGAAAAAGAAAGGAGAAAACTAAGCACACTTTCGTAGGCAGACACGATTGCACTGAGCCCGTGCAACAAGCCGTTAAACCTCTAGGTGTCCCTAGTAGGAGGAGTGTTGTCTCCTGAGGGTTTTCAGCGGATTACACCCACAAAATCCTATAACAAAAGAAAGATAGTGGAATTTACATATAAAGATAAGAACCATAAAAGAAATACTTTGAAAAGAAGAGTTTCCAACTATACTAGCTTTTCAGTTGTCATGAGCCCTATCTTAATAGTCATGAAAAAATGTTAGAAATCACATCATCCCTCAATAAAACATCGTCTTTATTCTTCATTCCTACCTTTTGTCCAAACATTGATCATATAACCCCACGTGTGTGTAAAGAACATCCCTACACTCAGAGAATTCAATTCAAGCTATCATACTCTTGTCCATCTACTTTAGTACTTTTTACTTTGATGAATACTTAGAATTGCTTACACATTTTCATGCGACCGTTAATACTTCTTGAGGTACTAACCGACCGATTACTCATGTGCTTGCAGATTTGGTGATAATATTTTCCTTGTCTTGCACCACCTAAGGCTTAGCAGTGACTCCCAGACCAGTTGGCCTTAGGGCACTAGGTGAAGAGGCACCCTCGCTATATTTTTTTTATTGCTGCCTTGGCGATACAAAACCAGTGTTCATTTTTTTCTTTTCACCATTTTATATTTTCTTCATCATTTCCTTCATACTTTGGCTTTTAGAAAAGAGTATTTCAAGGTATCCTCTACTATCCCGAGTTTCAAGACGTGTGTATGTGCATATAGTAGGGTATCAACATTCAAATGTTTGGCTTCCAGAATAGAAACTATTTTTCAGACTTATTTTTATCCTCAGATTAGTGACTTCCTTCATCTTACTAACCCTTGGGACAACAGCTCATAACTACTTATTACTAGTTCGTATAAGAAAACTTCTAATTTTCTTGGTTTTCTTAAACTATTCCTATCTTTTGGATGTAATGTTTCACTTTCTATTCTTTTGTTATAAATTTTTTTTTTATTTTTTTATTTTTTTTTATCTTTTATGCCCGGTGTCAAAGATAATTCAGTGAATACAAACCTCCCCCCCAAACCTGTTTTCAGCAGTGTCCTCACTGATGTAGCCTTTTGAGAACATGGACCTGTATACTAAGGGAGAGATACAAGGGGTAAAATAATAGTTAAATGATAAATTCCCCCAAACTTATTCTTTGACACGCACAGATATTCAATCAAATCATTTTGGAATGAGTTCGAGTTACCTGAATCGTCTGGAAGAGAGGGTTTTAAGTAGTCGCATGGAGCGAGCCGGTGCGACATCCTCGCCGTCAGTTATGCCCTTACGTTACGCCCGCGTTAATGGCGGGATCCGCTCATTAATGGGTGAACGAGCCTTCGTGGGACGCGGAGCGTGGGGCGGCGGATATCTCGCCTTGGCGAGATACGCGGAGCCGTTGCGGAGGCGCTTGGGCTCCGCACTCTCGGTTGATCGGGAAAGCCGAGAAAGCTCGGCCTGTCAGATGGCTAGGAGGCAAAGGAGGGCACAAGTTCGGCTGCTGGATTGCTCGAGGGCAAGAAGTGGGTGTAAGCTCGGAGAGCATCCAAGGAAAGTCACCAACGTTCCATATGGATCCTATCTCGGCAGCCCCCAGGAGCCTAGTGGGCTTATCCGGATGACACGTCATCTGCCACATGTCGTGATCTGAGAAATCTCCACTTATGAGCATCATTAAAGGCATTTTCGGCTTCCATATTTTTAGTTTAGTTATAGTTCATAAAATAGGACTTTTCAGGGTAACACTAAAGAAATTTGCTATAAAACCCTCTTAAAAAATCTGCTTTAGTTTTGCAGCCGAAGTGCCCCTTTGTCTTCGAATTTGAGGATAGAATTTATTGGGGGAGATTGAAGAGTTTGCGCAGGAGATCATCATGTGTATAGCTGCATGGCTTTGGCAAGCTCACCCTCTCTACCAACTTCTCCTTTTCCTCAACAGAGATGAATACCATGACAGGTACCTATCTCCATTTTGTGCTAGAAACTGATTAGGGTTTGCTTTCAATTTTATTAATATTCAGTAGCAAATTACTGGGCTTTTTTTGATTCATTCAATTGATCAAAATATGATTAGTTGGCCCTTGTTCTTTGCTTTATATATGCCTAAGAGTACAACATAAATCCTTATATCAGATTAATTACCTTTATATTTCTTTTAGACTCTGTCTCGTATCTGTTTGCATATCTATGGTTCATTTGGGCCAGGCCAAGTATTGGTGGGGGCTACCAATAGGTGAGGGTTGTCCTCCCCTCTCTTGTGGTGTGAGAGCAAGAGATGGGAGATGAGATGTGAGAGAGTTGAGAGTTTCTCGGTATGAATAGAATCCTCATGTTTGTGTTTTGCCTCATGTTTGTGTAGGCCGGCTTGGTCAAACTATGTAAAACTTGGCGTGCTATTCTTTTTCTTGGTGCGATAATGATGTGCTATCTTGGATACACGATGTGGTGAGAGGATCAGAATCCTTGATAACTTGTATGAACGCTACGGTGCCCACGAGGTGTTTGTGGAATTGGTTCAAAGAGATGCTGATCTCTTGTGTTGTCAAAATCCCCAACAGAAGATTATGCACACCGCGGTTTGCAAGGCTTTATCTTAAAAAAGATAAAAACATGGTCAAACTCAATTTTGTATTAAAAATGTAAAGAGATTTGAGAATGGGTTCGGATAGGAGCAGTGAATCCAAAGATGAGATAATTTCAGCAATTTTATATAGTTTGGATTTTGGAGTTGAATTAAGCCAGCTCCATGGAATTTCAATATCTTGATAGTCTCCTTAGCCAGTAGTCAGGCACTAATGAAGAGAGAGTTTGACATCAACTCAAAAGCCAACCTTTGTCAAATCTCAATAACAGATCCCCCATTTTGATGGGAAAAAGGCTCATAGTATAATTATTGTTAGGTTACTTGAGGATATTAGCTGACCAAGTCATGATCTTTTTGTGATGCCCAAGTCTAGTTGATTGATGGCCAAGATTTGCATGCTACTTTTGGCTCATAGTAATGTGGAGGATATATTCTATGAATTTAGCAAGCTGATATGATATCAGAGAATAGGTTTTTCTATGGTTTGGGTATTAATCCTCGTGCTTCTTCTTCCTCCATCTAAAAGAAAAAGGGAAAAAACTAGATCACTTAATCCGCCCGTCTTGTCGATGTTTAGTCGTTTGCGCCTTTGCCACGTCACCGCGATTACACTATGATCTCGATTTTCCTCTTTGCTTTTGTGATGCCTTTTCTGACACCTCCTTTCTCCCATGGCTTCGTCTTGTTGTCACTTCGTGCTCCTGTCGTAGCCATTTCCAATGTCAAAGAGATCTACGTTTACGACCTAACTTGGTTTCATCACATGATCATGCCGTTGTCATACATCCGAGAGATCTTGTTCCACGTTTCTTCTTGTCGCAATCACGCGACCATGCCATCATCTCTTCAGAAAGTCTAACTGATCTTTCACGGATCCTTTCTGCCGCTATTACGTAGTCACGCCGTCATCAAATTTTATATGTGACAATCTATTACAGGAGTTTGAGAGGGGTGTTAGGATACTTAGGGATATCGGTTATATTCGTTAGTATTGCGTTGACGCAAACACGATCTTCTTCATATGCCCAAGTCCAGTTGTGTGCATTGATTCTTCTTTTGGCTTATAATTATATGGAGAAAATATTCTATGATAAAGCAAGCCAATAATTACTACTACTACTATAACTTATTCATATCTTTATATGATGGTTGCAAGTATATTTAATTGTCTATGATTGTATGATTTAATTGGCAGGCCAACAGAGGCAGTGGATTGGTGGGGCGAGGGGAATAATAAGAAGCAGATATTAGGAGGGAGAGATGTTAAAGGAGGAGGAACATGGTTTGGTTGCACAAAGGATGGGAGGGTTTCTTTTCTTACTAATTTTAGAGAGCCCGGTTCTATTCCTAGTGCAAAAACTAGGGGAGTTTTGCCGGTCAGGTTCTTGGAGGTATTGTTTCTTTCTTTCATCCATCTTTTCTTGAGACATCAACTCATTTTCTTTTTATTCTTTGTTGGTGGTAGAGCTTGCAATAGCTGTGTTCATTTAAGTCAGCTTTCTTCCATTTTCTTGATTGTGTGTATATGCGTGTGTCGTTACTTCCTAAGTGAGGACTTTCTAGGAGGTCCCCCAAGCATGCAGCTATGGTTAGTTTTGAGCTCATCGAACTTTTATACAATATCTTATGTTTTCGCTTAGATCGACTAGAATCCGGCGGCATTACCAGATACCATAAGATGCGGTATTCTAGAGGTGTTTTTGTTTGAAATCAGCCCCGTGCTCTAAAAGTTTTATCGTAGGGCCATGCTATTTGGGTGTGGGATTCTAGAGATGTCCCATAGATCAAGAAGTGGGCTCCACCACATCCATGTATAGCATGGCACTCAGTTCCAAAAAAAATCGCCAGATGATGTGTTACTGCTGCGGTGTCCCCCACCGCGTCATATGTGGTGCGGCATTTACCTCCGTATGGTGCTTAATTCACGCACTTCCGGCTCCTGTTGACTCTGATACCATATCTAATATCTTGACTGAATAATTCCCTCGAAGTCTCTCGTCGGTGATCATAGTTTACTCTCTCCGAAGGATGTTTAACCACTTGATTTATCCACACTCCACTGTTCCTCCCTTAAAAACGCTATATCTGATTAATTCTTGACTCCATTGGAATTATCACCCACATATATTTTCACACTTGGAGTTGTTACCCATTTCATAAAGTTCGCCCCCCATGAATTTTACTTTGAATCCATAGGCGTAGAACTATATATTTTCTTAATATTTTTTTACAGAAAGCCAAATAGTTTCCATCATGGAGGAGATGCAAACAACAGAATTAAGGGGATGCAGCCTTATGAGATTCGAGGGAAACCACACTACTTTGGTTGGTAAATCTATATGTGATACCAATTTCTGGAAAACTATACCCATATATAATATATAGTTACAGACATATCAATACCATGCACCAACTGGGCATCACTTAAAACTATGAAGGATAAAGCCCAATTTGCTAAAATAAATCCTTCAAACCTTAAGCCAAACAAAAAAAAAATAAATAAATAAATAAATAAAGAAGCATCCCGATGTTTTCATTTCGAGTATTAGGGTAGCCGTGTCTCCCCTATTGAGACCATATGCGAGCATTATGCAAAAGCATATAGAGAGACATTAAGGGTTGAAACATTTTTAATTCAAGAAATTAATGAGTGAAGGAATGAAGATGGAGTTGTACACTTGCAAAACAACCTGTTTTGGAAATTCTTAATATGTAAATAATTTATAAGGTTTAGGTTATCTCCGAATCCTAAGATTTGATGGAAACCACTCTATGTATGCAGAAAAAGTCCATTATACAACTATATTTGATCGGTAAACAAAACTGAAAGAGTAGATGAAAATTTTCGATATTTTTTCCACATGACTGGAATTATTCTGAAGCTGAAGTTAGTGACAATATAAGAAAAGTAATGTATTTCTCTATATATTCCTTTACTAACACTTTCTTTGTTAAGCATGCTTAATCTTAATTCCTATTGTGTATGATGGTTGTCTGTAACCTGTTGAATTTTACCAGAACCTAGACGAAACCTGGAACAGTGAATTTCTTGGTGTCAGTTGATGAAAAATTCAAAGAACGTTTTGTTTCCTTTTAGATTTCAGCCTATGACGAAAAGAACTCTACTGAACTCTGATACTTTATCGGATCCATTGCCCATGCCTTCTGTCATTCGCTCTCTATTAAAATTAAAATGCAGTTCCAATGCAATTTCTTTCTTTTATTTACATCTGGTAATATTTTTATACCTGTGTGTTCTGTGGCAATTTATGGCTTTATCCCGTTGATTCCTTGTTTACAATGCACTTTCCTTCAATAAATTTCACATACTTCATCTCTTATAACACTATTGAACTATCTGTCGCTAGTATTATCATCCTTTTCCTTTATTCATTTGATGCTCATAATTTTATCACTGAGTCCTCTAATAATCTTTATTATGCCTTTTCTTGTGGGGAAAACAGAGCCGGAAGAGTCCTCTTCAGTTTGCAGAGGAAATAGCCCAGGAAGCAGAACAATACAATGGATTCAACTTGATACTCGCTGATCTTTGTTCAAGAACCATGGTTTACATTTCTAACAGGCCTATGGGCGAGCCCGTTTCGATTCAGATAGTTTCTCCAGGTCTTCATGTGCTCTCAAATGCCAACTTAGACGCTCCATGGCCTAAGGTATGTTATTAACGTAGATTTATTATATTGCTAGCTTATCGATGCAGTACATTTGGCAGGAAATAAATTTGCCCTATGACGACTAGTACTATGTTGTATTGATCACAGCTTCGAAAATATGCTTCTATCAACTGTTGTGAAGTTAGTAGCACAAAACTGCTGCGTCTAGCCATATGTGTGATATGTTTCCTGATGTGTGAAATCTAATTGGTTTATTCCTCAACTAGTACTGTAAATGGTTACACCAATTTTATCAATGGTTCATGCTTCAAAATTTCCAATTTATAATTTCAAAGGTTCAATTGTTGGTTCACTGATCAAATATAGTTTCCAATTGCTACATGGATAAGGCAGGGAAAAATTTCTCTTGAGTTTGGGAGTGAGAACAGATCATTCGACATAAATGCTTGCATGTTTGCACATTAAGAATATCAGTGTTTTGTTTCAAGGCTTCTCCATACAGAATTGCACTCAATATATAACCAACCGTTTTTGACAAAAAAATGACCTTGATGACGGTAATCCTTTTTTTCCCCTTTTTTTTCTTTTTTTCTAAAAGAGAGAGCTTTCTCAGGCCCATGAGTGCCTTAACGACTTAGCCAAATGACGAGACCCCTGGCCTCTTGCGCGGTGGCATCGACCAACTTTGTTACATGCATGACGCTAATGGGGATAATGATTGGTTCGTAATAAAAGATTGTAGAGCGTACAATCATGCTGCTACTTCCTCATGAGAAAGAAACCATTTTGTCGACGGTATCGAATTGTGTATGCATTCTTCAAAAAGTGGACATGATTGGTAAAGATTTTTGGCTATTCGAAAAAAAGAGTATAAATCATTTCATTCATTCCTCCGAAATAGTTCATAACTGGCAGTTACCTATTTTGTAATTTGTTTTTGGTTTGTTGTGATGAGTTTGTCAGATAATATCGAATTGCATATGCATTTTTCTAAAAGAGAACATGATTGGTAAAGATTTTCGGCTGTTAAAAAAAGAGAGCATGGAGCATTTACTTATTATGTCTCTTGTTTTTTATTTTGTCGGTGAGGAAATCGAAAACATTTTTTTCGCAACATATTTCATCTCACATAATGCTGATAATTTTTCTTTTCTATTTTTCTTTTGTAGAATGGGAATTTATAGTTCCATTAATGAACAACAATGCCTAATTTTGATAATCTTCCGATTATACCCTACCCATTATCCATCTGCTAGTTGCATGGCCTACTTTGTAAACATTTTGTACATTGTTTTTGTTTCTTGGAAGGTAGAATCTTGATTTATTAATATACGGATCGAATAAGCTGAGTTATATATTTCGTTTAGTTCGGTGATCAGATTAAGTAAATTTTATTGCTGGAAATTAGTTCAGGTTAAATTGACAGATTCATTCTTATGTGGAATTCGCCATAACCCCTCACCCTCATTATTTTTTTCAAAGCATCACTACAAGGTTGCAAAAACTCATGCAATATATCACTCTCTATTGATCAAAATTAGATAATTAACCTGAGATCATAGTTAAAGGGAAGCCAAACAAAACAATATCCAAGTTCAAACTCATGAAGCAATCTTTTCTGAAGTGTATTTGTTACAAATACAAGAGGTATTTGTTATGAATGCGAAAGCGTTTCAAGAGGAATATTATTGACGATTAATCAACCTTACAATATACAATACTACTATTTATAGTGTTAGGGTTAGGGTTTCACCCTTAGGGTGCAAGCCCATAGAATACAATCATGGCCCAAAGGCCCAAACAATGTATATACAATAGATACACGCATACATAACAGTATTCATTATTGCTTTCTTCGGCAATCCTATCCAGTACTATCTGCTTTCAACCATGTTCATATTAATTGCTTAAAATGTGAAGTAGATTTCGACACTGAATAGTGCTCGGCAATTTCATTTGCAGGCCCAATGCCTCCGTGAGAACTTCAACGATCTGATAAAAAAACACAAAGATGAAAAACTCAATGCACAAGAGGTGATCAAGAAACTTATGGGAGACACAACGAGGGCCGATAGAGATAAATTGCCTAATACCGGTGTTGATCCTGAGTGGGAATTCCAGTTGAGTTCCATCTTTGTTGAAGCCGACACCAAAAAGGTAGAGAAAAAGAAAAAGGAAAAGGAAAAGAAAAACTAATTTGTTTTCGCACTAATGATTTAATATTTGACCAAGAAATATAATTAACTTTTTAATGCTAATAATAGGGCCGTTATGGAACAAGAAGCATGGCTGCATTAACCACGAAAATCGATGGCGATGTAACATTTTATGAGAGGTATTTAGATAGCGGTATGTGGAAGGATCACACCATCAGATATGAGGTAGGAAATGTGAGTGAAATCGAAAGCGTAGATACTTCTTTATAATTTTCTGAAATAGTTTCTGTAATGTATCGATTTCTCATTGAATAATGCAATAAACTTGGGATTTCTGGAAAGTTAATCATTTGCTTATGGCTCAACTCTGCGCAAAAGTGTATCTAGTTTATTTTTTAGAATTTCGACTATCTTTTTTATTGTCCATGGTTTCGTGCTTCGAATTTGATGTTGATTAATATTAGAGTGACACCGAATTTGCTGCGTTTCGGGCCCCATTTTAATGGGGGGGAAAGGGATTTGATGATGATGATGATTGCAAGTATTGGCCAGCTCTTGTTAAATGCTTCCTTCAACTGAGAATAAAGGAATAAGCAAAGTATGACTGGGGAACAAGAAATATTTTATCTACAACACAGAAATTATTTTGTTGGGTACATACAGGTAATAGTAAGAGTAGATTAAAAAACAAAGAGCATTTCTCTAATAGGAACCATAAATTTTAGGGGGAAATGGGTCCAAAACGCAATGGGAAAAGCTCCCTGGCTTCGAAAAACTTATGAAAAACTTTCTGGATTCAATAGTCGAGCATTCGGGTCTCTCCAGCATTAATAATAGCGGCGAGACCACTCCTATCTATCTCATCATCCAAGATGGTGAGATGGATAGAAGTGGTCTCGTCGCTATTATTATCAGTGGAAAGACCCTGAACCCGGCAAGGATTAAGTTCCTCAACAACAACAAGCCGCATTTTAATTTCAATCCAACTAACAAGAAAAAACAGACTAGGAGCCATGAATGAATACGGTCTCCAAATCTGGGTGTGTTTACACCCAAATTTAATCCACGGTTTCTTTTATCTCTTTTTTGAGGGGAAAAGAAAGAAAGAAAGAAAGAAGAGATACAATATCCATTGGGTTTACAAAAGTATACTTTGCAGCTTAATTATAAAAACAATTACAAGTGGCAAGTATTTTAGCTAAACTTGAAGGCTAATTACGGATCCATTGCTATTATAGCACTCCGTTATTGAAATTCAACTGCTGGATTAGTGTATAACAGAGGGGCTCATACTTGTTTGGGGTCAAGAAGAAAATCCAACGGATGGGAGAGAGGCAAGCACTATGTTCTTGAAAAAAGGATAGTAGAGGCAAGCCTAGTTTACTGGCAGATAACCAGCGTGGTAAGTATGCATTACTTCAACCGTTATGGATGATCGAAATAAGCATAGATAAATAAAATATAAAGCCAAAGATAAGAATCAACACATTGAAACACAGATTTTTACGTGGAAAACCTAAACGGGAAAAACCACGAGCACAACAGAGATCATTTTCATTAATTCAGATGAGAGAGTTTACATGGAGAATACAGAATAAACTCTCGCCCCCACAGATCTCTCCCCTTAATCTCTTTCCAAATGGGAGAGAGGAATTTCATAAATATTAGGGTCATATTGTGGCGGCTTTCTCTTGCTCGTACAATACAAGCTTTAGGCTATTGTTCCATATTTATAGCATATACAATGATACTTGGAGATAACATTGATTTAATTAGGATTTATATTCAAATAAATAACTAAATCTTATCTCTAAATAAATAAACAAAATATATTTAAATATAAATCTTACAGATTAGTTATGATTCTGCAGATCCCAACAAATCTCCGTCTTGGACTGAATTCAATAAGATAAGAACTGTCATGCCAAAATCTGTTGTTGCCGATCATCCCTTAGGTTTTCTCCATTTATCAACGCTAGCAAGTTTTCAAACAGAATATCTGGTTTTCACCGAATCCACCACCAAACCACTCAAAAAGATGCACGACACAACTCGATTAGATCTTTATTATGGCTCCTCTTCAAGCCCAAACACAATGACTCATGCCAAGTCCAGATAGCTCATATCCAAGCCGAAAACTGAAATGAAGACATCGTGTCAACATAACTTCGAAGACAAACATGTCACACCACGATGCGACAAACTAGATCGCAACGAATACGACGGCACATACAGTACGCATGGCAACAAAGTCTCGAAGCAAATAACCAGAACTCGACGATGAAGATCAATTCAATGTGACAAACAAAATCGT
Source organism: Agapanthus africanus (assembly GCA_030015575.1). Lineage (NCBI taxonomy): Eukaryota > Viridiplantae > Streptophyta > Magnoliopsida > Asparagales > Amaryllidaceae > Agapanthus > Agapanthus africanus. Next base: position 60,230,642 of record CM057345.1, read on the forward strand.
ACCGAACATGATTAAGCATGCGCTCTGCACACCTACAAAGTCTTGAAGTAGATAACCAGAAGCATCTTGAAATATGCATGTTCGAATAATTGACAACCCGTGAATAGAATTCTCTCCAGCTAATTTTACTGGAGCTACTAAATCCATGATTAACAAAAGGATGCGGGGAACAAACGACAAATCTCCACCTTGGCTCGCATCCGATTGAGCCCAAAGTCAACACCGAAAGGAGATGATGCTACAACAGAAACTTTGAAAACGAAATATGTCTCATGATTAATATGACAATCCAGAATCGCACCCAACACGATAACAAATGTAGCACTCAAAGGGTAAGATACTCCACCTTCAACCCAAATCTGCATGGTAACAGCGTTTCGAAGTAATAACAAGCATCCACAACTTTAACAGAAATCGATTCGAACTAAAAGTACTAAAGTGGGAATATCTGCAATAGAAAATGGAGTTTTTCGAATCCGACTCCATCAATGTATCTGAAACGCCGCATGAATGACCAGTGCCGCCATAGCCATCCTCAAACGGTAGCCATCTCGCACAACATCACCAGCGCCGCCACATTGCCAATACCATGACGCGTGCACATGTGCACTTGTGCTTCATCGTGCCAACAACTTCGATTTATGATTAATCTCAAACGTGGCACCATCGATCTCATGCGCCGTCTAAGTCTTTTGTTTTTGCATATGTACATATCCTGAATATATGTACTCGATCAATAGAATCAAGCTTAGCTATGATACCATTTTGTTATGGATGATCGAGATAAATATAGATAAATAAAACATAAAACCAGATATAAGAATCAACGCATCAAAACAACAAGATTTTTATAAGGAAACCCTAAAAAGGAAAAACCACAGGCACAACAGAAATTGTTTTCATTAATTGAGATGGGAGGGTTTATATGGAGAATACAGCATAAACTCTCGCTCTCACAGATCTCTCTCCAAAAGGGAGAGATGACTCACAAATATTAGGGTCGTATTGTGGCGACTCTCTCTTGCTTGTACAATCTAGGTTATTGTTCCATATTTATAGCCTAGACAATGATACTTAAAGATAACATTGATTTAATTAGGAGATATCTCTAAATAACTAACTAAACTTTATCTCTAAAAAAACAAACAAAATATATTTAAATATACATCTAAAAGATTGGTTAGGATTCTTGACTTCCCAACATGAACATTGATGCAAATATTAGAAGCTTCAATTACACAAAACATCCCTATGGTTTACCATGTGAACCTCTCAAGTAATTTATTGGCGCATAAACCCCACGGATTGAATCCTTCAAAAATGCTAAAATTCCACTTTACAACAAAAAAAGTTCTAAAGCAAAATTAAACATATTTGACTTATTTAGAATTATATTTTAGCATTTGTAGTATATTTTAGGGTCCTGATCGATGGACAGATCGGACATTTATGCTAATAAATTACTTTAGGGGTATATGTGCCACGTAGAGTAAACTTCAGGGTATTTTGTATTATTAACCCCATATTAGAATACATAAATAAATGTCAAGATAAACCATGGGGTTTTTTGTACACACTATTTGCATTCTAACTAATACGATTTGCATTTCCATTAAATACTATTGTTTTTTATAGTATTCTTCGGCTGATGATCTGGATTGTGTTCCTGGCTGTTGGCGTTTTGCCTCTTTTCATCGATCCATTTGATACAACTGCAAAAATCATGGGCCCAAAATTCTAAGATCCGGTGGCGCGGAACCAAGAATTCATGATGTTGTTGCTAGCAAATACCGCTGTTTTTAGTTTTGGATCTTCCAAATAAGAAATTTAGATGAAAAAAGATAAACTTATGTATTTGAATGTGAATTTTTCTTAGTGTTTATTCGTAAACAATGTTCTTATTTACGATTAATATCTTCTGGAACTTTTATTGAGCGAACACATTTCTATAGAAAAATAGAACATCTTCTGTCACGACCCGCAAAATACGGAACGCGACCGGCACTTAAATTACGAAACGTCTCAAGACGTCCATAAAATAAGTAAGCCGAAGCCCAGAATACAAAACCCAATTAAGATTTTTAGAGTGAAGGAAAACCAATTAATTTAAGCTTTTACCTCATTACCTAATCAATTTACCCTTATTCCAAATTTCCAGCAGAATATAAAAGAAATCAGTGCATGAGGAATAACATGTCGACTCAAGTGAGCTCGACCCAGATACATCATAAATAAATCCTCAAGTCTCACAATCTCACATCTAGGTCAATATACAGTCATCCGAATAAAGCAGGTACAACTGAACTGATAGTAGCAACAGTAGATACAGTAACATCAGTATAACAGTAGATACGGTAACGACAGTAGATACCGTAGATAGCAGTAGATGGAGTACTCTAGATACAATGAGCATAATAAGGTGGTACAAACTGATAATAACCCACCTATGAGCAAAAGCCTCTAGTCCAGACAAGAAGTACAAATGAAGCAAAGGTATCCGCCGCTACAGTGCTGACGGAATGGACCTGCAGAGAAGCTGTGGCACAACGGGGGTGAGTTGCCAGCTCGTGAGTAATAGATAACATTTACTAAGACTATCGTATGCATGCACACAAGTATCCTGATATCCCTAAAACAGGCATAGCTACATATACTAGCAGGTGTGTATGCATCAACAGTATACTAGCAAGTATATATGTCATATGGAGGTGATAACAGGTATGTATGCCACATGAAAATACAATCAAGTGTGTATGAGAATTATTCTTACTTTGTTTTGAAACTCCCCTTTTTAAACATCAATAATAATATCCAGGAAAAACAGTAAAATCCGTGTCTAGCAACGACACCTCGAAACTGACCAAATCTCATATATCCATGTCCAGTATCTCTGGCCTCAGCTATCCGGTTGATCCATATCAAAATCCATATCTCAATCCAACAGTCACGGTCGGTATCCTCTGGATATCCGCCGTGCCAAATGAAATCACCGGTAGGTAATCCGTCCCCTGCCAGGCTCAACGCCATCATCTGCGATCTTCTTGCCCCGAGGTACCATACCGGGCCCACCATGTACCCGAGACGGTTCATCCACCTCCTCGAAACGGGTCTCAAAACCACAGCAAACTCATGGTGGACGACACTTTACATCACTAGAAAACCGCAGTTTTTATATTTAACAAATATCAGTTGAAAATCTTGCGGCTTTCCCCCGAAATCCAGAAATATCATAAATCTCACAAAATTATCATAAATGCATATGCCGATGGTTATGAATGCTTATGGTATCAATTTAAATACTTATTTCAATGTCACATTTCTAGGCAGTTAACATTTTCCAGATTTAAAGTTATTTAGTGTCGTGACATGGCAATTACCAGGGTGTGTGTGTCCACATGAATAGTGCTTGTGCAACATATAAAACCTGGTAAGGGTGCATGTGTCCTATAATGAATCTGCGTATATGGAACATCATATAGGTACTGACTACAGCAATTATCATGCAAGTTTTATCATTTTTACTTCAATGTTTCCAGTAATACCAAGTCTACTAAATCTATCGGGCGACTTGCGCCATCCAAACGATTGTCCCCCGTAGATGTTAAATCTACTCACCAGTGGTCCTGTGCTAAGTGTGTCCGACCACCTGTTTTCCCTTTTCAGCTGCGCTTGAAGTTCCTGCCGGTGAACCTAGAATTCACATGAGTCACCATATAAGGAAAAGTCATACAAAACGCAATATATCGACAAAAGGGATACGCGTGCGTGAAACCAAACGCGTGTGCACACGACGCGATGCGACGCGACGCGACGCGCACAAACCTACCTGAATCAGAACTGACACGCTGTGTCGCGCAGCGCGCCACAGAACCACGCGTATCACGCGCGTATCGCACAAGTCTTAAAACATCGAAAACACGTAACTAGTTCCAGATTTTGCCTCAGGGCCAAACTTGAAAAGTTAGAGATACCAAAAACCCTAGCTACCAAGACCAAGCCCACACCCCAAAAACCAACACCCTACCCCCTGCTCTGGCCGAAATTTGCGGCCAGAATGAAGAAAAAAGCGGCCAAGTTGGGGAGGTGGGTCCTCGTGCTTTGGGTGTGTGTTCCTACTCCTCTCACCATGCTGAATTCTTCTCTAGAATTTTTCTGAAGTGATCGGGTCAACAGCAGATTTCAAAAAGACTAAAAATCACTAAATCTGCTAAAATACGCCAAGTCGGGTAAATCGGGTTTCTACGAGAAATCTGGGGGATTTCTCTGGTTGGCTGGCCTCACTAGGACCTAAGGAGTTTATTACAACTAACGTAACTCTCACTTTTCTCAAAATCTTCATAAAACTTCCAATATCACTTCTAAGCATGATACGGACACCGATTAAGCTAGTTTATCTAAATTTTAGCAAATTAGACTAATCATCTAATTTTAATGATACTACTGGGCTTCAACAGATTGATTAACACTAAAGATGGCTCATTAACCTACAAACACTCCAAAATCTCTAAATCTAGCATCATGGCACAATTCTAGCATGAAAATTCTATTTATCGCAATATCTAGCTAAACAAGCATCTAATCTACGTAATATACGAAAAGTTTAGGAGATATACCCTCTAGGAACCTTGCAACAAGAGAGAAGGAGAAGAAGAAGAGGGTAGGCGCATCAAACATGACTGGAACGGAGCTGGTGCTGATGCAGAAATGGGTTGTTGTTGCTGTTGCTGTTGCATGCTGTTGTTGTTGTTGTTGTATGGAGTTGCTGTTGTTGTTGTTGGTATTGTATGGTGTTGTTGCTGGTGTGGTATGGTGTTGGTATGGTGTGGTATGGAGTTGATATGGTGTATGGTATGAGGCTGGTGCTGGGGCAGCAAGGGCTGATGCTGATGGTGTTATGAAAATGGGCTGATGCAATTTCAGAGCTGATGTTGTTGCTCTGGTTCTGGGGTTTTTGTGTTATTTGTGTTGCTGTTTGAAGTAGTAGCAGCAGGTGGAGAAGATGTTGAAGTATTTGTGATGGAGTGGGGTGTTGTGTGTTAAACTATGGGCTGAAGTAACAGCTGGGGTGTGTTTTTGAAGCAGCCTAAATGGACTTCTGATGCTAAAGGCTGATTTGGTGCTGCTGAATTTCAAAATTGGGTGGCTGATTGGTTGAAATTTGGCTGATGTGATGGATTATGTGCTGCTATAGGATGGGGGGGCTGATGCTACGAGATCTGCTTGCTGAATTTAAGCAGGGGATTGTGTTGTGATAATGATGGGAGCTGTTGGTGCTGATTTTGGCTGCTGAAATCAGCTGAAAATTGCTGGTGTATGTGTATACAAGATGAGTTTTTGAGAGGCAAACATGATTTTGAAAAGAAGGAAGTAACAAACAATCAAGGCCCATCATAACCTCCTCTTAAGACAACCCCAATCTTAAACCAAATTAAAACTACAACCCCTCAATCAACACCAAACAAAACAAAGAATTTTAGACCACCATGGTTAACTTAGCACAACAACTCACAAACTCAAGATACGGCATATCCTAATCTTATCCCTGGCTATCGTGTACAAGTGTGGGTGGTTGAGATAAAATTCCACAAAATAACCACAAAATCAGATAGTTTTTAAGAAACCTATTTTTGGTAAACTTTTTGCCAAAAACCCCACATTAACACTTAATCACTTACTAAACCTGACCTCAGGTGTTACATCTTCGAATAGAACATTGGTATGAATATACCATACCAATTCGTTATGTATGGATGATGAGATTCCATTGATACAAAGCTAATTTCAATAGACAAGGAAATCATAAGAATTTTCGTTTTTATTCACAAGCATATTGCTGTGTAGTGCAACAGATCCATCAAAATTATTTTTATCAACATATCCATTTTTTATTATGCATTTTCCATTAGTTTGGTGCTTATTCTTATCAACTAATGAAATACCTATGGTTTGATATATAATATATTTTCCATTCTCGAACCCGGAACTTGTCGGATGAAGTAGATCATTTTTTCTTGTTGCAATAGAGGAAAAAGACCTCTCTCCAAACCGTGCTTGCATTTTTCATTACCCATAGAAACTGTCTACCTGAGACTGTCCCTTGGCCCGTAGGTCCTGACACAAGGTTAGAATTCTAGCTCTTCCAGAGTGGTATCTCACTGATGGCTCAGGCCCCTTGGTTCCGTAGGAGTAAGTCAAAAAGATTGAGAAATAGAACCATCTGATTTGATTCGTTCTCAATAGCCATGAGATGATCATCTTAGGGTGATCCTTTTGTCAACTGACGCCCCTATTACATTCGTAGTTTCTGAAGAATGAGAACTAACTATGTAGCATTTACATCGAGAATTCAAAGGGACTTTCATTTCTAGTCTACCACTATATTATTTAATATTTAATTTAGGGGTAGGAAAAAGGGAATTTTCTTTTTTTTTTGTTTGACCCGTTAAAAAATATACTCTGGAATATGAGAATATGAGTCATAGGACAATTCAGGGTTCAAATGGTTATATAGTAAGTAAGGACTAGTCGAATCGAACTCATGGATTTACCTAGGTCGGTTTATGGACCAATAGAAAAGAAAAAAGAAGAATTTTTATAATTAAATTCGTGACGATCATAAGTAGAAAGTTCATATTCTTCAGTCATCGATAAATAGTTTGTTGGACAATACTCGACACAGTTACCGCAAAAAATACAGACCCCAAAATCAATACTATAATTAAGCAATTGTTTCTTTCTTTCTTTCAAATCTAAAAGGAGTTGCTTGGGGAAAGATCAAAGAAGAACTGTTCTTCCTCCTTAAAGAATTCTTCTAATAACCCTAACCTTGCATATTAAATGTTGACTTAAATATTATGTGGTTGTGAAGAATCAAAACCCTGAGATTATGTGGTTGTGAAGGTCTTCAGAATCAAACTGGGCCTTTAGAATCAATACATTATGTCTTAACCATAAGGCTACCTTTAACCTTGTTATATGTTACCTAATATATATTTATAATAGATATAAAATATATATTTATAATAGATATAAAAGCAAACTGATGAATGACATTTAAGGCATTTGTTAGCCCCGCTTGAATTCGTCCCCGGTAAGATCCCTAGAAAAATCTACAGTTATTCGTAGGAGGTTGTGAATTTCTTATAGCCGATGCTAAGTTGCATCCGCATACATTGCTGCCATAAAAATCTCCACAATATAATAATGCTAACTCCAACCTGATGGCTAATGTCAACGATTGATGATGTCTCATTTTTTATAAATTTTTTTTAAGGAACGAGGAGAGATCTTTTGGACGCATGAGAATATCCAAATCATTAACCAATTAAAAATATTTTAATATTAAATTCAAATACAAATTATCATAGACAAAATAAAAAACAAGCCAATTTAGATCTTTTTGTACAAAAAAAGAGGCTGAAATAGATTTTACTACTTAGCTATTAGAAATTGTTATGACAACAATAACAAGTTTTTCAGAAGCGCCAGTCTTGTGCATAAATGCTTTAATTCACTCACTGTTACGTACGAGCAATACTTTTTATTATCCACGTTTTTTTATCTATCCAGAAGTTTACCCAAAAAACAAAATGATAGGACCCACAACACCTAGCTAATAATGTCAAACAAATAGACCCATGTCATTTGTATATTTGGTAAACTTTTGGATAGACATATCACAGTGGATAAAGTATTTTTGATTATAAGCATTACTTTTCCTACCCGTAATTTGCCTAACCTGATCTGTGAGCACGATATTTTGTAAACTTTTGGACAGATATATTGAGGTCGAAAAATTAATTTTTTTAAAGCATAACCTGCTCTCTATAAAATGAATCATAAATATATTCACATTGTCTTCACTATCCGATACATACTGATGAGTAAGCAACCCTAGGTTGCTAAATCTTCCTCCATAAAAAGAACATTTGTGATTGTAATTACCCCAGATACAAAGTTAACAAAATATTGATTTGATCCCCACGGCCACACATTTACAACTTGCACTTCTTCAACTAATCACGTGAGAGAGAAAAGCCCCCAGTAAGATGAAATGAACCCCGATTCGGGTGGCTGCTATTAATTTCCTCGCTGCCATGGAACAACCGGTCTGAATTGAATTGTTTAACACGGAGGGCTCAGAGTGGTCGGGGTTTTTTTGCCGGGAATAAAACAATTCCAGACCCCCACGCCCCAAGTGATATCAAGGGCCGCTGCTGTTCATACATGCTATTTCCATGCTATTATTCGGAATTATAACTAATAGTAAAGAATAGGACGGAACCAAAGATCAACAAGACTTCCAATCATACTAAGGTCTCAATCATAGAACAGTCCCAGGCATAAAATAGTGAGGTCAATTCCCAAATAAAAATTTAAAAAAAAAACTAAAGATGACACCCTACTCATTAGCTGGCCTGCCACCAAATAGAACCAAAAAAATAAAAAAAATCTAAGGATAAGCATTTGTTCTGCCAGCCAATTATCTTTCTTCCGTGGATGCAGCTTGTGCTGGGTCAAATAACAATAATAATTGCTCAAAAAGCAAAGAGCCCAATAATTATCTCTGAAAATTCAAAGCCACCCCCCAAATATCTAATAACCCCAACACCTCTCCTCCTTCACATACCCTAAACAACACAAAAATATCAAAGAGAACTAGTCCTTTCCTTCACTCCAGTTTTTTCAGACCAACTTCACCTAGCTCAGTTGGTATAACCCTAATTCGCCGGATCGCGTCCACCAAATAAAAAATTAAGAACACCAGCATAGATTATATGATACAAACTTCAACTACAAAGGCAATTGATCAACGGCCAGGATATTGCCGTCGAATAGACGAGAGTATAATTATGGCATCAAACAAGAGGAACAAAGAGTGATAAATATTACATTCCACCCCCTACTGCTAATTTCATTCAATTTTTTCCACCCACTTCCAGCTTCGAAAATTCAAAGCTAAAAACAGAAAGGGGGAGAATTACTTATCATGGATCATCAATCTTTTTCCCTGTTTCTTTTCACTCGTCGTCGTCTTCTTCTTCTTCCTGCAAATAATAAATAATTAATTACTATTGGCAAAACTGAAATTTGCAACACAAAAACCCTTTTTGCCAAAAAAAAAATAACACCTCTCCGCTCTCGTCATCCTCATCGTCGTCGTGCACCTCGGACTTGGACCTGTCGGAGTCCTCCTCCTCTTCCTCTTCAGCCGATTTTTTTCCACCGCCGTCAGACTATTATAAAAAACCAACTTTAATTAAGAAAAATGCACCAAAAATGAACTTTAATTAAAAAGAGGGAAAGATCTAATGATTAGTACCAGCTTCTTATTGTAAGCGACCATGGTTTTGTTGTAGTCGGCCTTTCGCTTAGCTGCCTTCGCTTCATATGGAGCCTTCTCCTAATATTTTTCGATAAAAAAAATCTAATTTTGAGATCTAGAGACAATTTTAAGAAAAAGATTAGATTTTTTTTATTCGTTTTTTTTTTCAGACGATTGATTAACTTACAGCAGCAGACAGCGATTTCCACTTATCTCCAGCGGCTTTGCCGACCTGATCTCAAACAAATTTGACAAATTAAAAAATAGATTCACAAAAATAGATGGATCTGGCGAAAGGTTGAGATTCTTACAACGGAAACTTGCTTATTGTTAGGGTTTTTCTCCTTGAACTGCTTCCTAAACTCCTCCCTAATGAATCAAAGATCAAAGATGATAGAAAATTTATAAAACAAAATCAAAACGAAGAGATCGAGGATCGAAGAAGATTGATGATTACATGAAGACGAAGAAAGCACTGGGAGGCCTCTTAGGCTTGTTCGGATCCTTTCCAGCCTTCGCCTTTTTCGCCGGCGCTGGCTTCTTGCTTGGCTTTTCCGCCGCCTTCCTCTTCACCGAAAGCCTTCAAACAAAAAAAAAATCATTAAAAAACCCCCAGATCTAAAAAAGGAGGGATCTTTAGAAAATGACTCACTTGGAATCGGCCTTCTTCGATGTGTCCGCCTTCGATTTCCCTCCTTTCATCGCGAGATCTGCAAGGAATCGTCAAAGATCTGTTAAAAAAAGTCCCTCAAAAAAACGATCAAAAAAGTTGGCGGCTTTAGCTACCTTAGGGTTAGGGTTTCGCTGCAAAGTGAGGGGGGAGAGAGGGGGAGTGAAGGGGATAAGAAGAGGAGAGAGAGGGGCGTTGAGGGAAATTGAGAGCAATGAAGCGAAGAGATCTTTTTGGGGTCGATCTGGAGAATCGACGGAGGAGAATGAAACCGCCATGTATTTTGGGCGGGATTCGACGATGGGGCGCCACGTGGGCGATCCGCGTGAGTCGTTCCCATTGGCTGCCTCGTTCCCGACATCCCTATCTCTCTCTGTATCGTATCGTGTGTTTGTTTCGGTCCCTGTGCTTTCGTGATTCTCGCCTATTATACTGGCCCGCGCTCGCAGCGAAATGACGGAACAGGGCATTTCTATTTGTGAAATGGCGATTGTGTCCCTTTGGATATTTTCAAGTTGGGTTTCTACTGACTACTGCAGGGTGGGGGAATAAAGAATGGGGTAAATACGTCAGAGACTATGGATAAGGGAGAACGGTCTGCACGTGCGTCGCATGTGAAGAACAGAGGAAAGTGGACTCGCACAATGTGTTCTGCTAGTGGATCCGGCAAATGGGAATTAAGCATCATGGTAAGGGGATTTTTGGATCCGACCCGACCCAAGATACAACGTTAGATCAAAAAAAATTATCCGGCAAATCATAACCGTTCAACGTTAACCGATTCTTTAAGAAGCGGTTAAAATCCAACGGTGGTTTAATATCAAAAGTCAAATTCTCCAACAAATCTGGACAATGCAAACTCAACCGCTACTTTAAAAAACGGTTAAAATCCAGCGGGTTTTATTTAACCGCCACTTAAACTGGAGATTGAAAATAAATATCAAACCGTTACTTAACTTCTTTTTTTCTAACGGTTGGGGAATATATCACCTGTCGATTTTCGAACTCTAAAGATCGCCAGAGCACTCAACCTTTTCCTCAACGAAGTTTTTCGAAGTGATCTCTCGATTTTGAAACCCTAACTTCCTCCAGAGTACGTCTACGTCTTCCTCGATGAAGTTTTTCAAAATGATTATGGTAAATTTTTTACTTCTAGGTTTACATATGCCGGCATGTCGTTTAATCAAGCATATGAATGGACTATCCCTGAATTAGAAGATGAAAAAAAAATGGTAGTGAAAACAGACAAAGATCAACAGTTGAAAAAACCTATTATTTCTATCGATTTAATAACTCCTGAAAAGAAAAATGTTGAGTTTATATCGTCAACTAGTGGAAGCAATTGTAAAATGTTTCGTCTCCTGAAATCAGTCCTAATGAGAATAACAACGAGAGGTAACAAGTGATTCAGAGTATGAAAATGTTGAGTTTATGTTGTCAACCAGTGGAAGCAACTGTAAAAATGTTCCGTCTCCTAAAATCAGTCCTGATGAGAATAACGAACGAGCTGTAACAAGTGATTCAAATTATGAAAAATTTTAGAATACTGCATGTGATTTGGTAGAATCTGAAATTGGTATAATATTCAATTCACTAGATGATACTTATGAATGTTGTTTGGCTCATGCTCGAAACGTTGGGTTTGATGTCAGAGTTCGTTCTGCTCGTCGTGCAGTTCGTAGTAATGAAGCTATCTCTAAACTATATGAATGTAATAAGGCCGCAAAACCTAAACAGTTCAAGCTTGATCTAAAACGTAAAATATCTTTTTCGGCGTTCCGGAGATGCAATTATATTTTATTCAAGTACGAAACTCATATGTTTCTTGTTAAATAAAAGATCAATGAATAGTAACTTTTTACAAAAGAGAGTACAACTATCCATTTGTGTCGCGGTCAATGGTGCAGTACCTATTTTGTCACAAAAGAATTTCCAAATTCGACAGAAGTCAAATTCATAATTTGAAAGATAATGGGTTGGTCCAAACAAAACATATATGATACCTGGACAAGGTCATGGCGGGATACAGAGTCTTGGTGACGGGCTAAATGATGTGAAGAGTGAATCAAGAAAAATACGCCATCGATCTATAGACGTATTGGACGCTCAAGCGACCTTAGCTTATTTGCAATCCATTCAAGTTGAGAAACCTAATTTTACTTGTGTAGTAAAATATGACGAAGAAAATCATATCAATACTCTCTTATTCGTGGATGCGCGCTCTAAATTTTCCTATAAAACTTTCGATGATGCAATTACTTTTGATACCACGTATCGAAAGAATAAATATCAAATACATTTTGCCCCATTCACCGGTGATAATCATCATTATAAATCATAAACATTTGGTTTTGCGTTAATGCAGAATGACTTTGAAAAGTCTTTCATCTGATTGTTTCAACAGCGGTTAATTACAATAAATAATAAAGCACCGCTATCTATAATCACTGATCAAAATCATGCTATGACAAACGTTATTGCCAAGATATTTCCAAATATAAAACATCATTATTGCATATGGCACATTAGTCAAAAGTATCATGAGAAATTGCAGAGTTTATATCATCAGTATACCGGTTTTCGAAACAACTTCAAATGTTGCGTAAATAAAAGTTTGACCGTTGAGAAATTTGAAAATAAGCGGTTTGCGCTAGATGAAAAGTACCAAATTAATGGGTATAAATGGCTTTCAATAATGTACGGTATACGGGAGAAATGTATACCAGCTTATACAACAAGAAACTTTTCTGCAGGAATGCGAACAGTCGGGCGTAATGAAAGAATGATTTTTTATGCTTATCTTAATTGGAACACCACAATTTAAGAGTTTGTAATGAAAACGAGAAGTGCACTACGAATGCATTAAGAGCATGAGAAAAGAATGAATTTTGATACACTATGCAAAAATCGTATGTGTGTAACAAATATGCCACTGAAATTAGACGCTTCCAAATTTTACACCAAAATCATTTTTGAAAAAATTCAAGTAGAGCTCCAGAAATCTCAATCATTTAATATCGAGAAAGTTTCAAAAGTCGATGGGACAATCAGATATAAATTGCACAGTGTGTTGTTTGGCCTGAAGAAAAATAAACGAATGGTATATTATATTCAATTTACGACAAAAGAGCAAATTTTCAAGTGCATTTGCGATCATTTTGAATCAATCGGACTATTATGTAGGCATATATTCAGAGATTTTGTATCTAAATATCACTAGTACAAATTGTACACATTAGAGACGGTATATTAGAGACCGTAATAATCTATATGGTCGCTATTAAGTTATTAGCTACCGTATTATTTATACGGTTCCTAATGCATGATCGACAATGCATTGGCGACTGTACCCAAAACATTAGCGACCGTTTAAAACAGTTGCTAATGTCTCGTTCAGAATAACCCTGCGAGCTGCCTTCTTTCTTCCCGTTCTCCCCAATTCAACCCGCGAAGGTAAATTCCCACCCCCCTTTCATCAATTTCCTTTTTAAAAATTATCAAACTTATTGCAAATTTTTTTTGTAGGTGTTATAGTTGGATTTGTTGTTGTTGGAGCTTGCAATAGTTTTTTCTTTTCCAAATCCGATCCAAGGTCGGTGTTTTCTCCTTCTAGCCTTCTTTTTTCAATTAGATTATTCAGTTTTGAAATTAGGTGATTGGTAATTTCGAAGAATTGAATCGGTTGTAGGATGATGGGTTTAGAATTATGAAATCATAGAATTATGAAATTGGGGTTTAAAATTTATTGTGATTTTGGGGTTTATGGGTTTTAGCAATGAAATATATGTGAGCGAGTGTGTGTGGGTGTGTGAGCGAGTGTATATATCAGTGTTTGAGTGCGTGCGCGTATGTGTAAGTATGTATATGTGTGCATGCGCGCGCCCGCATTTGAAATATTTCAAAAATATATTCATCCCAATTTCTATCTTGTATTTTGTAAATTTAATGATTCGATATCCTGTATTTTATAAATTTAATGATTCGATATCTTGTTATTTGTGATTTATTGCTTAGATTTTTAAATTGTAGCATAATTTATAAACCAAATCAAAATAAAAATTAAATCCTTTAATACCAATTAAACTATACTAGATACATAAATCAAAAATAAAATCAAACCCATTAAGAAAAATTAACACTAATTAAGCTATAACATTAATTACACTAATTAAGAAATTTTAATAAAAACTAGATACCAGTGAACCGAGACCCTAATTAAAAAATGATTAAATAGAAACTTAAGAAAAATCCTAAAATTATGTTTCGAGAATTAAGTAAGGTTTTATTTTTCATTTAATTAGTAGGTTTAAGATCGAAAGGTCTTAAACTTGTTTAGGATCGATCAATAGTTTCCCGTCTGACAATTAGTATATGTCAGATCTTTTACCTGTCGAATACGATCACAAATGTTTGTGAGAGTTGAGCGTCATGTTCTATTTTTTCAAATGTATGTGCAGTATTCGATGAGGGGATTTGACATATAGTAATTGTTGGATTAATCCAGTTTGGACATATTACGAATGCAATAAGACTCACATCTCACATCATCCTGTATTTTCGTCCATTTCGAGAAGTTTCGACGGTGCTTTCCACTTGTTCCCTGTGTACAAATTTATGTACGAACGCGGGAAACAGAGGGAAAGTGCTATCGAAATTTTCTCAAAATGAACGAAAAACATGAGGAAGGGAGATTTGAGTGTTGCATTCGTAATGAGAATTAGGACCTTTAGCCTTGACAGCCGTGAAACTTATTATCCATCCCGACTTTTTACCTTGACTTATGCCAACCTTAAATGACATCAGATTCTTTTATTGGGTCCATACCATTAAATCTAATTTAAGGTTTGAAAATTTATTTAATGATGATTTTGTAATAAACTCCTAAGATGTGTTACACTCATATTATTATCTGCATGATAACAGATGAGAATTCTTTCGGATAAATCGTTTATACTCATGGGGAAAAAAGATAAGTATAGTTTGAGAGACACCCAATTTAAGGATGGACTTAAAACCTTTTTAGATTACGCGGGACTGAACCCAAAACGTAGCAAAGACAGACTCTTGTTCTGTCCTTATAAGAAATGTAAGAATAGAGAACGTTTTCGATGTGTAGAGATAGAAGAACATGTGTATGTAAATAGTTTTGACGAAGGCTACACATATTGGAATTACCATGGAGAGGAAATACGTGACGAGGAAGTGAGGACGGATAATGATACCGCAGCTTCGTAATCTGAGTTGCTGACGGGTGACTGGATAGATGACACGCATGAGATATTGGAAGATTTATTAGCCGACGAGGAAATGAATGGCGTTTAACCGTTTGAAGACACCGGTAGAGTAGAGGAATTGAAGAAATTTCTGGAGAAAAACGAACAATATCTATACGAAAGGTGTACAAAATTTAGTAGGTTGTCTTTTGTAATAAGGCTCCTCCATCTGAAAATGATTAGTGGGATGGCTAAAGAGCACTTTGACGTGCTTCTTGATCTTTTATGCAAGGTAGTTCCTGAAGGAACGAAAAACAGTCCAGAGAATCATTTCCAGGAAAAAAAGATTGTTAAGACACTTGGTTTCTTGTATGAGAAGATCGATGCATGTCCCAACGACCGTATGTTGTATTACAAGCGTCACTCGATGAGTGCCTCACTTGCAACTTGTCT
Organism: Agapanthus africanus; assembly: GCA_030015575.1. Lineage (NCBI taxonomy): Eukaryota > Viridiplantae > Streptophyta > Magnoliopsida > Asparagales > Amaryllidaceae > Agapanthus > Agapanthus africanus. The sequence goes on from CM057345.1 coordinate 60,246,303, forward strand.
AAGTGGAAAACTGTTAAGAGAAATTCAATCGCATAAACATCCGATGTCGGTAGAAAAAACAAGAAAACTGTAGCTAAAGTACTTCGTTATTTCCCTATGGTTAAGTGGTTGCAAAATTTATATATTTCAAAGGATACGGCAAAGAGCATGCGATGGCATTCCGATCGCCATATCAAAGACGGAAAGTTGAGGCACATGTTCTCCGCCGAATACGGGATACGGGACCGCGTAGGTTCGTCTTACCTGAATTTATGGGCATATACTATTTGGTTTTATCCATCCACCTCTCCGAAGATGCCGAGTTGATTTATGGCACCATGTATCGAAGGTTTAGACGGATGCGGCCGATGTAGCAGACTTCGTCAGATTCCCCCTCATTGTGAGGGTTTTTTTATTGTGGGGACGCTCTTCCCTGCAGGCGCAAGCCCCTACAGTTAATTACGCTACCGCATCGCGGTAACCACTTTCTCCTTCTCCAGATGGTCATTTCGTGTCGTGTATATTTTTTTATTTTTGGTTGCCCGTGGATTGTATACGGAGACTAATTTATGTTGTCACCCGTAGGGCGTGGATTAGTCCAAATCCGTATCTTCTTAGATTTGGGTTTGGGTTGGGTTTAAGGATCGTTGATCTCATTTGAGACTAAGATCAACTTAAACGTTTGTTGAGAATACGTTAATCTAATTTTAGACTAAGATCTACTCAACAGGATCATTTAGATCCAACAAAAGAGCATTTAGGCTCTATTGTTTTAGTTTAGGGACTTTGCGGTCCATAAGTTTAAGGACATCATAGTCCATGGAGTTTAAAAATATCATAGTCTAGTTTAGAGACATCATAGTTTGTAGGGTTTAGTTTAGGGACGTTGCGGTCCATAATTAGTTTAAGAACATTACGGTCCAGTTTAAAGACGTCATAGTCTGTAAAGTTTAAAGACATCATAGTCTATGAGTTTAAGGACCCACAGTCCATAAAGTTTAAGGACATCTTAGTCCAGTTTAAAGATACCATAGTCTATGAGTTTAAGGATCTCACAGTCCATAAAGTTTAAAGATATCATAGTCCATGAGTTTAAGGACCCCATAGTCCATAAAGTTTAAGAACATCTTAGTCCAGTTTAAAGACGTCATAGCCTGTTTGGTTTTGGTTCAACCGTTTGGGGAAGCACCAAAAGTTATCGGTTATTGGGACCCTCCATCTCTCTGAAGACGTTGAAGAATTACAACGACATATATCAAAGATATGAAGAGATGTACCCTTGAACCAATGTTGATTGAAAGGCTCTCGGAATTACTTTGAATGTCATATGGGATGATCAATTTTGGAAGACAAGAATATAGTTGGGGTTCAGTTTCAGTGGATCTTGCCTCTTGAAGATTTAGCTAATTTGGGCTAAGATTGGATCGAATATAGTGTTAAACACTAGAGTACATTCGGCGCTCAAGTGCTCCCACGTGAGGCGTTTAAAGTAGTGTTAAACACTGAAACTCAAGCGCTCACGTGGGGTCACGTGAGGCGCCTGAAGATTGGGCCTTGCTTCTTTTAGTTTACTCTCAGAATATGCATATAAGTGTTAAACACTTGACCTTTATGACCATCACGTGTGGGCATGTGATGGGTATCCATGCGTTGGATATTAAAAATATTTGTTATGGGTCACGTGGGAGCACGTGATACACCCTAAAAGAGAAACTGTTTTGGCTTTACTCCCTTTTGTTTTGAGGAGCTTTTTAAGGGTCATGTGGGAGCACGTGATACACCCTAAAAGAGAAACTGTTTTTATTGTTTTCCCTTTTCCCTTTTAAATAAGTGTTAGACATTTTGGGAAATCTCTTTTTCTGGTTCAAAGAAGGGGGGTCACGTGTTACCACGTGATCATCAATATGCATATAATTATGAGTTTCAAGTCCCTTACTAACTTCTCTTCTCTTCTTTTTTATAGGAATTTAATTCCTCGGAAATTTGCATGGCAGAATCTCCTCAATGAGAATCAACTTTTCAATTTTATGGGGAGATCTGCTTCTGCAGATCTATCACCATGAGGAAGAACTAAGTTCTTATATTAGGGGTTAAACCCTATCCTTGTTGGAGAAATTAAATTCCTATATGTTTTTGTGGGAGAATAGAATTCTCTCAACTTAGGTCTTCCCTTAGATTTTAGATCTGCATTGCAGAATCTCCCCGATGAGAATTAAATTCTCAAGTTATGGGGAGATCTGCTTCTGCAGATTTTCAACCAGAGGAAGAACTAAGTTCTTATTTAGAAGAGTTAAACTCTTGGTTTTGAGAATTAAATTCTCTTTTGTTTTATGGAATGATCTCCTACCTTCTCTTACCTAGAGTTTCTTTCTTCTCTGAAGAGATCTTTTTCTCTCTGGAGAATTAAATTCTCTTCTTTTTTTTGTTTTTAGGGAGAGGTTATTCTCTTTTTCTCTGTTCAATCATCTCTTCTGTATTCTCCTCTTTCTCTTCCTTCTTGGCTCCTATTTATAGGAGAAAGAAAAGAATCAGTTTGTTCAGTCCATCTCTCATTGAGAGAATTTGATTGATTTTATAACCAAAATGATCTTTTAGATCACCCAGTGAATTTTATTCACCATTGGATTTTTAATCCAAAAGCTATTTTATTTGTTATTCCTGGCAAATTTTAGGAAAATATTTCCTTGTATAGAATATTTCTATAAATTGGTGATTTTTAATCACCATTGGATTTTTAATCCAACGGTGCTCCCTTTTACAGAGTGCAATCTATTTTGTTTGGAAAGATCTAGGGAAATATTTTTCCAATTAGGGTTTTTGATTCCTTTTAATTAGAATTTAATTCTATTAGTTCAGAAGGTTTAAGAGTCTATCACGTGTTGGCACGTGACCTTACCAATTAAGCATTTAATTAGAATTTAATTCTATTGGTTCAGACTTTAGAGGGATCAGGAACCCATCACGTGTTGGCACGTGACCCCACTGATTAAGTATTTAATTAGAATTTAATTCTATTAGTTCAGAGGGCTCAGAAACCCATCACGTGTTGGCAAGATTGGATATCTTTCTTGTCTTGTCTTAGGGAAAAGAATATGCTCGACCCATTTTCTTTATCAGCGATGGATTCCGGCCGCTCAATTCTCGATCGCGTGGCTTCTTGGACCCGCTTTGTTGCTGTCGAACGTTTTTTCCGTTCTTTAGCTTATTTCTACCTCCACGTCGAGTCTTCCGTATGACGGGCTGGCGATGAAGGGCCTCGTCATTTTTCGTAGCCTGCTGAAGGAGGCGCTGCGTTCTGGCTTTTTCATAGATGGCCATTTCGCGGCTATGGTCATCCTGGACCTTTTGACCCGCTTCCCTTATTAGCTTATCCATTTATTCTTCGAAAGACGGACTTGGCACTTTCATGGCGAGACCTCGTTTTGGTTCAGGGTTAGCGTCTTCTAACAGAGTATCTCCGTAGCAGCCATGGAATCGCTCCCGTTTCTTAGATTGAACATATCCGAGCCTGATCGTTTCCATTCTCCCGTTGGGCAATTTTTGCTGAGTTCCAGGGACGTTCCAGATCCTATTGTAGAACTGAGCTTGTCGAGCAGTCTGTTTGAAGGGTACGCTTTGGTGCCTCAACAGCCTTTTTAATCCTTCTGTGTAGTATCTGGGCAGACGGATGGGCTGGAGCCTGTCAAGCGTAGAATCGGCGCCATGCCAGATTTCTTTATCCACTTTGGTTTTCGCGGATCGATAAAAGAGGATCGCCTTTTCATCTTTTCGCCTGGGAGGGACGTAGAATGTCTACAGTTCTTGCACACTGTAAGTATTAAGTGCGTCGAGCTCTTTGTAATGCTCTTGCGGAACCATGGTGATCTGCAAACTCTGATCATCTCCAATGAAGGCTTGCACTGATGGACGAGCCGAGAATACTGCGTTGACCTCGTCTTCAGAGTCACTGCCAAAGAGCAGAATAGGGGTAGACGGTCCCGGTTTGTTATATCGGGGAGGTCCCGAATAGACTATCTCTTCTTCCTCCTCAGTATCGCTCCCGAAGACCAGAATGGTGGTGATAGCTTTTTTCTTATCCTCAGGTTTATGGCATCTTTCCGTGTCTTCAAAGTCTGGCAGAAAGTACTTTGCGTCCTCGTACTTTCGGACTTCATTTACGGAGAATGGGTTCAGCTCCCTTGTCACAGTGTATTCAATCCCATCTTTGAAGTACTTCATACACTGATGCTGTGTAGAAGGGATGATATTGTACTCGTGTAACCAAGGCCGGACGAGCAAAGCGTTGTAGCAAGTCTTGGCGTCAATGATGTGGAACTTGATATCAGCGACGAGCAACCCAAAGCGTAACGTTAGTATCACAGACCCAAGCGTCCGTGATGACTGGGAGTCGAACCCGGAGATAGTGATTTTATCCCGATCGAGGTGCTGGACGCTCATGCAGATTTCTTTTAGTACCCTCACATTTAGGAGATTGACAGAGGACCCGTTGTCAACTAGAATCTTCCTTATCTTAATGTCATGGAAATACCCTGAGACATATAGGGGACAGTTGTGCTCGCACGTTCCGAGGAGGAGATCTTCATTGCCGAAATTGATATCAGCCGTGTGCACTTCTTCCAGCTCGTCCTTCATCTTTTCTTCGGCAAGGAAAGCTTGGAACTGCTCGGGCTCTTGTAGTAGCTTGATCAAAGAATCTCTCGCTTCTTTAGATAGCAGAAGGGCATCGAGAATGCTCAGTTGCAAGGGTATCTTCCTCAGGTGTGCCAGAACGTTGTAATCCACCTTGTTTTTCTTGGGCGGGTCCTTGGCTGCCAGCTCTTCGACGAGTCGATCATTGAGGGCGATATCCTAAGGGATTTTTTCCTTCCCTTTATCTTTTCTATCCGATCCCCTGTTTGCGGGTCCGAGATTCTTTTTGGGTAGCGTGTGATTGCGCAGCTGAATGTTCTCGCAGGTCTTCGTCTTTTCTGCTTCAGAGATGGATTCCTTGAAGAGAGGGCCGAGGGTTATTTCTTCATCGGAATCGCTCCCAAAGGTGAGAACTTGCAATCCCTTGGTGTCAACCATGTGACAGTTGCTGGCAGTTTTTTTGCGTTCATCTGTCGTATTCCTCTGCCGTCGGCGAGTTTCACGCTTCATCCTCTTGAAGTGTGGCCTGTGAGCGACATACCCTTGCCACCATTTTTTAAAGGCCATGCATTCTTCAGTAGGGTGTGCAATCCTTTGATAGTATAAACAGTAGCTAGGATGTGCATCCGCTTCGTCAGGGTGTATCCTGCCGGGAGTGTTCCCTTTGGAGGGTGGCAGCTTCATTCCCATTGACAGGACTTTAGCGAATCGTTTCCTCATCTTAATCTTACTTCTGTCTACGGTGGATGTGCTTTGATCTGGTTGGAGTGCTTCAACCTTTTCATTCAGTCGCCGGCGTTTGGCTTTTTCGAATATAGCCAGTTCACGCTCTCGATTGGCTTATCTTTTCTGACGGGCTTCATTCAGGAATACATCAATCATCTCGTCTGACGGTCCTAGGAGTTCTGGTTCAGGATCTACCCCCTTTTTCTCTACATCAGGAGCTTCTTCACCAACTACCGGCGAGTGAGAGATCACGTGACAACTTGCCACATAATCTTCAGGTTCATCTGATGAGTCTTCTCCTTCATCTTTGTTGCTATCTCCGTCTTCAAGGATGTGGTTGAGAAACTCTTGAAGCATGACCGGGGTTCGCGCCTTCTGCTTATATTCTTCCAACGCATCAATATGTTTTTGCAGGTCCGTGCGCTTGTCACCATGCTTCACGGGATTTTTGGTCTTCTTCTTCTTTTTCGAAGATTTTGACGGCTGGGCCTGAGCGTTTTGATTATCGCTACCAATTCTTGGAGTCAGGCGCGGCTTCAACATTCCCTCGATAACCTCGGGTTCTAGCAGACTTTTCCATCTGATTGCCGGGCATGTTTGGAGATCCTTCAGCATTCTTTTCATCTTGGCTGAAAGAGCAACCTCCCATGGAGCTTCTTCTATAAAAGAGCACGATGCCCCTGGCGTGTCCACCTTTTTAGGAGCGTGAGGTTATGGCGATTTCACCTTCCAGTTTTCGGATAATGCAAACTTACCCTGTTGGTACTGATCTTCGATCCAACTTTTGAAGATGTAACAATCTTCGATTGGATGACCCAATATTCGGTGATAAGGGCAGTAATTAGGATTGTTAACGTCGCCTGGTTGCGTTGGGCGTCTTGGCTCCGGCAGAGTGATGAGTCTGTTGCGCAGCGCTAGCTCGAATAACCTCTTCGTCTTATCCCGAGGGAACGAGTAAGGGCGTCTCATCTTTTCTCCAAGGGATCGCTGTCTATCACTTTAGCGATCAGCTGGTTTTGGACCACTAGGCTGCTATTGAGAATTGGCGACGAAGGTCGCCTTCCCCTTCCCCTTTTCGTTTCGAGATTCCAACTTCGAAGAAGATGGTCTATGACTCATCTGATCCATTTGGGCCAGCTTGTCAATCAAGACCTGGAAAGTAGTTGGCTTGAAAAACATCATGAACTGGGATATGGTCGCTTGCGGATCAAGAGTACCCACGAACATGCCTACCGCAGGCGCTTCTTTGATGCGCTGCTCGCACTTCGACCATAGATTCCGCCACCGTATCACGTACTGCACCCATGTTTCGCCCGGCTTCACCCTGGCGTTAATTAATGCTGTGATGGGGGTGCGCTCGCTAGCGCTTGCGAACCTTTGTGTAAACAGTAACCCCATTTCTGCAAATGTCTTAATGGAGTCATTCGGGAGCTCAGAGTACCATTCAAACGCTGTCTCCGACAAACTGCTAACAAACTGGCGAAGCAGCAGTTTGTCGTCACCTCCAGTGTTGCCGTACAAAGCCCTAAATTGAGCAACATGCTGGTGTGGATTCCCCGTCCCCTTATATACATGGAATTTAGGGATCGTATATCCCGGCGGGTACTTTATTTGGTCGTACCAACCCGGATAGGGTCGTCCAGTCTTAACAATTTGCTCGTCCACTTCGCTCGCCTGATGAGCTCGTATCTGCTGAGCGATATAGTCATCTAGGGTGGCTTTGGAGATGGTCTCCTCCTTGGCTGCTGAACAAGCAGGAAGGGGGTTGGACGTCTCCCCTCGGTCGTCTTCGAGGATAATCGAAGGGTCTTTAGCTAGAGGATCCGACTGTAACATTATCCCGACCATGTCTTGGAATAAAAGCGCCATTCGTTTTATGTTGGCAGCTTGTTCCGCTGCCTCTTTGTCCTTTTTCTCGAGGATTCTGCGGAGGAACTCAGCATTAGTTTCTTGTTCATGACTCTGCTCTGACGATGTTTCCGGGCTTTCTTTTGGCCCAGTGAGTATGGCCATCTGTGTTAACATTTCCTGGATTTTTTGCTGTTGCTCCTGGGCCTTCGTTACGGATATGGTGAGTGGTCGATCACCCGTAGAGATACGGCTATCCTCTTTCCCGTATGCCATATAAATAGTATACACCACCATTCCCCCAGACTTGGGGCGTTTAGGTTTGGTGCCTTTCATCGCAGACACGGGGATTTTCTCCGGCCTTCTTCTTTTGTGAGCGGTCGAAGTTGAAGGGGCCGTTGCAGCGGGCACCCAAGTAGACGACACCTTCTGCGGTATGACAGGGTGGTCCTTTTCTTGCCGAACTTTCATCTTTTTCGGTTGGCGGGAGTAGTCTTGGTTGATCACCGAGTCTTGGACCTGTCGCCAAACTTTATAAATTTTAGAGGATAGCCGCTGAGGGGGCTGTTCTGGCTTCACCTTTGTAATGTTCTCCATAGGTGGAGGAGATCTTTTCAGCACGGCCATCGGAGAGTTCTTGTGCACCCTCCTGAGTGGTTCAAAGCTGTTCCCAGTTGAAACAGCAGCGTCGACTTCCACCATTGCAGCTGGCGGAGTCAATCCAGAAGGGGAATTGCCCCCAACCTTCCTTATTCGGTGCCAGTGACGACGGCGAGCATGTCATGCGGACGGTATTGATTCAGCTATGGGGTGGTTTCATCATGCCCCTGCTCTGATGGAGGGTTGCTGTCGGCGTTAGCTTCTTGAAAACCGACGTCCGTTGAGAGGGGATGGCCAACCTGTTGAAGGCAGACTTTCGCGCAGGGGAGCAGTTTTGATGACTTCGCCTGGAACGGGAGCTGGAACGACCAGTCTTGCGAAGACCGACCCCTTAGCAGGAGAAGCCTCTCTGATGACTTCGTTCACCGGAGCAGGGATGGCTATCCGTTTCGGGATAACCCCCTTAGGTAATGCGGGCTTCTTCACAGGCCCATGGGAGCTTTGGCCCAGTCTGTTAAAGACTGAGGCGTTGGATTTAGGCGACCCATTGAGAGGGGCCGCGATAGTTGCAAGCCATCGAAGACCGACTTCTTTGGAGCTTCTTGCGATGGCACTGGGGCGTTGAAGCTCATTGGTGGGAGCATGGTCCCAAAGAATAGCCCTGTAGTGGCTTGCGTCATCTGGTCCACTGGCATCGTAAAAAGGGAGGCCGCTTGAGGTCCGTAGGTCACTCCTCCGGTGAGGACGGAGTAGGAGTTATTGCCGTTGTTGCAGTTAGTGCAGTTGAAAACCATTGATCTTCTGTTTTCTGCACGGAGCAAGACACCAAATCTTAGTACCTCGAATCCAGGGGCAACCATAGCAAACTGCGATTCGTTCGCGAAACACGACACACAAAGTGTGAAGTGGAAAGAGGAAAAGGTCCTATCGGGCGTGCTAGAATCTGTTCTCCGTCGAAAGACGCGACCGGGACGTTGGGATGTCCGGCCTGAATTTTGGGGGCATATACTATTTGGTTTTATCCGTCCACCTCTCCGAAAATGCCAAGTTGATTTATGGCACCGTGTATCGGAGGTTTAGACGGATGCGACCGATGTAGCAGACTTCGTCAGATTCCCCCTCGTTTGAGGGTTTTTTGATTGTGGGGACGCTCTTCCCTGCAGGCGCAAGCCCCTGCAGTTAATTACGCTACCGCATCGCGGTAACCACTTTCTCTTTCTGCAGATGGTCACTTCGTGTCGTGTGTGTTTGTTTTATTTTTGGTTGCCCATGGATTGTATACGGAGACTAATTTATGTTGTCGCCCGTAGGGTGTGGATTAGTCCAAATCCGTATTTTCTTAGATTTGGGTTTTGGTTTTGGTTTAAGGATCGTTAATCTCATTTGAGACTAAGATCAACTTAACATTTGTTAAGGATACGTTAGTCTAATTTTAGACTAAGATCAACTTAACAGGATCATTTAGATCCGACAAAAGAGTATTTGGGCTCTATTGTTTTAGTTTAGGGACTTTGCGGTCCAAAAGTTTAAGGACATCATAGTCCATGGAGTTTAGAGATATCATAGTCTGTAAAGTTTAGAGACATCATAGTCTGTAGAGTTTAAGGACCCCACAGTCCATGGTAGTTTAGAGACATCATAGTCCATGAGTTTAAGGACCCCACAGTCCGTGAAATGTCTGGCTGTCGGGACCCGTCACCTCTCTGAAGACGTTGAAGGATTACAACGACAAATAATAGAGGAGTAAAGAGATGTACCCTTGAACCAATATTGGTTGGGAGGCTCTGGGAATCACTTTGAATGCCATATGAGATGATTAGTTTTGGAAGACAAGAGTATAATTGGGGTTCAGTTAAAAGGGGGGTCTTGCCTCTTGAAGACTTAGCAAATTTAGGCTAAGATTGGCTTGAGTATAGTGCTAAACACTAGAGTACATTCGGCGCTCACGTGCTCCCACGTGAAGCGCCTGAAGATTGGGCCTTGCTTCTCTTATTTTATTATCAGAATATGCATATGACCATCACGTGTGGGCACGTGATGGGTATCCATGCGTTGGATATTAATCCTTCAGTTTTGACCCATTTTCTCTTTAAAGCGGCGTTTGTCAGGGGTCACATGGGGACACGTGAGGCATCCATTAGGCGGGCATTGCCTTTAGGTAGAATCTTCTTTTGTTTGATAATTGCCGAGGGTCACGTGGGAACACGTGAGACGCCCAATATCTGTTCTGCCTTGGCTTTTACTCCCTTTTAATTTTGAGAAGTTTATTCATGGGTCACGCGGGAGCACGTGAGACGCCAGAAAGTGAAATGCCTTGGCTTTACTCCCTTTTTATTTTGAGAAGCTTTTTAAGGGTCACGTGGGAGCACGTGATGCACCCTAGAAGAGAAACTGTCTTTATTGTTTTCCCTTTTAAATAAGTGTTAAAACACTTTGGGAAATCTCTTTTTCTGGTTCAAAGAAAAGGGGTCACGTGTTACCACGTGATCATGTTGGGTACGGATTTCTTTTACGTGCATGGAGAGTTAAATCCCTTGTTTAAGAATTAAATTCTTTTGATAGGGTTAAACCCTAATTTTATTTAGAGGAATTAAATTCCTATATGTTTGAAAGAATTAAATTCTTTAAACCCAATTCTCCTTCTAAGTTTTGGATCTGCATGGCAGAATCTTCCCGATGAGAATTAAATTCTCAACTTATGGGGAGATCTGCTTCTGCAAATCTTCAACCAGAGGAAGAACTAAGTTCTTTTTAGAAGAGTTTAACTCTTGGTTTGAGAATTAAATTCTCTTTTGTTTTGTGGGAGCTTATAGAATGATCTCCTTCCTTCTCTTACCTAGAGTTTTTTCTCTGAAGATATCTTCTTTTCTCTCTGGAGAATTAAATTATCTTTTCTTTTTTTCCTTTTATCTTCTCTCTCTGTTGTCGTATCCCCCTTTTTTCTCTTCTCTTCTTGGCTTCTATTTATAGGTGAAAGAAAATAATCAGTTTGTTCAGCCAATCTCTCATTGAGAGATTTTTGATTGATTTTATAACCAGCATGATCTTTTAGATCATTTGATGAATATTATTCACTATTGGATTTTTAATCCAAAAGATATTTTATTTGTTGTTCTCGGCAAGTTTTAGGAAAATATTTTCTTGTACAGAATCTTTCTATAAATTGGTGATTTTTAATCACCATTGGATTGTTAATCCAACGGTGCTCCCTTTTACAGAGTGCAATCTTTTTTGTTTGGAAAGATCTAGGGAAATATTTTTCCAATTAGGGTTTTGATTCCTTTTAATTAGAATTTAATTCTATTAGTTCAGAGGGTTTAAGAGTCTATCACGTGTTGGCACATGATCTTACCAATTAAGCATTTAATTAGAATTTAATTCTATTGGTTCAGACTTCAGAGGGATCAGGAACCCATCACGTGTTGGCACGTGACCCCACTGATTAAGCATTTAATTAGAATTTAATTCTATTAGTTTAGAGGGCTCAGAAACCCATCACATGTTGGCACGCGACCCTACTGATAAAGCATTTAATTAGAATTTAATTCTATTAGTCCAGAGGTCTCAGAAACCCATCACATGTTGGTACGTGACCCCACTGAAAAAGTATTTAATTAGAATTTAATTCTATTAGTTCAGAGGGCTCAGGAATCCATCACGTGTTGGCACGTGACCCCACTGATTAAGCATTTCCAATTGTTTATTTTATTCAGCGCATATAGGCTTTGCCTGTAAAAGGTCACGTGTCTGCACGTGAGACCCGGTCACGTGTGGGTATGTGATGCCCCCTTTGAGGGTTTTCCTTGCTGCTTTATTTATATATTTTATTCAGTTCCCATGAGGGAACAAATGCTTTTAATTCCTTTTAATTAGAATTTAATTCTATTAATTCAGTGGGTTCCTGAGCCCATCACGTGTGGACACGTGACTTTATCAATCAGGCATTCAGGCGTAGATAGAATCTGCCCATAAAAGGTCACGTGTCTGCACGTGATGCCCCATTTGGGGGTTTTTCTTGCTGCTTTATTTGTATTTTATTCAGTTCCCATGAGGGAACAGTACTTTCATGGCGGGACTTTGTTTTGGTTCAGGGTTAGCGTCCTCTAACAGAGCATCTCCTTCTTCATCAAAATCATGTATAACGTAGCAGCTATGGAATCTTTCCCATTTCTTGGATTGAACATATCCAAGCCTAATCGTTTCCATTCTCCCGTTGGGCAATTTTCGCTGAGTTCCAGGGACGTTCTAGATCCTGTTGTAGAACTGAGCTTGTCGCGCGGTCTGCTTCAAGGGTACGCTTTGGCACCTCAACAGCCTTTTTAATCCTTCTGTATAGTATCTGGGCAGACGAATGGGCTGGAGCCTCTCAAGCGTAGAAGTGGAAACTTTATGCTATCTTCTAACGCCGAGTGAGCTTCTTCGTTAGTTAACACCGAATGAGAGATCACGTGGCAACTTGCCACATAATCCTCAGATTCTTCTGACAAGTCATCTCCGTCGTTATTGTCGTTATCTCCGCTCTCAAGGATATTGTTGAGAAATTCTTTGAGTGTGACCGGGGTTCGTGCCTTTTGGTTGTATTCCTCCAGCGCGTCAATATGTTTTTGCACGTTCGTGCGCTTGTCATCAGGCTTCACGGGCTTTTTGGTTTTCTTCTTTTTCTTTAAAGACTTTGACGGCTGAGCATGAGCATTTTAACTATCGCTACCAATTCTTGGTGTCGGGTGTGGTTTCAACATTCCCTCAATGACCTTGGGTTCCAGCGGATTTTTCCACCTGATCGCCGGGCATATTTGGAGATCCTTCAGCATTTTTTCGTTTTGGCCGAAAGAGCAACCTCCCATGGAGCTTCTTCTACAAAAGAGTACGATGCCCCTGGTGTGTCCACCTTTTTAAGAGCGTGCGGCTGGGGCGGGCTTACTTTCCAATTCTCGGACAGTGCGAATTTGCCCTGTTGGTATTGGTCCTCAATCCAGCCTTTGAAGATGAAGCAATCTTCAATTGGATGGCCTATTACTCGGTGATAGGGGCAGTAATTGGGATTGTTGACATCACCGGGCTGTAGTGGGCGTTTTAGATCCGGCAAGGTGATGAGTCTGTTGCGCACCACCAGCTCGAACATTCCCCTCGTTTTATCCCGGGGAAACGAATAAGGGCTCTTCAGTTTCTCATTGAAGGATCGCCGTTTATCATCTTGGCGATCAGTTGGTTTTGGACCACTTGGCTGCTGCTGAGCATTGGCGATGAAGGTCGCATTCCCTTTCCCTTTTTCGTTTCGAGATTCCAATTTCGAAGAAGATGGTCTATGACCCATCTGATCCATTTAGGCCAGCTTGTCAATCAAGGCCTGGAAAGTAGTTGGCTTGAAGAACATCATGAACTGGGATATGGTCGCCTGCGTATCAAGAGTACCCACGAACATGCCTACCACAGGCGCTTCTTCGATGCGCTACTCGCACTTCGACCATAGATTCTGCCATCGTATCGCGTACTGCACCCATGTTTCGCCTGGCTTCACTCTGGAGTTAATTAATGCAGTGATCGGGATGTGCTCGCTAGCGCTTGCGAATCTTTGTGTAAACAGTAACTCCATTTCTGCAAATGTCTTAACGGAGTCGTTCGGGAGCTCGGAGTACCATTCAAATGCTGTCTCCGACAAGCTGCTAACAAACTGGCGAATCAGCAGTTTGTCGTCACCCCCAGTATTACCGCACAAGGCTCTGAATTGAGCAACGTGCTGGTATGGATTCCCCGCCCCTTATATACATGGAATTTAGGGATTGTATATCCTGGCGGGTACTTTATTTGGTTGTACCAACCCGGATATGGTCGTCCAGTCTTAACAATTTGGCCGGCCGCTTCGTTCGCCTGATGAGCTCGTATCTGTTGAGCGATATAGTCATCCAGGGCGGCTTTGGAAATGGTCTCTTCTTTGGCTGCTGAACAAGCCGGAAGAGGGTTCGATGTCTTTCCCCTATCGTCTTCAAGGATAATCGGAGGGACTTCAACTGGAGGATCCGACTGTAACATCATCCCGACCATGTCTTGGAAAAAAGCGTCATTCGTTTTATGTTGGCAGCTTGTTCCGCTGCCTCTTTGTCCTTCTTTTCGAGGATTCCGCGGAGGAACTCAGCATCAGTTTCTTGTTCATGACGCTGCTCTGACGACGTTTCCGGGCTTTCTTTTGGCCCAGTGAGTACGGCCATCTGTGTTAACATTTCCTGGAGCTTCTGTTGTTGCTTCTGGGCCCTTGTTACGGATCTGGTGAGTGGTCGATGGCCCGTAGAGATACGGCTATCCTCTTTCCCGGATGCCATATAAACAGTGTGCACCACCATACCCCCAGACTTGGGGCGTTTAGATTCAGTGTTCTTAAGATTTGTCGCGGACATGGAGACTTTCTCCGGCCTCCTTCTTTTGTGGGCGGTCGAAGTTGAGGGAACTGTTGCAGTGGGCACCCAAATAGATGACATCTCTTATGGTATGACAGTGTGGACTTTCTTTTGCCGAACTTTCATCTTCTTCGGTTGGCGGGAGTAGTCTTGGTTGATCACCGAGTCTTGGACCTGTCACCAAACTTTATGAATTTTAGAGGACAGCCGCTGAGGGGGCTGCTCTGGCTTCACCTTTATAGCGTTCTCCATAGGTGGAGGAGATCTTTTTAGCACGGCCTTCGGAGAGTTCTTGTATACCCTCCAAAGTGGTTCAAAGCGGTTCCCAGTTGGAACAGCAGCATCAATTTCCACCATCAGAGCTGGCGGAGTCAGTCCAAACGGAGAGCTGCCCCAGCCTTCTTTAATCGGCGCCAGTGACGACGGTGAGCATGTCGTGCTAACGGGACCGGCTCAGTTATGGGGGTGGCTTCGTCATGCCCCCTGTTCTGGCGGGGGGTTGCTGCCGGCGTTAGCCTCTTGAAAACTGACGTCCGTTGAGTGGGGATGGCCAATCTATCGAAAGCAGACTTTCGCGCAGGGGGAGTAGTTTTGATGACTTCGCCTGGAACGGGAGCTGAAATGGTCAGTCTTGCAAAGACCGACTCCTTAGCAGGGGAAGTCGCTCTGATGACTTCAGGAACAGGAATGACTATCCGCTTTGGGATGGCCGCTTCAGGTATCGCAGGCTTCTTCACGGGCCCACTTGAGGTTTGGCCCAGTCTGTTGAAAATTGAGGCACTGGACTTGGGCGACCCGTTGAGAGCGGCCGCGGTAGTTGTAAGCCGATCAAAGACCGACTTCTTCGGAACTTCTTGCGACGACAATGGGGCGTTGAATCTCATTGGTGGGAGCATGGTCCCAAAGAATAGCCCTGTGGTAGCTTGCGTCACTTGGTCCACCGGCATCGTAAAAAGGGAGGCCGCTTGAGGCCCGTAGGTCACTCCTCCGGCGAGGACGGAGTGGGAGTTGTTGCAATTAGTGCAGTTTGAAGCCATTGATCTTCTGTTTTTCTGCACGGAGCAAGATACCAAATCTTAGTACTTCACATCCAAAGGCAACCATGTCAAACCGCGACTTGTTCGCGAAACACGACACACGAAGTGTGGAGTGGAAAGAGAAAAAGGTTCCACCGGGTGTGTCGGAATCTGTTCTCCGCCGAATACGGGAGACGGGACCGTGTAGGTTCGTCTTGCCTGAATTTGGGGGCAAATGCTATTTGGTTTTATCCGTCCACCTCTCCGAAGATGCCAAGTTGATTTATGGCACCATGTATCAAAGGTTTAGACGGATGCCGCCGATGTAGCAGACTTCGTCAGATTCCCCCTCATTGTGAGGGATTTTTTATTATGGGGACGCTCTTCCCTGCAGGCGCAAGCCCCTGCAGTTAATTACGCTACCATATCGCGGTAACCACTTTCTCCTTCTCCAGATGGTCATTTCGTGTCGTGTATGTTTGTTTTATTTTTGGTTGCCCGTGGATTGTATACGGAGACTAATTTATGTTGTTGCCCGTAGGGCGTGTATTAGTCCAAATCCGCATCTTCTTAGATTTGGGTTTGGGTTGGGTTTAAGGATCGTTAATCTCATTTGAGACTAAAATCAACTTAAACGTTTGTTGAGAATACGTTAATCTAATTTTAGACTAAGATCTACTCAACAGGATCATTTAGATCCAACAAAAGAGCATTTGGGCTCTATTGTTTTAGTTTAGGGACTTTGTGGTCCATAAGTTTAAGGACATCATAGTCCATGGAGTTTAAAGACATCATAGTCTAGTTTAGAGACATCATAGTTTGTAGGGTTTAGTTTAGGGACGTTGCGGTCCATAATTAGTTTAAGGACATTACGATTCAGTTTAAAGACGTCATAGTCTGTAAAGTTTAAAGATATCATAGTCTATGAGTTTAAAGACCTCACAGTCCATAAAGTTTAAGGACATCTTAGTCCAGTTTAAAGACATCATAGTCTATGAGTTTAAGGACCTCACAGTCCATAAAGTTTAAGGAAATCATAGTCCATGAGTTTAAGGACCCCATAGTCCATAAAGTTAAGGACATCTTAGTCCAATTTAAAAACGTCATAGTCTGTTTGGTTTTGGTTCAACCGTTTGGGGATGCACCAAAAGTTATCGGTTATTGGGACCCTCCATCTCTCTGAAGACGTTGAAGAATTACAACGACATATATCAGAGGTATGAAGAGATGTACCCTTGAACCAATGTTGATTGAAAGGATCTGGGAATTACTTTGAATGTCATATGGGATGATCAATTTTGGAAGACAAGAGTATAGTTGGGGTTTAGTTTCAGGGGATTTGCCTCTTGAAGACTTAGCTAATTTGGGCTAAGATTGGCTCGAATATAGTGTTAAACACTAGAGTACATTCGGCGCACACGTGCTCCCACGTGAGACGCTTAAAGTAGTGTTAAACACTAAAACTGAAGCGCTCACGTGGGGTCACGTGAGGCGCCTTAAGATTGGGCCTTGCTTCTTTTATTTTACTCTCAGAATATAAATATAAGTGTTAAACACTTGACCTTTATGACCATCACGTGTGGGCACGTGATGGGTATCCATGCGTTGGATATTAAAAGTATTTGTCAGGGGTCACATGAGAGCACATGATACACCCTAAAAGAGAAACTGTCTTGGCTTTACTCCCTTTTGTTTTGAGGAGCTCTTTAAGGGCCACGTGGGAGCACGTGATACACCCTAAAAGAGAAACTGTCTTTATTGTTTTCCCTTTTCCCTTTTAAATAAGTGTTAAGCACTTTGGGAAATCTCTTTTTTTGGTTCAAAGAAAGGGGGTCACGAGTTACCACGTGATCATCAATATGCATATAATTCTGAGTTTCAAGTCCCTTATTAACTTCTCTTCTCTTCTTTTTTTATAGGAATTTAATTCCTCGGAAATTTGCATGGCAGAATCTCCCCAATGAGAATTAACTTTTCAATTTTATGGGGAGATCTGCTTCTGCAGATCTATCATTATGAGAAAGAACTAAGTTCTTATATTAGGGGTTAAACTCTATCCTTGTTGGAGGAATTAAATTCCTATATGTTTTTTGTGGGAGAATAGAATTCTCTGAATTTAGGTCTTCCCTTAGCTTTTAGATCTGCATGGCAGAATCTCCCCGATGAGAATTAAATTCTCAACTTATGGGGAGATCTGCTTCTGCAGATCTTCAACCAGAGGAAGAACTAAATTCTTATTTAGAAGAGTTAAACTCTTGGTTTTGAGAATTAAATTCTCTTTTGTTTTATGGAATGATCCCCTTCCTTCTCTTACCTAGAGTTTCTTTCTTCTCTGAAGAGATTTTCTTCTCTCTGGAGAATTAAATTCTCTTTTTCTTTTGTTTTTAGGGAGAGGTTTTTCTCTTTTTCTCTGTTCAATCCTCTCTTCTGTATTTTCCTCTTTCTCTTCCTTCTTGGCTCCTATTTATTGGAGAAAGAAAAGAATCTATTTGTTCAGTCCATCTCTCATTGAGAGATTTTGATTGATTTTATAACCAACATGATCTTTTAGACCATTCAGTGAATTTTATTCACCATTAGATTTTTAATCCAAAAGATATTTTATTTGTTGTTCCTGGCAAATTTTAGGAAAATATTTCCTTATATAGAATCTTTCTATAAATTGGTGATTTTTAATCACCATTGGATTTTTAATCCAACGGTGCTCCCTTTTACAGAGTGCAATTTGTTTTGTTTGGAAAGATCTAGGGAAATATTTTTCCAATTAGGGTTTTTGATTCCTTTTAATTAGAATTTAATTCTATTAGTTCAGAGGGTTTAAGAGTCTATCACGTGTTGGCACGTGACCTTACCAATTAAGCATTTAATTAGAATTTAATTCTATTGGTTCAGACTTCAAAGGGATCAGGAACCCATCACGTGTTGGCATGTGATCCCACTGATTAAGCATTTAATTATAATTTAATTCTATTAGTTCAGAAGGCTCAGAAATCCATCACGTGTTGGCACGTGACCCCACTGATAAAGTATTTAATTAGAATTTAATTCTTTTAGTTCAGAGGGCTCAGAAACCCATCACGTGTTGGCATGTGACCCCACCGATTAAGCATTTCCAATTATTTATTTCATTCAGCGCCTATAGGCTTTGCCTGTAAAAGGCCACGTGCCTGCACGTGAGACCCGGTCATGTGTGGGCACGTGATGCCCCCTTTGGGGGTTTTCCTTACTGCTTTATTTGTATTTTATTCAGTTCCCATGAGAGAACAAATACTTTTAATTCCTTTTAATTAGAATTTAATTCTATTAATTCAGTGGGTTCAAGAGCCCATCACGTGTGGGCACGTGACTTTATCAATTAGGCATTCAGGTGTAGATAAAATCTGCCCATAAAAGGCCCCGTGTTTGCACGTGAGGCCCGGTCACGTGTAAGCACGTGATACCCCATTTGGGGGTTTTTCTTGCTGCTTTATTTGTATTTTATTCAGTTCTCATGAGGGAACAGCACCCCGTTGGTGCAGAAGCATGGAAGCGATTAGACGGTGTTGATCATTTTGGGGATGAGCCAAGAAATGTATGTCTAGTTTTGGCAACCGACAAGTTCATGCCTTACGGACTCATAAGCTCTAGTTAGTCCATGTGGCCGGTCTTGCTTATGCCTTACAATCTGCCTCCTTATATGTGTATGAAGCAACAATATACGATTCTTTTCTTGTTAATCCCTGGAAAATATTCACATGGCCAGAACATTGACGTATGTATAGAACTTTTAATTGAACAGTTGATAGAACTCTAGGAAAATGGAGTAAATGAAAGTGTTTCTTAGCAGCACCATTAGGTTTTTACCGGCATCAAGTTGCAATTTTAAAAATTCTTGGGTGCTAAGCTACACTAACCTAGAATCTAACCAGAGTATTAGGGTTTAAGCATGATATAAAGCAAGAACTATGCTAAGAGAAAGAGACTACAACCTTTGTAGACTACGTACTTCTCTTCTAAAGCTCCAAGTAGTAGTCCCTACGACTCCTCTTGGCTCCATTTAAAGAAGGATCGAGCTTGCTTCGCGATCTTCGTGTCGAAGATGATCCACCTTGAAGCTTCTCTAACTCAAGCTACATTTTTACTAATCTATCATGGCTAATCTAGAGCAGGATGAGAAAGTAGGGTTTTTAGCACACTAAGAATTCTCACAAACCCTAAAGTTCACAATTCATGTGAGTGTTAGGACTTGGAGGAAGAAGAAGAAGAAAAATGATAGAGTGAAAGAAAATGAGCTAGGATCATTTCATAAGTGTAGAATGGCTCATTTCAACCTCACTTATTGAAGCATGGATCTTTTACACATAAATATATCCAACAATACTTCAATAGTGAATGAAGACTAATAAACAAATGGAAGAAACCATGCTTCACCCATGCCCAAAATATCTCTCCAACTTCCACCTCATATTTCTTTTTTCTCAAAATAGAAAATCTATATACATATATATATCACACACACACACTCACATATATATAAATATATATTAAGAGAAGAAAATAATTAGTGAGCATTAATATTAGTTAATATATAAATATATCAAATATAAATATATATCATATTATTAAATCAACACTTGATTTAATAATCCGGTTATATCATATATAACAGACTAATATCATTTATCTGTATATCACATTATCAAATCAACACTTGATTCAATAATCCGGTTATACCACATATAACCTAACCGATATCAAATGTCGCCAGATTAGAATACGGTATCACATGCTCGTATTTAATCGGTCTCTCACACATATCAACATGTGTGCCTTACTTCATTTCGTTTGAACTAGCAAATCTCTGTGTGGAACTCTAAAGACTCGTCAATATGCTAATAGTAGATAATGATCACATCAATTACCCACAAGCCGTCAGCGGTACTAACTGGACGTAACGGCTACCCAGGTATTGAGCGATTAGAAGATCAACAAGCAAGCTTATCCAAACTCCCATTAAGCCTATAAGTAACACTTACCATACAGTCTGGTCTCTTTGTTTGATATGCGCATATCGAGTCTGGGGGTGGAAACGTCAGACCCCGGTAACTTGATAAGTCATGTCGATATGTGGCTCATAACTGTTTGAGAAACTATTGATAACACTTACCATTAAATCTCATCAGCCTGGACAGGGACTAACTGTTATAGCCAATCGAGTATAGCACAACATCAACTCCCTATACCAGGAGAGACGAAACCCCTCCTATCGTTCACTGCCTCCATGTGACTCGGGGCTGTACCCAAAATTCACATGTTTGCATGACTCCTTTGAGCCATGGTAGGCAGGAAATCAAAGCACAATGGGAACCACACAAGACACTATGACGATCTCGGGTCTACAGACTAATCTGTACCAGTGTCACCAGAGAACTGCTATCTGACGATATGTATAGTGCCATCTAGGAGTTCTTGGCTAGTCCTATTCAGTGTACCCATTCTCTAATGAGCACCTGTGTACAATCTTTGATGTCAAATACCAATGGTTATGGGATCAACTATCGCCCCCTACAGGGTCAAGAAACGTACACTATAGTCTATTCTGGAATATTGATGCCCTGTCTCGATACTCTCTCGACTAGGAACAGTTAAAGGATGTGCTTGTAGACTACATAAGTCCCAATAGTATGATCCGCATCATATTCCTGGTAGTCAAGCAAACATCCTAAGGGCTTTATCAACATGTATCAGAGAGACAGTATAACAATACAAGTGTACATGTTAAGATAAAGAGCAACCATATAGCATACTATCATGTCGAGCAAGAAAGTCCTCTATATATATGTCCAAGCATCTACAACATCATACAATAATGGCTTCTAGGACATACATATTCCTAACAATCTTCCACTTGCACTAAGGTCATGTGTTGTAGTATCTCATACCCAACATGCCAAAAAGTCTCTCAAACTACGTCTGGGGGAGGGCCTTCGTGAGTGGATCTGTTATCTTTCGTGTCAACTCTCCTGACCTCGATCTCCCGGATCAGGTGATACCATCTAAGAATATGTCTGGATCTCTTATGGGACCGGGGTTCCTTGGCCAAACCCACAGCTCCATTGTTATCATAATACAAAGGTATTGGATGCTCAATGGATGGAACCACTCCAAGTTCAACAATGAACTTCTTCATCCGGACAGCCTCTTTGGCAGCATCGTTGGCAGCGATGTATTCACCCTCCATCGTCAAGTCTGCTATGGTATCTTGCTTGGAACTCTTCCAATATATCGCCCCTCCATTTAGGGTGAAGACAAAACCCGAGGCCGACTTACTGTCGTCTTTATCACTCTGGAAGCTCGAATCGGTAAAGGACTCCACCTGGAGTTCACCGTTACCATACACCAAGAACATTTCTTTAGTCCTTCTCAAGTACTTAAGAACGTTCTTCACATCTGTCCAGTGCTTTTCCCTAGGATCTGATTGATACCTACTCACTATACCTATTGCGTAAGCTACATCCGGTCTGGTACATAACATCGCATACATGATAGACCCAACTGCAGAAGTATAGGGTATCACTGTCATGCGAGCCCTCTCCAAATCAGTCTTGGGAGACATCTATTTGGAGAGAGTGGTTCCTGAACAAGCGGGTAAATTATCGCGCTTAGAATCTTCCATACTAAACCTCTTTAGTATAGTATGTATGTACCTGGATTGGGACAATTGCAACATCCGCTTAGATTTATCTCTATAGATCTTTATCCCCAGGATGTAGGAGGCATCGCCTAGATCTTTCATGGAGAACTTTTGTGATAAGAAGAGCTTGACCGAGTGTAGCATAGGAACATCATTTCCTATCAAGAGTATGTCATCCACGTACAATACGAGGAAGACAACCTTACTTTCTACAATCTTTTTGTATATAAAAGGTTCATCTATGTTTTTGATGAAGTCAAACTCTTTGTCCGCCACATCAAAACAGATGTTCCAGCTCCACGATGCCTGCTTTAATTCGCAGATTGATTTAAGCAGCTTGCACACCTTTCCACTGCTCCCATTATCTACGAAGCCCTCTGGCTGAGTTATGTACACGCTCTATTCTAAATCTCCATTTAGAAAAGCGGTTTTGACGTCCATCTGCCAGATTTCGTAGTCATGATATGCAACAATGGCAAGTAGGATCCTGATGGACTTAAGCATAGTGACTGGAGAAAAGGTTTCATCATAATCGATACCTGGTCGTTGACGAAAACCTTTTGCTACCAGTCTAGCTTTGAAGGTCTCAACATTTCCATCTACACCAATTTTCTTCTTAAAGATCCATTTGCTCCCAATGGGTTTTACCCCTTTAGGAGCAACTTCCAAAGCTCATACTTTGTTGGTGTACATGGATTCCATCTCAGATCGCATAGCATCCAGCCATTTTACAGAGTCCCCACTTGTGATGGCCTGCTCGAAACTAGTTGGGTCATCATCTTCCCTGATGCAATTCTCGCTCCCACCGTCTATGAGAAAACCATAGTACCTCTCAGGTGGATGAGGAACCCTACTAGATCTGCGAAGTGGCTGAAGTTTGTCGGAGACTATTGGATCCTCCAGTTCTATCAAATCATCAGTTGTAATCTGTGCAGCTGGAACTTCTTCCAGTTCTACCTCATTACCACTAATTTCTTTCACAATAAATTCCTTTTTCTAAAAAGATGGCATGTTGAGCAACAAACACTTTTTGTTCCTCACTGAGGTAGAAAAAATATCCATATGAATTCTTTGGATACCCACAAACTTGCAAAGAACTGATCATGCCTCGAGTTTGTCCGAATTTTGTTTTTTAACATAGGTCGGACAACCCCATATCTTAACTCGTTTAAGATATGGTCTCTTTCTACTCCATATCTCATATGGTGTTTTAGGCATAGACTTTGATGGAACTTGATTCAATAGGTATGCAGCTGTCTCAAGTGCATAACTCCAAAAGGAAATAGGTAACTCGACAGTACTCATCATAGAGCGCATCATATCTAATAGGGTGTGATTCCTCCGCTCCGATATACCGTGTATATGGAGGAGTAAGCTGAGAGAGAATCCCATTCTCTTTTAAATAGTCTCGGAATTCCGTGCACAAGTATTCTCCTACTCGATCAGATTGTAGGATTTTAATACTTTTACCCGTCAGGTTCTCAACTTCGTACTTATATTCCTTGAATTTCTCAAAAGCTTCAGATTTGTTTTTTAACAGGAACATATGTCCGAATCTTGAGAGATCGTCTGTGAATGTAATAAAGTACGAGGAACCATTCCTGGCATGTATAGACATGGGACCGCATACATCACTATGTATCAGTCGCAAGAGTTCAGTAGCTCTTTCTCCGTGTCCTGTAAATGGAGTTTTGGTTATTTTGCCTTTAAGACATGACTGGCAAGTTTCATAAGATGTAAATTCAAACGGATTTAAATATCCATCTGTATATAACTTAGCTAGTCTTGTCATATTAATATGACCTAGTCTACAATGCCACAAGAAGGTTTCGTTCATTTATGAACTTTTCCTCTTGTGTGTGTTCTGTATATTTAGAACTGTCGTTTGATTTAGAACATATATACCGTTATACAATTGCCAAACCCAATCAACACTTGATTTAGAAAAATGTTCATAACATTATCCTCTAATACAAAGTTATATCCTTCTTTATGCAACAAAGAAACTGATATAATATTGCACATCATATATTGTACGTAATAACAGTCGTTCAGAATCAGTGTATTAGCATTTGGTAATACTAGGTCAACTGCTTTGGCTGCAACAATTGCTCCATTTCCTACTTTGAGAGACACATCACCCTTTCCCAGTTCTCTACCTCTCCTTAACCCATATAACAAATTACATACGTGGGATCCTGATCCGGTATCTAATATCCAGGACGTAGAGCATACTGAGAAACAGTTCTCGGTAACGAACACACCCGAAGAAGATGCATCAACATGCTCTTTCTTCGTTCGGGTTGCGTGGGAATCCTGATATTCTCCTATTGCTTGCTCATACTTATGACAATCATAAGAAAAAGCGGAACCAACGTTCCCCAGCTCAATATAATAAGCAGGTTCGGTCAATACATTCATATTATTATCTTGATTAAGGCGTGTCATGGTCGCTACCTGGAGAGAGAGAAGGAAACGCTTTAGCGTGCGCTCTTGCAAGATTAGATTGGTTATTATCTTATCTATTCAGAATGACTCCCACTGTTTTTATCAAATTTTCCTTCAAATCCTAAAAGGTAAGATTAGCCGGGATTAATTACACTCTACAAGTTCGCCAATTGGTCAACCAGGCAGGTATTGGTACTCCGTGGGAGTCTCCCATGCTTTCGTATGGAACTAATTAAATAATCTCGTTTCCGCAGGGGCATAACCCCGTTAACACCTTTCTTAGACACCTATTAGATCAGCTAATTGTAAAGTGGAAAACTCTCCCAGGAGTAACACTTACTCACAGTGGGTATCGGGATCCAACTATCTCATAGAAGGTATGCAATCTTATTGCAAATTTCAACACTTGAAATTCCCGATATCTATTTTTACCCCAAGCGGTTTATGACCTTGACAAGGTCAACAAACCATAAACCGCAAGTCAAGTTCAACCCGTTCATTTCGTGATTGAATTAAACCCACCCGCACGACCCTTGACAAGGTCAACAAGGTCGTACGACTACCCTAATCCAATTGCATCACATGCTGTAGATAAGCACTAATCAGCTACCGCACACTACGCCTTGACAAGGTCAACAAACACAGCATGAATACTAAATAGTCCTTATCTAAAATGACGGAGGGCTACGACTGGTTTTGAAGAAAATCTTTAGCGTAATGAACTTGATATCGTTGTAGAATCTAGTGATTTGAAAAAGAGTGGTTTAAGCTTCGATTTTAAAATCGAGTAGTTTTCAAAACAAACCGAGTAGATGGTAGCATCTGCTAGTTTTGTTAAAAAGGTCACTCATGGTGAAGAGATCTCGGCTCTTTCCTCATCGAATGAGGTGCTGGATATTCATCAAGGAATACGACTATGCAAAGAAAAATCTAGAGAAGCTATCAACACAAAAATGAGTGGGTTGTAGGATTTGCTAGTTTTGCTAAAGAGGTCACTCCCGGTGAAAGGATCTCGGCTCTTTCTTCATCGAATGAGGTGCTGGATATTCATCAAGGAATACCACTATGCAAATCAAGAACTAGAGCTACCTTTTTGAAAAATTTGATTCTACAACATCTTTAGGTTTCTTTTCTTTCCATTAATCCCATTAATGAAGTCCCATCATTTATGTTTCCTAAACATCACAGAAAAGAAACGAAAATAGAACGTATGCTTATACCATCCGCATTCGCCACAGGGCCCCATCATGCACCGTTAGGTTACTTAACTAATGGCAGAGCGGGGGTTGGACTAGCGCAGGTACAAAACATAAACAACGTTTATTATATATAAATATATATATATATATATATATATAGCATTCGTGTCACGCAGTTATATGATCACATCACAGAATTCAAGCAGCAGAAGCAAACATATAAAATATTGGATATACTAGGGGGTCCGTGTTTTAAATTTAGCCAGTAATGTAAAACACGGATTCCACAGTCGTGATGAATAGCCAAATCCATATCACTAGACCCCTATGAGAGCGGCAAGCAACCCTTCTAATTCTAGAGTTAGGAGACCCGGTCTCGACTCCTCGAGATGGTCTCCCACTGGACTCTAGAACCCGGTTACTTGTGCTCCCCTCCTTGGGTCTATCCTAATGTATAAAAGTAAATAATATACATCAATGGTGACATCATTCTCAACCCGAAAGTGTCCCAATAAAAGAATATTACATACAATTTTACATGAATGAAAATAGAAAAACTCTCATCTCACGCAAAAACCTTCGGCTATTCAATCACGACGATCCAATATAACATATCACAGCAACACATAATATCACATGTCATCAACGTAATTAAATATGCGTATCCCGAATGTCATTGACGTATAGCAACGAGATCGGGGATACTCCACATATTACATTTATAGTCGCAGAAAATAAATGAAAAGCTACAATAATTAGAATCCGCATTTTCCTTAAACATCATAACCCCAGAATATCTCATATTCCGAATTTCATGCTTAATCCTATAAACCCTGCATTTTAGTCTCGAATTGAAAACACTTTTCAATAACTAGTCGGGTAATTCAACAGGATTCCCGCTAAAATGATCGAATGCTCGTTAGGAACTTTAGTAGATGGCCGCACCCCCGATGCCGTCGACGAAGTGCACTTAGGCGGAACACCATGGCCGCAAGCACCCGAGTGGATACTTTTGGCAACGGGGATCTCCTATAGTCACTTGGTCGGGGCTATGGGGTATGGATATCTAGTAGTGTTATTCGGCGAGTGTTCGCATACTATATGATATTGCGACGGAGTTTTGATCCGAATCAAAACTCCGTGGCAATCGATCAAACGAGACTAAAACGCTAGATTTACAAATTACAAACTAGTTTTCACAAAACTAATTTATGTGGATTCCAAACATTATATCACATATCAAACTTAAACCTGAATCGATGTTACAACTACGACTACGAAACACTCCGAATTGCCCTAACTCAAAGATAACATCACATGTAATCTGGGAAAAATCAAACAGTACTAGAAACACTAAACCCGATATACTAGAACTCCAAAGAAAATAGAACACCAACATAACATGGCCGGCCAGGCCGGTTGAAATGAAGATGTGGCCGGCCACATTTTTGAATTAGGTTCTCCTTTTTTTCTGGTGTCCATATGGCAACAAGAAGAGCACTCTGCAACTGTTTAAAAAAATTTAGAGGATCTGGAAAATTCGACATAAACTAGGGTTTCGATTCGACTGTTTCGGAGTTGTTTCGGTTTCGTAATTCTAATTACACCGTCTAATGCTTTAGCTTTGGTTCTGATACCATGAAAGTGTTTCTTAGCAGCATCACTAGGTTTTTACCGGTATCAAGTATGCAATTTTAAAAATTCTTAGGTGCTAAGCTACACTAATCTAGAATCTAACTAGAGTATTAGCGTTTAAGCATGATATAAAGCAAGAACTATGCTAAGAGAAAGAGACTGCAATTTTTGTAGACCAAGTCCTTCTCTTCTAAAGCTCCGAGTAGTAGTCCCTACGACTCCTCTTGGTTCCACTTGAAGAAGGATCGAGCTTACTTCGCGATCGTGTCGAAAATGATCTTCCTTGAAGCTTCTCTAACTCAAGCTATCTCTTCACTAATCTATCATTAGTGAAGGAAACGCCCTAATCTAAATGGCTAATATAAAGTAGGATGATGAAATAGGGTTTTTAGCTCACTAAGAATTCTCACAAGCCCTAGAGTTCACAACTCATGTGAGTGTTAGGGCTTGGAGGAAGAAGAAGAAGAAAAAGGAGAGAGTGAAAGAAAATGGGCTAGGATCATTTCAAAAGTATAGAATGGCTCATATCAACCTCACTTATTGAAGCATGGATTATTTACACATAAATAAATCCAACCATGCTTCAATAGTGAATGAAGACTAATAAACAAATTGAAAAAGCCATGCTTCACCTATACCCAAAATATCTTTCCAATTTCTACCTTATATTTCTATTTTCTTAAAATAGAAAATCCATATATATATATATCACATATATAAAAATATATATTAAGAGAGGATAATAATTAGTGAGCATTAATATTAGTTAATATATAAATATATCAAATATAAATATATATTATATTATTAAATCAACACTTAATTTAATAATCCGGTTATATCATATATAACCGACTAATATCATTTATCTGTATATCACATTATCAAATCAACACTTGATTCAATAATCCGGTTATATCACATATAACCTAACCGATATCAAATGTCGCCAGATTAGAATACTGTATCACATACTCGTATTTAATCAGGCTCCCGCACATATCAGCATATGCGCCCTACTTCGTTTCACTTGAACTAGGAAACCTCTTTGTGGGACTCTGAAGACTCGTCAATACGCCAGTAGTAAGTAATGATTACATCAGCTACCCACAAGCCATCAGCGGTACTAGCTGGACGTAACGGCTACCTAGGTATTGAGCGATTAAAAGATCAATAAGCAAGCTTGTCCAAACTCCCATGAAACCTATAAGTAACACTTACCGTACAGTCCGGTCTCTTCGTCTGATATGTCGCAATCGAGTCTGGGGATGGAAACGTCAGACCTCAGTAACTTGATAAGTCATGCCGATGTGTGGTTCATAACGGTTCGAGAAACTACTAATAACACTTATCAGTAAATCTCATCAGCCATGACCAGGGACTTGCTGTTATGGCCAATCGAGTATAGCGCAACATCAACTCCCTATACCGGGAGAGACGAAACCCCTCCTATCGCTCACTGCCTCCATGTGACTAAGGGCTGTATCCAAAATCCACCTGTTTGCACGACTCCTTTGAGTCATGGTAGGGAGGAAATCAAAGCACAGTGGGAACCACATAAGACACTATGACGATCTCGGGTCTACAGACTAACCTGTACCAGTGTCACCAGAGAACTGCTATCTGACGATAGATATAGTACCATTTAGGAGTTCTCGGCGAGTCCTGTTCAGTGTACCCATTCTCTAATGAGCACCTGTGTACAATTTTTGATGTCAAACACCAATGGTTATGGGATCAATCATCGCCCCCTACAGGGTCAAGAAACGTACACACTAGGAATATCGATGCTCTGTCTCGATACTCTCTCGACTAGGAACAGTTAAAGGATGTTCTTGTGGGCTACATAAGTCCCAGTAGTATGCTCCACATCATAGTCCTGGTAGTCAAGCAAATATACTAAGGGATTTATCAACATGTATCAGAGAGACAATATAATAATACAAGTGTACATGTTAAGATAAAGAGCAATCAGATAGCATACTATCATGTCGAGCAAGAAAATCCTCTCTATATATGTCCCAGCATCCACTATATCATACAATAATAGCCTCTACGGCATACATATTCCTAACAATAAAGACATATGATGCGTTTGCCGAAGAGAAGTTTAGAATGCAAGCGGCTGTTATTTGGATAATCAACGATTTCCCAGCATACGGCATGTTATCTGGATGGTCTACTTATGCAAAGCATGTATGTCCATCGTGTGGTATTGATTACAGTGACACACAGCTTAAGACATATGGTAAGTTTTGCTACTTCTTTTATCGTAGGTGGCTACCGGCGAATCATTTGTACAGAAAGATGGCAAATAAGTTTGATGGAACAGTAAAGAAGAGTGAAGCACCAAAACAGTTGTTAGGGATAAAAAATTTTGAGCAGATATTAGCATGCCAATTCCAGCAATGATCTAATCATTTTAACTCGAATGGTTCCTTGAGTAAATAAAAAAAAACGGAAGCGATCCGAACATAATGAATTATTGAATGTGTGGAAGAAGAAAAGTATATTATGGAATTTTCTTTACTGGAAATATCTGTTGATTCGACGCAATACTGATGTTATGCATGTAGAGAAAAATGGGTTTGATAATATTTTTGGCACATTATTACAGGACGATTCTAAGTCCAAGGATAAGATGAGTGCTCGTGAGTGATTGTAGGATCTTGGAATCAGACGGGAATTGCATCCGGTACTTCGTAATGATGGTGTTTATGAATTACCGGTTTCGAGCAACACAATATCGAAATTGGCTATGAAATTTTTTTGTGAGCTGCTAAAGAGCGTTAAAACGCCAGATGGTTACTCCTCCAACATATCAAAGAATGTGCAGGTCGATCTACCGAAGCTATTAAACCTTAAAACTCACGATTGTCATATCCTTCAGTATCAATTGCTTCTAGTGACTCTTCAACATAATTTGACGTCCGATATCATAAAGGCTTTGATAAAGTATTGTGAATTTTTCGATAAAGTATTGTGAGTTTTTCAATAAACTTTGTTCTAAAGTAATAGATGCAGCCGAATTCGAGGAGTTGCAGATCAATACTATTGAAACCCTCTGTAAGTTGGAGATGATATTTTCAACATCTTTCTTCACAGTTAAGGTTCATCTTACAGTGCATCTAGCTACAGAGGCATTGATTGGTGGACCAGTCTCATATAGGTGGATGTATCCAGTAGAAAGGTAATTAATTTTTTTAAAGTCAAATTTGATATTTAATTCATCATAACATCCACATTTCTCTAAATTATTCGTTAACGTTTAGATACCTGAGATTCTTGAAACGACAAGCGTGCAGTCGAGCTCGACCGGAAAGGTCAATAGCTAAGAGTTATTGTGCCAACGAATGTCTCAACTTCACTTCTTGTTACTTGCATGGAGTTGAAACAAGATTAAATCGTCTTTCTCGAATTAATGAGGACCAGCTGTTCCTTTAACAAGGGAAGGATCGATCCTACCGGAGGGAGTGGCTCGACCAAGTACATACTATATCCTTGCTAATCTTGAAATTACTACCGATCAAAGAAGGTATATAAATTAAAACTTTTAATCGCGTCAATATTTTTTGTGTCTATACACACACACACACACACCCCTAAATAGATAATATTGATATTTTTTTAGTCGACATGCTCAAGAACTTATATCCGTGATTATCGGAAAGGGCGCTAATTGGAAAATTAATCAAGAACATAAGAACACTTTCCACGGTGGTTCTGTAAACACGTACGTATCTCTTATAGATTTCACGTATCACATGCATATATCACATATATAGCTTATGCATTTTATGGGTAAATGCATTGTAGATTGAAGATGGCATAACAAAATAGATGCAATTCCCGGATGTACTCGTGCGCCTATCTAAACATCCTAGTGCAAAAGTGAATCGATACGGCCCATGTTGCATTAATAACTTAAAATTTCTTACAGCCGAGAAATTAACTACCCAAAATAACGACATTTTTTGTTCATTTAAAGAAACATGCTTCTCAAGTTCCCATGATCAAAGATCGCGGGATGGAAAAAATGAATACTGCGATCAGTTGGAGGACATAATAAAGATATTTTACGGGAGTAACGAGTAAGAACGATTTATTATGTTCAAAATTTGTTGGTGCGCTTGCATCCAGTAGGGTGGGTATGGTTTTCAGCTTGTCAATCTCAATAAAGAAGTTTATCGAGATGAGAAGTTCATATTAGCTTCACAAGCTGAATAATGCTTCTATATTAAAGATCCTAATCACGAAGATATTTGGATTGCACTACGGGCACCGCCTAAATCCTTATTCGATAGTTTTATCGTCGAGGGTGACATTGAGAACGTAGATCCAATTGACACATGAAAAAAATTTGCGGTTGTAATCATTTATATGTAAATATGTTAGAAACTCTGCAGTTGCAAACATTTACAATCAAAAGCTATATGAAAACTTTACAGTTCTAATCACATTTTAATCAATTGATATGTTAGTTTAATGATTTATGCATTCCATATATTTTGTATCGTCATAACTTGCATGAAACAGATGCCGCGAAAAGGAATATTCTGACGATTTGCCAAGGTATTTTCTTCGAAGAAAAAAGATCGACATGGTTCATCTTCTATACAGCATGAGCATGAGAGCAGTGGTATTATATTACGTGTTTTAAATAAGCTTATTCAAATAATTTTGTTCATATAACTATTGCATTGATTATAATAAATTAAAATATGCAGGTAAATATGATCAGGAGGATGCATGTGCATCCGTGCTGGAGGATCCGTATGCACATATATATAAGCAGTACACAGATCTGAGCAGAGAACCTGGGACGTTCTCGGATCCCATTACAGATGAGTTCTTTGATTCATTGCCTCTTCTTCGCGATATACAAAATGAGAAAGTTTATCGAGATAAGGACAATGGAAAGGCAATGGCGAGGTGGGTTGTTTTTCGTCCTCAGATGGAGAGGATGATAGATGCTGCATTAGCGAGTATCGCTGATGCACGGGTGTTAGATATGTATGCCCTAGAGGCAATTATTGTAATTGTTGGACATATATATATATATATATATATGCAGGACAATCTTTTTCGATATAATAGTATGCTATTTAGTTTGACTTTATCATTCATGTGTATGGTTCTACTTGTTATTACCGTGGCTAATAAATGTTGATAACACCCCTAAGATCTTTGCTTGATTACCAGTTTTTGTGATGCAGATTATACTAGTAGGCCCTGGGTAGTCTATAAGCATATCCTTAAATATTCCTAATCAATGGGATATTGAGATAGGGCATCGATGCTCCAGAGTAAACTAGTGTATACATTTCTTGATCCTGTATGGGGGCGATGGATGATCCCATATCTATTGGTGTTTGATACCAAAGATTGCATACATGCGCTCATTAGAGAATGAGTACACCAAACGGACTCGCCGAGAACTCCTATATAGTATTATGTCTACCGTCAGATAGCAGTTCTCTGGTGACATGAGTACAGGGTAGTCTGTAGATCTGAGATCATTATAGTGTCTTGTGTGTTTCCCACCGTGTTTTGCTTATTATCCTACCATGGCTTTAAAGAGCCATGCAAACAGGTTTTAGTTGAGTACAGTCCCGAAACACATGGAGAAAATTAGTGATCAGAAGGGTTTCTTCTCTCCCGATATAGGGAGTTGATGTCTTGTTGTGTCTGATCGACTGTAACCATAAGTCCCTCACCAGGACGGATGAGAT
Source organism: Agapanthus africanus (assembly GCA_030015575.1). NCBI lineage: Eukaryota > Viridiplantae > Streptophyta > Magnoliopsida > Asparagales > Amaryllidaceae > Agapanthus > Agapanthus africanus. The sequence continues at coordinate 60,279,180 of CM057345.1, forward strand.
AAACTGATAATTGTTATCAGTTATATTTATTGTAGTTACAGGTTACTGATTAGCACGGCTTATCGGTTAATGGAGGTCTGACGGATACCACCCTCTATACATGATATGCGACACTCTCAGACGAAGAGACCAGATTCTACGGAGACTGTCACTTTTAGGCTCTGTTGGGTTTCGGACAAGCTAGCTTGTTGATCTTCCTATTCGTTCTGTACCTGGGTAGCCGTTACGTGCAGCTATTACCGTTAACGTGCTTGTATGTGTTTAATATGATCATTACCTACTGCCATCGTATTAACGAGTCTGTAGAGTCCCACACAGAGATTTCCTAGCACAAGCGAAACGAAATATGGCATGTATAGCAATATGCGCGGGAGCTCGATTAAATACGGATATATGATACTGTATTTTAATCTAGCGTTATTTAATATTAGCCGGATTATATATGATATAACCGGATTATTAAATCAAGTGTTGATTTAATAATTTGATACACACACACACACCCCAATATTATGCTCACTTTATTTTTCCTTCTCTTTATATATTATTTATATACGATAAAAATACTATATATATCATTTTTCATGGTTGTATATACACATTAGATGTGTGTATAAGAATCACATAGGATTTAAAGATAAGGATTAATCATATTTGCTTATTTAAATAAATAAAACAATGAGTCATTTATTAGAATTGTATAGAAAATCGATGACTCATTTTGATTTATTATTTTAAATGAGCCATGATATATTTGTTCTTATCTTTAGAATCCTTAATCATTCTCATCTTCATCTTCTCTCTCTTGATTTCATTTTCATGCAAGAGTAAAGAAAAATTAATGAGCAAAAATCCTACTTCATCAATCTAAACTAAATTAGCAAATTAGTTTAGCTTGTTTTCTTTGCTGCAAGATTGTTTTGAGAGCTTGTGTTAGAGTTATCTCAAGGTGGAGCATCCTGGAACCTAGGAGGTCAATTTCATGCTTGTTCCTTCTCTTTTTAAGAGCTCAAGGAGTCAAGAACAACCATTTCTACCTAGTATTTGAGGATGTAAGAAAACCCTAAGCTTGAATGAAACTCATCTTTCTTGCTTTGTTGTGGTTTCAAATCTAATATTTTAGTTAAGATCCTAATTTGAAGTTATTAGCTCTCTAGTTTTTTAAAACTCTATATTTGCATGCTTGCTAATTGTTGTAGAGAGGCTAATCACTTCTAACATGGTATCAAAGCCAAACTAAAGTGTTAGATTTGTTATTGTAATTTTTAGAATCAAGTTAATCCAAATTTTGGAAAACTAGTTTTAGAAATTGCCTAAAAATCAACTTTTCGTTTGTGCTGGAGCCATCGGATTCTTGGTTCGGACTAAGAGTTTTGTATACAATCATGACTATCCAATACCCATACAATTTGTTCTCGGTTTGGCTCCGTTTCTTCGGCCCCGAAACGGGGCCGAATCAGCCCTGGATAGGAGCTGGACAGCCACTGGATCAGCCCCGTGCAGTTCCAGTGCATTTCTAGCCCCTATCCGGAGCTGTTTCCAATCCTAGATTCGGCCCCGTTTCAGGGCCGAATCAGGGCTCAAAAGGTGTGGGAAGTTTGGGGGTTAACGGATTCCGATTCGGGACTTCTTCCGAACCCGTTTCGAGGCAAAAGGTGAATTTTTAGGTTTTGGCATGAAGTTATGATATTATGAGATAACATGGACTTGATGCCTAGTGGATTAAGGATTTTTAAATATTATGATTCTTGAGTTTCTTTTCTCCGACCGCGAGTGTAATATGTGGTGATATTCCCCAATCTCATTATTATACATTAACGACATAGGGGTGTTCCCCTAATAATTAAACATAATAAAATGACCTAAGCTCTGTTAAATTCAAATGAGGCAGCGTCTCACGTGCTCCCCACGAGAGCGCCAGCACCAGCGCCAACCTCTTATAGGATTAAATCCTATAGTGGCGCCGCACGTGAAGTTCACGTGGGCGCCAATGTGTAAAGCATGGGGGCGCCTGTCATATATAAGAATTAAATTCTTAACTGGCACCCACGTGCACAACACGTGAGCGCCGGCGCCCAAATTAAAAGCAGGTAGAATTAAATTCTATATGGGGATATTTCCCTAAAATCTAGGATATTCTCTATTAAACAGAACCGTTGGATCAAAAATCCAATGGTGATGATAAATCATCAAATAATAGAATTAAATTCTACCAGGAAAAAATATCTCCATAATCTTTCCAAGTGAGAAAGATATTCTCGGTTGGATCAAAAATCCAATTATAGAATTAAATTATATTTTGGGAATATTTTTTCCCAATCTTTCTAAACAAAAAAAGATTGTTCTCTATAAAATAGAGAGCCCTTGTATTAAAATCTAATGGTGATTAAAAATCACCGTTAGACAGAATAAAATTCTGTATATGTGAAAACATATCCCCAATCTTGTTAAAAACAAGAAAACATATTCTGTGAAACAGAAAATCACTGGATCAAAAATCCAACGGTGGATAAAATTCCTCAAATAATTTTGAGACCAATTAAATCAATTGGTATCTCTCAAATGAGAGATTTTCTCAAACCAATTAACAATTTACCTCTACTATATAAAGGACCTAAGACTTGAAGTCTCAGGAAGAACACCACAGATAGAGGATTGACCCCATAAGTTTCTCCACGAAAAAAAGAAAAAAACAAAGAATTTAATTCTCAAGAAGAAGAAGAAGATCTCCCTCCTTTCAAACTCTAGGTAAAGAAAAAGAAGAGATCAAAATATCTCCTTTACCTAATATAAACGAAAATAAGGGTTTAACCCTTCATATAAAAGAAAGAATTTAGTTCTTCCTCTGATCTGAGATTTGCAAAGCAAATCTTCCCACAAATTGAGAATTTAATTCTCAACGTGGAGATTTTGTTCTTCAAACTCAAAATTTAGGGGAAAAGAACTAGGTTAAAAAAAAAGAAAAAGAACATATATATTAGGAATTTAATTTCTTTGAAAATAGGGTTTAACCCTATGTAAAGAACTTAGTTCTCATAAAAAAAAGAAAATAAGAAGAACTTAGTTTCTTAAATAAACTTGATCCCAGATCTTCAAAACAAAAATCCAGGTGATTATTAATGGTCAAAATGCCATTAACAGAGATTCAATCTCTAAAAAAGGAAATGAATTAGCGCCTCACGTGCTTCTCACGTGGGTGACCCCAACAAAAGACTCAGCGTCTCACGTGAAAACATATGGGCGTCCGAAACAGAAAGCCAGTGCCTCACGTGAAATACACGTGAGCGCTGAATAAAGTGCTTAGCACTCCATATGCAGCCAAAACGGCTGAGTGCTTAGCACTGATTGGGCAGCGCCCAGTGCCACACATGAAAAACACATGGGCGCCTAAACAAATAAAATGAGACAGCGCCGCACGTGCTTCTCACGTGGACACCATACAAAATTGCTTAGCACTACATATTCAATCAAAATGACTAAAGTGCTCAGCACTTATTGGGCAGCGCCCATGACTGAGTGCTTCACATGATACACACATGAGCGCCAGAGCTCTATACAAATGCTTAGCACTCCTGCAAAAAAAAAAGGGCTGAGCAAACAGGACCTAAATAAGTGCTTAGCACTTTTGAATAAAAGAAAAAGAAGAAAGAAGAAAAGACTGAGCAGACCAAGCCCAAATTGACTAAAAGTCTCTTTTTGAAATTTCTAGTATTTGAGCCCAAATGCTCTGTTGTTGGATCTTAATAAAAAAAACGATCCTTGAAATTTCGCTAAGTTGATCTTAATCTCAAACATGACTAACGTATTCTTAGTTAAAAATAAATTGAGTCCAAATACTCATATATTTAAGTAGATCTTAATCTCAAAATAGATTAACGGTCCTTAAATAAAAATAAAATTTTGAACTAAAGGAAATATAACTTAAGTTCAAAATCCCAAATCTAAAAATATACGGATTTGGACTGATTCGCGCCTTGCGGACGACGACATAAAATGGTCTCTATATACAATCCACGGGTAACCACATAAAAACAAAACAACACACGACACGAAGTGAACTTCCGGAGAAGGAGAAAGTGGTTATCGCAACACGATAACGTAATTAACTGTAGGGGCTTGCGTCTGAAGGGAAGAGCATCCCCATAATAAAACCCCCTCACAAATAAGGGGGCATCTGATAAAATCTGCTACAACGGCCGCGTCTATTCAAACCTTCGATATAAGGTGCCATAAATCAACTTGGTATCTTCGGAGAGGTGGATGGATAAGTCCAAATAGTATCTGCCCCCAAATTCATGCTAGATGTCCCAACGTCTCGGTCCGGTCTTTCGACGGTGAACAGATTCTGGCACGCTCATAGGGACCTTTTTCTCTTTCCACTCCACACTTCGTGTGTCGTGTTTGGTGAACAAAATCGCGGTTCGCTATGGTTGCCCTTGGATTCAAGATACTAAAACTTGGTGTCTTGCTCCTGTGCAGAAAGTCAATGGCTCTCAACTGTCCCTCATGCAACAGCAACTCCCGCTCCATCCCAACTGGAGGAGTGACCTATGGGCTCAACGCGGCCTCTATTTTCTCAATACTGGTGGGGTAGGTCACACAAGCCACTACCAGACTGTTCTTCAGGACCATGCTCCCACCTGTCAGTCTCGGTGACTCAACGCCACCAAAAGAAGCTCTCCAAAAGCCGGTCTTCGATCGGCTTGCAACCATGACGGCCCCCATCAGCAAGCCGTCAAACTCTGGCATCTCAGTCTTCAAGAGACTGAGTAAGAATTCAAACGAGCCCGTAAAGAAGCTCGTGATACTAGAAGGGGCTACCCCAAAATGGCTAGCCCTCCTGACTCTTGTAACAGGTGAAGCCGTCAAATGTGCTTCCCCCATCAGATGATCAGTCTTCGAAAGATTGATCGGTTCTCTACAAACTCCATTAAGAACATCAGTCTTCAAAGACTGTGGCATGATGAAGCCGCTTCCAAGATTGTGGCGGTCCCTTCTGCGAGGTATGCTCGACGTCGCCACTGGCGACGGGTGAGAGAAGCTGGGGGGCAACTCTCCCTCTGGGCTCACCCCACCAGCTCTTATGGTGGAGGTCGACACTGCTGTTCTAACTGCGAACAGTTTTGAACCTCTTAGGAGGGTGCGTAAAAACTCCCCAACGGCGGTGCTATAGAAATCTCCCACACCCGCAAAAGTTACAGTGCAAGCAAAACCGGAGCGGCTCTCCTCGCAAATCCATAGGGCCTGGAAAAAAGTCCAAGACTCTGTGATTGACCAAAACTACTCTCGTCGACCAAAGAAATCGAAGGTCCGACAAGAAAAAGACCACTCCTCAGCTATACAATAGAGGACTTTTCCTAAACAGGTGCCTGTCACAACGGTTCCTTCAATTCCAAAGGTGACGGACCTAAATGCCCCAATTCTGGGGGCATAACCGTACATACAGTCTACATGGCTTTAGAAAAAGAGGATAGCCATGCCTCGGCGAGTCATTAACCGCAAACCCGATCGCTGACTAAGGCTCAGGAGCAATAGCAAAACCTTCAGGAAATGCTGATCAAAATGGCAGTACTTACCGGACAGAAAGAAAGTCCAGATAAAAAAGTCGAACATCGCCAAGAGCAAGGGACCGATACAGAGTTTCTGCGAAGGGTGCTTAAGAGAAAGGACAAAGAAGCCGCTGAGCAAGCTGCTAACATAAAGCAGATGACTCTCTTATTCCAAGACATGGTTAGAATGATGATCCTGCCAGAACCCCCGGTCGAAGATCTGCCAATAATCATTAAGGATGACAGGGGGGAACATCAAACCCTCTTCCGGCTTTATCATCGGCCAAGGAGGAAATGTTCTCCAAGGCCGCCCTTGATGATTACATTGCTCAATAAATAAGAGCTCATCATGCTAATGAAGCCGCCAGCCAAATTGTCAGAACCGGGCGAGCATATCCAGGCTGGTATGATCAAATCAAATACATGTCGGGATATACGATCCCCAAGTTCTATGTCTACAAAGGAACATGCAACCCTCATCAACACGTCGCGCAATTCAAAGCTCTGTGCGGTAACACCAGAGGCGACGATAAACTGTTGCTTCACCAGTTCGTTGGCAGCCTGTCAGAAACGGCCTTCGAATGGTACTCGGAGCTCCCAAATGACTCCGTGAAAACATTTGTAGAAATGGAGCTGCTATTCACACAGCGATTCACCAGCGCGAGCGAACGCACTTCGATCACGGCATTAATCAATGCCAGGGTAAAGTCGGGAGAAACATGGGTCCAATACGCTATCCGGTGACAGAACTTGTGGTCTAAGTGCGAACAACGCATTGAAGAATCCCCGGCCGTGGGCATGTTCATCGGGACCCTTGATTCTCAAACGACCGTGTCTCAGTTCATGACATTCTTCAAACTAACTACCTTCTAGGCTTTGATAGATAAACTAGCCCAAATGGGCCATAGGCCCTCCTCCTCAAATAACGACCCTTGAAATTCTAAGGGTAGAGGGAAAGCGGCCTTCGTTGCCAATACACAACAATAGCCGAGTGGCCCGAAACCAGCCGCTCGCCAAAACAATGCACGTCCGCGTCCATCCTTGGAGGAAAGACTATGATGCGCTTACTCGTTTCCCCATTACAAGACGAGGAGACTGTTCAAATTGGAAATGCGTAATAAACTCATCACATTGCCAGACATGCGGCGTCCACCGCAACCCAGCGATGTCAACAACCCTAACTACTGCTCTTATCACAGAATGGCGAGCCACCAAATTGAAGATTGCTACATCTTCAAGAATTGGGTCGAAAACCAGTATCAACAAGGGAAATTCGCGCTATCTGATAATTGGAGGGTAAACCCACACCAGCAGCACACTCCAAAAAAGGTGGATGCGCAGGGGGCATTATGCTCACTCGTGGAAGAAACTCCATAGGAAGTCGTTCTTTCAGCAAAAACCAAAAGAATGCTGAAGGATCTACAAGCATGTCTGGCAGTCAGGTGGAAAAGCCCACTTGAACCCGAAATAATTGAAGGGTAGCTAAAACCTCGTCCCGCACCGAGAATTGTTGACAAGGGGGAAAAAACCCGAGTCAAGCGTTCGAAGTTTTCGAAGAAAAAGAAGAAGACCAAGAAGCCTATACAGCCTGCTGAGTATGACGACAAGTGCACAGATTTACAAAAATACATAGACGCGCTGGAGGAGTATAACCAGAAGGCGCGGACACCGGCCACGCTTGAAGAATTCCTCAAGTATATTCTTGAGGACAGAGACAGTGACAACGATGAGGGAAATGACTCATCAGAAGGCACCGAAGGCCGTGCGGCAAGTTTCCACATGGTCTCCCATTCGTCGTTATATGACAAAGAGGCTCCTTCAGCGCCAGAAAACAACGCAGAGGAACTGGGGGCGGAATCGGCGCTAAAATCCTCGGAACTGCCAGAAGAAGAATTGATTGAGAGACTGTTAAAACGAAGCCTTTCAAAAAAGCAAAGTTGACCGAGAACGCGAGAAAGCCATATATGAAAAGGCTAAGCGTCAGCGTCAGGATAAAGAAGCTGCGGCGAGGATGACTCGTAAAGTACTCCGATCAATCCAAAGCACACCTGTAATAAATAAGAGCAGGATCAAAACAGAGAAGCAGTTCGCCAAAGCTCTGTCAATGAGGATGAACCTGCCACCTCTCATAAGGAACACTCCTAGGATCATATGCCTCGATAGTGAAGAATCACATCCAAACTACTGCCTATATCATCGGAGGGTCACCTACCCCACCGAGGAATACAGTGCCTTTGAGAAGTGGTGGCAAGGATACGTTGCCCATCAAAAACACTTCAATAGGATGAAGCGTGAAGCTCACGCTCGTCAGCGGCAAAATAGTGGGACGAACACACCTGAAGAAAAGACTGGCAACTGTCATATGGTTGATACCAGTTTGGAAGGGGGGAAACCCTAAGTTCTTACCTTCGGGAGCGATTCCGAGGACGAAATATCCCTCAGCCCTCTCTTCAAAGACTCCGCCTCCGAAAAAGAAGAGGAGGAGAAGAACTGCGAGAATATTTAGATGCGTAACCGCACATTGCCTGAGAAGAACCTCGGACCTACAAACAAAGGTTCGAACAAGAAAGACAAAGGGAAAGGAAAAATCCCCGAGGAAATTTCCCTCAACGATGGAGTTGTCAAAGAGCTCGCCGCAAAAGATCCGTCTAAGAAAAACAAGGTAGATTACAACGTCCTGGCATATCTGAGGAAAATACCTTCACAACTGAGCATATTGGATGCTATCCTCCCGTCCAAAGAGGCACGAGATTTCCTGCTCAAGGCATTATAAGAGCCCGATCAGTTCCAAGTTTTCCTCACGGAAGATAAGATGAAAAATGAACTGGCAGAGGTCCATACAGCTGATATTACATTCAACGATGAAGATCTACTTCTCGGTACATGCTAACATAATCGCCCGTTATATGTCATCGGGTACTGCCACGACATCAAGATAGGGAAAATTCTTGTCAACAATGGATCCTCCGTCAACCTTCTCAACATGAGAGTGCTGAAGGAAATTTGCATGAATGTTCAGCACCTTTCCCGAGATAAAATTACCATCTTCGGGTTTGACTCACAGTCGTCATGGACGCTTGGGTCCATAATACTGACGCTACACTTCGGGCTGCTCGTCACTGACATCAAATTTCATGTCATTGACGCCAAGACTTGCTGTAACGCTTTACTCGGTAAGCCTTAGTTACACGAGTACAATGTCATCCCTTCTACACAATATCAGTGTATGAAGTATTTCAAGGATGGCTCGGAGTACACCGCTACGGGAGAGCTAAATTCGTTATCTGTAAATGAAGTCCGGAAATACACGCAAAATACTTCCTACTAGAATTCAAGGATACTGAAAGGTGCCACAAGCCGGAGAATAAACAGAAATCCGTCGCCATTATTTCGATCTTTGGGAGTGATATCGCCATAAACAGAAATCCGTCTACTCGGGGCAACCCCAAAAAGAAAACAATATGCCTGGACCATCTACTTCTATCTTGGTCTTTTGTAGCGACTCAGAGGACAAGGCCAATACAGTGTTCTCCGTCTTCCTGTCAATGCAAACTTTTGCTGAAGCAGATCAGAGTCTACAAATTACAATGGAGCCGCCTCGGCATTATAAGGAACTTGATGCGCTTTATACATACAACGTACAAGAATGGTAAACTTTCTACGTACCTCCAAGGCGAAGAGGTGAAAAGGCGATCCTCTTCTACCAATCTACGGAGACTAAAGTAGAAAGAGAAGTCTGGCATGGTACCAATTTTGCACTCGACAGGCTTCAACCCATCTATCTACCAAGATATTACATGGAAGGATTAAAAAGGCTGTTAAAATGCCAAGGCATACCCTTCGAACAAACTATTTGACAACCCCAATTTTACAAAAAGATTTGGGACATTCCCGGAACTCAGCGAAAGATGCCCAATGGGAAGATGGAGACAACTGGGCTCAGATACGGTCGGTCTAAGAAACGTGATAAGATCTATAGTTGCCGCACTGTAAACAGTTCAAATGAAGCGGAAAACACTCTTCCGAATAGCCATGACATCGAATTGGAGTGAGACCCGCTTCGAAAACGTTAAATTCGTCGCTGGAAGAACAAATTGACAAGTTAATAAAAGAAGCTTGTCAAACGAGCCGGGATAACCACAGCCGCGAAATGGCCATTTATGAAAAGGCCAGGACGCAACATCTCATTCAGCAATCTGCGGAAAAAGTAGACCATAATGCTCTTCATCTCCGGTCCGTTATATGTTCTTATGAAAGGGGAAAACCCTAAAATGGAGGTAAAAACAGGGCGAAGAACACAAACAACGCTCAAAGACAACAGAGTGGATCCAAGATGCCGTGCAAACGAGAAAAACTCGCTTGGAGTCTATCCTTTATAAAGAAGATGGGTCGGGAATACTCTTTCCCTCAAGACAAGACAAGGAAAATATTTAACCTTGTCATGAAACACTAAATGATGACGCTTCCGGAGTCTCGGCACCCCGAACAAATAAACAGGTCCATCATCCGGATTTTTGCTCCTATCACCGAGTAATAGGTCATCCCCTTGAAGACCGCTTCACCTTCAAATATTGGGTAGAAGAACAGTATCGACAAGGCATGTTTATGTTATCCGACAGCTAGAAGGTAACCCCGTAACAAAAGTATGAGACAAAGAGGACCTATACCGTGAGGATAGGACCATCTCAACATCGAGAATGGAAGCGAACGCGTACCTGCCGTATGATAACATTCTCAAAAGAGGGAGGGCACAAGACTATGGATGACCTCTATAGGAGCTTCACAAATGAAGACGAGGACGAGATAATCTCAGAGTTTCCACCAGCACCAAAAGAGCTGGAAGATGAGATACACACCACGGAGGACCCAAAGAAAAATTGACTTAGGGACGGAAAATGATCCGAGGCCAATGTTTGTTAGTGAGCTACTATCTGAAAAACAAGTAGCCACATTAAGAGATGTGCTCATGCAGTATAAAGACTGCTTCGTCTGGAACTACTCTGAAATTCCAGGTCTAGATCTAAAAGTAGCAGTATATAAACTGGCTATATCGCCAGGTATAAAACCAATCAAACAGGCGCCAAGAAGGATGCGACTCGAACTTGAGATGAGATTAGCGCTGAAGTCAAGAAACTAATCGACTTCGGTTTTATCCAAGAAATTCAATATCCCGACTGGATCGCTAACATCATTCCAGTGATGAAGAAAAACGGGACGGTTCGCATATGCGTGGACTTTCGGGACCTCAACAATGCTTGCTCGAAAGATGACTTCCCAGTGCCCATTACTGAGCTTATGATCGATAACACGTCTACCTATGAGGTCTTCTCCATCATGGATGGATCTTCAGGATACGCCCAAATAAAAATGCATCCTGAAGACCAAAAGCATACTGCCTTCCGAACCCCGCTAGGCATATTCTGCTATAAGGTAATGCCCTTCGGTTTGAAGAACGCTGGCACTACCTACCAGAGGGCCATGACAAAGATTTTCGATGACCTCATACATGAGATTGTCGAATGCTATATCGATGACCTTGTAGTGAAAAGAAAATCTCATGAGGAACATTGAGAACATCTAAAAATAGTGTTCCAGCGTCTTCAGAAGTATAATCTAAAGATGAACCCTCTAAAATGCGCGTTTGGAGTTTCCTCAGGAAAATTCCTAGGATTCATCATATGTCACCGGGGTATCGAAATCGATCCCTTAAAGATCAAGGTGATTATGGAAATACCCACGCCAAGAACCCTCAAACAACCGCGGTCTCTCCAAGGAAAGCTCGTGTATATCCGGCGGTTCATAGCTAACCTTTCTGAAAAATGTCGTCCCTATAGTCATTTGATGAAGAAGGAGACCCCGTTTGTCTGGGATCAGAAGTGCCAAAATGCACTGGACGAAATCAAACAATACATGCTAAATCCGCCGGTATTGACTACTCCGGTTAAGGGAAAACCCCTTATCCTATATACAACGGCCCTTGAAGGTTATCTAGGCGCATTGTGGGTACAAGAGAACGATCAGGAAAAGGAGAGAGCTCTGTACTATTTGAGTCGAGTTCTTTTGAGGGCAGAAAATAACTATTCTCCCATCAAAAAGCATTGTCTTGCACTGATCTTTACAATAACGAAGCTCAGACATTACGTCTTGGTATATGAGATCCACCTCATATCGAAAGTGGATCCTCTCAAACATCTAATGTCAAGGTCCATGCTAACAGGAAGGCTTGCCAAATGGGCCCTCCTCCTGATGGAATTCTCGGTAACGTATCGGCCCCTCAAAGCAGTGAAAGGGCAGGTCATTGTCGACTTTCTCGCGGAGCATCCGATACCAGCCGACTCTCTCTTAAATTGCGAGTCGCTAGAAAAACATGCGTTTGACGCAATCGAAGAAGAAAATGATTCCCAATGGGAACTCTACTTCAATGGAGCATCTTCCATGAAGCGGCGAAAACAAAACACCCCTATAATCAAAACTGGGGTGGGCCTTATTTTCGTGATCCCACAATGAGGGATATTGCATTACGCCTTCTCCTTAACGGAGCCAAGGACTAATAACGAAGCTGAATATGAAGTTTTGATAGTAGGTCTCGAGATCTCTATCGACATGGGAATCAAAGACCTCCTCATATATGGAGACTCCCAGTTGATCGTTGGCCAAGTAAATGGCAACTATCAGACATGCAAGCCAGAGCTGATAAAGTATGGCGAAAGAGTGCAGCAACTGCTAACACAAATCCCTTCCTATACCGTGGAAAGTATATCGCATGCGAAAAATAGCAAGACGGATGCATTGGCCAAATTGGCTAAGGAATTGGCCGATTAAGACCTCGATGACATGAAGATCATTGTGCAAAGCCACATGGTTCTCGCACTAACAGATATATCTTCAGGAGATCTAATAGAGCCATCCAAAGGAAAAGAAATGAACAAACAATTAGCCCTTCGAATAGAGGACAAAGAAAAGGTCATCAACTAGAGGGAAGTTTTCATAGACCACTTCAAGTCCCAACGAACGCCCGAAAATGCGTTGTTTAGACATCAGCTCATGAAACGAGCTTTGCCATTCGCCTTTGTTAATGATACTTTATATAAGAGATCATTCGACTATTTATGGCTAAGATGCCTGGGGCCAGAGGAAGTAAAGAAAGTCGTCAAAGAAATTCATGACGGATTCTGCAGTTCTCATCAGGCTGGGCCAAAGATGAAGCTGAAGATAAAAAGAATGGGTTATTATTGGCACACAATGATCCAGGACCGCCTCGAATATGCGAAGCAGTGTCACTCGTGCCAAATTCACAGGGACTTCATCCATCAACATCCAAATCCTCTACACCCTACAGTGGCTAGCTGGCCGTTCGAAATGTGGGGAACCGATATAATTAGCCCTATCGAACCGGCATCATCCAAGGGACATCGATTTATATTGGCAACGACCGATTACTTCTTTAAGTGGGCAGAAGCAGTACCACTAAGAGAGGTGAAGACGGAGAACATCCTCCACTTCTTCAGAACCTATGTCATCAATCGGTTCGGAACTCCGCGACGGATAATCTCGGATAATGGGCCAGCTTATAGGAGTCATAAAATAACCCGCTTCGCACAGCGGCACAAAATAGATTAGAGGTACTCTTCGGTCTATAATCCTTTGGCCAACGGTCTAGCTGAAGTTTTAAACAAGACCTTGATAAAGATTATAAAAAAGACGGTGTCCAGAAATAAAAAAGACTGGCATGAAAATCTGCATGAAGCTCTCTGGGCATACCAAACAACGTTCAAGACGGCCATAAATACAACACTATACGCATTGGTGTTTGGCACAGAAGCAGTACTCCCATTGAAAATAGAACTCCCCTCTCTACGAGTAGCGGTTCGATACGAGCTTACAGATGAAGAAAATGCTCATCTTAGGCTTGAGGAGCTCGATGCCCTCGACGAAACTCACCTTATAGCATAAAAAAATCTGGAGGATTATAAGGCATGGATGATACGGTCATACAAAAAACTGACCAGGCCGAGAACATTCCGCCAAGACGAACTCATGCTAGTCATCAAAAGACAAATGATCCCCAATCGTGCAAAACGGGGAAAGTTCGAGCCGAACTATGAAGACACGTACATCATAGACAAAGTCTACAAAGGTGGAGCCTACCTGCTCATGGATATGCATGGCGAAAAACCCTTCCGGCCAATAAACGGTCGATTTCTAAAAAAATACTATGCTTGACGAGTCATGACTTAGGTCAATGATAGATGATGACGCTTGTGTCCGCTCGCTATCTTCCTAAGTCAGAACTCTGAAAGTAGTATTAAAAAAAAACTAAAGCATCGCCTCGAACACGGTGATAATGGACCGAAACGTCCTTAAACTAATATTCATCCTCAAACACGGCGATGATGGACCGAAACGTCCTTAAACTAATATTGGACCGAGACGTTCCTAAACTAATAATGGACCGAAACGACCTTAAACTAATATTGGACCGAGACATTCCTAAATTAATGGACCAAAACGTCCTTAAACTAATATTAGACCGAGACGTTCTTAAACTAATAATGGACCGAGACGTTCTTAAACTAACATTCGCCCCCGAAACGGAAAGGTTGGACCCAAACGTCCTTAAACTAGCATTTCTCCCCAAATACGGCGATAAAGGACCGTTATGTCTTCACACGTTTAGCCCTACGGTGAATCCCCATATCGATTACCGTATACAATCCACGGGCCTAAACGATTCATAACTCTCCCAGGTCCCACATGATGCAGCCCTTTGAAGAAGACCAGGGCCTACAGCTAATGATGCGCTACCTTACGGACCGCAAAAAAAAGGAGGGTATGTCCACAAGCGAAACGGGCACGGATGAAAACCCGAAAGGACGCCGTGAGTAAAAACAGCAGGACTGCCGGCGAGCTAGTGAAAACACAAGAGGGCGTGAACTCGTTAAAAAAAACCTGCGTGAGATCCTCACGACTCACAAAGGAACAATACACTTACAAATCCTCATGACTCCTAAGGAGAAAAAACACCTACAAGATCCTCTTGACTCGTAGGGAGAAATGCCTTTATGAGATTCTTACAGCTCATAAAGCCAGAAAGCCGTAGTCGACAGGATCCTAACCCTGTTTGCCAAGCCATCTTTGTTCAAATCGACAAAGGCAAATGATGATTCGTTCCTGGCAATATCCCAGTTGTAGCGTTACTGATGCCTAAATAGGTATCAAATTTCAAGTCCTCTCACGGCAAATGATAATTCGCTCCTGGAAATATTCCAGTGGTAGCGATGCTGATGCCAAGATTGGGATCAGATTTCAAATAAAAAAAAGCCGAAATGATTGGGCACCGCGATAAATAGCCGAAATGATTGGGCAATCGTGACTTTTATGACATAAAATCTGAAAAGATAGAGTATCGCAGAAAGAAACAAAAAAATGAAAGAAAATGAAACCTTTTTGTCCTGCAAGAAAAGCAGCGAGTAAAAATAAAATAAATAGCCGAAATGATTGGGCACCGCGAAAAATAGCCGAAATGATTGGGTAATCGCGACTTGCGCGATACAAAAAGCTGAAATGACAGAGCATCACGGAAAGAAAACAAAAAATATACATATGAAATGAAACTTTTGCTCTACAGGTGAGATCATATCGATCCCTGTATACAATCCAGAGGCACAACAAAAAGGGAACCATGTAATCCCACCAGGCTCCATCAGATAAAGAGCCAAGTCTCGACGGCCATGTATATGTGATATATAATATTATAACATATTAGGGTTATAAATGCAACATGTTTTGTGGAGTTTAATTGTGGTTAGGGTTTGGATTAGGGTTAAACATTCATGAAGCTTTCAAGAAGCTTCTTGAAGCTTTGACTTTGACCTTGATATTTTGTGATATTTCTTTAACCCAACCCAACCCTTTAACCATAGTTAAATCTCTACATGGGTTAAGTCTTCATACTTAACCCATGGTTGCATTTCTAACCTCACTTGATTCATTATTCATCACAAAAGGTTTTGTTCATCTTCTTCCTTCTTCTTTTATGAAAAGCTTTCTAGCTTTTTCAAAGGTGATGAAAATGAGTGAGATTAATTGACCCTTGTATACGATCCATAGGCATGAATAAAGGAAAGGGAACCATATTTTCCCACCATGCTGCGTCAAAAGAAGAATCAAATCTTGACGGTACATATACAACCTGGAGACTATCTCGGCGTTCCTTCTCATTTTGGCAGGATGCAGACGCAGCGTCGTCATAAAAAAAGAACCAAGAGTCAAAGCAAAAATGGAGTAATGGAAAAATCCTAGCTCCAAGTCTTGACGGTACATATACAACCTAGAGACTATCCCGGCATTCTTTCTCATTCCGGCAGGATGCAGACGCAACGTCATCATAAAAAAATGACCCAAGGGTCAAAGAAAAAATAGAGTAATGGCAAAATCCTAGCTCCAAGTCTTGACGGTACATATACAACCTAGAGCCTATCCCGACATTCCCCTTCATTTCAGCAGGGTGTGGATGCAACTATTAAATGAAATTGGAGCAATGATATATTCCTAGCTCCGGACTTCAATTGCAATATATACAACATAGATGTCTTATAAATGTCTACCCTACTTCGGCAAAGAATTGGCGCAACATTGTCAAAGAAAAAACGAAGTAATGGCATATTCCTAATTTCGGGTCTTGACGGCAGTACATATAAAGCCTAAAGACCGTTGGAGATCATCCCACCCCAGAAAGGTGAGGTTATGACTCATCGGGACTCCAAATTGAGCCTAACCTCAAGTAAAAAGCGTCATGACAAATACCTAACGCTTGTTCTTCCAACGGTCATATGACCTAAGGAGATTGCTTGAAGACGTCTTGTCCAGCCTTAGAAGGGATCAGAGATATGACAGTCGTGGGGCTACTCGAACAACGGCTTAAAAACTGCATATCGAGGAATATATCAGCCAGCGCAATGGTACCACAGACTAAAACCCCAGTACCACAAACCTAACGAACCTCTGTCATAAACGAATGAGGGTTATCTACATACAACGTTAGGACAAGTTTTCCTGTAAACCCAAGGGAGGTAAACTATAAACACTCCGAAATGAGTATATAAACTAGAGACTCCGAAATGAGTGAATAAACTAAAAACTACAAAATGAGTGAATAAACTACAAACTCCGAAATGAGTATATAAACTAGAGACTCCGAAATGAGTGAATAAACTACAAACTCCGAAATGAGTACATAAACTACTTCGCGCCAGATCAAGACATCAAGAAACAGAAGTGTGTATGTGGATAAAAAAGAATGTATACTCTTTATTCATAAATCAAAATGTTTGAAAGATACAATACATATATGTATATGTATGTATGTATGTATGTATATGTATGTATGTATATGTATATATGTATGTATATGTATCCATATATATATATATATATATATATATATATATATATATATAAAGATACAATTCTAGCCTCTAAGAGGGCAGGGCTTTCAATAAAGCGGCGACCCGCTCATTCTCTTGCCGCAGCTCCTTTTCACGCTCCACTATTGCGGCTAGCATTGCTTCGACTTGAACCCGTTGTTGTAAGCACAAAGAAAGCTTCTTAGAAATTTCCTGCTTCGTAGCTTCAGAGTCCTGCATTCCTCGCTCAGCAGAGTCAAGGTCCCGCCTCAGCGTCACTCCTTCAGAAATGTATCATTAAAGATTTTCGAAGATAACTCGGAGCTGTGCATCATTTGCTTTTACTTGGGCATGTAATTGACTTGACTCGCTAAAAGCCGTATCATGCTCCTTCTGCTTCAGGACCAGCTTCTGCTCAAAATATTGAATGGAAACGGCACTTTGCTCGATCCACGTGACCAATTTGGCCTTCGAGGATAATGCTTCAGGCGTAATATGTTTGCGCTCAATCTCATGGAGGCAAGCCTCGATTCGCTTACAATAATCAACCCAGATGCTAACAAAATCTTCATTATGGAAAGTCACAAGAGTCGCCAGTATTGGGTTGATTTCATCCGCGAAGTCCGCAGCAGAAGTGAGAGCCTCGACATTAAGATCTTCGATAAATTCACTTAGCATGCGCCTTCTATTTGCTGCGCCTCTAGAAGATTGGCGTTTAGCGAAGGGCCCTATGGGCATAGAAATGTAAGACTCGAAAGGAACCAAAACTAGTAGATTGGCTACGAAATAAGACACATATAAAGAAGGGTCATATTTCAACCTAAAATAAAAAATATGAACGAGATCTAACCTACCAATAGTTGAAAGCGGCAAATCAGAGTACATAGAGGGCTAAGCTATTTCTTCGTTTTCTCCTTTGAGTCGTAAAACTGTGTTCAGTATAGGAAAAAGCCTATTAGAAAAGGGTTACTCATGGAAAGATAAAATAAGAGATGAAAGATATACTAACCAACGCTAGAAGGAGGGACAAATCCTAATTAGAAGGCGTAGTGCGAGGCTAACATTCGGCACAGATGATTGAAAAACGCTCCTGTAAGATGGCGACAATATATGTTAAGAAATTAATCCAAGGAGTAATATCAATGCTAAAGCGAGGAAATAAAAGAGTTTTACCTTCCGTTGCTAGGCCCGAGAAAACTCGAGGAGGTGCAAAAGAGATGGATGGAACAACAACGGTTATGGTACTAGCTGACGGGGGTTCTTCAATCAACAGATCGCCAGGGTTTACCATGCTTATATAAAAAATAAAGGAGTATTAGCGAATGTGTCTAGCAGGATTGAGAATCCAAAAGTAATAGCACGGAAGATACCTGACGGTGTCGAAACCATAGTTGTTTCTAGAGCGTCACTAGTTGCGACAGCTTCTTCGACGCCTACCACCATCGGGAAGATGGATGCAATGTCCGCACCTTCATCTTTCTAATAAATAAGGGCCGTCGTTATGCTAGCATCACCTGCAGTTATTGGGGATCCACAAGGAGAGGAAGTGGCAACTGGAACAGTCTCGGATCAAAATGAAGGCCTGTCGCTCCAGAATCCCCAGATGCTGGCACCTCATCCACAGTGATGACACCTAAACCTGTCCCTGCTGTATCATTCAAGGAAAAGTGTGTTATAATCCCAATAAACTGCTATGGAAAGAAACTTGGAGAAGTAAATAAGTTCTACTAGGTTTCGTTAAAGTGTCGTGCGCTGTCTCACCTTGAAGTAAACGGTCAGCCTCTTTACGAGCTGCACGCGCAATCTGCCTATGTGCGGTTGACAAGGCAGAGGGAATGTCCTCCATGGGAACATCAGGGGGTTGTATCTCACTCGAATCCACACCTGTGGCCAAGCTAGCCTGACGTTCCCTCGTCGCATGCTTCCGACGCTTCTTCTCAGCTTTAGCTGTACAGAGACCTCTCTCCAGAACCACAGACAGAGGAACGTCTTCATCTGAATCAGACTCAGCCTCCGGATCTGCTACAATGTCCGTCATCGGCTGCTTTGGCAACACTTCCCGTAGTGTCCCTGGGATGGCCTCAACGGTAGCTGGTAGCTTTGAAGGTTCTGTAGGTTCCATCGGGGGAGGAATATTCTCCGCACTACCACCTAAAGATGGCACTGCACTCGGAACAGCACTACCTGCGGTGGTTCCTGTAATAAAAAAAGCGGGGTCAGGGTGTGGAAAAAATGAGCTAAATATTTTAAAAGTGTCACAAAAACGAATCATACCGAGGCCCATAGAAGCACGAAGCTTCTCCTCTTCCTCGAATGTTTTGAGGGACGCCAAAAGAGCCTCTTCAGTAGAGATTCCTATTAAGAAAGGAGTGTTAATAAAACGCAATAAACTCTAAAATATACAAAAGAGTATAAATGAGATATACCTGACGCCACAAGAGAAGCAAACGCTGCTTGCTCACGGGCTAATCGCTCAGAAGCCTCAATAGCAGCTTGAAGATTGGTTGTTACATTCTCATCAATAGAAGCTTCAAAAAAATTATTGTTAGTGCCATATTCGGACAAGCCTTCGCTATATGGAGCATGAGGTTCTTGAACAAATACAACATCAGCCGAAAACAGGGATTTCTTCTTCTTCTGAGAGCTGGCAACAACACCTGATGATAAGAGCTTTTGCTTTACAGGCTCTTTGGGACGGCGAGTCCTGATTTCTGAGCCAATATCCGACTCAGTGTTGGATATAGTGCCCTCAAAGTCAATTATTGGATCGCAGGCACGTGATTGCAATGATTGAGGAGGACCTATGCCGGTAGGACAGTCTTACTCGAGATGATAGTATGCTATCTGGTTTGCCTTTATCAGTCATGTACATGTTCAGGTGACTGATTACATGTTACACGTTGATAGAGCCCTTAGGATCTTGCTTGACTGCCAACAATATGAGGGCGATCATATACGTGAGAGTTGGGTAGTTCATAAGCACATCCTTAATAGTGGTCCCTAGTCGTGGGAGTTTCGAGACAGGGTATCGATACTTCGGAGTAGACTAGTGTATACAGTTGAGACCCCGACGAGGGGCGGTGGCCGGTCTCACAAGCCACTGGTGTCAGTTGGATCATCTAAGATGTATACAGGTGCTCATTGGGTTATGAGTACACCGGACAGGACTCGCCGAGAACCTGCTAGTTGGTATTATACATATCGTCAGATAGCAGTTCCCTGGTGATATGTGTACAGGTTAGTTCATCGACCTGAGGTCGTCATTTGTCTCGTGTGAGTTCCCACTGTGATTTGATTTCTACCCTACCACGTCTCAAAGGAGTCATGCAAACAGGTAGTTTTTGGGTACAGTCCCGAGCCACATAGAGGCACGTGAGCGGATCGGCAGGGGATTCGTCTCTCCCGGTATTGGGGGTGAGATCGCGCTGTGTCTAGGAGAGTCATTACACAAAGCCCACGGCCGTGGCAGGAGATTTACTGGTAGATACTCCAGTAGTATCTCAGGGTGTTTTTAGGCTACACTCCGACACGACTTATAATGCTATTGGGGGTCTGACGTTACCAGCCCTCTAGGCAGATATGCGATACTCATAGACGAACGGACCGGACTGTATATACATTGTCACTGTTAGGCTTAGTAGGGTTTCCAGATGAGTTCACTCATCGGCCTCCTTTGAGGTCAGTGCATGGGCAGCCGCTACGCACAGCTAGTGCCACTGACGGCTTATGGTTAAACCCACTGCCAGGGTACTGACGAGTCATTAGAGTCCCCCACAGACAGTTTCCCAAGTTCGGGCGAAACGTTGTAGAGGCCGTATGGTTTTATGGCAGGGTTCGGAAAATGCACGTGCGTTTACGCACGTGTCATATTTCGGGCAGATAATACTGGTGGGCTTTGGTTTAAGCCGGATCCGAGTATTATACTGTGTAGATATAATATCTTTGTCTCAGTTGCATTTGTATTCGGTCGTAATACAAATGCGGGTATGTTTATACTGTTAAGGGGTTATCCAGAAATTCATTTCAGGATCACTTTTGGAAGTTGCCAGTTTCCAGTTTTCTATCAGCCGTATTTAACATTCGGTTAAATGCGGATTTATCTTTTTTTGGGTGAGTCATGGTTCTAGAAGTTTCTAGAAATGGTGACTAGGATGATGAGGTGGCTAATGACTCATCTTGGTATTAATTGTTGCATTAATGACTTGATGATGTGTTATTGTGACTCATCCTTTAGCATTGATGCTTCTTGTTAACCTTAGGATATTTCTTCATGATCTTTATCCTTATTGTCACCACTTTTTGCTCCTACCCTCACCCCCCTCTTCATATATGAAGGTCGGTCCCTCTTTGAGAGAGATAGAGATTGATTTCATTTGGAAAAAGAATAAAGTCTTAGATGTATGGAAATTTCATAGTTCATTTGATCATTCCGTTTCATTTCGAGTGGCAACTTGATTAACCTTCGTCCACGGCTTTGGACGAAGTGAGACAAAGTATTCTACTCATTCTCTACATCAATCTTGGTCATCTCTTTTAGCAAACTTGATGACCGAGTTGCCTCGAGTCAGAGGCGGGAGCCCGTTTAAAGATCCGTTGACGTGGTGCCACCTTGACGAGCAGATCGGAGATCGACGAGATCGGAGCAGCCGCAACAAAGCGTGGGATGATGGTTAAAGAACGAAGGACTCGGATCGTTCGGTATAACCTTTCTATCCTATTTACAGTTTGTTAGTTTAGCAATAATGGCAGATCTGGGTTATAGTATACGATAGCGCCAGTTAAAAGTTTTTGTTCCGCATTTGGCGTCTGTTAGACGGCCGGGGCGCTACCGTAGACTTACAGTGGTATCAGAGCCTCACCATTATGCTTTACTAACTTGTGCTAACGCGTTTAAAACATCGATCGGACCGAATATCAAAAACTATAATTTTTCTGTTCAATGTTTCTGTCGATTTTAAATCTGGTTTAAAAATTATTTTGATCATTCCAGAAAATTGAGCAGGGTTTTCTAAGCATACTCCAAAATTCCGGTCACGTGATCGTACTATACCGCCATGGATCCGCGGCCAGTATATAGGAACAATGCTCCATATTTTTTCAGTGTGCTTGAATTGGTAAATTGTGGTTTTTGGTAATGTTCTTTTGGGCCCAGATTTTGTTACTGTGCAGCAGATGTACGTGGGGCCCACTTCGTGATATTTTGTCGATCGAAATTTAAACACGTTAGTTTACAGTACTTACATTATATCTCCGACCGTGAATGTCATTTGAGCGGTAAACCACGTCTGATTGCTATAGTTCTTTTAGATGGGTTTGCGAACGTGACATTCGCGTTGATATTCTGTGTTGTGCTGTGATGTTGCGGATTTGTCGTAGTGGATAGCAGTGTGCAATGGTAGTGCAGTTTGGATTTGTTTGTACTTTTGATATTGCGGGGCGAGTGTCCAACATGTGAACTGTCGTCACTGCCTGTTATATAATATTCTTTTGGGGCACGACCGGGCTGACGTCGATGTACCCGTTGTACATATTTTTCATTTCTGTACTAGGTTTGCCCCGCGACGGAGTGCACGGATAGCCGGGTTCTGGAGGGCAACGGGTCCGCATCTCATGGCTTTGAGAGGCAGAGGGGCCTCACTCTATAATTAGCAGACTATTCGCCGCACTCGTAGGGGGTACAGGTTGACCCAAGGAGGGGTGCTCAAGCTACCGGATTCCGTGAAGTGCAGGGTGGTCCATTCACTTTGCTGTAGGGGCTGCCTCGCTTCAGGTTTTGACGGGTAACTTGCCGCACTCGTAGGGGTCAAGGTTTCATTGCACAGGCTATCTACACGACCAGGGGAACGTCGGGTTTCAGCAGCGGCTCTGTGAAACTCGGGAATCCCAGACTATCTGTATTGTTCTGTGATGCTTATTACTTTTCTGTAATGTTGCATATTATCACGCCTGGAGCGATTATTGTATATTGGTATATATACTAGTAGATGTTGTATATGTTTTGCACCCGCGCTAGTTCAGTCCCCGCTCTGTCGTTAGTTGAGTAACCTAACGGGTGATGACGGGACCCAGTGACGAATGCGGATGGCATATACGTATATTTTATTTTCGTTCTTTTCTGGTGTGATTAATTGATGGGACTGCGTTGATTCTGATCAATGCAATGTAAAACAAACCTGTTTGGATGTTGTTGGAACAGTTTTAAAAAGTGTTATTACAAAGACGTTTCCTTTTGTTTTGCATAGCGGTATTCGGTGTGAATATCGTGCACCTCATTCGACGAGGCAAGGGCCGATATCCCTTCACCGGGAATGACCCCTTGGGCAGAAGTTTGCGTCAGGGTAATAACTTCACTATAGTCGATTACAGGTTGCTTTGCATCGCGGTATTCAGTTGGAATATCCTGCACCTCATTCCATGAGGAAAGAGCCGAGATCCCTTCACCGAGAGTGACCTCTTTAGCAAAGGTTTTCGCCACTATATTTTTATAAAAAAGCTATCACGTTCCTTCAGCGATATCAAGTTCGTTACGTTAAAGGTTTTTCGTCAAAAACCAGCCGTAGCCCTCCGTCATTTCTTTTGGGTATTCAGTAGTATTCAAGCTATGCATTTTAGCCAAAGTTAAGGCGTAGTGTTTGGTAGCTGCTGGGTATTCATTTGTTGCATAGATAGATGAGTTGGTTTGGGACAGTCGTTCTGCCGATTGGCCAAAGTCAGGGGCATGTGCGGGTGGGTTCAAATTAACAAGATAGTGACGGGTAGAACTTGGCATGTGACTTATGACATTTTGACCAAAGCCAAGGTCATAAGAGCATGGGGCAAAAATCATATCGGGAGTTTCTAAAGAAACTGAAACTTGCCAAGTATGCGCATACCTTCTGGAGTGTGAGTAACGTGAGTGGATTCCGTCACGTTATCATGCGATGAGAGTTGGATCCCGATTCCCACTGATGAGTTGGTTTACTCTTTGGGTGATCCCGATTGATTCTTCTTTTAGGTTTGGAGGAGAATTTGACAGTACAGTGGGAGGTTTCCTGATTAGATAAAGTGATAACCATTCTGATCTAGGTTAGAGTGCACGCAGAGTGTTTCTTTTCTCTCTCTCTTTGGCAGCGACCTTTGACCGACCCTAGATGTCACGCCCCGCTTCCCAGTGTACGGCGAAGTGGACGTGACGAGGCCCGCTACGTATATACTCAGAAGTATATACACTAAGCGTAACTAAGCAATATAAAGTAAATCATAAGAGACGAATAATATGGAAATAACAGCAACTTTTATTAATAACATTCTTTTTACAATGCAGGAAAAGAAAATACAACTGGAATGAAAAAGCAATGCCTAAACAGTGGCATAACAGGAAATGAAATAAACTGGAAAGAACAAGGTACAATTATCTAGAGCTCTGGGTCTGCCTGGAACTGCTCCAAATCTTCACTGGTGGGCTCGATCTCAGCTTGGTCCAACGCACCTGACGACATTCAAAGAAGAAAGAGATAGAATGTCGTCAGCGAACAGGTCGCTCGGTAAGTCCTAAAAGAATAAGAAGAATGAGAATGATAAAGTAACAGTATTTTCTAAAGTATTATAATGTTGAATATTATGGAACATTGTGTAACGCTGTGATTTGTAGCTTGGTACAGAAGGATGCCAGTGTATACGAGGGGGATCTCTATATGCTAGAGATCAGGGCAAAAGAAAAGTACAAGGAACCGTTATGCCACGGTACAACAGCAATAGGATTCAGGTTAGGTGTCTTAATCTGACCACCTCGTGCCACCTTTAACATCTTCCGTACCAATCTACCCCTTAAACCCCGTAGTGTTTTAACAGTATTGTAGTATTGGAATATGTAAGTTGGATGACTGATCAAAACCATGATATCAGTAATCATGTTGCAACTGTATAATCAGGTAAATGGAATATCAGGATAATGGATGAATATCCATGGTTTGATTCAGTCAAAATGAATATATTGTTAACTGGGTTCATGGATTCATGTATTCAAAGTGTGGTGGAATATAAAAGAATATAGATTGACTTGAATCATATTCGAGTCAGGAATAGTCAGACTCTAACCCGAGTCAGACTAAAAGAAGAGAATTTGAAGTTCAATATTAGCTAGGGGCCTTATTGTAATTTGTGAAACTTGAGGGGGTTTTATGTAAAAAGTACTTTTGTATAGTTTTCAAAATACACCTCAAGTATTTAATATTCGTCTTTAATATTATAATGAATGTGAATTTTATTTGTGTTATTCTAGTGAATATATCCTAATAAAAATATTAATTGTTTTATCTGAAATTCATGGTATTTTAGTGTAACTTTTAATCTTGTAATTTTTTAGAAAAATGTGGAAACTTTATATTATGATAAAATAGGGTTTTAAATGATGATTATATATATATTAACACATGAATAATTTTAAATAAATATTTTATTTTCAAAAAATCTCATTTTCCTTAAATGTCGTATTTTAACCCTTCGAGACCGAATGCTCCTTGCGGAGGTCTGAATCTCGCACTGCTAGCCTGCGGGTGCACGATGAACCGTACTATCCCTAACAGGTTCCCCAAAAGTGGGTTGTAGCGGCGCTTTGCTTAGGTTTATAAATACTTTTCATTTGGGAAAACGGTTTTATAAATATGGGATATTTATTTGCAAAAGAGTACAGTTTTCCGTATTTTAGTTATTAGGGTTTCCTAAACCAACTAGTCTATTTCTAAGGTCTAAACGATGAGTCATTAGAAGCCTCAAATCGCCTCTTCACCGTCAATTGCGGCCAGGTAAGTGCCAGGTAAGTGGGAAGGAACCACAGTCGTGGGCCTAATTAAAAACCACTAGCCTTAGACACACTTGCCTAGGCACCACAAGACAGTTTAGATAAACGATCGATGTCCATGACCAATCGTGGTTTTCATTTTATTAAAATATTTTATCTAGAAAAGTTTACAACTTAAAGCTTTAAATAAAGATTAGGGTATTTTAGTGAAAAGTCCTCTAATTTCGTATTCTGTGTTTTGATATCTATCAATTAGGGTTATATTGAGTGTGTGTAGGGGTAGGTCATTACCCCGTGACTTATTTTAAGTTTTGGTGAAGTTTAAAGGTAAAACATGACAAGTTAAAGTTGAAGGTATTAAAGTGCAAGAATACGGTATTTAAAAACGTTATCATTTTATGTGTGAAATTTCATTCAAATTGGGTTCTACAAGTTTAGTGATCAAGATAAACCTATTTAGGAGTGAGGGAATTAATTAAACTCTTCATGGTATTTTTATGAAAAGAATACGGTTTTGCAAAGAAGTTATTATTTTATATGAAAACGTTTTATTAAATTGGTTTATGGGTGATTAATAGTCAACAAGCAAATGGGTAGATAATATGTATTAGGTGACAAGTGGAAATTTAGAGAAAAACCGAATCGGAAATCGGTTTGTCCGATTTCCGTCGGGTTCCAAAAAGTCGTATTTTTATCTTAAAGAAAAGAGAGATAGAAGGAGGTGGGACTTACGTTTTGGACAAGCTAAGGAAGCTAGAGGTCGTGGTGGTTGTCGATTCGTTGAAAACGTCGCGAAGGTCCTGATCCGGTCGCCGGAATCCGTCGTCGATTTCGGCAGCGCTTCGCTTCTCGCTCTTCGTACCGAGTTCTCGAGAATTTGGGAGAGTGGACTTAGAGTTGTGAAGGGAAAAGGTAGAGGATAGGGGTCTTTATATAGGGCTAGGCTAGGGTTAGGGTTTGGATTAAAAATATTTAAAAAAAATATAAAAAACATTAAAAATTCATTAAAAATCATTAAACCTAGGAGTAAAAGGGATTTATTGGCCAAATCAAAACCGATCCAGGTATAATAAGTGTGCAAGAGGGTTTACCAAGTCAAGAGCCAACTTTTCTCAGTTGGTGACTCGGCCGTCCGGCCAAGTCCGGCCGGCGGCTCCGGACCGAGTCGGCCGAGTCGCCGGCCGGCGGCGCCGAGTCGGGCCGAGTCAAGGGTCCAATGGACGGGGGTTTTCCTGAGGAACAACTTGGTATTTTTACTTTTTGTTGTCCAGTACATATTTTGGGAGTTATGGCCTTTTTACCGTTGACTTCCCAAAAAAATTAAAATAAAATAAATACAAAAATAATGTGGGGCATGGGATTTGAACTCCGGTGGCTTGGTTCAGCAGTGCAAGGTATTACCAATGAGCTACAAGCTCCTTCTTGTAATTATTATGGTTTTTAATTACTTAAACTGATAGCAGCAAGAATAAATACTCCCAGTATACATTAATTTAAAGTAATTTCTTGTACACTAAAAATGGAGTTATTTCATTCTTGTAGCTTGTAATTAAAAACAAAAATAATTACTTAAATCTTGTGCTCAGGCTAAAATACCCCTTTGTGGATTTTAAAAATATTTTGAAAAAAAAATTTGTATAGGAAAAAGTGTATAAGAAAATTAGGGTTGTTATACTAGACTATGACTCAGTGACCAAGTTGACCGAACCTTCTTAAAATACTGGCTTTTGGATTGTCTATGTTGCATAAGTCATTGCCACTCCTTCTTTTACCCTTTGCATTTCTCAGAACACCCCGTATTGCTACGGACATCCACTTCCATTGGATAGATCCATCGTATGGTTATATACGAACTCGAAGGGACTTCTTCGAGGATGGATCAAGGTTCAGGAGAAATAGAATTGGTTTATTCAGTTGTCTTTTATTATCACCTTCTCTCAGGTTGCGAGGGCTCCTTGCTTTAGGAGAGTACACTTATTACGCTTATTGGATAGTCTTCTTCCAAACCATAGGCAGGTGCCGAAAGGTAGGGAATGAAGAAAACCAATTAGCCTAAGTAGGGTGTACAGAAGGTAATGTGTAAAGACAAAATAAAGGGATTAGAAAGAGGGCAAAGTAAGTTGCGACTGTTATCATTCACGACCAAACCGCGTACTTCATCGCCACTCCTATTTCACCTTTAAAAGAATAAGGTATTATTCAGTTGTCTCTTATCATCACCTTCTCTCAGGTTACGAGTACTCCTTGGTTTAGGAGGGTACACCTATTATGCTTACTGGATAGTCTTCTTCCAAACCATAGACTGGTGCCGAACGGTAGGGAAGGAAGAAAACCATTTAGTCTAACGATGGTGTACAGAAGGTAACGACTAAAGACAAATAAAGGGATTTGGAGAGATGGCAATAAAATATACGGTTATAGTCATGAATTGGATTATAGAAGAGGAATTACTATAAATACCAGGATACCGCTACGAAACATTTTCATGTTTCAGTGCATTGTTAAAGCAAAACTGTTTTCCCGATTAGATACTTACTCCAGGGTATGTATTTACCAGGTATGATTCTCATATCTGTATAGTTTTACAGATGATGAGTGGGAGTAAGTTATTGGGAATTAGGTGATCATCCTCATTATATCAGAATTCGTTGTAATTGGTGATATTTGAGGAAATCGCCTGGGTACAGTTTTCCACATACGACGCATAGGTTTTGAGTTGTTCAACTCAGCGGACTTATACAGAGTATTGTATGTTGTCCAAATGTCCATCAGGACAAAGGGGTAGGTCCTCATACTGTGTTCTGTTTACTTATGACTTCTCTAGTTTTTAGATAAGTGTTTCGTAGAAATACAAGGTCTAAGTTTTGAGAAGTTGTGGGTATAAGAATAAAGTAGAGAACCAGGTATCACAAGTATCAGGATTCTTCAAAGAGATCGAAGATGTAGATTCTTGTGATTGGTATTCAGTTGATAGTAATTGTTTTGAGAAACTTGTTTCTCTTTCAGGTTACTCATAACTGAATGGATTCCTAAGTTGAGTAATGCTGATTAGCCTCTTCTCCATTATGTTGATATGCACTGGAGACAGCTGCATGACTAGAATCTGGTTCCAATTAATTAAGTGCTAAAGTTTCTATATTAGATATAGAATGGTTCATATCTTAACGTTGTTAAGGTACGGGGAGTTGTCCGGCTTATACTTAAAACCAGACTCTGGATAACTCAAGGCACGTTTCTGTAATGGCAGTTTGTGGGTTGGTCCAGGCTATGACGAGGGTTGACTTTCTACCATCTGGAAGATCAATAGTGATATTGTTCTTGACTCGCCACAGTTTTAGTAAAATGGATTTTTTCAGAAAACAGTAGTGGGAGTATGGTAGAACTGGAAGTGAACCGCAAACGATTACGGAAAATTTAATAGGACCTATAGATTCAATCAGGTTTGACATTCCAATAGCCACTCCGCAGATATGATGGGTAACCTCAGACATCCGAGAGGTACTCCGGTAGCCTCAAGGACGGTGACAGGGAGGTTCTTGCTTACCTAGACTTGACACCACTGTTGTTCCAGACTATGAGACCCGGCAGGAGGTTAAGTATAGCGTTGTTCTAAACCAGCTTTAGAAGTGCATGTATATATTATTCTGCCAGAGGGTTGTTGTGGTCAGTGGGAGCAGCGGAAGCATAGTGGGCAAGATGCTTATGTCTATTTATAGACTTAAGCAGTTATAGCGGAGATAGATCATCTAATTTTGATGTGACAGTCATAGGTTTGACTTCATCAGAATAGGGGATGGATCTGTTAAGAAGGTAGTAGGGTGTGATGTCCTGGTATTTGGATATCATACACAGAGTAGGAAGTAAAATTCCTATACTACGATCGGTTATACTGTGGTCGTCACACAGTTGTTTCTCCAGACAGGATATGGATATAATATCAGACATTCTGGTTTCTAGATCTATGGTTTTAGATCTGGATTTGGGTAGTTTCCCAATGTGGGTACTTTGACAGTATTCTAATAGTTTTTAGAATAGATGACTCCTGGCATGGTGGTGTACCTGCAGGTGATGGAGTCACCCTCTCTGAAAGTGTCTTAAAGACTAAAGGGAAGAGGGATGCGCATGGTTGGTAGATCACTTGCTTAGGCAATTGAGTCAATCATGAGATGTCAAGTACCACACCAAATGTTGTTTTTGCAAGAGATGCGATAAGTTTGTATTAATCCAATCCTGGAGAAACATAAGGAAGCAGTTTTAGAACATAAGTGCATGTTCTACGGATTTGATAACGGCCGCCTCCTTCGGAGATGGTTATCATTACAGGCTTCAAAGGTGACATGGATGACAGAGAGATTGTCAGAGTTATAGTTTTCCCTCTGACGAAGGGGCAATATTATGGACAGGTGGTCCAAGAGGATACTGTGGGAGGCATGGTGCTGGACACTGATTAGTTTCAGTGATCGATACAGTCTAAGAAGTTTGGATTTGGAGTTCATTTATGAACTAGGTCCCATCAGATATCCAGACATATTCTAAGACAGGTATTACTCGATTCGGGAGATGGCTTTCTCCGCGAACTTGAGATTAAGAGAGACATAGAAAGAAACATCAAGGGCAGATCCACTCACTGAGGCTATTTCTCGAACACAAGAGTTTTACGAACGGGCTTTGTGAAACTGATTAGTAGAGGAGTTGGGTGTTCGGTATCACACGGGCTGTGAGTATGCGACATCGCAATAATTAGCCTTAAGTGTAAGTGGGAGATTGTTGGATATAGTGCCCTCAAAGTCAATTATTTGATCACAGACACGTGATTGCAATGATTGAGGAGGACCTATGCCGGTAGGACAGTCTTACTCGAGATGATAGTATGCTATCTGGTTTACCTTTATCGGTCATGTACATGTTCAGGTGACTGATTACATGTTACACGTTGATAGAGCCCTTAGGATCTTGCTTGACTGCCAACAGTATGAGGGCGATCATATACGTGAGAGTTGGGTAGTCCATAAGCACATCCTTAATAGTGGTCCCTAGTCGTGGGAGTTTCGAGACAGGGCATCGATACTTCGGAGTAGACTAGTGTATACAGTCGAGATCGCGACGAGAGGCGGTGGCCGGTCTCACAAGCCACTGGTGTCAGTTGGATCACCTATGATGTATACAGGTGCTCATTGGGTTATGAGTACACCGGACAGGACTCGCCGGGAACCTGCTAGTTAGTATTATACATATCGTCAGATAGCAGTTCCCTGGTGACATGTGTACAGGTTAGTTCATCGACCTGAGGTCGTCATTTGTCTCGTGTGAGTTCCCACTGTGCTTTGATTTCTACCCTACCACGGCTCAAAGGAGTCGTGCAAACATGTAGTTTTTGGGTACAGTCCCGAGCCATATGGAGGCACGTGAGCGGATCGGCAGGGGATTCGTCTCTTCCGGTATTGGGGGTGAGATCGTGCTGTGTCTAGGAGAGCCATTACACAAAGCCCATGGCCGTGGCAGGAGATTTACTGGTAGGTACTCCAGTAGTATCTCAGGGTGTTTTTAGGCTACACTCCGACACGACTTATACTACTATTGGGGGTCTGACGTTACCAGCCCCTTAGGCAGATATGCGATACTCATAGACGAATGGACCAGACTGTATATACATTGTCACTGTTAGGCTCAGTAGGGTTTCCGGATGAGTTCACTCATCGGCCTCCCTTGAGGTCAGTGTATGGGCAGCCGTTACGCACAGCTAGTGCCACCGACGGCTTGTGGTTAAACCCACTGCCAGGGTACTGACGAGTTATTAGAGTCCCCCACAGACAGTTTCCCAAGTTCGGGTGAAACGTTGTAGAGGCCGTATGGTTTTATGGCAGGGTTCGGAAAATGCACGTGCGTTTACGCACGTGTCATATTTCGGGCAGATAATACTGGTGGGCTTTGGTTTAAGCCGGATCCGAGTATTATACTGTGTAGATATAATATCTTTGTCTCAGTTGTATTTGTATTCGGTCGTAATACAAATGCGGGTATGTTTATACTGTTAAGGGGTTATCCAGAAATTCGTTTCAGGATCACTTTTGGAAGTTGCCAGTTTTCAGTTTTCTATCAGCCGTATTTAACATTCGGTTAAATACGGATTTATCTTTTCTTGGGTGAGTCATGGTTCTAGAAGTTTCTAGAAATAGTGACTAGGATGATGAGGTGGCTAATGACTCATCTTGGTATTAATTGTTGTATTAATGACTTGATGATGTGTTATTGTGACTCATCCTTTAGCATTAATGCTTCTTGTTAACCTTAGGATATTTCTTCATGATCTTTATCCTTATTGTCACCACTTTTTGCTCCTACCCTCACCCCCCTCTTCATATATGAAGGCCGACCACTCTTTGAGAGAGATAGAGATTGATTTCATTTGGAAAAAGAATAAAGTCTTGGATGTATGGAAATTTCATAGTTCATTTTCTCATTCCATTTCATTTCGAGTGGCAACTTCATTAACCGTTCGTCCACGGCTTTGGACGAAATGAGACAAAGTATTCTACTCATTCTCTACATCAATCTTGGTCATATCTTTTAGCAAACTTGATGACCGAGTTGCCTCGAGTCAGAGGCGGGAGCCCGTTTAAAGATTCGTTGACGTGGTGCCACCTTGACGAGCAGATCGAAGATCGACGAGATCGGAGCAGCCACAACAAAGCGTGGGATGATGGTTAAAGAACGAAGGACTCGGATCGTTCGGTATAACCTTTCTACCCTCTTTACAGTTTGTTAGTTTAACAATAATGACAGATCCGGGTTATAGTATACGATAGCGCCAGTTAAAAGTTTTTGTTCCGCATTTGGCGTCTGTTAGACGGCCGGGGCGCTACCGTAGACTTACACTCAGAAGACGCTGTAGCCATCACGTCGCCAGGAGCACCCACGTCCGGTCGTGGCTTAGCCGTCGACACCATTGGAAAGGCTCGTAGGACTACGACCGCGTCGCTCAATCTCACAGAAAGACGGACAACTGCTCGTCGTTTCAATGGAATCGCGGGGTTACTGGCCGGGACAAAATCATTATGATCAAGGAGTATCCGCCTTTCTTCTTTGATAACGGCGCCCGCCGCATGCTGGTACCAGGCTATATAGGCATTCGAGGCCTTCGGAATATGACTCGGCTTAGCAATAAGAAAATAAGACCTTGTATTCAGCCACATAATATGATGCACCACGTTGCGGACGATCACCTCTGAAGCAATCGGGACTGTACCCAAAATCCACCTGTTTGCACGACACCTTTGAGCCGTGGTAGGGAGGAAATCAAAGCATAGTGGGAACAGCACAAAACACTATGACGATCTTGGATCTACAGACTAATCTGTACCAGTGTCACTAAAGAACTGCTATCTGACGATAGGTATGGTACCATCTAGGAGTTCTCGGCGAGTCCTGTTCGGTGTACCCATTCTCTAATGAGCACCTGTATACAATCTTTAATGTCAAACACCAATGGTTATGGGATCAACCATCGCCCCATACAGGATAAAGAAACGTATACACTAGTCTACTCTGGAATATCGATGCCCTGTCTTGATACTCCCTCGACTAGGTACAATTAAAGGATGTGCTTGTAGACTACACAAGTCCCAGTAGTATGATCCGCGTCATAGTCCTGGTAGTCAAGCAAACATTCTAAGGGCTTTGTCAACATGTAACAGAGAGACAGTATAATAATACAAGTGTACATGTTAAGATAAAGAGCAACCAGATAGTATACTATCATGTCGAGCAAGAAAGTCCTCTCTATATATGTCCAAGCATCCACTATATCATACAATAAT
The DNA here is from genome assembly GCA_030015575.1 of Agapanthus africanus. Classification (NCBI taxonomy): domain Eukaryota; kingdom Viridiplantae; phylum Streptophyta; class Magnoliopsida; order Asparagales; family Amaryllidaceae; genus Agapanthus; species Agapanthus africanus. The sequence continues at coordinate 60,312,730 of CM057345.1, forward strand.
GGCCTCTAAAGCATACATATTCCTAACAATCTCCTACTTGTGCTAAGGCCATGTGTTGTAGTATCTCATACCCAACATCCAAAAAGTCTCTCAGACTGCGTCTGGAGGAGGGCTTTCGTGAGTGGATCTGCTACGTTGCCCTTCGTGTCAACTCTCCTGATCTCGATCTCCCGGATCAGGTGATACCTTCTAAGAATATGTCTGGATCTCTGATGGGACCGGGGTTCCTTGGCCAAAGACATAGCTCCATTGTTATCACAATACAAAGGTATTGGATGCTCAATGGATGGAACCACACCAAGTTCAGCAATGAACTTCTTCATCCAGACAGCCTCTTTGGCAGCATCGTTGGTAGCGATGTATTTAGCCTCCATCATCGAGTTTGCAATAGTATCTTGCTTGGAACTCTTCCAACATACTGCCCCTCCATTGAGGGTGAAGACAAAACCCGAGACCGACTTACTGTCGTCCTTATCACTCTGAAAGCTCGAATCGATAAAGGACTCCACCTGGAATTTACCGTTACCATACACCAAGAACATTTCTTTAGTCCTTCTCAAGTACTTAAGAATGTTCTTCATAGCTGTCCAGTGTTTCTCCCCAGGATCTGATTTATACCTACTCACTACACCTAGTGAGTAAGCTATATCTGGTCTGGTACATAACATCGCATACATGATAGACCTGACTGCCAAAGCATAGAGTATCCCTTGCATGCAAGCCCTCTCTAAACCAGTCTTAGGAGACATCTCTTTGGAGAGAGTGATTCCTGAGCAAGTGGGTAAATTACCGCGCTTAGAATCTTCCATACTAAATCTCTTTAGTACGGTGTCAATGTATTTGGATTGGGACAATCCCAACATCCACTTAGATCTATCTCTATAGATCTTTATCCTTAGGATGTAGGAGGCATCACCTAAATCTTTCATGGAGAACTTATGTGATAAGAAGAGCTTGACCGAGTGTTTCATAGGAACATCATTTCTTATTAAGAGTATGTCATCCACGTACAATACGAGGAAGACAACCTTACTCTCTACAACCTTCTTGTATATACAAGGTTCATCTACATTTTTTATGAAGTCAAACTCTTTGATAGATTCATCAAAACAGATGTTCCAGCTCCGCGATACCTGCTTTAATTCGTAGATTGATTTAAGCAGCTTGTACACGCTTCCGCTGCTCCTACTGTCTACGAAGCCCTCTGACTCTGTCATGTACACGCTCTCTTCTAAATCACCATTTAGAAAAGCGGTCTTGACGTCCATCTGCCAGATTTTGTAGTCATGGTATGCAGCAATAGCAAGTAGGATCCTGATGGACTTAAGCATGGCGACATGAGAAAGGTTTCATCATAGTCGACACTTGATCGTTGACGAAAACCTTTTGCTACAAGTCTAGTTTTGAAGGTCTTAACCTTTCTATCTACACCAATTTTCTTCTTAAAGATCCACTTGCTCCCGATGGGGTTTACCCTTTCAGGAGCAACTTCCAAAGTCCATACTTTGTTGGTGTACATGGATTCCATCTCAGATTGCATAGCATCCAGCCATTTCACAGAGTCTCCACTTGTGATGGCCTGCTCGGAATTAGTTGGGTCATCATCTTCCATGATGCAATCCTCACTCCCACCGTCTATGAGAAAACTGTAGTATCTCTCTGGTGGATGAGGAACCCTACTAGATCTGCGGAGTGGCTGAGGTTCATCGAATACTATTGGATCCTCCGGTTCTATCAAATCGTCAGTTGTAGTTTATGCAGCTGGAACTTCTTCCAGTTCTACCTCATTACCACTAATTTCTTTCACAAGAAATTCCTTTTCTAAAAAGGTGGCATGTTGAGCAACAAACACTTTTTGTTCCTCACTATAGTAGAAAAGGTATCCATGTGAATTCTTTGGATACCCCACAAACTTGCAAAGAATTGACCTTGCCTCGAGCTTTTCCGGATTTCGCTTTTTGACATAGGCCGGACAACCCCATATTTTAACTCGTTTAAGATATGGTCTCTTTTCACTCCATATCTCAAATGGTGTTTTAGGCACAGATTTTGATGGAACTTGATTCAATAGGTATACGGCTATCTCAAGTGCATAACCCTAAAATGAAATAGGTAAATCAGCAGTGCTCATCATAGAGTGCACCCTATCTAATAGGGTGCGATTTCTCCGCTCCGATACACCGTTGTGTTGTGATGTATATGGAGGAGTAAGCTGAGAGAGAATCCCATTCTCTTTTAAATAGTCTCGAAATTCTGTGCTTAAGTATTCTTTTTCCCGATCAGATCGAAAGATTTTAATACTTTTACCCGTTTGGTTTTCTACTTCGTACTTAGATTCCTTGAATTTCTCAAAAGCTTCAGATTTGTGTTTCAACAAGAACACATGTCCGGTTCTTGAGAGATCATCGGTGAATGTAATAAAGTACGAGGAACCATTCCTAGCATATATAGACATAGGACCGCATACATCACTATATATCAGTCCCAAGAGTTCAGTAGCTCTTTCTCCGTATTCAGTAAACGGAGTTTTGGTCATCTTCCCTTTAATACTTGACTGGCAAGTTTCATAAGATGTAAATTCAAACGGATTTAAATATCCATCTTTATGCAACTTAGCTAGTCTATGACCTAGTCTACAATGCCATAAAAAGGCTTTGTTCATTTCTGAACTTTTCCTCTTTTGTGTGTTCTGTATGTTTAGAACTGTAGTTTGATTTAGAACATATATACCATTACTTAACTTAGCAAACCCAATCAACACTTGATTTAGGAAAATGGCCATAACATTATCCTCCAATACAAAGTTATATCTTTCTTTATGCAACAAAGAAACTGATATAATATTACACATCATATTTGGTACGTAATAACAGTCGTTCAGAATCATTGTATTACCATTTGGTAATACTAGGTGATATTCGCCAACTGCTTTGGCTGCAAAAATTGCTTCATTCCTTACTTTTAGAGACATATCACTCTTTCCCAGTTCTCTACCTCTCTTTAGCCCATGTAACAAATTACATACGTGGGATCATGATCAGGTATCCAATACACAGTACGTAGAGCAAACTGAGAAACAGTTCTCGGTTACGAACACACCCGAAGACGATGCATCAACATGCTTATTCTTCGTTCGGGTTGCGTGGGAATCCTGATATTCTCCTATTCCTTGCTTAGACTTATAACAATCATAAGAAAAAACGGAACCAACGTTCCCCAACTCAGTATAATAAGCTGGTTCGGTCAATACATCCATATTATTATCTTGATTAAGGCGTGTCATTGGTCGCTACCCGGAGAGAGTGAGAAGGAAACGCTTTAGCGTGCGCTCTTTGTAAGATTAGATTGGTTACTATCTTATCTAATCAGGATAGCTCCCATTGTTTTTATCAAATCTTCCTTCAAACCATAAAAGGTAAGATTAGCCGGGATTAATTACACCCTATAAGTTCGCTAATCGGTCAGCCAGGCAGATATTGGTACTCCGAAGGTGTCCCCCATGCATTCTCATGGAACTAATTAAATAACCTTGTTTCCGCAGGGGCATAACCTCGTTAACACTTTTCTTAAACACCTACTGGATCAGCTAATTGTAAAGTGGAAAAATCTCCCAGGAGTAACTCTTACTCGCAGTGGGTATCGGGATCCAACTATCTCATAGAAGGTATGCAATCTCATTGAAAATTTCAATACTTGAAATACCTAATATCTGTTTTTACCCCTAGCAACTTATGACCTTAACTATAGTCAACAAATCATAAGCGCTAGCCAAGTTCAACCCGTCATTTCGTGATTGAATTAAACCCACCCGTACGACCCTTGACATGGTCAACAAAGTCTTACGACTACCCTAATCCAATTTCATCACATGCGGCAGATAAGCACTAATCAGCTACTGCACACTACTTCTTGACAAGGTCAACAAATGCAGTACGAATACTAAATAGCACTTATCTGAAATGACGGAGGTCTACGACAGGTTTTGATGAAAACCTTTAACGTAATGAACTTGATATCATTGTAGAATCTAATGATTTGAAAATGAGTGTTTTTTGTAACTTTTGCTAGTTTTGCTAAAGAGGTCACTCCCGGTGAAGGGATCTCGGCTCTTTTCTCATCGAATGAGGTGCTGGATATTCATCAAGGAATACCACTATGCAAAACAAGAACTAGAGAAGCTATTAAAACAAAACCGAATGGGTTGCAGCATTTGCTGGTTTTGCTAAAGAAGTCACTCCCGGTGAAGGGATCTTGGCTCTTTCCTCATCGAATGAGGTGCTGGATATTCATCAAGGAATACCACTATGCAAAGCAAGAACTAGAGCTACCTTTTAAAAATTTTGATTCTACAATATTTTTAGGTTTCTTTTCTTTTCATTAATCTAATTAATGAAGTCCCATCATTTATGTTTCCCTAAACATCACAGAAAAGAACCGAAAATAGAATGTACGCTTATGCCATCCGCATTTGCTATGGGGCCCCGTCATGCACCGTTAGGTTACTTAACTAACGGCAGAGCGGGGGTTGGACAAGCGCGGGTGCAAAATATAAGCAACGTTTATTACATACATACATACATACAGACAGACAGACAGACACACACACACACACACACACACACACACACACATATATATATATAGCATTCGTCTCATGCAGTTATATGATCACATCATAGAACACAAACAGCAGAAGTCAACATATGATATATTGGATATACTAGGGGGTCCGTGTTTTAAATTCAGCCAGTAATGAAAAACACGGATTCCACGGTCGTGATGAATAGCCAAACCCACATCTCTAGACCCCTACAAGAGCGGCAAGCAACCTTGCCAATTCTAGAGTCAGGAGACTCAGTCTCGACTCTTCTATATGGTTTCCCACTAAACTCTAGAACCCGGTTACTTGTGCTCCCCGCCTTGGGTCTATCCTAATGCGGAAAAGTAAATAATATATATCAATGGTGACATCATCCTCAACCCGGAAGTGTCCTAATAAAAGAAAATTATATACAATTTTTACATGAATGAAAATTAAAAAACTCTCATCTCACGCAAAACCCCTCGGCTATTCAATCACGACGATCCAATATAACATATCACAGCAACACATAACATCAATGTAAGAAAATATGCGTATCTTAAATTCCGTTGACATATAGCAACGAGATCGGGGATACACCACATATTACACTTACGGTCGCAGAAAAGAAATGAAAAACTACAATATTTAGAATCCGCAAATACCTTAGACATCCTAAACTCGGAATATCTCATATTCCGAATTTCATGCCTAACTTATAAACCCTGCATTTTATTCTTAAACCGAAAACTCTTTTCAATAAGCAGTCGGATAATTCAACAAGATTCCCGACTAAGTGATCGCATACAATACGCGATTGCGACGGAGTTTTGATCTGAATCAAAACTCCGTGCCAATCGATCAACTGTAACGCCTTAGATTTCGATTAGTGTCAGTTTAGACGATAGTGCGGGTTTTTGGTAAAAAGTTTACCAATTTGGGTTTCTCACATTTTATAACATTTAATTAATAATTTATTATTATTTATTATGGCTTGCACGCACATGTGCATGTTTATGTGAGGGTGTGTTTGTGTTATCTAGATTAGTGACCATGACAATTTAACCCTAATCCTAATCCTTTGCTTGATTAAACCCTAGATATTTGTTGTGAGAAGGTAGATATTTCCTTTGCTTGTTTTGTTTGTGGGGAGGTGGCAAGTGACTCATTGAGAAGAGTCATGCTTGCATTAATGGTAAGTTAATGCAAGGTGCTCTCACCCCCTTATCCCCACCTCTCTATTTTTATCCTCACACACTCTCATTCTCATTCTATTTTCCTTCTCATTCTCATTTATTTTCATTTCTCTTCACCTCAAACTAAACACTTGAATTTCCATCACAAAAACCTTCACAAAATCTTCACAAAATCTTCACAAATCTCACAAAAATCACATCTTTTGCCTTGATTTTCCTCTTGGATGCCTTGGAGCTTGGAAAGCTAGGATCTTTGAGCTTGTGGGAGTAGGTAATGATCTCTTTCTATTAATTAAGTCTTTTTAGTGTTGCGTAGCCTATTAGTTTCAGTTTAGATCGCGTATTGTATCGTTTCGTGCAAATATCGTATTTTTTAGTGTAGTTTTGGGTCTCGGATGATCTGCTATCAAACTAGGTATTTGTTGCAAAAGTTTCCATCTCAGTGACCTAGTGTAGTGACTTAGAACCTACCCTCAAAATACGAGCCTATTCCTTCAAATCAGCCCCCAAATTGGCTCTCATATCATGTAAGTCTCATAAATCCTGAATGTAAAATATCAAGTAAATCTCATATATCCTGAATGTACAAAATCAAGTAAATCTCATATATCCTGTATCCAATATCAACTGAATCTCACATATCCTGTATCCAATATCAAGTGAATCTCATATATCCTGAATAAGTATATTTGCATGAATCATTATGATGATGTATATAAATTGATAGGTATACATATATATTTGTTTGTGGGGAGGTGGGTCGTGACAGAATGGTATCAGAGCCGATAAATCTCATGGTGGTTGCTGAAATATCATATCAAAAGAAACCGGGTTTTTCAAATAATGCATAATTTCATGAAACTACCACGGTCCTCAAATGCAGAAAACATCATGAAAAATCCATATCTAAATGCGAAAATCCATGAATATAATATAAGCAACATAAAACTGTAATGTGAGCATATAAAGGAAAAGCCGCTATTTAACTGCAACAAGTTAAAATATATATCATGTGGTTCCTAAGTTCTCCAAATCCATTTAACATCAAATAAATGTGAACATGTAGCTATAACCAGATATATGTGTAAACATGTAAGTATAACAAGGTATATGTATCTACCTATCAGTAATGATGTAATATACGCTCCAGGTATAAGTGTAAGTATGCATGCAAGATGTACATGTAGCTATGTCTCATGTGTGTATATACCTATCACTAATGGTACAATACCATATAGGTATATGGGTAACTAGAATGTAAGCATGTCAAGGCATATGTGTAAGCATGTAGGTATACAGGTATGCTATATGTCATATGCACGAAGGAAAATAAGGATCATGCCTCAATATCCCTAAACAATACAATATTATATATGTAAAGGTGTTATGCGTGTCATGGCAATTATTGACGGTGTGAGTGACATACAATCAGTGCTCGTGCAACATGGCCGTCAATAATAGTGCAGTGTCCCAAGGGTACAGGTCTAAGCACAACAGGTAATAATATGCAATGAGGTGTATGCGCAAACTCTATATATGCAATAGAAAATGCGACTAATATCATATCATCTCTAGCCCAGACGCATAACGCCATGCGGGCGATTCCCCTGTAGATGTTAAATCTACTCACCAACGCTCCGAGCTAAGCAAAGCCTACTACCTGTTTTCCTTTCTTCGAAGCGTCCGAAGTCCCCGCCTGCGAAGAAAGGAAAACAGGTGGTAGTCTTTACTTAGCCAGGACCGTTGGTGAGTAGATTTAACATCTACAGGGGAATCGTCCGCATGACGTTATACGTCTGGGCTAGAGATGATATGATATTAGTCGCATTTTCTATTGCATATATAGAGTTTGTGCATACACCTCATTGCATATTATTACCTGTTGTGCTTGGAACTGTACGCTTAGGACACTGCACTATTATTGACGGCTCATATTGCATGAGCACTGATTGTATACCACTCATACCGTCAATAATTGCCAAGACACGCACAACACCTTTACATATGTAATATTGTGTTGTTTAGGGATATTAAGACATGATTCTTATTTTCCTTCGTGCGTATGACATATAGCATACCTGTATACCTACATGTTTACACATATGTCTTGACATTCTTACATGCTAGTTACCCATATACCTATATGGTATTGTACCATTAGTAATAGGTATATATACACATGAGACATAGCTACATGTACATCTTGCATACATACTTACACTTATACCTGGAGGGTATATTAAATCATTACTGATAGGTAGATACATATACTTTGCTATACCTACATGTTTACACATATATCTGGTTATAGCTACATGTTCACCTTTATTTGATATTAAATGGATTTGGAGAACTTAGGAACCGCTTGATATATATTTTAATTTGTTGCAGTTAAATAGCGGCTTTTCCTTTATGTGCTCACATTACAGTTTTATGTTGCATATATTATATTCATGGATTTTCGCATTTAGATATGGATTTTTCATGATATTTTCTGGATTTGAGGACCGTGGTAGTTTCATGAAATTATGCATTATTTGAAAAACCCGGTTTCTCTTGATATGATATTTCAGCAGCCACCATGAGATTTATCGGTTCTGATATATATACCCCATGCGAGGAGGAGTAGTGGGCCGTGTGAGAGTACATCGTGGGGCCCGGAGGTACCCCGGGGTGAGAAAGGTATGTCGATGCACCACGCCGATGAGCCTGACAGGGGAACCATACCTACCGGTGACAGTACCTATGACTCGGCGGTTATCGTGGGGATACCGACGGGAGTCATGTACGTATGGATACGTCGAAAGGCGAGGGTCGAAGCCGGGCACTCGAGTCTTCGGGATAGCGTATGATACGTACCTATCAGGGGGCCAGTCGTGGTGACAGCACCTGATAGATCAGTATTTTAGTGTCGATGCTTGACACTTTGTTTCATGATATTTTTACTCCTAAGTATATATAACAGTGGAATGGGATGCTGTTATATATATATATATATATTAGTGGAATGGGACGCTAATATATATGTATACATATCAATTTATATACATCATCATAATGATTCATGCAAATATACTTATTCAGGATATATGAGATTCACTTGATATTGGATACATGATATGTGAGATTCACTTGATATTGGATACATGATATATGTGATTTACTTGATTTTGTACATTTAGGATATATAAGATTTACTTGATATTGTGCATTCAGGATTTATGAGACTTACATGATATGAGAGCCAATTTGAGGGCTGATTTGAGGAAATTGGGATTTGGATTGTCTTGAGGGACTTTGGTCCTACCATGAGGTCAGGATTCCGTGGGAATGACATGTTTTATCCCATACTACGCATTTATTGTTTATGCACTGCTTCATGTATTAGTAGTACCTGATAGAGTACCTTCCATGACTGTTGCATTTACATACTTTTATTTTATATGCATTGCTTCATGTATTAGTTGTACCTGCTAGAGTATCTTTCATGACTGTTGCATACATATTGCCATTTATTGCTATCAGCTTGCATATGTTAGATTCGCGCTGTACGTGCATACTTGCGATTACCTGCATATGTTATTTACTATTCACGTGTTGGCAACTCACCTCCGTTGTGCCACAGTGTTTTCCAGGTTGTTCCTCAGAGTACTCAGAGGCAGGGCTACTTTTCATCTATCCTATCATCTTTTGCAGCGAATACCGTTTCGGCTCATAGTGTGCAGTTTTGCTATAGGTGGGTTTTGCGGTTATCCATTTTTTTACATTGTATTCGTTGTATCCTGTACTCTCCATCTACCACTTTCATGTATTGACTTAGAGACTTGATGTGAGAACGATATTGTATATTATTTTGTGACTTGGAGGTCTTTTATGCAGTTTTATTTATATCGTCTTTTATTTCTTCGCTACGACATCGTATATCTGTTGTGGTGGTTGTTTTCCACCTTTGGTCGTGTTTTTTCTCCCATTTGGGGATGCTTTACTTATATTTATGTTGTACCCATTTTTGGGTCTGGTTTTTACAAAGGAGGTGCTGCCAAAATTTTAAAGGAAGAAAAGTTGGACTTTAAAGAATTTGGGTTCAGATTTCAAAAAAATTTAAAATCGCTATTATCATTTACTACTTTTGATGGTTTAGATTGCTGGGTTTTCGGCTTACTTAAATTGCATTACGCCTGTAGACGTTGCGTAGTTTAAGGGCCTTCACGTGCCAATTTCGGGTTGTGACAAAGTTGGTATTAGAGCGCTAGATTTTACCTTTCGGAGTGTAGGATGACCTTGGTATGATGGAGTAGGTAGCTTAAGCACAGTAACGTAGTGTGTGTATGTCCGCGACATACTCACGACACGGTACTCCGCCTAAAGTGATCTAAGTACAAATTGCTTGAAATTCCTTTCTTGATGATACATATCCTTGTGATTCGATTTCCGTGTTCTTATCGAATCCTATCTCTTATTATAGCCTTTGCCGCCGATGATTATAGGGACTCAGGGTGATGCAGCGAGGGCCGAGGTCAGAGTTGACTCGGGTGGGACGATGACTAACTAGGATGTCACGCTCGCTGTGCTGGAGCAGATGGATCCGCCTTCGACAGATCGTATCGCTATGCTGGAGGCTGAGATGCAGGACTTGCGCCAGACGATGAGGTCTTTGGTTGAGGCCAGTAGAGCGCAGCGATAGGAGGTTGCTACCCCTATTACCCAGTTGTTCCTTGCGGTCAATATACAACATTTCGTCACTTACACATCACCAGTGGATGCAACCCTAGTTGACGAGGCACGTCTTCTAGAGACTTTGGGAGTTCGAGGACCGAGGAGGGCTAGTATAGGTGTGTCAGCCCCGAGACAGAGGTTCAGTCGCCGAGATAGATTTCGTGACCGTCGCGGGAGTAGCAGGGGCTTAGGACGAGGACAGTCACTCAACACTCATCCCCAGGAGGGTCAGCAGTCATCGCGTGGATGTTTTTGGTGCGGGAGCCTTCATCACCTCATCAGGAATTGTTCCTTAGCACCGCGTCAGACTCGTGTTTGGAGAGGTCATGGTCGCGAAAGGTTCTCTCAGAGGGGACAAGTTGGCAGAGGAGGAGTTCAGCCAGTTGCGGGTAGGGGGCAGATACGAGAGCTTGCTCCTACTCATCGGGACGTGCGGGCGTCCAATGCAGAGTTTTAAGGTATTCTTAATTCGTATGTTCTTTTGATGCATTTGTTTGTTTTACACACTTTGTGCCGTGGTTGGACCGAGAGTCGTGTTAGCTAGATCAGCCGTTTGTTGTGTTAACTTCTGTCAGCGATTCTTTTATTGCGCGACACGTATTTCGGTCGTGTGCCAATCGGATAGGAGATAGAGATTCGTTATCGTTTTGATCCATCTAGAGATGTTGGATTTGACGTTCTCCTGGGCACAGATTAGTTAGCTACGTGCTAGGCGTCTGTGGACTGTCGCGAGAAAACAGTCAGGTTTTGTTTTCCCGGCGAGTCAGTTCTTGTTGTGCAGGGGGACTATGGTGCCGCCTCTCACAGCTCGAATTCAGCCTTTTTCGCTAGTCGGCTTTTAAGGAGAGGATGTCGAGGATTCTTGGCTTTCATTCTTGATATCGGAGCCACAATGGATTTTTTGGACCGGGTTCCTATCGTGCGAGAGTTTTCCGACGTTGTTTCAGATGAGTCGGCGGAGCTCAGGGAGCTTAAGGATCAGCTGCAGAGTTGCTTGTAGGGGAGGGCTTGTGCGTCTGAGTGTTTCGCTTTGGGGAGCTCCTATTCTGTTCGTCAAGGAGACAGACGACAGTTGAGGTTGTGTATTGATGGATCGTCAATTGAACCGGGTTACGGTGTGGATATGTATCCATTACCTCGCATTGACGATTTCTTGATTAGCTCCAGTGTGCGAGACATTTTTCTAAGTTTGTTTGGGATCAGATCATCATTGGTTGCGGGTTCGGAGTGATGTCAATTCGAAGACTGCTTTTGTGCTCGCTACGGGCAGTATGAGTTTTGGTGGTGTCGTTGGAATCACCAGTGCCCTAGCAGCATTCGTGGATATGATGAACCAGATTTCTTCAGGCTGTTCCTCGACCAGTTTATTGTTGTGTCATTGATAACATTCTGGTCTATTCGAAGAGTCATGAGGAACGTGAGCAGCACTTGAGGATTTGTTTTGCAGATACTGGGAGAGCACCAGCTGTTTGCTAAATTCTCGGAGTGTTCCTTCAGGCTTGATTGTGTTGACTCCTAGGTCTTGTTGTTATGGGAGACGGTTTTCGTATGGTCCCGAGGAAGATCGAGGCCGTACAGTTTTGGCCCAGACTTGTGTACGGGACGGAGGTCCGCAGATCTTTGTGCTTAGCAGGTTTTTATCGCCGTGTCGTGCAGGATTGCTAGTGTATCACTGCACCGTTGACTGAACTGACCGTAAAAGAGGTTCTTTTTCTTTGGACTGAGGAATGCGTGCGGAGTTTTCAGCAGTTGAAGACTCGGTTGACAACTGCACCAGTTCTTTCTTTGCTTTCTGGTTCGGGCGACTTTGTTGTTTAACTTTGATGTTTCGCGAGTGGGGATCGATTTTGCGTTGATATAGCATTATAGAGTTATCGCTTTTACTTCCCGACAGTTGGAGGAAGTACGAGCAGGATATCCCACTCATGATCTGGAGATGGCCGCGGTGGTCGTACGCTGGAGATTTGGAGACACTACTTGTGTGGAGAGTCGTGTCATATTTTCACGGACCATCAGAGTTTAATGTGCATTTTCCTGCAGCGGGTTTTGATTTTTGAGACAGCGCCGTGGGATGGAGCTTGTGAAGGATTATGTTTGTGAGATCCTCGTTATCCGTGGCAAGGCGATTGTGGTAGTTGATGCTGGATTCATAGGCCCGGGGTTAGCTTATCCCAGTTGTGCGCAGTGCTGAGACAGTCTTCTGCAGATTTACAGTTCTTGAGTCATCGTGGAGTACAGCTAAGCTCGCCTCTACTGAGGGGACAGCTTGCTCATGTCCGCGCCCGTCCACTTTTACTTAATCGTTTTCGTGAGGCACTGCCCACCGATGTTCGTTTGTCAGAGATTCTTGAGCATACTCGGCTGGGTAAAGATTCAGAGTCCTTGATTTGTGACCAGGGTGTGCTACATTTAGGGACGCGTTTGTGTGTACCTGATACTGATGGGCAGAGACGCGAAGTCCTAGAGCAGGCACATCAGTCATCTTTCTGTGTTCATTCAAGTTCCACCAATTTGTAGCGTGACTTGTGAGATAGTTACGGGTGGGCAGGGATGAAGAGTGTAGTTTCGGATTTCGTTTCAAGGTGTCTGTCTTGTCGTGAGCTAAGGTTGAGCATTTAAGACCAGCTAGAGAGTTGCAACCTTTAACCATTCCGGAGTGGGAATGGGAGCAGATCTCCATGAATTTCGTTGTGGTGTCTACCCCGGTATAGACAGGGTGTGACTCCATTTGGGTGTTTGTTGTCTGGTTATGCTCAGTTTGCTCAGTTGTTTTTCGTTAAGTTTGTGCGTTGCACAGAGTTCCTTCATGTGTTGTATCCAATGGAGGCACCCTGTTCGCTTGCCGTCTTGGGCAGAAGCTTCAGGAAGCCTAGGGTACTGGTTGAGCTTTAGCTCCGCTTTTCCATCTGCAGGACGATGGTTTGTGAGAGCGGGCTATACAAACTTTGGAGGTTATGCTTGTGCGTACGTACTAAGTGTTTGTGGGAAGTTGGGATCATCACTTGCCATTGTTAGGGTTCTCCTTCGATAGCTGTTATCAGGAGACACTCCAATTGGTAACCTTTAGGTTTTGTTTGGTAGGTCGTGTCGATCGCCAGTCTGTTTTTCTGACTCTGCGAGAGTAGGATTTTTGGACCCCAGCTAGTCTAGAGACTTCGGAGATGATCCAATTGGTTCAGGTCAGGATGAGGGCAGCCCAGTGCAGACAGAGGTCTTATGCCGACCGTGGTGGTCGCAGACTTGAGTTCGCAGTGGGAGATCATGTATTCCTACGGACTTTCCGATGAATGACGTGTTGAGTGTTGGGAAGCTTGTCCCAGAATTGTAGGTCCTTTTGAGATCCTTAAAGCGAGTTAGTTCCGTTGCCTATAATTTGGAACTTCCGTCCAGATTATTTAGTATTCACCCCGTTTTCCTTGTGTCGATACTTCGCAAATACCTTCATGACCTTTCTCACATGATTCAGCACCAGACCATTTATTTAGGACGCGATTTTTTCGTTCACCGACAGCCAATTGTGTTAGTGGTTCGGCAGGTGGAGAAACTTCGGTCAAGGGTCTTTCCATCTGTGGAGGATTTTCTTTGGCGTAGCCGTATAGTGAGGTGATCACTTGGGAGGCTGCGAGCGAGATTTGTGAGTTTTGCACTTATCTCTTTGAAGGTATGCATAGTAAGAATTTTAAATTCGGAGACGAATTTTTATAAGAGGGGAGATTGTAACGCCTTAGATTTCAATTAGTGTTAGTTTAGACGATAGTGCGGGTTTTTGGTAAAAAGTTTACCAATTTGAGTTCCTAACATTTTATAACATTTAATTAATAATTTATTATTATTTGTTATGGCTTGCACGCACATGTGTATGTTTATGTGAGTGTGTGTTTGTGTTATCTAGATTAGTGACCATGACAATTTAACCCTAATCCTAATCCTTTGCTTGATTAAACCCTAGATATTTGTTTCGAGAAGAGAGATATTTCCTTTGCTTGTTTTGTTTGTGGGGAGGTGGCAAGTGACTCATTGAGAAGAGTCATGCTTGCATTAATGGTGAGTTAATGCAAGGTGCTCTCACCCCCTTATCCTTACCTCTCTCTTTTTATCCTCACACACTCTCATTCTCACTCTATTTTCCTTCTCATTCTCATTTATTTTCATCTCTCTTCACCTCAAACTGAACACTTGAACTTCCATCACAAAAACCTTCACAAAATCTTCACAAATCTCACCAAAATCACATCTTTTGCCTTGATTTGCCTCTTGAATGCCTTGGAGCTTGGAAAGCTAGGATCTTTGAGCTTGTGGGAGTATGTAATGATCTCTTTCTATTAATTAAGTCTTTTTAGTGTTGCGTAGCCTATTAGTTTCAGTTTAGATCGCGTATTGTATCGTTTCGTGCAAATATCGTATTTTTTAGTGTAGTTTTGGGTCTCGGATGATCTGCTATCAAACCAGTATTTGTTGCAAAAGTTCCCATCACAGTGACCTAGTGTATTGACCTAGAACCTACCCTCAAAATACGAGCCCATTCCCTCATGTTCAGGCCGCAAATTTATTGCTTCTGGCTACAAATTGCGGCCAGAGTGGGGTGGTTGGTGGTGTGTTTTGGTGTAGGGGTCTCTGGGGTTGTGTGTGGTCTCATGGTACTTGCAACTTTTACAGATTGTTGGTATAGAAAAATCTGGGATCACTTGCTTGTTTTCTTGTGTTTCGTTTCACGCGTTACGTTATCCGATACGGTTCGTGTTCTGTGTTGCTGTTGCTCTGAGTTGGTTTCATTGTGTCGCTATGCACGTTAGCCACAATACGAACACTTGAGAGTTTGTTTGGTATTGTCGCGTCGGTCAAATATAGTTTGTACGTGTTTTGGGTCTATCGCTAATATATACTTGTTATATTGTTTTATGTTTTAGGTTCGCAGGCGGGGACTTCGGACACTGCGAAGAAAGGAAAACAGGTGATAGGCTTTACTTAGCCAGGAGCGTTGGTGAGTAAATTTAACATCTACAGGGGAATCGCCTGCATGGCGTTATGCGTCTGGGCTAGAGATAATATAATATTAGTCGCATTTTCTATTGCATATATAGAGTTTGCGCATACACCTCATTGCATATTATTACCTGTTGTGTTTGGACCTGCACCCTTAGGACACTGCACTATTATTGACGGCTCATGTTGCACGAGCACAGATTGTATGCCACTCACACCGTCAATAATTGCCATGACACGCACAACACCTTTACATATGTAATATTGTATTGTTTAGGGATATTGAGGCATGATCCTTATTTTCCTTCGTGCATATGACATATAGCATACATGTATACCTACATGCTTACATATATGCCTTGACATGCTTACATGCTAGTTACCCATATACCTATATGGTATTGTACCATTAGTGATAGGTATAAACACACATGAGACATAGCTACATGTACATCTTGCATACATACTTACACTTATACCTGGAGGGTATATTACATCATTACTGATAGGTAGATACATATACCTTACTATACCTACATGTTTACACATATATCTGGTTATAGCTATATGTTCACCTTTATTTGATGTTAAATGGATTTAGAGAACTTAGGAACCGCATGATATATATTTTAACTTGTTGCAGTTAAATAGCGGCTTTTCCTTTATATGCTCACATTACAGTTTTATGTTGCATATATTATATTCATGGATTTTCGCATTTAGATATGGATTTTTTATGATGTTTTCTGGATTAGAGGACCGTGGTAGTTTCATGAAATTATTCATTATTTGAAAAACCCGGTTTCTCTTGATCTGATATTTCAGCAGGCACTATGAGATTTATCGGTTCTGATATATATATCCTATGCGAGGAGGAGTAGTGGGCCGTGTGAGGGTACATGGTGGGGCCCGGAGGTACCCCGGGGCGAGAAAGGTATGTCGATGCACCACGCCGATGAGCCTGACAGGGAAACCATACCTACCGGTGACATTACCTATGACTTGAAGGTTATCGTGGGGATACCGACGGAAGTCATGTACGTATAGATACGTCGAAAGGCGAGGGTCGAAGCTGGGCACTCGAGTTTTCGGGATAGCGTATGATACGTACCTATCAGGGGGCCAGTCGTGATGACAGCACCTGATAGATCAGTATTTTAGTGTTGATGCTTGACACTTTGTTTCATGATATTTTTATTCCTAACTATATATAATAGTGGAATGGGACACTGTTATGTATGTATGTATGTATATATATATATATATATATATATATATATATATATTAGTGGAATGGGACGCTAATATATATGTATACATATCAATTTATATACATCATCATAATGATTTATGCAAATATACTTATTCAGGATATATGAGATTCACTTGATATTGGATACAGGATATGTGAGATTCACTTGATATTGGATATAGGATATATGAGATTTACTTGATTTTATACATTCAGGATATATGAGATTTACTTGATATTGTACATTCAGGATTTATGAGACTTATATGATATGAGAGCCAATTTGGGGGCTGATTTGAGGAAATTGGGATTTGGACTGTCTTGAGAAACTTTGGTCCTATCACGAGGTCGGGATTCCATGGGAATGATATGTTTTATCCCATACTCCGTATTTATTGTTTATGCACTGCTTCATGTATTAGTAGTATCTGATAGAGTACCTTCCATGACTGTTGCATTTATATACTTTTATTTTATATGCATTGCTTCATGTATTAGTTGTACCTGCTAGAGTACCTTTCATGACTGATGCATACATATTGTCATTTATTGCTATCAGCTTGCATATGTTAGATTCGCGCTGTACGTGCATACTTGCGATTACCTGCATATGTTATTTACTATTCACAAGTTGGCAACTCACCCCTGTTGTGCCACAGTGTATTGCAGGTTGTTCCTCAGAGTAGTCAGAGGAACAAGATTCCCGATAATCTGATTGAATGCTCGTCCGAAACTTTAGTAGACGGCCGCACTCCCGCTGCCGTCGACGAAGTGCACTAAGGCGGAACACCGCGGCCGCGAGCACCCGAATGGATACCTATCATCTTTTGCAGCGGATACTGCTTCGGCTCATAGTGTGCAGTTTTGCTATAGGTTGGTTTTGTGGTTATCCGTTTTTGTACATTGTATTCGTTGTATCCTGTACTCTCCATCTACCACTTTCATGTATTGACTTAGAGACTTCATGTGGGGATGATATTGTATATTATTTTGTGACTTGGAGGTCTTTTATGCAATTTTATTTATATTGTCTTTTATTTCTTCGCTACGGCGTCGTATATCTGTTGTGGTGGTTGTTTTCCGCTTTGTGTGTTTTTGCTCCCGTTTGGGGATGCTTTACTTATATGTTCGTTGTACCCATTTTTGGGGCTGATTTTTACAAAGGAGGTGCTGCCAAAATTTTAAAGGAAGAAAAGTTGGACTTTAAAGAATTTGGGTTGAGATTTCAAAAAAATTTAAAATCACCATTATCACTTACTACTTTTGATGGTTTAGATTGCCGGGTTTTCGGCTTACTTAAATTGCATTACGCCTGTAGACGTTGCGTAGTTTAAGGGCCGTCACGTGCCAATTTTGGGTCGTGACATCAACCGAGACTAAAACACTAGATTTATAAAATACTAACTAGTTTTCTCAAAACTAATTGTTTTGGATTCCAAATATTGTATCACATATCATTATAATCTATACGACGCTAAACATTTCGATCGATTCATCAAACACCCACAAATCACAGCGTCCTCAACAACTTGAGTCTCAATAAAAACATCCAGAAAGTGCCAAATAAGATACTGGAGCAGCACAAGAAAGATGCTGCCAAGACACCACAAAGTGGCGGCGGAACCGTGGCTAAACAAGAGGTTTGGCCGTAGTTCCGCGGCGTTTTATTGGAGTTGGATCCTCAAATTTCTTAGGGCTCCATTAAATTCCCTGCACGATTTTCTGCATATGTTTAATCTGAAAAATTCCAACTTTTGAAAAATCGACAGAAACTTGATAAAAATCGGGTTTTCGAAGTTCGATCGAATACTTTAACGTCGTTTAGACTTTCCCTAATGTTCTAGCTTGGCTCTGATACTATGGAAGTCTACCCTAGCACCACCATAAGGTTTAAACCGGTATCAAGCATGCAATTTTAAAAAATTCGGGGTGCTAAGCTACACTAACTAAGGATCAAACTAGATGATTAGGGTTTAACATGATGATATCAAGAACTTTACACTAAGAGATGAAACTAAAACCTTTGTAGACTATGTCCTTCTCTTCAAAAGCTCCGTATAGTAGTCCACGCGATTCCACTAGGCTGCACTTGAAGTTGGATCGAGCTTCCTACGTGACCTTCGTACCGAAAATGATCCACCCGAAGCTCCGTTAATCCAAGCAACCTCTTCACTAAACTTACTTTAATGAAGGAAACACACTATACCTAAGTGCTAATCAAGTGTAGAATGGTGAAGTAGGGGTGTTAAGCTCACTAGGATTCTCACAAGCCTTAGGTTTCACAACTTATGTGAGTGTTAGGGCTTGGAGGTAGGAGGAGGAAGATGAAGAGAGCTAGAGAGCAAAAATGAGCTCAAGTGAAGAAAATGAACAACCCAAGAATGCAAGTCAAGAATGGCTTGATCAAATGCCTCACTTATTGAAGTATGGAATAAACTAAATTGTTTATTCCAACCATGCTTCAATAGTGAAGTCAAATGATTAAATAAATATAAAAGCCATGCTTCAACCCATTCCTCAAATATCTCCTTATTTTCTATTTTCATAAAATAGAAAATCAATCATGCTTCATATAATATATATATATATATATATATATATATATATATACATATACATATATTAATATATCAATTATATATACATATATTAATATATGTATATATATATATATATATATATATATATATATATATATATATATAAAGAAAATAATTAGTGAGCCAAATATTAGTTAATATATAATTATATCAAATATAATATATATCAAATTATTAAATCAACACTTAATTTAATAATCTAGTTATATCATATATAACCGACTAATATCATTTATCTGTATATCACATTATCAAATCAACACTTGATTCAATAATACGGTTATATCACATATAACCTAACTGATATCAAATAACCGCCAGATTAGAATATGGTATCATATACTCGTATTTAAGCATGCCCCCGCACATATCAACATATGTGCCCTACTTCGTTACGCTTCAACTTGGAAATTTCTATGTGGGACTCTAAAGACTCGTCAATACGCCAGCAGTGGATAATGATCACATTAGTCATTCACAAGCCGTCAGCGGTACTACCTGGACGTAACGGCTACCCGGGTATTGAGCGAATAGAAGATCAACAAGAAAGCTTGTCCAAACTCCCATGAAGCCTATAAGTAACACTTACCGTACAGTCTTCTCTCTTCGTCTGATATGTCGCATATCGAGTCTAGGAGTGGAATCGTTAGACCCTAGTAACTTGATAAGTCATGCCGATGTGTGGCTCATAACGGTTCGAGAAACTACTGATAACTCTTACCAGTAAATCTCATCAGCTCTGGCCAGGGACTTACTGTTATATCCAATCAAGCATAGCGCAATATCAACTCCCGATACCGGGAGAGACGAAACCCCTCCTATCGCTCACTGCCTCCATGTGACTCGGGACTGTACCCAAAATACATATGTTTGCACGACTCCTTTGAGCCGTGGTAGGGAGGAAATCAAAGCACAGTGGGAACCACACAAGACACTATGACGATCTCGGGTCTACAGACTAGTCTGTACTAGTGTCACCAGAGAACTGCTATCTGACGATAGGTATGGTACCATCTAGGAGTTCTCGGTGAGTCCTGTTTAGTGTACCCATTCTCTAATGAGCACCTGTGTACAATCTTTGATGTCAAACACCAATGGTTATGGGATCAACCACCGCCTTATACAGGGTCAAGAAACGTACACACTAGTCTACTCTGGAATATCGATGCCCTGTCTCGATACTCTCTCGACTAAGAACAATTAAAGGATGTGCTTGCAGACTACACAAGTCCCAGTAGTATGATCCACATCATAGTCCTGGTAGTCAAGCAAACATCCTAAGGGCTTTATCAACATGTAACAGAGAGACAGTATAATAATACAAGTATACATGTTAAGATATAGAGCAACCAGATAGCATACTATCATGTCGAGTAAGAAAGTCCTCTATATATATGTCCAAGCATCCACTTTATCATACAATAATGGCTTCTAGGGCATACATATTCCTAACAGGTTAAGTAGTGTAGAGTTATGCATCTTCATAGAATTGATGGCTTAGGAGACAGGTTTAGGTCTTTGTCGCCTAAGGTTTTGTCCATCTTCTTGAGCCGTAAAGGTCTCAATGTCACGACCCGCTTCCCAAAATACGGAATACGAGGGGTGATTAGGCCAGCCATGCTCCTACGGTCAGGGAATAATACCGCCGTAGTCATACTTCGGCTTCTAGCATTACATGGTAGTCAGTAAACAGTACTAGAGTAAAGGAAATCACAGTTCACAACTTTATTACATTACAATAAAAGAGTTCGAGATACATTTATTTTGCATAAGGAAATAACTAACCAACGAAATACAATGTGCTTAAAGTAAAAAGAAATGACGCCGATGTTGCGGTCTTGACCTCCGCGATCTTGAATGGCAGGTCCTGCTCCTTGACTGGGTCTACTTCGTCCTCTGAGAATGCAAACTATGGTCGTCATGGCGACACACACAGCAATAAATATATATGATGGGTACAATGTTAGGTGCAACAGAATACAGAACATGAGAATAATGAACATCATTTGAATATGAACAGTGCGATATAAGTATCATGTCAGTAAACCAGGCAATGTGTATGTCACTACTTATCAGTCACTAAGTAATGAAATCAATTGGTGGAAAGGATGCTTGTGTTTAACAAGGGTCTCGTGCATACCCGAGACTACGGTCCACTGTTACCCGGGACATAACCCTGTAGCCGTGCTGCTAGGCCCACAACCTAATGTATGTATGTGTGTGTGTGTGTGTGTGTGTGTGTGTGTGTGTGTGTGTGTCACTAATATCGAATGATCATCCTCTAAGTCACTGTACCTCGCTAAATACGAGTTCAATTACACCTTGATTTCTCCATTCCCTAGGTTATAATATGTATTCAAGTATTAAATAGGTTGTGAACAAATACGAATCGTTTTCACTTTCAATCACGTTTCCACTTATCAATATCACTTTCTTACTTGCCACAACTCAATTACTAACACTTATATATCGACAATGCACAACAGTTGCTAGGTCTCAGTGTAAACGATCACTATGCAGAAGGTATAAAGCAAACACAAAAATAGGTAGAAATGCACTGAACAAATATTCATTAAATTATGACAGCCAACGCCATATGACTTGAAAAATTCACTATAAATCACACGTATAGAATCGACCAAAACAATATAAAAGGAGTATGATGTATACTTGATTAACTACGCGGTAAAATTAGTTTCATGTCAAACGGAATTCAGGTTAGGGACTTATCATCATTTTAGATTAGCGATCGATTGCTGGAATTCCAGTTTCAGAACTGGAAGTCTAACTTCGCACACGGTTTACTAGGGATTTCGTTTAGTTTCAGGTGTTTCCCCAGTTGAATAAAACCTAGTTCTATCTGTTAGGTTTTCGACGCATCAAACATATTAATAATATACTATCCTCACTAGAAGTTATGTCCTGTTTAATGTGAAGGTGAAAGAAATGTCACTGCAGAAACTTCAGAACACGTCGATATTCTAAAATACAAACAAAATATCAAACAACTGTGAAACTGAACGAGATAAGATCCATATGTTAGATAACTAAATTATCTATTCTATCATATAGGACTCCGCTCATTTTCAGTTTTATGTAGGGAGGTGAAGGCGCTTAAGTTCAGGTATTCTCGAGGAATGCTGCCCCGGACTGCAGTCCAGAGCCGCGTTCCCAGTCAATTCTCGTTACAGTGGCCTATCAACATTGAAGGGTAAACTATAGAGGGTTTTATCTTATTGAGTCGGCTTCGATATGAGCTATAGAACATTACATTCCAATCTTTATTGAATTTAATATATGTTTTCCAACATGACATGTGCGGTGTATTCCAGTTTTAGCGTCGCCTTTAGGGGGCGACTTTACATGATTATAAACACGATATTGTACATCCAAATTTCTACATGATATTCATAAATAGTAAAAATATCTACCTATCGCAAGTTTCGCCATATTATGATATGTTTTCGTTTATAGTTTGCATCAAACACCTAGGATAGCGTTTGGTAATCGGTCGAAAACACAAGATTTCCCTAACGAACAAGCGATAATTAATTCTTAAAAATTCTAAATGACATCAATACGGACTAACCAGCCGAGTTGGGTTCGATTCAATACAACCAATCACGATGGCTCAATGCACAAGTATTCGATCATCACTTAACGCAATATAGACACACACACATATATGCACTTATCTAACATTATTAATTAACTTATGTATATATATAATAGCATGATTAGCAAGAGTTGGGTTTTCTCTTGCCTGGAGATGACGACACGACAGTGGTCTACAACCACGCCATGGAGACGGCACGACACGATACACGCGTGACTAGCATGGGCTTTGGTGAGGACTTAGGGAGGCTCGGCGTGATGCAGAGGAGAGCACGGGCGCTGTGGCAAGGCGGTAGGTGCAGCGGAGCTCCGGGGGTGGTGCAGGTGGCGAAGGGAGCTCAGTAAGAAGTTGGCGGCGTCGGGAGGATGATGAGGAGAAAGGGGTCCTGTGGGTAGTGGGCTTGGGTGCAGTGGGTGTTGGGGAGGAGCTTGGTTGTTTAGAGGAGCACGTCGGCGTCGAGGCAATGGTGGTGAGGAGGTGGTTGTGGCAGTGAAGTGGTGGTTGCAGAGGTGGACGCTCTCGGATGCGATGGAGCTTGGCGTGCAGGGGATGAAGGCTCAGTGTTGTGGAGGAGAGGAGATCGGTAGAAGTGTCGAGGAGGTGTTGCTGGTGGTCGTCGGTGATGACGATGGCCGGAGGAGAGTGGGGTCGGTGGTGCACGGTGGGGAGTCGTGGAGTCGATAAAGGTTGTAGCGCGGCTGTGCAGGATGGAGTTGGGTCGGCTTGGCTTAAAGGCTTGGGGAGCTTGGTGGGTCGATGGAGATGGCGAGGTGGTGATGGGTTCGTGGTGGTGGTGAGCTCGAGCTGAAGGAGGAGGAGCTGGGGAGTTTGGTTGGGTTGTCGACGATGATGAGTGAGGACGAGGAGAGTGAGCAAGATGGGATAAGAAGTGAGAAGGGGCTCAGTTGAGAGATCGGCGTTGAGGAGATCGTGGGGGTCGGCACGCAGATCACGCGACCGTTGGCGGCGAGGTAGCGTGGGTCTCGCGGTGTGGGTGAACGGGTCTCGCGGCGAGGACGAGAGAGGAAGGGAGCCGTTGGAGGGAGCGGATTTGGTAGAAGGGATCGCGGGGAGTTGGCGAGCGGGGGTGGCGTCGACGAGGGGTCATGGGCAGGCGCGAGAAGGGGGACCATTGGGTTTGTGGCGGGAAAACAAAAGAGGGAGAGGAAGAAGAAGAGCGGGCGTGGGTCGGGTTGGGTTCAGGTCGGGTAGGGGTAGGTTGGGTTTAGATAGGTTTAGGGTTTAGATTTAGGGGAAAAAATAATTAAAATAAATAAAAATATATAAAAAGTGCAAAAATAATTGGAAAAATCCGAAAAATATGAACACACACACACACACACACGTAAACTCAGGATTTACACTCAAGAAGGTTGTTCTTCCTATGAGTCTTGAGGATCTCATAGGTGTATTTTCTCCTTAGAAGCCGTGAGGACTCCTAAGTGTGTTTTCTCTTGAGAGTCGTAAAGACTTCATAAGAATATTTTCCCCTTACGAGTCGAGAGAACCCGTAAGTGGCTTCTTCTCCTTAATGGATGTAACTTTGGAGAATGTGGTCCGTGGATAGTATACAAGAGTCAATCTTGACCTCTTTGTAAGGCAGCGATGGCTTAGAAAATAGGTTTAGATCTGTCGCCTAAGGATTCTCAAGTTTATGAGCCATGAAGGTCTCACAAACATGTTTCTCTCTACGAGTCGAGACGAACTCGTAGGTGTATTTTCTTCTTAGAAGTCATGAGGACTCCTAAGTCCGTTTTCTCTTGAGAGTCGTAAGGATCTCACAAGAGAATTTTCCCCTTACGAGTCGAGAGGATCCGTAAGTGGCTTATTCTCCTCATCGGTATGTGACTTTAGAGAATATGGCCCGTGGATAGTATACAAGAGTCGGTCTTGACCTCCTTGTAGGGAAACAGTGCTTAGGAAATAGGTTGATATCCCCGTCGCTTAAAGCTTTTCACCTTTATGAGTCGTGAGGGTCTTATAAAGATATTTCTTCCTACGAGTCGAGAAGATCTCGCAGGTGTATCCTAACTTGAAATATATATAACCCCTTTTTTTGATAGGGCACCGTTAGGTTTGTGGTACTAGGTTTAAGTCCATAGTACCGCCGCGTTACCTGATGTATCCTCGATATGCAGTCCCTTAGGTTACTGCTCGAGTAACCTCCCGTCTGTCGTGTCTCTGATCCCTTCTGAGGCTGGACAAGATGTCTTCAAGTAATCTTCTTAGGTCATATTACCGTCGGAAGAACAAGTGTTAGGTATTTTCCGTGGCGCTTTTTACTTGAGATTAGACTCAATTTGGAGCCCCGATGAGTCATAACCGCATCTTTCTGGGGTGGGATGATCTCCAATGGTCTTTAGGCTTTGTATGTATTGCCGTCAAGGCCTAAAGCTAGAAATATGCCGTCAATTCGTTTTTGCTTTGATGATTTCATACCGATTCTTTGCTGAAGAGGGGTAGACATCCATAAGACCTTTATGCTGTATGTATTGTAGTCAAGATCTGAAGCTAAAAATATACCATTGCTCCAATTTCATTTGATAGTTGCGTCCGCACCCTACTAGAATGAGGAGGAACGTCTAGATGATCTCTAGGTTGTAGATATTGCCATCAAGATCCGGAGCTAGGAATATGCCGTTACTCCACTTGTTTTGGCTCCTTAGAGCTTTGTTGACGTCGCATCTACATTCTGTTGGAGTGAGAAGGATGTAGAGATGATCTCTAGGCTGTAAATGTTGCCATCAAGATCTGGAACGAGGATTTTGCCGTCACTCCAATTTTATTTGACCCTTGGGTCCTTGTTGATGTCGCGTCTCCACTGAGAAGGAACGTCGAGATGGAGCTAGGATTTTGCCATTACTCCGCTTTGATTTGACCTTTTGGTCTTTAATGACTTTGTGTCTGCATCCTGCTAGAATGAGAAGAACGTCGAGTTGATCTCTAGGCTATAGATGTGTCATCAAGACTCGGTTCTTCTTTTGACAAAGTGTGGTAGGAAATTTAGGTTCCGCCCTTTTTATTTGTGCCCATGGATTGTCCCATCGGACGTGCCCGAATTTGTTTACTGCCGAAAACAGAGACAAACTAGGATTGAACGTCTTGCCTGAATTTGGGGGCAGATGATATTTGGACATATCCATCCACCTCTCTGAAGATACCAAGTTGATTTATGGCACTGTATATCGGAGGTTTGGATAGATGCGACTGTTGTAGCAGACTGTATCAGATTCCCTCTCATTTGTGAGGGGTTTTTGATTGTGGGGACGCTCTTCCCTATATGCGCAAGCCCCTGCAGTTAATTACGTTATCACGTTGCGATAACCACTTTCTCCTGCTCCAGTAATTCATTTCGTGTCGTGTTGTATTTTTGTTTATTATGGTTGCCCGTGGATTGTATACGAAGACTAATTTATGTCATCGTTCGTAGGGAACAAATTAGTCCAAATCCGTATATTTTATATTTGGATTTGGGTTAAGTATTTGCTTGATGGGGTCCACATTGGTAGCTTGGTTTGCTAATGGGAATAAACTTAGGACGCATTTCTCACATTTGTGAGGTCCATCCGTTTATGGGATATTTGGGTTAGATCTAAGGATCGTTAGTCATATTTGAAACTAAGATCAACTTATGAACAAATGAGCATATGGGCTCAATTGATCATTGGATCATATATGAATAGCACATGGATAGTATACGGTAATCAGTATAGAGAAAGTCCGCAGGGTAAAACATATTAGTTTAAGGACGTCTCGGTCCATTATCGCCATGTTTGAGACGAATATTAGTTTAAAGATATTTCGATCCATCATTCTCATATTTGGGACGAAGTTTAGTTTAAGGACATTTCAGTCCAACATTCCCATGTTTAGTGGAACATACTAGTTTAGGGATGTTTCGGTCCATTATCGCCGTGTTTGGGGCAATGGAATTGTTGGCTGTTTGGACCCGCCACCTCTCTAAAGACGTTGAGAAATTACAACGACATATAAAGTTATACACCTGAACCAAATCCAGTATTTGAGGGAAATATCATGGTGGATCTAAGAATCGTTAGTATTATATGAGACTAAGATTAACTTAGAAGATGCAAGATGAATATCATTTTGGATATCATCGATGGGAGATCACTAGTCATATATGGGACTAAGATCATTGAAGAGGCTTAAGATTCCCAGACTTAACCAATTTGGGGCTAAGATTGGGTTTTTGTATTACCCATTCAGACATATTGCGCACACGTGTGTTTCACGTATTGTACCGAACAGGTCTCACGTGTTGTACCGAACAGGTCTCACGTGTTAAACAAAGCATATAAGTGCTGGAAATAAATAACCAAAGGGGCAAACTAGCCTCACGTGTTAAACACGTGATCGTTCATATGAAAAGCATATGAGTGCTAAATATAAACAGGTTAAAACCTACACTGGGGTCACGCGTTAAACACGTGAAAACACCTTTCTAAAGTACTAGCTTCGGATAGAATTGAATTCTATATAGAATTAAATTCTATTTTTGAGAGAATATTTCGCCTGATCTTTTTAAAAGAGAAAGATATTCTCTGTTAAACAGAGAGCCATTGGATTAAAAATCTAATGGTGATTAAAAAATCATTAACTGATAGAATTAAATTCTATTTGGGAAATATTTTCCTTGATGTTTCTAATATGAAAAGATCTTTTTCTAACAGAGAATCTTAGATTTAAAATCCAATGGTGATAAAATATCATCAATTAAACTATCTGATAGAATTAAATTCTATGTGATAGAATAAAAAATATCACCAATTAAACTATCTGATAGAATTAAATTCTATGTTATAGAATAAAATTCTATATTAGAAAAATATCTTACTAATCTTGTTAAACTAGCAAGATATTCATATGATAGAATAAAATTCTATCCTCTCTGTAAACAGAGGACCCTTGGATTAAAGATTTAACAGTGATTATAAAATCATCATCTGATCATCTGATAAAATTAAATTCTATCTTAGAAAAATATTTTTCTAATTTTGTTAAATAAACAAGAATGGTCTTCTCTGTAAAAAAGAGAGCCCTTGGATTAAAATCCAACAGTGAATCAAATTCCCCGGTTTATCTTTAAGCTCATTTCGATTGATTCTAAATCAGTCATGATCTCTCAATAAGAGATTTCCTCCAACATATTGATTTTTCTCTTCTCCTATAAATAAGAGCAAAGAGATTAAATCTAAAAGGAGGATACCCCCATAAACTTCTGTAAAAATACAAAAGGCTCTCCAAAACTTTCCACAAAACAACAGAGAATTTAATTCTCAAAGATCGTCTTCCTCCCCAAAACCTTAGGTAAAGAAAAAAGCAGAGATCAAAACGTTTCCTTTACCTATCTAAGGGTTTAACCCTTCTCAAGAACTTAGTTCTTTCTCTGGATCTGAGATCCACAAGACAAGTCTCCCACAAGTTGAGAATTTAATTCTCATAGAGAATATCTTATTCTTGAGAATCAAAGATTTAGAGAAGAAAAAAATTGAAAAGAAAGAAGACGGAGTCCATAATATTCCAGGAACTTAGTTTTTTCAAATCAAGAACTTAGTTCTTTAATAACCCGATCCAAGATCCTCAAAATAGTGATCTTGGTGATCGTTAATGGTCAAATTACTGTTAACAGAGATTTAACCTCTCTGAAAACATGAATAGAGACCAAATCTCTAAGAACCCAGCGCCTCACGTGAAACACACGTGAATGCTCAAAATCAAGAACTTAGTTCCTTCAAATCAAGAACTTAGTTCTTAAAGAATCTGATCCAAGATCCTCAAAATAGTGATCTTGGTGATCGTTGATGGTCAAAATACCATTAACAGAGATTTAAGTTCTCTAAAAATATCAATAGAGATTAAATCTCCAAAGAACTCAGAGCCTCACGTGAAAAGCACGTGAGCACCCAAGGCCAAATTACATAGCGCCTCACATGAAACACGCGTGAGCGCCGGAAAAAGTTAATGCTTAGCACTATTAGAGCGCCCCACATGAAACACATGTGAGCGCCACAAAATACTATTGCTTAGCACTATTTCAGCGCCTCACGTGAAACATACGTGAGCGCTATATGTCTGAAGTGCATAACACTGCTGGGTAGTACAGAAACCCAATCTTAACCCCAAATTGGTTAAGTCTGTGAAGTTTAAGCCTCTTTGTTGATCTTAGTCCCATATACGACTAGTGATCTCCCATCGATGATATCCAAAATGATATCCATCTCACATTTTCTAAGTTAATTTTAGTCTTATATAAGACTAACGATTCTTAGATCCACCACGATCTAGAATCTGTTTACCGCCAAAAACAGAGACAAACTTGGATTGAACGTCTTGCCTGAATTTGGGGGCAGGTGCTATTTGGACATATCCATCCACTTCTCCGAAATACCAAGTTGATTTATGGCACCGTATATCGGATGTTTGGATAGATGCGACCATTGTAGAAGACTTTATAAGATCCCCCTCATTTGTGAGGGGTTTTTGATTGTGGGGACGCTCTTCCCTGCAGGTGCAAGACCCTGCAGTTAATTACGTTT
Source organism: Agapanthus africanus (assembly GCA_030015575.1). Taxonomy (NCBI): domain Eukaryota; kingdom Viridiplantae; phylum Streptophyta; class Magnoliopsida; order Asparagales; family Amaryllidaceae; genus Agapanthus; species Agapanthus africanus. The sequence continues at coordinate 60,342,232 of CM057345.1, forward strand.
TTACGTTGCGATAACCACTTTCTCTTGCTCCAGTATTTCACTTCGTGTCATGTTGTATTTTTGTTTATTATGGTTGCCCGTAGATTGTATACGGAGACTAATTTATGTCGTCGCCCATAGGGCGCGGATTAGTCCAAATCCGTATATTTTAGATTTGGGTTTGGGCCAAGGATTTGCTTGATGGGGTCCACGTTGGTAGCTTAGTTTGCCAACGGGAATGAACTTAGGACACATTTCTTACATTTGTGAGGTCCATCCGTTCATATGAAACTTGGGCTTGATCTAAGGATCATTAGTTTTATTTGAGACTAAGATCAATTTGGATGTTTTGGGTCAAGGATTTACTTAACATGGTCTGCGTCGGTAACTTAGTTTACTAACGGGAATGAACTTAGGAAGCATTTCTCACATTTGTGAGGTCTATCTGTTCATATGAAATTTGAGTTTGATCTAAGAATCGTTAGTCATATATGAGACTAAGATCAACTTATGAACAAATGAGCATATGGGCTCAACTGATCATCAGATCATATATGAATAGCCCATGGATAGTATACAGTAGTCAATATGGAGACATTCCGTGGGGTAAAACATAGTAGTTTAAGAACGTCGCGGTCCATTATCGTTGTGTTTGGGACAAAGGAGTTGTTGGTTGTTGGGACCCGCCACCTCTCTGAAAACATTGAGAAATTACAAAGTCATATATCAGAGATGTGGAAAGATGTACTCTTGAACCAAATCCCGTATTTGAAGGAAAAGATGATAGTGGATCTAAGAATCGTTAGTCTTATATGAGACTAAGATTAACTTAGAAGATGTGAGATGAATATCATTTTGGATATTATCGACGCGAGATCACTAGTCGTATATAGGACTAAGATCAACGAAGAGGCTTAAGCTTCACATAGTTAGCCAATTTGGGGCTAAGACCCAGCAGTGCTAAGCACTTCAGACATATAGTGCTCATGTGTGTTTCACGTTAGGCACTGCAATAGTGTTAAGCACTAGTCTTTCGTGGCGCTCATGTGTGTTTTATGTGAGGCGCTCCAATAGTGCTAAGCACTAAATTTTTCCGGCGCTCACGTGTGTTTCACATGAGGCGCTATGTAATTTGGCCTTAGGTGCTCACGTGCTTTTCACATGAGGCGCTAAGTTCTTTTGGAGATTTAATCTCTGTTGATGTTTTTAGTGAACTTAAATCTCTGTTAATGGTATTTTGACCATTAACGATCACCAAGATCACTATTTCGAGGATCTTGGATCAGATTCTTTAAGAATTAAGTTCTTGATTTTGAGCGCTCACGTGTGTTTCACGTGAGGCACTGGGTTCTTAGAGATTTGATCTCTGTTCATGTTTTCAGAGAGGTTAAAGCTCTGTTAATGGTATTTTGACCATTAACGATCACCAAGATCACTATTTTGAGGATCTTGGATCGAGTTCTTAAAGAACTAAGTTCTTGATTTGAAAGAACTAAGTTCCTGGAATATTATGGACTCCATCTTCTTTCTTTTCAACATTGTTCTTTTCTAAATCTTTGATTTTCAAGAACAAAATATTCCGATGAGAATTAAATTCTCAACTTGTGGAAGACTTATCTTGTGGATCTCAGATCCAGAGAAAGAACTAAGTTCTTGAGAAGGGTTAAACATTTAGATAGGTAAAGGAGACATCTTGGTCTCTAATTTTTTCTTTACCTAGGGTTTTGAGAAGGAATACAATCTTTGAGAATTAAATTCTCTGTTGTTTTGTGGAGCCTTTTGTATTTTTACAGATGCTTATGGGGGGTTTCCTCCTTTTAGATTTAATCTCTTTACTCTTATTTATAGGAGAAGAGAAAAATCAATCCGTTGGTGGAAATCTCCCATTGAGAGGTCATGATTGATTTAGAATCAGTTGAAATGATCTTAAAAATCAACCGGTGAATTTAATTCACCGTTGGATTTTAATCCAAGGGCTCTCTGTCTTACAGAGAAAATCATTCTTGTTTATTTAACAAGATTAGGAAAATATTTTCCTAAGATAGAGTTTAATTCTATCAGATGATCAGATGGTGATTTTATAATCACTGTTGGATTTTTTATCCAAGGGTACTCTGTTTACAGACAAGATAGAATTTTATTTTATCATATGAATATCCTGCTAGTTTAACAAGATTTGGAAGATATTTTTCTAACATATAATTTTAATTTATCACATAGAATTTAATTCTATCAGATGGTTTAATTGGTGATATTTTATCACCATTGGATTTTAAATCCAAGATTCTCTGTTAGAGAAAGATTTTTTCATATTAGAAATATCAAGGAAAATATTTCCCAAATAGAATTTAATTCTATAAGTTGTTGATTTTTTTAATCACTATTGGATTTTTAATCCAACGGCTCTCTTTTTAACAGAGAATATCTTTCTCTTTTAGAAAGATCAGGGGAAATATTCTCCCAAAAATAGAATTTAATTCTATATAGAATTCAATTCTATCCGAAGCTAGTACTTCAGAAAGGTGTTCTCATGTGTTTAACACGTGACTCCAGTGTGGGTTTTAACCCGTTTATATTTAGCGCTCATATGCTTTTCATATGAACACTCACGTGTTTAACACGTGAGGCTGGTTTTCTCCTTTAGTTATTTATTTCCAGCGCTTATATGTTTTGCATATAAGTGCTCACGTATTTAACACGTGAGACCTTTTCGGTCTTTAGTTATTTATTTTCAGCGCTTATATGCTTTGCATATAAGCGCTCACGTGTTTAACATGTGAGTCCAAATTATGGGTTTTAATTCTCCTCAAAGCCAAAACGCTTACGTGCTTTGCACATGGGAGGAATTCATTTATTATTTTTTTCTCCCCCTTTTTTATAAGGGAACTACAAGCTTTGGGCTAAAAATTTTGGCGGGAATAGACGTTGCTCCTCTTGGAGTAAAACTCGTAGGGTGATCTTTAAGAAGAAGATTGATGTGGATGGATAGGTGGAGACCTATAAAGCTAGACTTGTAGCGAAAGATTTTCATCAAAGATCAGGATTGGACTATGATGAGACATTTTTCCAGTAACTATACTTAAATCCATTCGGATCCTACTTACTATTGCTACTTACTACGACTATGGCATTCGGCAGATAAACGTTAAAATTGCATTTCCAAATGGTGATTTAGAAGAATGCGTTTTTATGGATCAACCAGAGGGCTTCATTGACAGCAGTAGTAGCGAAAAGGTATGCAAGTTGTTTAAATCCATTTATGAATTAAAACATGCATCACGGAATTGGAACATCTACTTTGATGATACGACAAAGAGTTTGATTTTATCCAAAATGTAGATGAACATTGCGTTTATAAGAAAATTGTAGGGAGTATGGTCACATTCCTCATATTGTATGTGGGTGACATTCTCTTGATAGGAAATGACATTTCTATACTACAATCGATCAAACAATTTCTATCATAAAGGTTCTTCATGAAAGACTTGGGTGATGCCTCGTACATTCTGGGCATTAAGATCTATGGAGATAGATCTAAGAGGATGTTGGGATTGTCCCAATCCAGGTATATAGACACCATCCTAAAGAGATTTAGTATGGAAGATTCCAAGAGGGGTAATTTACCCGCTTGTCACGGAATCACCCTCTCCAAAGATGAGTGTCCAAATTCTGATGAAGAGAGGGCTCGAATGAGTGTTATACCCTACGCTTCTGCTGTAGGGTCCATCATGTATGCGATGTTATGTACTCACTCAGATATAGTTTACGCACTAAGTGTAGTAAGTAGGTATCAATCCAATTCAGGGGAGAAACACTGGACAGCTGTGAAGAACATTCTTAAGTACTTGTGAAGAACTAAAGAAATGTTCTTGGTATATAGTAACGGAGATCTCCAAATGAATGCATTTACCAATTCCAGCTTCCAGAGTGAGAAGGATGACAACATGTCTATCTCGGGCTTTATATTTAGCCTTAATGGAGGGGCGGTATGTTGGAAAAGTTTCAAACATGACACCGTTGTAGACTCGACGATGGAAGTTGAGTACATTACTGCGAATGATACTGCCAAGGAAGCAGTCTGGATGCAGAAGTTCATCCTAGAGTTTAGAGTGATTCCAACCATTGTTGATCCAATACCTTTGTATTGTGATAATAATGGGTCTATGACGTTAGCCAAGGAACCAAGGTCCCATCAGCGTTCCAGACACATCCTGAGGCGATATCACCTTATCTAGGATATAATTGATCGCCGCGAGATCGAAATTCGTAAAGTAAGCACGAAGAACAACACCACGGATCCACTCACCAAGACTCATCCACAGGCGTAATTTGAGCGACTTTTTAAGATGTTAGGTATGAGATACACAAATAATTAGCTTTAGTGCAAGTGGGAGATTGTTAGATATGTATGCCCTAGATGCAATTATTATAATTGTTGGACATACATATGTATAGGACAATCTTTCTCGATATGATAGTATACTATTTGGTTTGACTTTATCATTCATGTGTATGGTTCTACTTGTTATTACTATGGCTAATACATGTTGATAAAGCTCTTAGGATATTTGCTTGATTACCAGAATTGTGATGCAGATTATACTAGAGGGCCCTGGGTAGTCTATAAGCATATCCTTAAATGTTCCTAGTTGAGGGGATATCGAGACAGGGCATCGATGTCCCAGAGTAGACCAGTGTATACATTTCTTGACCCTGTATGGGGGCGATGGATGATCCCATATCCATTGGTGTTTGATATCAAAGATTGTTTACAGGTGCTCATTAGAGAATGGGTACACCAAACGGACTCGCCGAGAACTCCTATATGGTATTATGTATATTGTCAGACAACAGTTCTCTGATGACATGAGTACAAGGTAGTCTGTAGACCTGAGATCGTTATAGTGTCTTGTTTGTTTCCCACTGTGTTTTGATTATTACCCTACCACATCTTTAAAGAGCCGTGCAAACATGTTTTAATTGGGTACAGTCCCGAAACACATAGAGACAATTAGCGATCGGAAGGGTTTCGTCTCTCCCGATATAGGGAGTTGATGTCTTGCTGTGCTTGATCGACTATAACCATAAGTCCCTGATCAGGATGGATGAGATAAACTGATAAGTGTTATTAGTTGTATCCATTGTGGTTACAGGTTACTGATTGGCAGGACTTATCGGTTAATAGAGGTCTGACGGATACCACCCTCCAGACATGATATGCGACACTCTCAGATGAAGAGACCAGACTGTACAGAGACTGTCACTTGTAGGCTCCGTTGGATTTCAGAAGCTAGCTTGTTGATCTTCCTATTCGTTCTGTACCTGGGTAGCCGTTACGTGTATCTGGTACCGCTGATGTGCTTATAGGTATTTGATATAATCATTACCTACTGCCAGCATATTGACGAGTCTTTAGAATCCCACACAAAGATTTCCTAGAACAAGCGAAACGAAATAGGGCATGTACAACGATATGCATGGGAGCTCGATTAAATACGGGTATATGATACCGTATTTTAATCTAACGTTATTTAATATTAGCCAGATTATATGTAATATAACCGGATTATTAAATCAAGTGTTGATTTAATAATTTGATATATATATATATATATATATATATATATATATATATATATATATATATATATATATATATATATAAACTAATATTATGCTCACTTTATTTTTCCTTCTATTTATATATGATATAAATAATATATATATCATTTGTCATGGTTGTATATACACATTTGATGTGTGTATAAGAATCACATAGGATTCAAACATAAGGATTAATCATATTTACTTATTTAAATAAATAAAACAATAAGTCATTTATTAGAATTGTGTAGAAAATAGATGACTCATTTTGATTTATTATTTTAAATGAGCTATGATATATTTGTTCTTATCTTTAGAATTCTTAGCCATTCTTATCTTCATCTTCTCTTTCTTGATATCATTTTCATGCAAGAGTGAAAAAAAGAAAAAAAAAATTAGTGGTAAAAAATCCTAGTTCATCAATCTAAACTAAATTATCAAATTATTTTAGGTTGTTTTCTTCACTACAAGATTGTTTAGTGAAGTGAGAGCTTGTGTTAGAGTTATCCCAAGATGGATCATCTTGGAACCTAGGAGGTCAATTTCAAGCTTGTTCCCTCTCTCTTTAAGAGCTCAAGGAATCAAGAAAAACCACTTCTACCTAGCACTTGAGGATGTAAGGAAACCCAAACCTTGAATGAAACTCATCTTTCTTGCTTTGTTGTGGTTTCAAGTCTAATATTTTAGTTAAGCTCCTAGTTTGAAGTTATTGACTCTCTAGTTTTTTAAAACTCTATAGTTGCATGCTTGCTAATTGTTGTTGAAAGGCTAATCACTTCTAACACTGTAGGGGATGATTTGGCCCGGTTTGCACACCACGGAAGAGGTGTTGCCAGTAAGATTACCAAATACGATATGAAAGGAAAAAGGGCAATTCTGCATTGGGTAGGTGGGAAGCCCGCAGGTCCGAGTATCTGGGCTACCCATTTCAATGAGTATATTGGTATTCTCGTTCGCAATACAGACTTTTGGAACGTGGGATTCACATTTGCAGATAACCTATGGGAGGCCCATGTATGGACTTGGCTCTCGCTCTTGGTAATACATAACTCAATTAACAATATTTCAATATTACATCCATACTTTTTATATAGTATTAATTTATTAACTAGTATATTTATTAATCAGTATTACAGAGACATTTCTACCTAGAGGATGATATAGATGGGCATTGGACATAAGTCTTAAGTGAGATGTCAAGAATATTCAAGAGATGGCGAACAAGATTGAAAATACGTTTAAAGACCCTATCAAATTTACGGAGAATTGGGAATGGTTTGCTGCTCTTCCCTCTGTCATCCCCAGGGAACAATTTGCCTTTCTCCTACTGTATTGGGAAACACCTAAGTCAAAGGTAATTAAAAATATACTTAATTGATTTGATCATCAAATTTAGATTCGTTTACATTGATATATGTTATTTTCTGAATAAGCAGGCAGAATCAGAGAGAAATAAGAGGACCCAAAGGAAAGCAACAGATGATTATTATGGTGGATTGGTTCCTACTGATCAGTATATGTCGACTTTGGTGAGTTTATCTTTAATTACTTACATGTTCGATTTTTTAAGTTTATCGTTACATATTCTCATGTATACATAAATCATATATTCGTTATAGGAGAAGGCTGGTACAAAGCCTAGCCTTGCCGAGCCTTGGGAGGCATTGCACACTAAAGATGGCATACCATAAGAAAAAATGGATATAGCCACTCAAAGAGAAGTAATTACTATTTCATTTGTCGAAGGCAGATTTTGACACAGCGGAGATGAGTTATCAGGAATCAAATGCCGATTTTCCGGCCGACGATCATCTTCCTAGGGAGGCCCAGTTTTTCCCTCACTCAAGGGAACACGGCCGTTATCCCATTTTAGGTGGTCCCATTGGTCTTGTGCGGTTGAGTTTCTTCAGAGGAACTTCAAGTAGGTAGACCGCTCGCTCTTACCAACAAACAGCTGAAGCACAATAGATCCATGTGATACAAGAGGAGCTCAGGAGAATGCGTGAAGAAGCAGAGAAGAAGGCGACAAAAGAAATGACATGGAGAGCTGGTATGGATGTGTGGAGAGATCAATACTCGCAACAACACGGTCCACCTTCGCAACCGTGCTCAGCACAGGGTCTATGGCCGTCACATCCGCCATATTACCTTGTTTCGACACAGCATACGCATTATCCTCCTCTAGCATAGGGACCGTCGTCGTCGTTCGTCCCTCCGCCTCCGCAACAGGGACCCTACTACTACCTCCTCCTCCACAGCTGGAACCCTATTACCCCCAGGCTCCCTCTTAAGGAGGGCTCTCTTCATTTTTTTCGCAAGAAGACATTGACAAATCGGACCGATACTGGTCAAGGAGAGGTTCTGGTGGCGATGGCAGCGATGGAAGTTAGTAGGTACGCATATACATGTGTTAATTAGTGTAGCTGGAAAGTTGTTTAACTTCGAAGATTATGATTTCAGTTCATACATTTATTTATTTATTTGGATTTGCAGGATTCGCAGGATTGAGTGAGCTAGGATTGCGCCCGCGCGCGATTTAGAGGATTTTACGTATAGTTGGACATATAGAGTACGTAATTTATTATTTGTATTCAAAATAATATTGTCTGTGCATTGATTTGGAGAGAGTTTTGTATCACTTGTTTATTACGATTTTAGTTTTATGTTTGAGTTGTTGAAACTGTTGGATATGTATTGGTTTGTGATCGAAATGCTATCTGTTTTTGATATATCGTATTCATATATTTGTTTGCGATCGAAATGCTATTGGTTTTTAATATATTGTATTCATATATTTGTTTGCGATCGAAACTCTTTTTTGCGTAATTTATCATGATTAATTGCATTATTGTATTGGATGTAGGGATTTCTGTAAAAAAATTCAATATAAATGGGTATTAGCGACTGTTCAAGATACAGGAACGGTCGCTAATACCCGCATTAGCGACCGTGTACTGATATCCGATATCAATTAAAATTGTTATATTGTCCATGTGGCATCTTTTAGCGACCGTGATGTACGGTTGCTAATGTCGCATTAGCGACCGTATACATTAGTGACCATCCGTGAACGGTCGCTCATACACGTGTCGGCGGCCAAAGTTTCTGAGACTAGGTATTAGCAATCGTTTGAATAGTGGACGGTCGTAATACACTTTAGCGTCCATTCAATAAGTATTAGAGACCATATATTACGGTCTCTAATATGTATAGTATCCAGTAGTGTGTGTGAATAATATACCGTCTTAATATATTTTGCCAATATGGACAAGAAATGTTAATCAAAATATTGTCATGATGAGTATCGTACCACCTTTGGTACAGACGATTTAAATGTCACGGTATAGTCATTCATGCAATGAGTTCAATCTAATTGCCGTGAAAAGTGTTGCGTCAGAGAATGGATACAAAATTATGCTTACAGAATTGTCCAAACTTGCGATACGAATATCTTAATTTTCAGTTGAAATACCAAGTGTGAAAGAAGACTTGGTAGATAAAGTAACTGATGATTTGAAATTCGTGAAAAATAATATTTCAAAAATACAAAATCTTTTGCAATCTAACCCTAGCGGTCATAAAAAGAATCGTACAAAATCTTGGATCGATAATAAAAATAGTAATAAGAAAAAGAAGAAGAGGGTATGCACATGATGCAACCAATTAATATTCCATAACAAAAGAACTTGTCTGAGTAGACAAACACAACATGTAGAAGACATACATCCTGAGCAACCAAGTCTCATATGTCTTGAGCCATCACGGATTTGAACCAACCGTCTGGTTTCTCAGAATAGTTTGTTGTAAATGAATGATATTTGATGTAAATAAATGATTTTTTATGTAAATGAATGATGTTTAATAAACTATAACATATAATTTTTTTAATTTTTTGGTAAATGAATGACATTTATTGTAAATGAATGATATTTGATGTAAAGGAATGATACTCGATGAATATTAGTTGTTGATATTGGTTGTGTCAATTAATGATGTTGTTAAATGTGTTGATATTGGCTGTTTCAATTAATACCGTTGTTAAATTTGTTGGTACAGAAAAGATAACAGTTACTTAAATCAGCGGTTAAATAGTGAGCTTAAAATATAAAAGCAGCGGTTAAATAATGTGCTCTCTGTTGCTGGAGTGAGCTCAAAATATAACCGCTACTTAAAACAGCGGTTAAATAATGCTCTCTCTGTTGCTGGAGTGAGCTCAAAATATAACCGCTACTTAAAACATCAGTTAAATAATATGCTCTCTGTTGCTGGAGTGAGCTCAAAATATAACCGCTACTTAAATCAACAGTTAAATAGTGAGGTCAAAATATAATCTCTACTTAAAGCAGCGGTTAAATAATGTGCTCTCTCTTGCTGGAGTGGGTTCAAAATATAACTGCTATTTAAAGTAGAGATTTTATTTTAAGCAGCAGTTAAATTTTGAGCTCTGTTCCTGGAGGAGCTCAAAATTTAACCGTTACTTAAAGTAGAGATTAAATTTTGAACTCAAATGGATATCATTTTCTCACAAATTTATATCATTTACAGCAAACAAATATCAAACTTTAGATACAAACATCAATACATATCATATATACAAAATATCAACACGCATCAACAAACATCAACACACATCATATATAGACGGGGAATTAAAATAAATATCATATTTATTATATCATTTGGGTAGTTTCTGTGAAATCTAAAAATTCATTTTTCAACACACAGCCACACATAATTTACACATCAACCTAAAATTTGTTACATCATTTAGATAGTTTCTTAGCAGCCATACACATAATCAAATATCAGACCTTAAAATTTATTACATCATTTGCTGCCAAAAAATTACCGAGTTAAACAAATTAGAGTTCAAGTATAGCTTTCGTTAAGGTCTGAAGTATGTCTCTTACAGCTAATTTCTTAACAGTCTTTTTGTCGGTTCATGTATAAATCGCCTTATAAACCATGCCATTTACTTCAACTTCAGTTATAAATGAAGCTATGCCATCTTTGTATGTCTTTGATCGACATTTCTCGTATGCCCTTTTAGAGCAAAGTTCTTCAAATCTCTTACTGGATTCATTTCCATACTTCAACTTTAGTTATAAACAGTGGAAATGAATCCAGTAAGAGAATTGAATGAGTTTTATTCTAAAACGGCATACGAGAAATGTTAATCAAAGACTTACAAAGATGGCGCCGCTTCATTTATAGCTGAAGTTGAAGCAAATGACATAGTTTATACGACAATTTTTACATGAACTGACAAAAAGACTGCTAAGAAACTATCTGCAAGGGACATACTTCAGATCTTAAAGAAAGCTATACCTGGAATTTAATTTATTAGGAACCAGAATGAGCGGTCTTTAGCATAAATTGTTCTCGACACGAGAGGATTTTTCCTTGATGCGAGCGGATTTTTCTTTTGAGGCTTTATGATGAGCATATCCTGCATAAATTGTTCCCAAAAATAAGTTGCATATATTAATTTTTGTAATCAAAGATAGAAATCAATTTGCAATGCTATGTTTTCGAAGCAATCGCGTTTTAACCTTATCAAGTTTCTTTCCACAGCTACGCCAGAGTATCTGGATCATTCTTCTTGAATAAATTTGGATGCAAAGATATCAGTGATGGATTGGAATGCTGGAAGGGATATTTCAGTCGCTTCGTTTTACAAGCATGTCCCGGTAATCGAATTTGCAGCAGAGCTTTTCAAAATCCAAGACTTTAATCGGCCCTTGACTGAGAAGCAACGTATTGGAGAAAAATATCTCAAATTTCAATGCATTTGTTTCCCTTTTTTTGAAATCTGTTTCAATGGTATTTTTTGGAAATATTTACGTTAGAAGTGCTGTATGTAAGTGAAAGAATGTAATGATCATTACATCTAATTGGATAAAAGGAATCAAGAATACTCAAAAGCCTAAATATAAGCAAGAAAAGCAAGAAATAATAGTGGAAAGGAAAATCATGTATAAGGGGCAAGTGGTAAATGCTTGATATGATTAAGAAAAGGCATCAACTTAGGTTTTCTTCAATTCAAACAATCAAAACAAAATTTAAAGAAAAAACAAAATAGTCATTTTTTTCTTGAAAAATACCTAGTTCATTACATCAAGAACATAAACCGAAAAACCAGATTATGAATCAAAACAAAAAATAAAAACTATCATAACTCTAATAAAAATCCCCTAAAAAATTAGCAAACCCCAATTTAGAGTTAAAAACCCTAACAAAAGTCCTTTAAAAATTAGCAAACCCTATGGTAATTAAAATAATTAATTTACCTTATGAAATCGATCCACGAATCAAGAGAATTCCAGCAAGAATCGCAGTTCAAATCACAATAAGAAATCACAATTCCAATCCTAACCCTTAAACTGCTGAAACTGTGCTGAACCTTTAAGCTGTTCGGACAGTGGCTCTTTATATTAAATGGGAACCACTAATTAAAGCAGCGGTTAAATAGTTAGAGACCTCAAAATATTATTAGATCAAAATTTAACAGCTACTTAAAGCATCGATTGAGTCGGAGACCTCAAAATATTATTAGGCCAAAATATAACCGCTAGTTTAAAAAGCGGTTATATTTTGAGCAAACTACAGCAAGAGAGAGTAGATTATTTAACCACTACTTAAAATAGCAGTTGAATAGTCGGAGATCTCAAAATATTACTAGGCCAAAATATAACCGCTACTTTAACAAGCGGTTAGATTTTGAGCAAACCACAGCAATAGAGAGCAGATTATTCAACCGTTACTTAAAGTAGCGGTTGAATGGTCAGAGACCTCAAAATATTACTAGGCCAAAATATAACCGTTGATTTAAATAGCGGTTAAATAATCTGCTCTCTGTTGCTGTAGTTTGCTTAAAATCTAACCGCTTGTTAAAGTGGCGGTTAAATAAGCTGCTCTCTGTTGCTGTAGTTTGCTCAAAATCCAACCACTTGTTAAAGTGGCGGTTAAATAATATGCTCTCTGTTGTTGTAGTTTGCTCAAAATCTAACCGCTTGTTAAAGTAGCGGTTAAATTTTAAGTAGAACCAAAAAATACACTTGAGAAATCATATATCAGAGTTCATATATTCATAAATGTACATCATTTACACATAAATGTAGATAATTTACAGCCAAATGTACATTTTCTCAAAATTTTACATCATTTACAATAAACAAATATCAAAGTTCAGCACATCATATATGCAAACTTCAACACATATCAACAAGACATCTGCATACATCATATATAGTTGGAGAATAAAAACAAAATCTAAAATTTATTAAATCATTTTGGTAGTTTCTGATTAGCTACCTCATAACGCATCCTATATCTAAAATTAGCTATAGTATTTGTGCCCCATTTTTCATCTTCCAGTTGAAGTCCCCGTGATAAGCAATCCACGTATTTTATTAAAAATAGAGTGATCCTGTGTCTTGCCTCGGATGACCCTCATTCTTACCCCATTTCCAAGCCTTTCATAAAGCAATTTTGCTGGGATTGGGTATATCCTTCGGCATATACTTAACAAAATGATTTTACTGCAAAAAAATTATCGAGTTACACAAATTATTACAACTTATAAGCAAATGAAAATAGTAATCGTTTTAAAATTGGACTAACCAGTTGTAACGACCCTGAATTTCGTGTACTCTTTTGTAAATATCGTCATTAATATATCGACATTTCTTTTCAAGTATTGAATTATATATTTAATTCCTTGAAAACTTGGTGTGATATAGCTCACAATAGTGTGAACTGGCTCATGGATCTTTCCCAATGATCAATCTTTTTCTGTCTTCTTGAGCCGGCTTAAAGAAATTTTGAGCTGTCTCATGCCTTGTTCGAAGCGGAGATGTTCCGGACACCCAATCGATGGGTTCCTTCGTCTCATGACCGTTCCTTTCCTCTTTAAATCGCCCTTCATTTCTTTAAAACTCCCAATTAAGTCAGAAAACCCCCAACTCTTGAGATCTCCATTTAATTCTATTTTAATGACTTTTAATTCCTTTTAGTGGATTTTACTCTCTTTAATTTCTCATTCTATTAAAATTATCATTCCCCTCATTCCTTTGGCTGTCCAGAAAATCCTAAGTTCTTCTCTGAAATTCTAAAAGAAGTCTCTCAAGGCCATTCAACGATTCCTCCTCCTAGGCGTCGTAGTTTCTGGATCAAAGCTCTCCTTCTCTTTTAATCGGCGGTTCAGTTGTTATACTAAATTGCAACGCAAGTAAGTTCCATCCTCTCCTCGGTCTCTCTCTTGGTCTACTCCTCTCTTTTCCTTGTCTTGACTCCTCCATGAAAAAATCCCTAACAAAATATGGTTTTAAATGCGCAGATTTGGTTACATATGAATTGGTTAGAATTAATTGTTATTCCTGATCTAATCTATAACAAATATTGCTTATCATGATATCCACAACTCATATATGCCACAGATATTGAAAATACATATAATTGATGCTATGAAATGAGTTTACACAAAAGTTGTATCGACATCAAAATATAACTGAACCTAAAACCCGATCGTCTAAACAATCAAGCTTTGAGCCGGTTCAAGAGAACATGAGCCGTCTCATACACTCAGAGTTTTAGAACCCACCCTTTTACATGTCGTGAGCCGTCTCAAGACATGGACGAGCCGACTCAACCTTACCGCAAGCCGTCTCATGGATCCAGAGAAGTAAAACCCCATTCTTAGCATGGTGTGAGCCGGCTCAATTCTGATAGAGCCATCTCAAGCTCGTGTCGAGTCGTCTCAAGAACATTTTGAGTCGTCTCATGCAACTTGAAATCCAAAACATAATTGTAGATGACTTATGAGCCGTCTCAAGCAATCTTTAGTTGTCTCATTTTGATATTCACACTAAATTAATATCTGATATGTGACTTAATTTGATGTACATCCACATCGCTTGTTTTACTGTACCATACATGTCTCAACTCATCCATGTAATCTTTATTGCTGAACTTACATGTCTTATATAAACACATCTAGTACATGCTCCACTTGACTTAATTCGAACCATGAAAATCATTTTACATAAATACTTGACATTTTACCTGAATGCTTGACACTTTACATGAATACATGCACTTAACATGAACTCAATTTGAAACATGAACTTGTACTCTCTCTCTCTCTCTTATGCAACTTATGACATTAATTGTAAATTAAATTATGCAGGGTGTTGGAATAGTTTGAGTGTGAATCCAATGAAATCTCAGGAGTCCACCTAGTATATGAATTCATGAATACTAACATAATTTACAATCATGAGGGCCCGTGTTTCTTTGCCCCTGGATTATAGCCTGTTGGGTTTGGAATACTTCAATGACGATTGACGTCCCGTTATCAACACTTGATTCGGGCCCGTATTTCCTTGTCCCTGGATTACAGCCTTGGGTTTGAGAAAACTTCTGAGATTGGTTGGCATTCACTCTTGAACTGTCGTTAGGATAGTTTACCTTATAAAGACCCCTCTAGGACACATTATCCTTTTCATTCATGCTCATTACTTTAAACTTATTACATGCTCGCATTGACCAATAAATGTTATACCATATTGCCATGTACACTACCATGTCATATGTTCATATCATATTTTTGTATTATTATACTCCCTATTCTTATGCATTTTACAAATAAACAGGTGCTTTTGACCCATGTCTGCTACATAGTACAGGTTACAGGTTCTCGGAACGAAAACAGTGAAAAAGATAAAAGACGATGCAAAAGTGGGACTACGACCAACAAATAGAAGGATTTTGATCAAGCCTACACGAAAATCAGTTCACAAAGTATAAGGCAACGCAAGGTTCAAGACTTCGACACGAAGCAACGGTAAAAGTCCACTACAATTATTCACTGTGGAGATCGGGAAGAGACATAGAAGACATCCTAAAGAACCAACTGAAGAAACAGGAAGCAAAAGTCAACCAAAACCAGCACACAAAATTTCAGCACAAGATCCTCTTACTTGGCCGCGGAACCGCGGCCAAACCTGGCCTGCGGCCGCGGTTCCGCGGCCGTGATGAGCCCGTAGTGGCAGAAAATTTTACCAAAACGTGTGGCGGCGCTGACTAGTCTTCCTAGGGGTATTTTTGTAAAAACATACATGCGGCGATTGTAAACCTAGGGTTTTCTATGTCCTATAAATAGAGACCCAAATTCTTGTATTAGATCATGCCTCCTTTCATTAATAAAATTCAGATTTCTTTTGGAGAGCATCAATTTGTAAGTAGTTCTTTTTATTTGCCCTAGTTAATTTTATTATCTGCCCCAGGTAATTTCTATTCTTGCCTTAGTTTAGATTTAATTATTTGCCCTAGATAGATAGTTTAGAAATGTTCTTCAATTTCCTCATGAGCGAGTAGTCTCCTCGCTTGTTAGGGTTAGCTTTGGGGAAGTCTTGAGAGATGAAGATCTCTCACCCCTTTCTTGCCCTTCACACGTTTTTATAGGACTCCATGCATACATGCACACACCGCTCCCTAGGCACCCTATCCCACGAGGTAGCGGTGATACCGTAGTATAAAGGCTCGGTTGAGCGTGTTTTCCATAGAGGTCAGGGTAAGGATTGAGAAAGGAAGGACAAGAACCTAGAGGAAGAAATACCGTTTCTTCCCTATGGTACTAATCCTCTTTGTTAATAATTACCATAACTCCTAAAGAGATCTTAATTTGGGTATAGAAAGCGGTGAGGAAATCTTTGCATTTCCAAACTTAACCTAAACCTAACCCTAGCAAGATTTAGATCTAGATAAACTTAGTTTTTAGATTTAATCAATCCGACACCAATCGGAATTAACTCGTGAGAACAATTAGGAAATTCACAAAATCACTGTGGACCGACCCGTACTCACCGGCTAGCTTCCAAGCGACACCGTTCTTGATTGCGGTTACAAATATTTTTGATCTATCTTTTGCAAAGCGCATAAGCATATGCTAAAATCTCTCAATCATCATATTTATTCACATGTCCACGATTTTCCATTCATACCATATTACATATCGCCTTGCACTTTTTATATAAATTTACACCTCTTTTGGGGACTTACCGAACACAAGTTCGCTGACGGGCATTCCATAATGTTTTCTTTCTATCCTTCGAATATTCTTTAGGTGACCTTGAGACATAAGAGATAGAAGTAACGGAAGAGGAGTACAATCGTCTTGCATCACAAGCGGACGACTAGTTTCCTTTCCAGCTTTACATTTCTATATGCCTTTGTTTAAGGCTTATTCATGTTATCATTTCTTGTATTTTGGACATCCTGTTATATGTTGAACTTTGTGGAATTTTGAATGTAATAACTAGCTGTTAGATTTCATTCTATCGTTTTAATCTTGTTATATTTTATATTGCTTATTACGCTTAGCGTATTCGTTTCGAGAAACGATCTTGAAATAAATATGTCGCGGGTTTGTCACGTACTCGTTACCGCTCTTTTGGGAAGCGGAATGTGACACCAGTGCATCACATTCAAGTTTATACAAAACACTGACATTGATGAACACTGGATCATATAGCACAAACTGTCCCTTTCTAATGTACCAAACACACAAAATCCAATGATCTTCATGATGTATAGGAATATAAACCTGGAATTAAAATTTTAATTCATCATTATAAATCTTATTTTTTGCAAATAAAAAAAATGAGAAAAATAAAGTACAGACTTACCATGTCACGCTCTAGTACATATTTCTGGAAAGAATTTTTGCATTGACCAATTCCAGTAAGCTAGATCTGCACTTGTGTTTGCTCTTTATTTTCTCCGCTTTGTATCCTCGATAACAATCACTGAGTATCGTCTAAAAATAAAAGTAAATTGAACAACACGATATTAAATATTATTTAGTTGATGTATAAAACATATTGAATAACATCTTACACAAAATTCAGGATAAAAGAACAAGCTATTGGCAGAAGATTCGCGTATGCATAACAAATCGATGTAAGCCGGTATCATTTCTTCTCTAACACGCTCCCCAAATCGCAGTAAGAGAAAGTCAGAATAATATACAATTGCTTCTTCTTTTGTACAAAGGAATTCAGATTCTCTGGAGGTTATCAAAATATGAATATTTAGTATTAACTTTTAAATAAGAAATTATAATTAATTCATTAAAAGTAGACAAACTTAATTTCCCTTTCTGGTCTAAGTATTCAATCCAAAGTTTCGCCCGCACGTACTGCTTTTTCGATTCCGATATACGATATTTCATTCCTTGTACGGGTTTCTTTTCTTTCTTTTTCTTCTTCTTCTCCGGATTTGTGTACGGCGAGATCAAGAAAGAACTTTGCTTCTTTTTTCTCCTCGCATCTTCCATTTCTTCTCTTAAATTTTTTTGCCACATGACATTGGTTGGATCTACACCCATTTCACGGAGACGTTTAAGTAAATCATCATCTTCCACTACATCCGTGACGTCTTTCCGACTATCCGGGGACATCAAATCCTTCACAATATGTTGTTTAATCGGTAATTTCTTAGGAATTATCTCTGCCGCTTCATTTGTTCAATAGGTTTTTCTAAATCAACTTCGGGGTTAATACCTTCCAAACCCACGTACAAGTTTGCATCGATGGCAGCACTTATAACAACCTCTAAACAGGGATAAAAACGGTCACCACCTCCACCGTTTTTCCAACCGTCTCATCAACAGTTTCAACCTGGGGAATTTTAGCCTCGAGATTTTCATCACCCACATTTGGCTCCTCCCCGACAGTATCTTCCCCCACATTTGACTCAACAGGATCCTCAGCCATATTTTCAACCTCGGGTTCTTTAATCCCAACATTTTCATCCTTTTTTAGGGATTCACCCCCCTTCTCATCAATCTCACTCTTTAGAACTTGTTTGATCTCTTCATGTAATCTCTTGAGATTGTCATCATCCAAAAAATATTTATTACGTTCAACCGAGTTCATCTACAAATAATAAGTAATAAATATCAGTAATTGGATCTAACATATTAAAGGTGATGTAAAACAAAACAAAACATAAACAATACTTGCATAATCGAGAAGTAACTAATGGCTAATATCGATGTTAGGCTTGTAGATCATAGTTGGTTGAATGAGGGGGTATTACTTTCCTAGTAATAGCAGTATGCCAAGCGACGTAATCGTCAGCCACATCCTCACCTTACGTTGTACTAACATAAAAAATTTAATCCCTTTTGTTTCGATATTAATTTAGGCTTTGCCCCACAAATTGATATGCCCCGAAACCACATCGTACACTGGTTTCTTCTTGGTTGGCTTCTCTTTCTCAGTTTGTATAGGTTGAACATCAACGGGTACCCTCTGAATACCGCCAAATTTTCGGATTATCCTTTCGGGATATTGCCACTGGACAATATCAAAACAGATGAGAGGAA
The DNA here is from genome assembly GCA_030015575.1 of Agapanthus africanus. Taxonomy (NCBI): domain Eukaryota; kingdom Viridiplantae; phylum Streptophyta; class Magnoliopsida; order Asparagales; family Amaryllidaceae; genus Agapanthus; species Agapanthus africanus. The sequence continues at coordinate 60,361,205 of CM057345.1, forward strand.
TCCGTAACAGTCCAAAGTGCCTACTGTTCTCCACCGAAAGACGCGAACGGGACGTTGGGACGTCTGGCCTGAATTTTGGGGGCAGATGCTATTTGGGTTTTATCCGTCCACTCCGAAGATGCCAAGTTGATTTATGGCACCATGTATCGGAGGTTTAGATAGATGCGGCCGTTGTAGCAGACTTTATCAGATTCCCCCTCATTTGAGGGGTTTTTTGATTGTGGGGACGCTCTTCCCTGCAGACGCAAGCCCCTGCAGTTAATTACGCTACCGCATCGCGCTAACAACTTTCTCCTTCTCCAGATGGTCACTTCGTATCGTCTGTGTTTGTTTTATTTTTGGTTGCCCATGAATTGTATACGTAGACTAATTCATGTTGTCACCCGTAGGGCGTGGATTAGTCCAAATCCGTATTTTCTTAGATTTGGGTTTGGGGTTGGGTTTGAGGTTGGGTTTAAGGATGCGTTAGTCTCATTTGAGACTAAGATCAACTTAAACGTTTGTTGAGGATACGTTAGTCTAATTTTAGATTAAGATCTACTCAACGGGATCATTTAGATCCAACAAAAGAGCATTTGGGCTCTATTGTTTAGTTTAGGGACATTGCGGTCCAGTTTAAAGACGTCATAGTCTATAAAGTTTTAAGAACATCATAGTCCATGGGTTTAAAGACCCCACAGTCCGAGGTTAAGGACATCATAATCCATGGGCTTAAGGACCCCACAGTCCAAGGTTAAGGACATCATAATCCATGGGCTTAAGGACCCCACAGTCCAAGGTTAAGGACATCATAGTCCATGGGCTTAAGGACCCCACAGTCCATAGTTTAAAGACGTCATAATCTATAAAGTTTCAGGACATCATAGTCTATGAGTTTAAGGACCCCACAGTCCGTAAAGTTTAAGGACATCATAGTCCATGAGTTTAAGGACCCCACAGTCCGTAGTATGTTTGGTTATCGGGACCCGTCACCTCTCTGGAGACGTTGAAGGATTACCACGACAAATATCAAAAGAGTGAAGAGATGTACCCTTGAACCAATGTTGGTTAGGAGACATGTAGTCCAATTTGGGACTAAGATCAATTAATTAGATTATGAGCACATGGGCTCAGTTAAATCTGAACCGAGGACTTATGGCCAACTTGGGCTAAGTCCAATTAGGTTTAAAATATTGGACCTTTATTTGGGCTGCTGAACATTTGTCTGGGCTCAGCCCTCCCTTTATAATGCTAAGCATGGGTCTGGGTTCTGATAATATTTTTATCTTTTATTGAGTGCTGAGCACTCATATGCCATATGAGATGATCAATCTTGGAAGACAAGGGTGTATTTGAGGTTCAGTCAAAGGGGAGTCTTGCCTCTGGAAGACTTAGCTAATTTGGACTAAGACTGGTTCGAATGTGGTGTTAAACATATTTGGCGATCACGTGTTCCCACGTGATGCAAAATAGTGTTGAACACTAGGGAAAAATAGTATTGAACACTAAAAAAATGAAGCGCTCACGTGAGGACATGTGAGGCGTCTTAGGATTGGGCCAAGCTTCATTTATTTTATTCTCAGAATATTCAAATAAGTGTTAAACACTTAATCTTTATGATCATCACGTGTGAACACGTGATGGTGCCCATGCATTGGGTATTAACTCCTCAGTTTTACCTCGTTTTCTCTTTTTTAAAGAGGTGTTTGTCAGGGGTCACGTGGGGACACGTGAGACGCCCAAAATCTGTCCTGACCTGGCTTTGTTCTCTTATTTTGAGGAATTTATCCAAGCGTCACGTGGGAGCACGTGACCCCGTCTCATTCATTCTTTTTTTTTGACCATTGAGGGTAGGGTCACGTGTTGCCACGTGATCAGGTTGGGTACTGATTTCTTTTACATGCATGGAGAGTTAGATCTCTTGTTTAAGAATTAAATTCTTTTGTAGAGTTAAACCCTAATTTTATTTAGAGGAATTAAATTCCTATGTATTCGAAAGAATTAAATTCTTTAAACTCAATTCTCCCTCTAAGTTTTAGATCTGCATGGCAGAATCTCCCCGATGAGAATTAAATTCTCAACTTATTGGTAGATCTGCTTCTGCAGATCTTCAACCATGAAGAAGAACTAAGTTCTTATATTAAGGGTTAAACCCTATCTTTGTTGGAGGAATTAAATTTCTATGTGCTTTGTGGGGGAATAAAATTCTCTGAACTTAGGTCCTCTCTTAGGATTTAGATCTGCATGGCAGAATCCCCCCAATAAGAATTAAATTCTCAACTTATGGGAAGATCTGCTTCTGCAGATCTTCGACCAAAAGAAGAACTAAGTTCTTATTCAGAAGATTTAAACTCTTAGTTTGAGAATTAAATTCTCTTTTTGTTTTGTAGGAGCTTATAGAATGATCTCTTTCCCTTTCTTACCTAGGGTTTCTTTCTTTTTTGAAGAGTTCTTTCTTCTTTTTTGGAGAATTAAATTCTTTTCTTTTTTCTCTCTGTTGTTGTATCTCTCCTTCTTTCTCTTCTCTTCTTGGCTCCTATTTATAGGAGAAAGAAAAGAATCAGTTTGTTTAGTCAATCTTTCATTGAAAGATTTTATTGATTTTATAACCAATATGATCTGTTAGATCACTCGGTGAATTTTATTCACCATTGGATTTTTAATCCAAAAGATATTTTGTTTGTTGTTCCTGGCAGATTTTAGGAAAATCTTTCCTTGTATAGAATCTTTCTATAAATTGGTGATTTTTAATCACCATTGGATTTTTAATCCAACGGTGTTCCACTTTACAGAGCGCGATCTTTTTGTTTGGAAAGATCTAGGGAAATATTAGGGTTTTTGATTTCCCTTAATTAGAATTTAAATCTATTAGTTCAGAAGGTTTATGAGCCTATCACGTATTAGCACGTGACCCCACTGATTGACCATTTAATTAGAATTTAATTCTATTAGTTCAGAGATCTTAGGAACCCATCACGTGTTGGCACGTGACCCCCTGTCACGTGTCGGCACGTGATGCCCCATTTAGGGTTTTCTTTCTTTTGACTCAGAGAGTTGTAAGACCCTATCACGTGGTGGCACGTGACCCACTGATCAAGCATTTAACCAGAATTTAATTCCATTCTTTTAAAGAGCTCGGGAACTCATCACGTGTCGGCACGTGACCCCTGGTCACGTGTGGGAACGTGATGCCCCATTGGGGTTTTTTCTTGCAATTTTATTATACCTTTTAATTCCTTTCAATTGGTTTAATGGCCCATCACGTGTAGGCACGTGACCCCTTTTGATCAGAATTCAATTCTATTAGTTCAAAGGGTTCAAGATTCCATCATGTGCTGGCACGTGACCCCATCTCAAATTGTGTATCTCAGCGCCTATAACTTTGCTCATAGAAGGTCACGTATCCCCACGTGATGCCCGATCACGTGTGGACACAGGATGCTCCTCTTGTGTATTTCCTTGCTGCTTTATTTAGTTCCCATAAGGGAATAAATGCCCCCACAACGTTGTTCTCACGTGTTTGCACGTGAGTGCAACGCTGTCATCTTTGTGGCCGTTGGATTTGCCTAGGGAAGGGGGCAGATGAACCGTTTCCCATCACATCCTATAAATGCAAGGGTCTCTTCAGAATCGCCTCCACTCTTTCATCTTCTTCCTTGTTCATTTTCCTTTGAGAATTTAATTCTCTTCCTCAGAGCTCAGTTCTCTGTTCCAAAAAATTTCAGAGTTTAACTCTGTTCAAGAAAGAATCTTTTCTTCAGGTAATGGTTTTGAACGACCGAAGAACTTTTATATATATATAAAAAACTCTTTGGATTTTAAATCCACATCAAGGGTTTTCCCTTCAACAAAATCTCATCTTTCCAAGTTCTTTAAGAATGTTCGATCTTTAAATAATAAACCCCCTATGCTAGGCGTTTCTCTGATCTTAGGGGATTGATAATGATACTTGTCTGCCTCTGGAATTTAATTCCATTCCAAAGAGCTTAGCTCTGAAAATTTTTCTGGGAATTTAATTCCTTTGTTCAAAAGGAATTTAATTCCTCTAAAAAACTTAGTTCTTAAAAGAAGACTTCTTGGGATTTTTCATCCTGAGTAGTTATTGCAAAAATGGTTTAGGAGAGATCCTTCTTGATTTGCACAGAGTTTCTGCAATAGGTTTTCTCCTTGGGGGAATGTGTAGAGTTGTTTGAATTTATTGAGAATCTTCCTTTTGTTCTCATTATGATTACCCTGCTTCATCATTAGTGGTCCGCCATCTTGATTTTGTGGGGCCTATGTGTGTTTGTAACCTATGGTCCCATGAAATAAGTTGTTTGTCGTTTTCTTCCACTGTCCTTTTATATATATATATATATATATATATAAATATATATACACGTGTGGGCTTCACTAACAGTTTCCTTTCCTTTGTTTCAGGAACAATAACTTCTCTTCCATACTTCCCTTTCACTCGCTCAGAGGCTGCCTTTCCTCAGTCACCGTCTGACGAAGAAGCGATGGCAATGATCAGGGCTCATGACCCGGATTGCACCAACTTACTTTTATGGGGAACCTGGTACGGGCATATCATCCACGGTCGCCGAAGCTTTCTTTGCGAGGTACCAACAGAACCTCTCCGCCCGTTCTTGCCGATGGACCATCCGCAGACTGCTTTTGCTGTAGAGGTGGCGGATTGGACTCCTACAGGCCGGCTCGAGCTGTCGACAGTTGGGATACCAAACCAACCTGTGCCGGCCATAGATATCTTGGGGCGTCGTATTTTCCAAGGCGAAGCCCAGCCCTGGGGACAAGTCTACAAGATAGGGCTTACCCCTCGCCATCCCACAGGCTATCTTCTCTGGGCTCGTTACATCCTGTCCGCCCATCGTGCGCGACTGCAGTAGGTCGGGCTTTACCAAGCGGTGTACGCGTCTCTCTTCCATTATCAGTCTCCTCACGTATGGTGGGTTAAAGCCTTCATTAATCAATGGAATCTTCCCACCAACACTTTCTTGTTAGGGGACCGCAAAGTTTCGATTTCTTTGGAAGAGTTTCATGAGATCTTGGGTTTACCGATCAGGGGAGCGCCTTACGAAGAATTGTTGCCCTCTGACGAGTATGTCTTCGAGACTGTGCCCGCTACACTTGACTGCTTGTCGATTGAAAATGTCGTCCGCCACAAGTACCCGAATCTAATCAAGACCCTGGGTATTTTTGAGAAGCTGTTCACAGAGTCAGAGGAACAAGGCGTCACCTTTAAAAGCTTTATTGCCTGCTTCCTTTGTGGAGATGTTATATCAAAGGCGGCTCCGAAGTTCGTGAATATTAATGACCCCTTCGGGTTTGGTTTAAATAAGCTACCGACTAGAGAAGAGGATTTGCCACAGTTCTACATTCCAATCTTGTCGGCTGTATCTTTCGAGTCGATCGCAGCTCCTGGCATGGATGAAGAAACTTTCATCATCGGTTTTATCAGTGTTTAGCTCAGTTGGTTTGTCGTTCCAACGCACCGTCGATTCATGAGAGCCTCGGTCATTTACCCTGCTCATCGCATTGCCGAAAGGACGCGACTAGCTGTGGGCATTGCAGGGCTATCGCATCTGTACCATGGGCTAAGCACTGCAGCCAATACCTCAACCCCAGGCGTGAACGTAGTGAATTTCTCTCTTCATTATTTTACGTCATGGATTGAGATGCATGTGCTAGGGGCATTTGCTGCGCACTAGAGACCCAGCTTTTATGATGCTTATACTTTTCCACGGCTCATGAGGTTGGTGGACGCTTTTGCTCCTGACCCAACTCAATTAGGGGCTCTTCGTGTGCTGCTCAATTCGTATGCTAACGAAGGCATAATGGTATTTAATGATCGAATCCTCTCTACTCCTTCGGGACCTGTTCAACAGTTGTTTGATTTATCGAAAGAGGGAGCACCATCCTTGAAGCCCAAGGAAGCCATGCACTTGTATTCGATCAGGCCGGGTTATCTGGTGTTCCGCCGAAATGATGCGGTTCTTTTTATGCGGTATAATCCGCACCACTTCGCCCGGCAATTGTGTTATGACCAGGGTGTTCCCTTTGAAGCATTCATGGTAGAGCCTAGCTCTTCTTTGGAAGCTGTTCGTGACGCCACCCACCATTTCATGAGGCTGAACACCGATTCTCATTTCATTCTCCCCGAGGCCGACTACATTCCAAGGTGCGTGGGGGATTTCACGGGTTGGTATCGCCACCGGGTTAGTCCAATCATTGCTGAGGAGAGGAGGATACTTTTTGGGCTGAGGGCTCCCGCCCCGCTCCAGGCTTCGGGGATCCTGCCGCGACCGCGGGTAATGGTTCGCCCTCCCTTGAGGGGGACTGGCGCCTTACTTATTCCTGAGGCGGTGGACGCGGGCCCGACTCCTACCGTTGGGCTGCCGACGCGCAATAGAGCTCAAGCGAGGGCTTCTGATAAGGCGTCGGTAACAGTTTCATCGGCTGCGGTGTCAGCGATGGCAGTGTCATCATTGGTAGCACCGCCGAGAGAGGATACTGAAGGCGAAGTGGGTCAACGTCGCACCAAAGCACCAAGGGAAAAGAAGCGATCGTCTTCTGGTGTTAGCTCTGGGTCAAAGAGGCGAAAGACGACAGTCACCAATCCGCTCGTCTTTTTTGTGGAATCCGAGCCTATCTTTCAAGATGAACCAATAGCTATGCAAGAGCCAGATGGTGGTCTTCTTTTTCCAGGTTCATCTTTCGAGGAAGCCGCACAATTGGCTGAGGCTATAAGACGCTCCCAGGATGAGACTGAAAATGTGAGGGTCCCGAAGATGCCTTATCCTGCCGTCATCTTCTACGAAGATCCTCCATCGATACGGCGGACATTTATAGGTCATTTGGAAGAGGGAGGCGAGATATCCCTTAAGCGGCCTATCTCGGCCGATGCCGAAGATGAGCTATTGTTGTGGACTGGTAGCCACGTGTCTACCCTCGAACCCCGGTGAGCAAAAAATTCTTGAGAAGGAACGTCGGCTTGAAAAAGCCATACTAGAAGCTCCTTGGCACATCGGTATACTTATACATCTTTTTGTAGTATTTTGCACTGCTTATATATATATCCTTATCTTCGGGAAAACTTTGCATGAACTTCGGCAATGGCAGAGAATCTGGGCTCGAGTAGCGTTTTGACTGTGGATTCTGTAAATATCACCGATGAGACACCAGTAGGTATGGAGGGGGACGCTACAGTTGCTATTCCTGCCGCAGAGCTTCCATTGGTGGCTTCCGTTCTCCCGGTGCTTGCTCTCCCGGAAGAGGCATCTTCATTGGCTGCAGATTCAATAGATCTTTCTGGTGACGGCCCGGAGACTGTGGGACAGGTAGTCAAGGCCACCGTCATTTCATTGGAGCCTGCAGCAGTGGCCGCTTCTCCTCAATTGGAAGCTGTTATACCGGCCCGTGTCCTCGATGATGCGTCTGAAGGTATGGAGGAAGCTGCCGAAACGGCTATCCCTCCTGTTCAAAGCGGGAGGAGCATCAAAAGTAGACTTCTATATTTTATTTTAATAATCTCTCCATCATTTGAACCTTTCTGTCTTTTCAGAATTACGCGGGTTGGCAGCGTCTATCGCTGATCTGTCTCCTCGAAAATCCTTTCAGCGTTTGCTAGAGATGGCCGCTCCACAGGCAATATCCCCTCAACGCATCGTCCTTTCTTCCGGGCAAGGTTAGTGTTATTTGTCCTCTTGATGGCATTATTATTATTTCGTATAATGATGCCGATGTCTTCTGTATTTCTGGAAGCTGACGATGAAGTTGAGATCCTTGACGGGCCTGGAGATTCGTCTAGTCCTCCTTGCATGACCGTGGATAAGTAAAGTTTCGACGTTGTTCCATCTGCTATTTGCTTGCAAGTCTCGCTGATTGTTTATAAATCTTAACAGCTTTGCCAATTCTTACTACGCTGGAATATTGCATCGTCATGCCACCCGACCCCTATGCTCTATGTGCCTCTAAACGGATGGCAAAGCTAATCCTTCACTCTTTGTCAGCTCTGATCGAAGACCTTCGTGCTGGTAGCTTGATCACGGCCGAAGAATTTGCCGTCGAAGCCAACGGTTCTCTCTCCTTTCTTGCTGCTTACCATAGTGAAACATCGGTACAAGTCTGAGTTGAGTTTTGTCGTCGGGTGGAGGCTTGTTTGCATAGTCTTGAATGTATGCGCCTTTCTTCAGAGGTTGTGGCTGCAAAGGCGAACTTACGGGGGCTGATTGAACGGTGCGCCGCAAATATGCTGTCATGTGAGAAGAGGCTCAGTCAAAAATTTTCAGAGAGGAAGCTGGCTTCAAATGCGCTGGGGGAACTTCAAGCTGAACTTACGGCCAAGACCACTCGTGCGTATGAACTCTGGCGGGTGCTTCAAGAAGTTATTAGAGAGGTAGTAGCTATTGATAAAGCCGTCATTTTTACCCGTGAGATGGTTGAAGCCCACAAAGTCACCGAACAGGAGCTTGAAAGTCGGCTTGCCTCGTACCAGGCCCAACAGTCTCAAGCGGAGGCCCGTCTCATAGCGATAACAAATTATGAAGGTGAGGCCCAGCGGAAAAAGGATGAACTGACAAATCAGTTAAATTGTCCGCCGGCTTGAAAAATTGTATATTTTTCCTTTTATTCTTCTTTTGTACATACTCCTGAATGAGACTATTTTTTTTATTCTAATTTGTATTCATTTTGATTCATGAATAAAAGACATATTTTTCTTGTCTCCCTCCGTCATTTTTCCTCTTTGCTGTATTGTCGCTATGTTACTCTGGCAAGCATAGAGAATATTTTGTCTTAGCCTTCTTGTAGGGTATCGATGGCTCAGGAAGCAGGTTCAGGTCTGCTTCCTAAGACTTTCCAACTTTATGAGTCGTGAGGATCTCAAAAAGATTTTTCTCCCTACGAGTCGAGAGGATCTCGTAGGTGTATTTTCTCCTTAGGAATTGTGAGGATTCCTAAGTGCGTTTTCTCTTGAGAGTCATAAGCATCTCACAAGAGAATTTTCCCGCCTACAAGTCGAGAGGACCCGTAAGTGGTTGTTTCTCTCTTTGTCGATGTTCAACTTCAGAGAGTGTGACCCATGAATAGTATGCAAGAGTACATCTTGGACCGACTTGCAGGGCCCCAGTGCTTAGGAGACATGTTTTTTTTAATCCCCATTGCCTAAGACTTTGCCTTATGAGTCGAGACGAATCAAGAAGTTCTCGCAAGGATGTCCTAACGTCACAGTTAAACTTTGCTCTATACGACAGAGGTCCATTAGGGTCTGTGGTACTAGGGTTGTGTCCGTCGTACTGTCGCGTTGGCTGATATATTCCTCGATAGGCAATTTTGCTGTTCGAGTAGCCTTGCGACTGTCGTGTCTCTGATCCCTTCAGGGGCTGGACAAGACGTTTTCAAGCAATCTTCCATGTAGTATTACCGTCGAAAGAACAAGCATTAGGGATATTCCATGTCGCTTTTTACTTGAGGTTAGGCTCAGTTTGGGAGCCCCGATGAGTCACGACCACTCCACGCTGGTGTGGGATGATCTCCGATAGCCTTTCAGGTTTTATATGAGTTGCCATCAAGAACCTGAAGCTAGGAATATTGCTTTTGCTTCGTTTGCTGGCATTGCGTCTGCTGTATCGAAACGAATGTCGCGGTTGTCTCTAGGTTGTTAGTGAACCGTCGAGGTTTGGAACTAGGGACTTTGCCGTGGCTCCGTTGTTTTATTGTCGCGTCTGAATCCTGCTGGAGGAAGAACGCTGCGGTGACATATCGTCTGCTGTATCGAGACGAACGTCGAGATGGTGACCACTCCGCGCTGGTGTTGGATGATCTTCGATAGTCTTTTAGGTTTTATATGAGTTACCGTCAAGACCCTGAAGCTAGGAATATTGCCTTCGTTTCGTTTGCTGGCATTGTGCCAGCTGTATCGAGACGAATGTTGTGGTGGTGATCACTCCGCGCTGGTGTGGGATGATCTTCGATAGTCTTTCAGGTTTTATATGAGTTGCTGTCAAGACCCTGAAGCTAGGAATATTGTCTTCCCTTTGTTTGCTGGCATTGCGTCTGCTGTATCGAGACGAATGTCGCGGTGGTGATCACTCCGCGCTGGTGTGGGATGATCTCCGATAGTCTTTCAGGTTTTATATGAGTTGCCGTAAAGAACCTGAAGCTAGGAATATTGCCTTTTTCTTCGTTTGCTGGCATTGCGTCTGCTGTATCGAGACGAATGTCGTGGTGGTGATCACTCTGCGCTGGTGTGGGATGATCTCCGATAGTCTTTCAGGTTTTATATGAGTTACCGTCAAGACCCTGAAGCTAGGAATATTGCCTTTTGCTTCGTTTGCTGGCATTGCGTCCGTTGTATCGAGGCGAATGTCGTGGTGGTGATCACTTCGTGCTAGTGTGGGATGATCTCCGATAGTCTTTCAGGTTTTATATGAGTTGCTGTCAAGATCCTGAAGCTAGGAATATTTCCTTTTGCTTCATTTGCTGGCATTGCGTCTGCTGTATCGAGACGAATGTCATGGTGGTGATCACTCCGCGCTGGTGTGGGATGATCTCCGATAGTCTTTCAGGTTTTATATGAGTTACCGTCAAGACCCTGAAGCTAGGAATATTGCCTTTTGCTTCGTTTGTTGGCATTGCGTCTGCTGTATCGAGACGAATGTCGTGGTGGTGATCACTCCGTGCTGGTGTGGGATGATCTCCGATAGTATTTCAGGTTTTATATGAGTTGCCGTCAAGACCCTGAAGCTAGGAATATTGCCTTTTGCTTCGTTTGTTGGCATTGCGTCTACTGTATCGAGACGAATGTCGTCGTGGTGATCACTCTACGTTGGTGTGGGATGATCTCCGATAGTCTTTCAGGTTTTATATGAGTTACCGTCAAGACCCTGAATCTAGGAATATTGCCTTTTGCTTCGTTTGCTGGCATTGCATTTGCTGTATCGAGACGAATGTCATGGTGGTGATCACTCCGCGCTGGTGTGGGATGATCTCCGACAGTCTTTCAGGTTTTATATGAGTTGCCGTCAAGACACTGAATCTAGGAATATTGCCTTTTGCTTCGTTTGCTGGCATTGCGTCTATTGTATCGAGACGAATGTCATGGTGGTGATCACTCCACGCTGGTGTGGGATGATCTCCGATAGTCTTTTAGGTTTTATATGAGTTGCCGTCAAGACCCTGAAGCTAGGAATATTGCCTTTTGCTTCGTTTGCTGGCATTGCATCTGCTGTATCGAGACGAATGTCACGGTGGTGATCACTCCGTGCTGGTGTGGGATGATCTCCGATAGTCTTTCGGGTTTTATATGAGTTTCCATCAATACCCTGAAGCTAGGAATATTGCCTTTTGCTTCGTTTGCTGGCATTGCGTCTGCTGTACCGAGACGAATGTTGCAGTGGTGATCACTCCGCGCTTGTGTGGGATGATCTCCGATAGTCTTTCATGTTTTATATGAGTTGCCGTCAAGACCCTGAAGCTAGGAATATTTCCTTTGCTTCGTTTGCTTTGGCGCGTCCGAATCCTGTTGGAGAAAGAACGTTGTGGTGACATCTCGTCTACTGTGTCGAGATGAATGTCGAGGTGGTCTCTAGATTGCTGATGAACCATCGAGGCTTGGAACTAAGGACTTCGCCGTGGTTCCGTGGTTTTGACCCTAGGGTCGATTGTTGACGTTGTGTCTGCATCCTGCTGGAATTGAGAAGAAACGTCGTTGTTGACACTGCGTCTGTTGTAACGAGACGAATGTTGAGGTGGTCTCTAGGTTGTTGTGAACCGTCGAGATCTGGAACTAGAGATTTTGCCATGGTTCCGAGATTGATTGTTGCGTTCGAGTCTTGCTGGAATGAGGAGGAACGCCGTTGTGAGTCTCCAGGCTGTAGATGTTGCCATCGAGACTTGGCTCTCTTTCTGATGGAGCCTGGTGGGATGATATGATCCTCTCTTTGTTTGTGCCCCTGGATTGTATACAGGGATCGATGTGATATCATCTGTAGGGAAAAAAGTTTCATTTCATTTCATTTTTTTTATTTCTTTCCGCGATGCTCTATCATTTCAGCTTTTTATATCGCGAAAGTCGCGTTTGCCCAATCATTTCGGTTATTTTTTTGCAGTGCCCAATCATTTCGGCTATTTTTATATGCATATATATTCTTACTTGCTGACTTTGTTGCAAGTTGCCCCATCATTTCGGCTATTTCATATGCATTTTTGGCTCGCTGATTTGAGTTTGGAATCTGATGCCAATCTCAGCATCAGCATCGCTACGACTGGAATATTGCCAGGAGCGAATCATCATTTGCCGTGAAAGGACTTAGAATTTGATACCGATGTAGGCATCAGCATCGCTACAACTGGGATATTACCAGGAGCGAATCATCATTTGCCGTGAAAGGACTTAGAATTTGATACCGATATAGACATCAGCATCGCTACAACTGGGATATTATCAGGAGCGAATCATCATTTGCCGTGAAAGGATTTAGAATTTGATACCGATGTAGGCATCATCATCGCTACAACTGGGATATTGCCAGGAGCGAATCATCATTTGTCGTTGTCGATTTAAACAAAGATGGCTTAGCAAACAGGGTTATGATCCGTAAGGGTCTCATAAAAGTATTTCTCCCTACGAGTCGTTAGGATCTCGTAGGTGCGTTTTCTCCTTAAGAATCGTGAGGATTCCTAAGTGTGTGTTCTCTTATAAGTCATAAGGATCTTACAAGATGTTTTCTCCTTATAAGTCGAGAGGACTTACAAGAGTCGTTCACCGTGTGAGCATATCCCTAGTCGCTGATGGGATTTTGTTAGGAAAATGTTTATTCGTGCCCGTAGATTGTATACAAGGGTCAATATTGAAATGCTTGTAGGGCATCATTGGAGATTGCGATGGCTTAAGAATAGGTTCAGATCTCTGTAGCTTAAGACTTTTGAATCCTATGAGCCATGAGGGTCTCAAAGGGGAATTCTCCTTATGAGTCGCGAGGATCTCGTAAGTGTAATTTCTGCTTAGGAATCGTGGGGGTCCCTAAGTGTGTTTCTCCCTTGTGAGTCATAAGGATCTCATGCAGGTATTTTCTCTCACCAGGTCGAGAGGATCTCGTAAGTGTTTTTTTTAACGAGATTGCGCCCTTTCGGGTTTTCACAAAACTCGCCGGTAGCCCTGCTGTTTTTACTCACGGAGCCCTTTCGGGTTTTCATCCGTGCCCATTTCGCTTATGGACATACCGTTTTCTTTTTTTTCTTTTTATTTTTTTATATATATATATTTTATTTTTTTTGTGTCAGCCTTGGGATGCTGCGGTTTGTAGTAGTTTATAGACGTTTCGGTCAGTAGTTAGTTTCAGGACATTGCGGTCCGTCAGTAGTCTAAGGACGTTTCGGTCCGTCGTTAGTTTAAGGACATTTCGGTCCGTCGTTAGTTTAAGGACATTTCGGTCTGTCGTTAGTTTAAGGACGTTTCGGTCCGTCGTTAGTTTTAGAACATTTCGGTCCGTTTGCCGGCTACTACTTATAGAGTTTGGGTTTAGGAAGATAGCGAGCGGACATAGGCGTCGTCATCTATCGTTGACCTAGGCGTGACTCGTCAGGCGTAATATTTTTTCAGGAATCGACCGTTTATTGGCCTGAAAGGTCTTTCGCCATGCATGTGATTGGTTGATCTTTTGGATACGTGCGTTTTAAAATCAAAGTTAAGAATATACCGCAATCAATAACGGTGTCGCTTGGTAGCTAGCCGGTTGAGTACGGGTCGGTCCATAGGGAAAACATGTTCTTTTCTTATTGTTCTTACGAGTTAAGTCCTATTTTTGGTAGGTTTTGATTTTAGAAAGACTAAGATTGAATTTAACTTGAATTAAAACTTTGCTAGGGTTAGGATTATGTCAGTTTGGAAAAATAACTCTACTCACTGCTTCCTTTACCCTAATTAAGAGCATAGGTGTTTGGGTAATAGTTAACAAAGGGGATTAGCACGACTAGGAAGAAACGTAGTTTCTTCCTTTTGGTCCTTGTCCGTCCTTTCTTAACTCTTAGCCCTAACTTCTTTGTAAATCAACCACAACCGGTCTAACTAGGGAATCACCGCTATCTCATAGGATAGGGTGCCGTAGTGAGCGGTGTGTGTTTGATTCACATAGAGTCCTAATTTAAAATATTATACGGGCAAGAAAGGAGTGAGAGATGTTCATCTCTCAAATCTACCCAATCCTAGCTGTCACGCCCCGCTTCCCAGTGTACGGCGAAGTGGACGCGACGAGGCCCGCTACGTATATACTCAGAAGTATATACGCTAAGCGTAACTAAGCAATATAAAATAAATCACAAGAGACGAATAATATGGAAATAACAGCAACTTTTATTAATAACATTCTTTTTACAATGCAGGAAAAGAAAATACAACTGGAATGAAAAAGCAATGCCTAAACAGTGGCATAACAGGAAATGAAATAAACTGGAAAGAACAAGGTACAATTATCTAGAGCTCTGGGTCTTCTTGGAACTGCTCCAAATCTTCACCGGTGGGCTCGATCTCAGCTTGGTCCAACGCACCTGACAACATTCAAAGAAGAAAGAAATAGAATGTCGTCAGCGAACAGGTCGCTCGGTAAGTCCCAAAGAATAAGAAGAATGAGAATGACAGAGTAACGGTATTATCTAAAGTATTATATTGTTGAATATTATGGAACATTGTGTAACGCTGTTGTTTGTAGCTTGGTACAGAAGGATGCCGGTGTATACGAGGGGGATCTCTATATGCTAGAGATCAGGACAAAACGAAAGTACAAGGAACCGTTATGCCATGGTACAACAGCAACAGGATTCAGGTTAGGTGTCTTAATCTGACCACCTTGTGCCACCTTTAACACCTTCCGTACCAATCTACCCCTTAAACCCCGTAGTGTTTTAACAGTATTGTAGTATTGGAATATGTAAGTTGGATGACTGACCAAAACCATGATATCAGTAAACATGTTGCAACTGTATAATCAGGTAAATGGAATATCAGGATAATGGATGAATATCCATGGTTTGATTCAGTCAAAAAGAATATATTGTTAATTGGATTCAGGGTTTCATGTATTCAAATTGTATTGGAATATAAAAGAATATAGATTGACTTGAATCATATTCAAGTCAGAAATAGTCAGACTCTAACCCGAGTTAGACTAAAAGAAGAGAATTTGAAGTTCAATATTAGCTAGAGGCCTTATTGTAATTTGTAAAACTTGAGGGGGTTTTATGTAAAAATACTTTTGTATAGTTTTCAAAATACACTTCAAGTATTTAATATTCGTCTTAATTGTTATAATGAATGTGAATTTTATTTGTGTTATTCTAGTGAATATATCCTAATAAAAGTATTAATTATCTTATCTGAAATTCATGGTATTTTAGTGTAACTTTTAATCTTGTAATTTTTAGAAAAATGTGGAAACTTTATATTATGATAAAATAGGTATTTAAATGATAATTATATATATATTAACACATGAATAATTTTATATAAATATTTTATTTTCAAAAATCTCATTTTCCTTAAATGTCGTATTTTAAACCTTTCGAGACCGAATTCTCCTTGCGGAGGTCTGAATCTCGCACTACTAGCCTGCGGGTGCACGATGAACCGTACTATCCCTAACAGGTTCCCCAAAAGTGGGTTGTAGCGGCGCTTTGCGTAGGTTTAACAAATACTTTTCATTTGGGAAAACGGTTTTATAAATATGGGGTATTTATTTGCAAAAGAGTACAATTTTCCGTATTTTAGCTGTTAGGGTTTCCTAAACCAATTAGCCTATTTCTAAGGTCTAAACGATGAGTCATTAGAAGTCTCAAATCGCCTCTTCACCGTCAATTGCAGCCAGGTAAGTGCCAGGTAAGTGGGAGGCTCTCCACTACAAGTAGTGGCCCTAATTAAGTAACCACTTGCATTCGACACACTTGCCTAGACACCACAAGACAGTTTAGATAAACGATCGATGTCCATGACCAATCGTGCTTTCATTTTATAAAAGATTTTATTTAGAAATGTTTACAACTTAAAGCTTTCAATAAAGGTTATCAAGATTATGGTATTTTAGTGAAAAGCCCTGTAATGTCGTATTCTATGTTTTGACATATATCAATTAGGCTTATATTTGTGTGTGTGTAGAGGTAGGTCATTACCTCGTGACTTATTTTAAGTTTTGGTGAAATTTAAGGTAAAACATGACATATTAAACTTAAAGGTATTATAGCGCAAGAATACGGTATTCGAAAACGTTATCATTTTATGTGTGAAATTTCATTCAAATTGAGTTATACAAGTTTTGTGATCAAGATAAACATATTTATGAGTGAGGTAATTGATTAAACTAAGAAAAATGAAATTCATGGTATTTTTATGAAAAGAATACGGTTTTGCAAAGAAGCTATCATTTCATGTGAAAAAGTTTGATTAAATTGGTTTATGGGTGATTAATAGTCAACATGAATATGGGTAGATATTATGTATTAGGTGATAAGTGGAAATTTATAGAAAAACCGAATCGGAAATCGGTTTGTCCGATTTCCGTCGGGTTCCAAAAAGTCGTATTTTTACACTTATAGAAAAGAGAGATAGAAGGGATGGGACTTACGGTTTGGACAAGCTAATGAAGCTAAGGGATGTGGTGGTTGCCGATTCGTCGAAAGCGTCGCGAAGGTTCTGATCCGGTCGCCGGAATCCGTCGTCGATTTCGGCAGCGCTTCGCTTCTTGCTCTTTGTACCGAGTTCTCGAGAATTTGAGAGAGTGGACTTAGAGTTGTGAGGTGAAATGGTAGAGGGTAGGGGTCTTTATATAGGGCTAGGCTAGGGTTAGGGTTAGGGTTAAAAAATATTAAAAGAAAATATAAAAACATTAAAAATTCATTAAAAATCATTAAACCTAGGAGTAAAAGGGATTTATTGGCCAAATCAAAACCGATCCAGGTATAATAAGTATGCAAGAGGGTTGACCAAGTCAAGAGCCAACTTTTCTCAGTTGGTGACTCGGCCGTCCGGCCAAGTTCGGCCGGATCGGCAGGACCGAGTCGGCCGATTCTCCGGCCGGCGGCGCCGAGTCGGGCCGAGTCAAGGGTCCAATGGCCGGGGGTTTTCCTGAGGAACAACTTGGTATTTTTACTTTTTGTTGTCCAGTACATATTTTAGGAGTTATGGCCTTTTTACCGTTGACTTCCAAAAAAAAATAAAACAAAATAAATACAAAAATAATATGGGGCATGGGATTTGAACTCTGGTGGCTTAGTTCAGCAGTGTAAAGTATTACCAATGAGCCACAAGCTCATTCTTGTAATTATTGTAGAAAAATAGTTACTTAAAATGATATCAGCAGCATTAAATATCAAAGTACACTTTAAATTTAAAAACAATTTAATGTACACTAAAAATGAAATTATTTAAAAACAAAATAATTAATTATATATATCTTGTGTTCAGATTAAAATACTTATTTATGGTTTTAAAAAAAAATTTTAAAAATTTGTACAGAAAAGTGTATATCAAAATTAGGGTTGTTACATTAACCCTAACAAGTGAGGAATTACTCACTCATTAGGGAAATTACGATGAGATTCATTTTTATAATTTTTGTTTTAATAACCTAATTAATTTGCAGATAAATAAAGATAGATAAAAAATTGCAGAAAAATAAATTTCAATTACGAAGAATGCAAGATAAAAAAAACTTACTTTTATTGACACCTCTTGACGATTACAATGGAATGAAAATTTAATCTAGAAATTAAAAGAGGCATGCCCTGAGGTTGTAGGCTTTCCTATTTATAGATAGGAGAAACCCTAGGGTTTACATCTGATCCACATTTGAAATTACAAGACTACCCTAAGAAAGCCGGGTCAAAGTATCGACACCCACCGACACGTGCACCAACACGTACACAGCACGGCCGCAGATCCGGGGCAGAATCCCATGTTTGGCCGCGGATCCGCGGCCATCTTGGGGGTTCTCTGTCTCAACTTTCCAGGGTTGCTTCATGTTGCTGTTTACTTCTGTTTTCTTCACTTGGTTCCTCAGAATATCTTCTATTTTCTTCCAGATTTCCACAGTGCAGAATGTTGTGGACTTTTCGCCGTGAGCTTCATGTTGAAGTCTTTAATCCTGTGCTGCCCTTGTACTTTGTGCATTGAACTGTTCGCCGATCTTCGTTTGTTCATTAAAATGTAGGCGGCATCATACAGATTCATCTATTTGTTGGTCGTAGTCTCACATTTGTAGCATCTTTTCCTGAATTTCACTGAATTGTTCTGAGAACCTGTAACCTGCAACTATTGAGCAGACATGGATCAAAAGCACCTATTTATTTGTAATATGATTAAGATTGGGGAATATAATAATGCAAAATTCTGATATGAACAAATACCCCAAACTTATCTTTTGCTCGTCCCGAGCAAAACTATTTTTATTCTCGAAAAATCCTAACCTCACTTTCGCAGGGAATCACGATTGCACTGAGCTCGTGCAACAAGCCGTTAAACCTCTAGGTGTCCCTAGTAGGAGGAGTGTTGTCTTCTGAGGGTTTTCAGCGGATACTACTCACAAAATCCAATCAATTTAGCCTATTGACTTTCATTCTTCAATTCAGTGTTCTAGCAAGAAATTCTATTATCTTTAACTTTAGAAATCATCAACCCATATTTTTCACACTCACTTATCATTTAACTTAAGATCGTATATGTTCTGTAAATTTATTTAGTTTTTAGTAACTTTTGAATTTTCCTTCTAAGGTTCCATCTCAACTTAGGAATTTTTATCATCTCTACTGAAGATATAAGCCCTATCTTTCATTCCTAGCTCTCATCAAAACCCCAATCATATACCCCTACGTGTGTGTATGTATCACCCCTACACTTGGAAATTCAATTCAAACTATCATACCCTTGTCCATCGTCCAATGTACTTTTAGTTGGTGAATTTTAGATGAAATTGCTCACATATCCTTCATGCGACCGTTAATACTTCTTGAGGTACTAAAGACCGATTACAAAATGTGTTCGCACATTTAGGCGTAATTCTTCGTCTTGTAATACCCAAGGCTTTAGTAGTGACTCCCAAACCAGTTGGTCTAAGGCACTAGGTGATAAAGCACCCTCGCTATATATATATTTTTATTTTATGCAGCCTTAAGTAATTACAAAGCCAGTGTACATTTTTTTATATCTCTCATTTCACACTTATACTTTAATTTTTTTTCATACTAAGGATTTTAGACAAAAGCATTTCAAGGTATCCTCTACTATCCCAAGTTTCAAGGTGCGTGTATGTGCGAGTTGTAGGGTATATATTTTCAGAATTTAGACTAATGGTTCGGAATTATTTTTCAGACTTATGCTTCAATAAAAATTTCAATACTCTTCCCTTATTTTGACTTAGCCCAAGAACTGAACTCAAAATTTGCCTATTTTTAAATAAACTACCGTTAAATTTTAAGAAAGGTTATTTTTAGGATTTTTAATTTACTAAGTTTAGGATCTAGTTTTTCCTAGCTAGTTAACCATCTTGTCAAACTTAAGTCAAAGATGGCCAAGTTGAATTTTTTTTTTATCTTTTTAGTTTTTTCAATTTTTTATTTGATTTTACTTTTATATATTTCTTTTTATTTTAATTTTTTTTCAATTTCTTTTTATAAAGATGCAATGCAGAATTAAACATGCAAAGAAAGAAAAGAAAAAATATGTACAAAAATTAAAATATGCAATGCAATGATAGCTATTTACAAACCACCTCCTCCCCCAAACTTACCAAAAGCAGTGCCCTCACTGCTCACTGCTCATGTCCTCACCGTCCCCTTGAACGTGAACGGGAACGTTCCTTTCTTGCCAGCAGCGTAGATACGCCATGTTCAATCTCTATCACCCGGTGATCCAAGTTGGTCACCATCCCTACCAACCTATCAATCCCCCTAGTGGCTCTTCTAAGCAGACGTGCATGTTCTGCGGGGGTAAGCTCTTCCTCACTCGCGGTCGAGCTGGAGCTGGGTGTTCTGGCGGGTACATGTTCTGCCGGTTCTGTTCACGACCATACATCATGTAGGTGGGTATAGGACATGAATACGCCCTTGATAAGAGGCCTAATGGGTATACCTCCATGCATGTAAAATTCAAATTCCTCAACAGGGAGGAAATAGCGACACAGTTGTGTCACTAACATAAGGCATGGGTAATTCGCAGCCCTTTTGCCAGCACCAATTGAATTAAGCAATACCGTGTACATGTCATATCTCGGGTTCCTAGTCATTAAGGTATGCACGATATGAAGAGATGGTGTGAAAAATGTTGTATTATGTGAACTGCCAAAAATGTTGTTTTGTGCCTAACGGCACGCGGTTAATACATTGGCAAAGAGAGTTCTAGCCTGTATGCCCTTTCTAGGTTCTTTCGAACAGTCATTACCCATTAAGGGTAAGTGGTCTTCAAATTGAAGGGGTTGGTCATGAATAGGTAATCTAGGAATTAAGGTGACTTCATGGATGAAGTCCCTATCAATGATTATTTTCCTATCGCCCCAAAGTAATTTAATAAAACCGTATTGTGATAGGCAACCTTCCTCCATGCACTGGTAAAAATGAGTAACTAGATCTGGAAGAGCGTAGGCATTGGGATGATTGAAAATTAAAAAGTTCCACCCTCGCTGTGTGATCTCATCACCAAAATAACTCCCAAAGATTGTGTGTGCAAACATTTGGGAAAAATCCCGTTCTAATTGCATGGTTGGTGCCATTCAAAGAGTGCATAGATTTATAAAAAAATTTAACAGAGAGGGAGAGATGATGCAAAGCTCCTTTGAAAAAATCAGAGGGAGAAGAAGAAGCGGCGCAGCGGTTGCGCGGCCGAATGGGGATTCCTGCGGCGGAAGGGCGGCGCGATGGGGAGATCTCTCTGCTCTAGCTGCTACGGCGGCTAGGGTTGTAGAGAGGAAAATTTTAGGGTTTGTAAAATGCTGTGAGGGGTCGGGTTGTATTTATAGGGGATGGTGGTTTGGTTATTTGCAAAAAAACCTCTTAAAAAGCGGAAATTATTTGTAAATAAAAAAAAATTATTTTATTTTTTTATTAAAACTGGAAATTTACAAAAATACCCCAAAAAATTTTATTTTATATTTTTTTAATTTTATTTTCAAATTTTTTTTAATTTTGTTTTGTTTTTATATAATTACAAGTGATACATACCCCAAACTTGTTTGAAACAGTGTTTTGGCTAGATAATCGAAATTTAGGGGTAGATGAAGGAATATTAGTCAATGTATATCAGCTCCTGCAAAAACAGGAGCTCCTCCGAAAGGTTCGCAGTGAGGAACAATTTAAGTCTATGTCCGTTCATTTTAAATAGTGAACCGTCCTCTAGATTTTCTAAATCGACCGCACCGTGCGGATATACGGTGCGTACCAAAAATGGCCCTTTCCATCGAGATCTAAGCTTGCCGGGATGGAAATGTAACCGAGTGTCGTAAAGTAAAACCTGTTGACCATGTTTGAAAGTCTTGCGCATAAGGTATTTATCGTGGAACACCATCGTTCGGTTTTTGACGATTATTGCGTTCTCGTAAGCTTCATCCCGAAGCTCGTTCAATTCGTTCAACTGCAGCTTTTTATTGCTGCCCGCATATCCCAGAGATAGATTCAACTCTCTTATTGCCCAAAATACTCTATGCTCAATTTCAACTGGAAGGTGGTAAGCCTTTCCATAAACAAGCCTATATGGAGACATGCCAAGGTCGGTCTTATAGGCAGTTCGGAATGCCCAAAGGGCATCAATAAGTTTTGACGACCAATCTTTACGGTTTTTTGAAACCGTTTCCTCCAATATCTGTTTAATTTGCCGATTTGAAATCTCGGCTTGACCACAAGTTTGGGGATGATAGGGCGTTGACAGCTTGTGAGTAATGGAATATTTCCGCATTAAGGACTCGAAAGTCCTATTACAAAAGTGAGATCCATTATCGCTGATAATTGCGCGGGGATACCAAACCGAGAAAAAATGTTTTCTTTGAGAAATCTAACGACAACCTTGTTGTCATTAGTTCGGCTGGGCACAGCCTCGACCCATTTAGAAACATAGTCAACAGCGAGGAGAATATACACGTTCCCAAAAGAATTGGGAAACGGTCCAATAAAATCTATCCCCCAAACATCAAAAATTTCAACAACCAATATTGATTGGAGCGAAATTTTATTTTTCCTAGATATCCGGCCCAAGTATTGGCACCGGGAGCATGTCTTACAGTAATCATGTGCGTCTTTACAAAGGTGTGGCCAGCAGAAGCCACACCGCAAGATCTTTTCTGCCGTCTTTTTAGGGCCAAAATGCCCGCCACACGCTTGATCGTGGCAAAATGACAGCACGCTCTTAAACTCATTGTCGGGGACACACCGACGAATAATTTGGTCGGGACAGTATTTGAATAGATATGGTTCTTCCCAGTAAAAATGTTTTACCTGGGATAGAAATCTGAGTCTGTCCTGATTCGACCATTCGTTTGGTATAAGTCCGGTGGCCAAATAATTTATGATATCTGCGAACCAAGATTCGCATGACACAGTCAAGAGCTGCTCATCTGAAAAACGTCTTTAATAGGAATTTGAAGCGTAGGCGAAGAAGGAAGGCGTGAAAGATGGTCGGCGACTACATTTTCGTATCCTCTCTTGTCTTTGATGACAATGTCAAACTCTTATAGTAAGATGATCCAACGTATCAGCCGATATTTAGCATCCTTCTTCGTGAAAAGATGGTGAAGAGTTGAGTGATAAGTGTAAACGATAACTGGAGAGCCGATTAAATAGGGCCTGAACTTTTCTAATGCAAACACAACAGCTAAGAATTCTTTTTCAGTTGTTGTGTAATTTAATTGGGCCTCGTTCAAGGTTCGGCTAGCGTAATAAATTACATGCGGCATCTTATTTATGTGTTGTCCAAGGACAACACTAATGGCAAAATCAGATGCATCGCACATAATTTCAAATGGATGCGTCCAGTCAGGAGATGAAAGAATAGGAGCGGAAGTAAGTTGGTTTTTCAATGACTCGAATGCCTTCATACAGTTTGAGTCGAAATCAAATGTGGTGTCCTTAGCTAATAAAAGAGTCAAGGGTCTAGCTATCTTGCTAAAATCCTTGATAAACCGTCTATAGAAACCGGCATGGCCAAGGAAGGCTCGAATGTCTCGGACACATTTGGGAGGAGGAAGATTGGAAATGACTTCAATCTTAGCTTTATCTACCTCAATGCCATTTTGCGAGATAATATGTCCGAAGACAATACCTTCTCGTACCATAAAGTAGCATTTCTCCCAATTTAAAGTAAGATTCTTATCCCTACATCGGGTAAGAACTGCGTCTAAATGTAGCAAACACTCATCAAAGGAGTCGCCGAAAATAAAGAAATCATCCATAAAAATCTCCATGAATTTTTCCACCATGTCTGAAAAAATGCCCATCATACACCGCTGGAAAGTAGCGGGTGCATTGCATAACCCAAAGGGCATGCGATGGTAAGCAAACGTACCGAAGGGACAAGTGAATGTGGTCTTGTCTTGGTCCTTTTCGGCGATGGGAGCTTGATTATAGCCGGAGTAGCCATCCAAAAAGCAGTAAAATTCATGCCCAGCCAATCGTTCTAGCATTTGGTCAATAAAAGGTATTGGAAAGTGGTCTTTCCGTGTCACGGCGTTGAGTTTTCTATAATCGATGCAAACTCGCCACCCAGTTTGGGTGCGAGTAGGTATTAACTAATTCGCCTCATTAGTTATGACCGTTATGCCCGATTTCTTTGGGACAACGTGAATGGGGCTAACCCACTGGCTATCAGAGATAGGGTAAATGATACCACTATCTAGACATTTTACAATCTCCTTCTTAACAGCCTCTTTCATTATAGGGTTTAGACATCTCTGTGGATCCCTTGTTGGCTTGGCATCATCTCTTATATGAATATGATGTTCAACTATTAGGGGACTAATCCCTTTGATGTCCGCCATAGTCCAGCCAAAAGCTTGCCGATTTTTTTGTATGACCGTTAAAAGGGCTTTCTCTTGCTCGGGGGCTAGAGAGGCCGAGATGATAACAAGAAGGGTCTCATTCTCACCTAAGTAAGCGTATTTAAGTGAGACGACAATAGCTTGAGTTCGAGTTTTGGAGGCGAAACAATTGAAGGTAAAATTGGTGAAACTGTCTCAAACTCGAAGGATTCCAACAAAGGTTCAAAGTGAGTGTAAGCAACCGAGTCGGATGGTTCAGCTAACTCATCCGAAAATTCAAAGGATTCGAACTCGGGTGGTGATTCTTCAAAATCGTTCGTGAAAGTGAAACACTCATAATCATTATCGGGTGTGAAAGCGGTGTCAGATTCAAGGAGAAACGCACTAGTGGCGTCAAAATTGCTGTGATCGAACAGAAATTTTTCGAGCTCACAGTCCTCCCGAGTGATCTCTTGGATCGAGCAAACATCAAGTATATTAGCATTAGGTTCGGAGGGCTGATTCCCCAACTTAAAAATGTTGAGTTCAATTGTCATGTTTCCGAAAGATAGGTTCATCGAACCATTTCGACAATTGATCACTGCATTAGAAGTTGCAAGGAATAGTCGACCGAGTATCACCGGAATTTGACTCCGGGGGTTAGCTACAGGCTGTGTGTCCATAACAATGAAATCAACGGGGAATATGAAGTCCCCTACTTTAATCAACACATCCTCTAACTCACCCTTAGGATGGGTGATAGATCGGTCGGCCATTTGGAGAGTACAATGTGTGGGTTTTAGCTCTCCAACGCCTAATTTTTCATATACTGAATAAGGAAGCAAATTAACACTGGCACCAAGATCTAAAAGTGCACGGTTGATGTTCTTATCCCTAATAGTTATTGAAATTGTAGGACAGCCAGGGTCCTTTCGTTTTTGAGGTAAAGGTTGGGTAAGAGCATCACTTACTGCACCAGCCAAGAAAACTTTCTTAGGTACCTGCGATTTCTAAGTCCTTCAAGATTTTAGCGTAAGAAGGGACTTGTTGGATTGCATCCAAGAGAGAGATGTTAATGCTAACCTGTTTAAATAACTCCACAATCTTCTCCATTCGTGGATTTTGTTTATTAGATCTCAACGTGTTTGGAAATGGAATATTTTAAAAATTCGTTGAGTCCAATGTTTGTGGAGTAGATTACGGAGTTAGAACGGATCCCAGTGTTGGTGTTTTCGTGGAGTGAGATGTGGGTCCGTTCGAATTAGTAGAAGAAGTAGAGCCTTGTGAAGAATGAAGAATAGGCTCTGAAGAAGATGAAGATGATGATGAAGAAGAAGAAGCGGCGGCCGGGGTGTCATTATTAGTGCCAACGTTGTTGCGCAATACCTTTTCAGATCTCAATGTAGTCACGACACTCACATTATGATTTTGTTGTTCATGAGCAACATGTGCATTTTGTGTGTGACCAGGATTTGGCAGTGGTTGAGATGGAAGTTTTCCCTTCTCTCGCTCGCTTAGAGCAACATTCAGTTGTGCAATTTGGGCTTCAATGGTTTTGATGCTTTGCTCATGTGATGCAGTGTGTTGCACCAAAGATTGGATGTTGGCTGAGGATTGAGTAGATTGTTTTAAAAACGCATCCAGACTTCATTCCAGCGAGGAAATCTTATAATTATTTGGTTGAACAAAATTATTTTGAGGAAAAGAGTTGTTTGGTGCAAAATTGTTCATTTGATTTTGGTAAGGTTGGGGTTGGAAATGTTGCTGATATTGAGTTTGTTGAGGGGCTTGTTGTTGTGGAGGAGGCCTTTGAAAATTGTTATTGCCTTTGAATTGTTGTTGATTTTGATTCCAAGCAAAATTTGGGTGGTTCCTCCAATCAGGATTATAAGTTGAAGAGTATGGATCATTTCTTTGTCTATGCTGAAAGGCAGAATTGACTTGATCATGTCCTTGAGCAGGTGGGTTATAAGGACACTCTTCGGTCAAACGGGACGAATCCGAGCAACAAGCGTAAATAGTGCGAGGGGGTAAAGCGGGGGCAGGAGAAGGCGATGAGAATTTGCTCTCAATTGCTTCTAATTTACGTGTAATTGCAGCCATTTCAGCTTTCATTGCAATTGACATGTCAAGTTAATGAACACCTACCATAGACGAACCGGATGAAGTGGACGAAGCGGTCTGTTTAGTGCTTTCCTACTGAAGCGTTTGTTCAGCAAGATCGTCGAGAAATTCCTCGTCAGATTTTGTAAGAAAGTGACCTTGACAAATGGTTTCCAGCAACTGCTTAGTTGCTGGGTTCAGTCCTTCGTATAAAGTTTGGCAGAGTTGCCATCTCTCGATACCATGGTGAGGGCACTGAACAAGAAGGTCCTTAAATCGTTCGAAACACTTCCAAAAAGGTTCGGAAGGAAGCTGGGAAAATTGATTAATTTCATTTCGAATTCTCGCGGTCTTGTGGTGTGGGTAAAACTTTTTAAGAAAAGCCTTAACAAACTCTTCCCAGCTTTTTATGGAATGCGATGCTGTACTATATAGCTACTTTTCAGCTAGGTCATATAAAGTGAAGGGAATGACACGTAGCCTTATAGCATCATCGGAAAGTTGGGTGGTCTTCATCATTGCTCAAACATTCTGGAATTTGTTAATGAAGATATATGCATCTTCGGATTCCAGCCCGTGAAATTTGGGCAACATATTGATGAAGTGGGGCTTAATTTCGAAATTATCCCCCTTAGCCGGCAGAAGTGAAAGATAAGTAGGAAGTGCGGTGCGGATTGGATAGAAAAGATCCTGGAGCGCGATTCGTTGGGGCGCTTCAACAGGAGGGTGTTGTGGGTTATTCGTACCCAGTTGAGGTGGAATCAGTCCTGAAGTAGGTAAGGGGTTGTTAGGATTGAATCTCGACATCTCCTTAGAAGATGATGAATGTGAAGATGAAGGTAAAGAAGTGGATGGAATTTCGACTTCGGAGTCGAACTCATCGTCAGTAGGCACTAACGAGACACGGACTAAACGGGCGCTAGTATCCCTGGTCCAACTGGACATACACTAAATGAGGTATAGTATAGTCAAACGTAGAATGCGGGGGTAAGAAAACGTCAATGGAGAAAATGTGGGTGAAAGTTGGGTGCAATGGATTTCGAGCGACAAAATGGCAAGTTTTTGTAAAAATTTTGTTTTGTGGTTTTTTTTATATTATTTTATAAAGAGTTTTGCAAAAGATTTTTATAAGGAACTACGACACACTTTCAAGCAATCACAATTTAAGCATGCACAATCAAGCCTAGAGCTAGGGTCTCCTAAGTCAACTAGACTGCTCCTAACTGGTCCAAAGGGCAAGTTGTGAGATATCCTTCAAATCGCCTCTTCACCGCCAATTGTGGCCAGGTAAGCACAAGTAAAGAAAGGAGGGATCCGCTCACGAATCACCGTGAGACGGGCCTTTTAAAATTACCTTTCTTACTTGTCTAGCCTAGGCACCACAAAGTCAGATTTAGATAAACGACCGATTGCCCACAACCTTCCTCTGTCCTAATGAGCGTGACAGTCCTTAATTGGCTGAGTCAAAATAATTTTTAATTAACTCGAGGGTGATGCATATGCTTTATGTGATTTTTGGGGTCTTAGGAAGGGTAATGAAATCCCCACCCAATCTGGATTGGTTTTATAGCCCCTTAAAAGTCCGTTTTAAATATGCAAAGCAATTAACACACAAAAATCTAAAACACTTGCCAAAAAAAATTTATTTTTATTTGCGGCGCAAAGAATCCTGCACAAATTTGATTTATTGGAGAGGGAGAAAGAAGTTTTGCGCAAAGAACCCGCAGGAAAATTTTTCAGTGGAGCTCAGGGGGTTACAGAGAAGACAAGAAATACTCACAGAGGAATTTGGTTCGCTGATGTCAGCAATTGACCGCGGATCCGCGGTCAAACGCCTCTTCCTGCCGTGGTTCCGTGGTGTAATGGTTGGTTCGGATCCCAAAAAAATTGTTCTGTGCTGTTTTGATTCTCCTCTGTCTGTTCAGATCTTCTGTTTCTAGATTTGTTCACCGAGCTTCCTCCAGATCTGAATCTGTCCTTCTTCCTTTCCTGCGCAATTCACACACAAAACCCTTCAAAAAATAACAAGATGATATTTTTTTATGTTTTTATATTTTTCAGTTTTTATAATTTTTTTCAATTTCAATTAACCCGAAATTACAAAAAGAAAATAACTACCGCTATCCCCGGCAATGGCGCCATTTGATTGGTTGATCTTTTGGATACGTGCGTTTTAAAATCAAAGTTAAGAATATACCGCAATCAATAACGGTGTCGCTTGGTAGCTAGCCGGTTGAGTATGGATCGGTCCATAGGGAAAACGTGATCTTTTCTTATTGTTCTTACGAGTTAAGTCCTATTTTTGGTAGGTTTTGATTTTAGAAAGACTAAGATTGAATTTAATTTGAATTAAAACCTTGCTAGAGTTAGGATTAGGTCAGTTTGGAAAAATAATTTTACTCACTGCTTCCTTTGCCCTAATTAAGAACATATGTGTTAGGGTAATAGTTAACAAAGGGGATTAGCACGACCAGGAAGAAACGTAGTTTCTTTCTTCCTTTTGGTCATTGTCCGTCGTTTCTTAACTCTTAGCCCTAACCTCTATGTAAATCAACCACAACCGGTCTAACTAGGGAATCACCGCTATCTCGTAGGATAGGGTGCCGTAGTGAGCGGTGTGTGTTTGATTCACATAGAGTCCTAATTTAAAATATTATACGGGCAAGAAAGGAGTGAGAGATGTTCATCTCTCAAACCTACCCAATCCTAACCCTAACAAGTGAGGAATTACTCACTCATTAGGGAAATTACGATGAGATTCATTTTTATAATTTTTGTTTTAATAACCTAATTAACTTGCAGATAAATAAGGACAGATAAAAAATTGCAGAAAAATAAATTTCAATTACAAAGAATGCAAGATAAAAAAAACTTACTTTTATTGACACCTCTTGACGATTACAATGGAATGAAAATTTAATCTAGAAATTAAAAGAGGTATGCCCCAAAAGAGGCTGTAGGCTTTCCTCTTTATAGATAGGAGAAGCCCAAGGGTTTACATTTGATCCACATTTGAAATTACAAGACTACCGTAAGAAAACCGGGTCAAAGCACCGACACCCACTGACACGTGCACCGACACGTGCACAGCATGGCCGCGGATCCGCGGCAGAATCCTATGTTTGGCCGCGGATCCGCGGCCATCTTGGGGGTTCTTTGTCTCAACTTTTCAGGGTTGCTTCATGTTGCTCTTTACTTCTGTTTTCTTCACTTGGTTCCTCAGAATGTCTTCTATTTTCTTCCATATTTCCACAGTGCAGAATGTTGTGGACTTTTCGCCGTGAGCTTACGTTGAAGTCTTTAATCCTGTGCTGCCCTTATACTTTATGTATTGAACTGTTCGCTGATCTTCGTTTGTTCCTTAAACTGTAGGCGGCATCATACAGATTCATCTATTTGTTGGTCGTAGTCTCACATTTGTAGCGTCTTTTCCTGAATTTCACTGTATTGTTCTGAGAACCTGTAACCAGCAACTATTTAGCAGACATGGATCATAAACACCTATTTATTTGCAATATGATTAAAATTGGGGAATATAATAATGCAAAATTCTGATATGAACATCATGTCCATGAGTAGATAGGCTCCACCTTGGTAGACCTTGTCTATAATATACGGGCCTTCATAATTTGGCTCGAATTTCCCCCGCTTGGTACGCTTAGGGATCATGGGTCTCTTGACCACTAGTACGAGTTCGCCTTGGCGGAATGTTCTCGGCTTAGTCAATCTCTCATATGAGCACGTCATCTTTGCTTTGTAAGCTTCCAGATTTTGCTGCGCCATGAGCCGAGTTTCGTCAAGGGCATCTGTTCACATCATAATATTGTATTATTATATTCCCCATTCTTATTCGTTTTATAAATAAACAGGTGCTTTTGATGCATGTCTGCTACATATTACAGGTTACAGGTTCTTGGATCTAAAATAGTGAAAAAGATAAAAGACGATGCAAAAGTGGAAGTACAACCAACAAAGAGAAGGATCTTAATCAAGCCTACACAAAGATCAGTACAAAGCAACGCAAGGTCCAAGATGTCAAAGCGAACGGTTAAAAGTTCACTACAATTCACTGTGAAGATCTGGAGAAGAAACAAAAGTCAATATGAGAAAAGACCTATGTAAACAGGAAGTACAAAAAGGGCAGAGCCAGCACACCAAATTTGATGACGCAATACTCTTGTTTGGCCGCGGAACCGTGGCCAAACCATGCCTTGGGCCGCGGTTCCGCGGCTGGGTTGAGAAGTTAGGGAATACAAATTTTACTATAATTCGTTGGCGGCTTTGACTAGTCTATCTGGGGTTATTTTGGTAAATGCAGACGTGCGAATCAATTGTAACCTAGGGTTTCCTATCCTCTATAAATAGGAACTCTAAACCATTGTATTAGGCTATG
Source organism: Agapanthus africanus (assembly GCA_030015575.1). NCBI lineage: Eukaryota > Viridiplantae > Streptophyta > Magnoliopsida > Asparagales > Amaryllidaceae > Agapanthus > Agapanthus africanus. The sequence continues at coordinate 60,391,658 of CM057345.1, forward strand.
CCTCCCTATGCCTCTTTCTATGAATAAAATTTAGAATTCTTTTGGAGAGCATCGATGCCTCTTTTCATATCATGAATTCAGATCTGACAACCCTGTGTTGATGTTTGGAGAGAGCCGTCTGTAAAGTAAGTAGGTAATTTCAATTCTTGCCCTAGGTAATCTTTCATTCTTTGCCCTAGATAAATATTTTTAAATTCCCTAATGAGCGAGTAGTCTCCTCGCTTGTTAGGGTTAGCTTTGGGAAAGGCTTTTGAGAGATGAGATCTCTCATCCCTTTCTTGCCTATTATATATTATCAATAGGACTCCATGCATACACGCACACATCGCGCCCTACGGAACCCGATCCCTCGAGGTAGAGGTGATACCGTAGTATAAAGGCCCGGTTGCGCGTGTTTTCCATGGAGGTTAGGGTAAGGATCTCTAAAGGAAGGACAAGAACCTAGAGGAAGGAACACCTTCCCGAATGGATCTAATCCCCTTTATTGATAATTACCATAACTCCTCATAGATCTTCATTTGGGTATAGAAAGCGTTGAGATTTATTTACATTTCCAAACCATTCCCGAATGGTTTTTGATCGATAAAATCCATACAAATCAAATGGCGTCGTTGCCGGGGATGGCGTGTTATTTCCTTTTTGCAATTTCGGGTTAATCTTAATTAAAAAAATCATAAAAACTGAAAAATCAAAATATATATATATATATATATATAAATATATCATTTGTTATTTTTTGGAAAGGGTATTTTTTTTTGAATCTTTGCAGGATCGACGGATCTGGAAAAATCCAGAGTGCGAAACAGAAAAAGGTAGATCAGAACAGAAAGGGATTGGAACAACAGAGCAACACAATTTTTTCAGAGACCTAAAGCTTCAAATCCGTCGCCCTTCCGCCGAGGTTCCGCGGTCCATTTGCCACGTCAGCGCGCGTGTTTTGCACTGTTTGCTCCCCTTTTCTCTATTCTGTCAATCCCCATATATTTTTTGTTAAATCTCCTGCAGGATTCTTTGCGCTTAAAAAAAAAAATCTTTCCCCTTCCAAATAACAAATCTTGTGCAGGATTCTTTCCGCCGCGCTTTTAAAAAATAAAAATTGATTGCAAGTGATTTTTCTGTTTTGCATATCTTTAATCAGACTTTAAGGGGCTTTTGACCAATTCAGATTGGGTGGGGATTTTATCACCCTTCCCAGTACCCCAGAAATCACATAAGGCATTTTTCATTGACCATATTTAATTAAAAAATACTAGACTCAGCCCTAAGGACTTCGTGCTCAATAGGACAGAGGACTAGTTGTAGGCATCGGCCGTTGATCCTAACCTGACTTTGCGGTGTCTAGGCAAGTGTGTCTAAGGCGAGTGGTTACTTAATTAGGGCCACTACTTGTAGTGGAGAGCCTCCCACTCACCTGGCACTTACCTGGCCGCAATTGGCGGTGAAGAGGCGGTTTGAGGTCCTATCTCTTGCCCTTTGGAACAGTTAGGAGCTGACTAGCTGACCTAGGTGACCCTAAATCTAGGCCTGATTGTGCATTTGTGGTTGATTTATAGTGTGTCAAAGCCCTTTATCGATTTTTTTTTGCAAACAGTTTCAAATAAAGAGAAAAAGGAAAAAGGAATTTTTTTTATAAAAACTTGCAAAATTTTGTCGCTAAGAAATCCTTGCACCCCACTTACACCCACCTTCTTTCTCTTCTCTTTCTTCTATCATGGGTACCCCACATCATAAATCACTTTCCGAACTTTGGTATCCTGAACCTAACTTTGCCTTGTACGTTAATTGTTTCGGTCGATTTAAGGAAGATCCCTCCGTGCTTAAAATTTCTTTGAAAGATCAAATATAAGCGTCTAGGAGAAACAGTTCGACTTTACAACCCACTTTGTGTCAACCATGTTCACCTTCGTACGTTGATACCACCTTTTCGAGTCCTGCTGTAACTCCTAAACCGATGTCCATTGCTGAGCATATTGCTCAATCTCGTAGCCGATCTTTCACCCCTCTCCGCGCATCAAGTTCTAAGGATCAACAAGTCCATTCACCTTTTTATCCACATGTTGACCTTACTCCTGTCCAACCATTCACTTCCTACCAGTCCTACCCGAATTTCCCACCTTCACTAGATATTGCTCCTACACAGCCATTTGGGAGTTTTACGTATCCAAACAATTTCGAATCTTTTACCGAAACCCCTTCACAACTCATGTCTAGTTTGGAACAGTCGTTGGAAAATTTTAGTGACAAACAAAATGGTTAGGAATGTGGATGCGTCCATAGCCGCCCTTATACAACCTAGTGAACGGGTAGCTAGTTTCCCACTAGCTTCAAATTTTTCAATGTATGAGGAGGCGGTTGGACAGAGTGCGAATTTGAGAGGATTTCCAAATCAAACCTACCCATACCCAATTGAAGCCCACAACTCCGGTTTTCCATCGATTGTCCCAAATGATTCACAAGTTGAAAATAAAACATCTAACGAGTTGTGTGACTTTGTAGTGCTTGATTTGCCAGATTGTGAAGAACCCCTTTCGAGTGAAACCACACTTAATCCTTTCGATCTTTACACCTCCACTATAGAACCTACATTGATAAATATCCATGCTTTTGATGAGGTGTCAGAAAAAATTGATTTTCACTTGATTGAGGATATAGACGCCGGGAATATTTTGGATGATGAGCCCGTCGATTTGATTGAAATTTTATGTCCAATTCATCATCCCGAGTCATTAAATGTTTCTCCCGAACTTCATGTGCGTCTTGATTTTGATGATATTGGCATGGATAAGCAAAATTTTGAGGATAGTATTGAGGAGTGTATTGAGGTTGAACCATTTTTGTTTGATGTGTCGGATTTTCCAATTCATCCTCCCGAACCTTTAACTGTTATATCACCCTCCCTCATTTCCATCGTTCCGACCACGCAAAAGATCATGCTTGAAGACTGTGAGCTTGAAAAATTTTCCTTTGAATCTGACACAGTTCTCACAGTCGATAACACTTACGAGTGCTTCACTTTTTCGGACGATGTTGCAGACTCACCGCCCGAGTTTGAGTCCTTTGAATTTTCAGATGAGTTAGTTGAACCATCAGACTCGGTAGCTTACAGTCGTTTCGAACCATTGATGGAATTTTTCAAGTTCGAGACATTTTACTATGGTGAAAATGAGACTATCCCTAATTCACTCTCTTTCGTCCTTCTTATCATTCCGACCGTGCAGAAGACCGTTACGCTTTCATCCCCTATACCAAGTTCGACGGACCCATGTTTGCTTGCGAATCTTGAGGAATTTGACCCCATTTCTCGACGGGTTGATAGATTAACACAATCGCTTTTAACACACCGGTCACCACAAATTATGCTAATTTATTCACTCGATTTACACCCTCAAGATCGTGCTACACTTCTTTATCTTTTCCGTCATTCTTCTCCTCCGCCGAGACCATATTCCACTCTTCTTCCCATTCGGTCTCGTGTGCTTCTCATTTCTTTTCTTTCCACCCCATTCTTTCGCCAACCTTACCATTACCACGATAAGATTTTTGAATGGTTGGTGCTCACCTTTGGCTTATGTAAGGCCTTGTTTAGTTTGGGGAGGACCTTGTTGTATATATGTATATATATTTTTTGTTTTCTTTTTCTATAAAAAAATTAAAAAAATTTCAAAACAATAAAAAAATTCAAAAAAAATCGAAAATAAATAAACAGGGGAGTGCCGACAATTTTGACCCTCTTGGTGTGGCATGACAGTGAGGACACTGTCAAGTTTAAGTTTGGGGGTATGCTCGGTACGTTTTCTTCCTTCGCATTCATGTGTATATTTTTGCATTTGCATACTTATTTTAAAACCTATAAAAATTGAAAAATTTCAAAAATTATAAAAATTAATGTATTCAATTTTGGCCGTATTTGACTTGAGTTTGACAAATAGGTTAACTAGCTAGGAACAACTAGATCCTAGACTTAGTAAATTAAAAACCCTAAAAATAACCTTTCTTAAAATTTAACGGTAGAAAGTATATGTCTTTGTAGTTTATTTAGAAATAAGAAAATTTTGAGTTCACTTCTTGGGCTAAGTTAAAACAAGGGAAGAGTATTGATGTATTTATTAAAGTATAAGTTTGAAAAATAATTCCTAGCTTAAGTCTAAATTCTGAAAATGTATACCCTACAATTTGCACAATCACGCACCTTGAAACTTGGAATAGTAGAAGAGACCTTGAAATGCTCTTGTCTAAAGTCCTTAGTACGAAGAAAATAAAAAAAAATATACAAGTGTGAATAAAGAAGAAAAAATGAACACTGGTTTTTGTGATTACTTAAGGCTGTAAAAATAGAAAAATATTTAGCGAGGGTGCTTCATCACCTAGTGCCTTAGACCAACTGGTTTGGGAGTCACTGCTAAAGCCTTGGGTGTTGCAAGACTAGGAATTACGCTTTAAAGTGCAAACACATTTTGTAATCGGTCGTTGGTACCTCAAGAAGTATTAATGATCGCATGAAGGATGTGTAAGCTAAATTCATTTAAAAATTCACCAATTAAGAAGTACTTTGGACAACGGACGAGAGTATGATTGCTTGATTTGAATTTCCAAGTGTAGGGGTGATCTATACACACACGTAGGGATATGTGATTGGAGTTTAGATGAGAGAAAGGGGTGAAGAATAGAACTTGTATCTTTAGTAAGGGTTGATAGAAATTCCTAAGTGGAGATGGAACCCTAGAAGGAAAACTTAAGAGATGCCGAAAGCTAAGTAAGTCTATAAAACATACATAATCTTAAGTTAAATGATGAGGAAGTGTGAAGAATATGGGTGGATAATTTACGGGTCGAAAATAATAGAATTCCTTGTTAGAAGACCTAATTGGAGAACAAAAGTCGAAAAGCCGAATTGATAGGATTTTGTGGGTAGTATCCGCTAAAAACCCTCAGGAGACAACACTCCTCCTACTAGGGACACCTAGAGGTGTAATGGCTTGTTGCACGTGCTCAGTGCAATCGCGTTTCCCTGCGAAAGTGCGGTTAGGTTTTTGATGAGAATAAAAAATAAGTTTGCTCGAGGACGAGTAAAAGATAAGTTTGGGAGTATTTGTTCACATCATAATATTGTATTATTATATTCCCCATTCTTTTTCGTTTTATAAATAAACAGGTGCTTTTGTCGCATGTCTGCTACATATTACAGGTTACAGGTTCTTGGATCTAAAACAGTGAAAAAGATAAAAGACGATGCAAAAGTGGAACTACAACCAACAAAGAGAATGATCTTAATCAAGCCTACACAAAGATCAGTACAAGGCAACGCAAGGTCCAAGATGTCAAAGCGAACGGTTAAAAGTTCACTACAATTCACTGTGAAGATCTGGAGAAGAAACAGAAGTCAATATGAGAAAAGACCTATGTAAACAGGAAGTACAAAAAGGGCAGAGCCAGCACACCAAATTTGATGACGCAATACTCTTGTTTGGCCGCGGAACCGCGGCCAAACCATGCCTCGGGCCGTGGCTCCGCGGCTGGTTTGAGCAGTTAGGGAATACAAATTTTACTATAATTCGTTGGCGGCTTTGACTAGTCTACCTGGGGTTATTTTGGTAAATGCAGACGTGCGAATCAATTGTAACCTAGGGTTTCCTATCCTCTATAAATAGGAACTCTAAACCATTGTATTAGGCTATGCCTCCCTATGCCTCTTTCTATGAATAAAATTTAGAATTCTTTTGGAGAGCATCGATGCCTCTTTTCATATCATGAATTCAGATCTGACAACCCTGTGTTGATGTTTGGAGAGAGCCATCTGTAAAGTAAGTAGGTAATTTCAATTCTTGCCCTAGGTAATCTTTCATTCTTTGCCCTAGATAAATGTTTTTAAATTTCCTAATGAGCGAGTAGTCTCCTCGCTTGTTAGGGTTAGCTTTGGTAAAGGCTTTTGAGAGATGAGATCTCTCATCCCTTTCTTGCCCATTATATATTATCAATAGGACTCCATGCTTACACGCACACACCGCGCCATACGGCACCTTATCCCTCGAGGTAGCGGTGATACCGTAGTATAAAGGCCCGGTTGCGCGTGTTTTCCATGGAGGTTAGGGTAAGGATATCTAAAGGAAGGACAAGAACCTAAAGGAAGGAACACCTTCCCGAATGGATCTAATCCCCTTTATTGATAATTACCATAACTCCTCATAGATCTTCATTTGGGTATAGAAAGCGTTGAGATTTATTTGCATTTCCAAACCATTCCTAAACTTAACCCTAACAAGATTTAGATCTAGATAATCTTAGTATAGATAGATTTAGTTTTTAGATTTAATAATCAATCCGAACACCCATCGGAATTAACTCGTTTAAGCGATTAGGAAATTCACAACATCCCTGTGGACCGACCCGTATTCACCGGCAAGCTGCAAAGCGACGCCGTTCTTGATTGCGGTTAATAGATAGTTTTTGAGATCAATCAGCATCAAGCTCCTCAAGCCGAAGATGAATATTCTCTTCGTCCGTTAGCTCATAATGAACTGCCACTCGTAAGGAGGGTAGCTCTATCTCTAAGGGGAGTACTGCTTCAGCACCGAATACCAATGCATACGACGTTGTGCTTGTGGTCGTTTTGAATATGGTTCGATACGTCCAGAGAGCTTCATGCAGTCTCTCGTGCCAGTCCCTCTTATTTCTGGACACTGTTTTTTTCACGATCTTCGTCAAGGTCTTGTTGAAAGCCTCAGCTAGACCGTTAGCTTGGGGATTATAGACCGAAGAGTATCTCCAGTCTATATTATGCTGTTGTGCGAAGCGGCTGATTTTATGGCTTCTGTAGGCCGGCCCGTTATCGGAGATAATCCGTCGCGGAGTGCCGAACTGATAGATGACATGTGTCTTGAAAAAATGGAGAATATTCTCCATCTTCACTTCCCTCAGCGGTACTGCTTCTGCCTATTTGGAGAAGTAATCAGTTGTCGCCAAAATGAATCGATGTCCTCTGGACGATGCTGTTTCGATGGGCCCGATTATGTCGGTTCCCCACATTTCGAAGAACCAGCTAGCCACCGTTGGATGTAGTGGATTTGGATGCTGGTGTATAAAGTCCCCATGAATTTGGCACGAGTTGCACTGCTTCACTTATTCAAGGCAGTCCTTGATCATCGTGGGCCAATAATAGCCCGTCCTTTTGATCTTCACCTTCATCTTTGGCCCGGCCTGATGAGAACCGCAGAGTCCGTCGTGAGTTTCTTGGAAGACTCTCTTTGCTTCTTCCGGCCCCAGGCATTTTATCCATAGAGAGTCGAACGATCTCTTGTACAGAGTATCATTGACGAAGGCGAAAGACAAAGCTCATTTCATGAGCTGATGTTTTGAGGATGCATCTTCTGGTGTTCGTCGGGATTTGAAATAGTCTATAAAGACTTCTCTCCAATCCTTAGCATTTTCCTGATCTTTTATTTGTAAGGCTGTTTGCTTGGTCGCTCCTTTTTCTTCAGACGATTCCGGAGATATTTCTGCCGGTGCAAGAACCCGACGGCTTTGTACCACGATCCTTACATCATCGAGGTTTTCGTCAGCCTGTTCTTTAGCGAGTTTGGCTAACACATCCGCTTTGCTATTTTCCGCGTGTGGTATGCTTTCCAGGGCGTAGGTGGGAATTTGAGCCAGCAATTGTTGCACTTTCTCACCGTACTTTACCAACTCTGGTTTGCACGTTTGATAGTCGCCGTTTACTTGACTAACGACCAGCTGGGAGTCTCCATATATGAGGACGTTTTTGATTCCCATGTCGACAGCGATCTCAAGACCCGCTATCAAAGCTTCATATTTGGCTTCATTGTTTATCCTCGGCTCTGTCAAGGAAAAGGAAAAGCGCATTATCCCTCCTTGTGGAGTCGCGAAGATGAGGCCTACCCCTGATTTGATTATGGGGGTGCTTTGTTTGCGCTTCTTCATGGAAGATGCTCCATCAAAGTAGAGTTCCCACCGGGTATCATTCTCTCTTCTCTCCCCATCGATCGTGTCAAACGCGTGCTCATCGGGCAATTCGCAGTTCAAAGGAGAATCAACAGGTATCGGATGCTCAGCGAGGAAGTCAGCGATGGCTTGGCCTTTCACTGCCTTGAGGGGTCGGTATGTTACCGAGAATTCCATTAAGAGTAGGGCCCACTTAGCGAGCCGTCCCGTTAATATGGCCTTTGAAATCAAATATTTGAGAGGATCCACCTTTGATATGAGATGGACCTCATGTGCCAATGCATAGTGTTTGAGCTTCGTTATCGCGAAGATCAACGCTAGACAGTGTTTTTCAATGGGGGAGTAATTGTTTTCTACCCCTAGGAGAACTCGACTCAAATAGTAGAGGGCTCTCTCCTTCCCTTGGTCATTCTCTTATGCCCATAGCGCGCCTAAGGAACCTTCAAGGGCAGTTGTATACAGAATGAGGGGCTTTCCTTTGACTGGAGTGGTTAGCACCGGAGGATTCTGTAGGTATTGCTTGATTTCGTCCAGTACGCTTTAGCATTTGCGATCCCAGATGAACGTGATTCCTTTCTTCATTAAGTGACTGTAGGGGCGGAATTTTCCGGAGAGGTTAGCTATGAACCGCCGAATATACGCGAGCTTCCCTTGGAGAGACCGCAGTTGCTTCAAAGTTCGTGGGGAGGGCATTTCCATAATCGCCTTGATCTTTGACGGGTCGATTTTGATGCCTCGATGTCGTACAATGAACCCTAGGAATTTACCTGAGGAGACTCCGAATGCGCATTTGAGAGGGTTCATCTTCAGATAGTATTTCCGAAGGCGCTGGAACACTATATTTAGATGCTCCCAATGCTCTTCGTGCGATTTGCTTTTTACCACTAGGTCGTCGATATAACATTCGACAATCTCGTGTATAAGGTCATCAAAGATCTTTGTCATAGCCCTCTGATAGGTGGCACCGGCGTTCTTTAGACCGAAGGGCATCACTTTGTAGCAGAATATGTCTAGCGGAGTCTGAAAAGCGGTATGCTTCTGGTCTTCGGGATGCATCTTTATTTGATTGTACCCTGATAAGCCGTTTATGAAGGAGAAGACTTCGTGAGTGGACGTGTTGTCTATCATTAGGTCGGTAACCGGTACGGGAAAGTCATCCTTCGGACATGCTTTGTTAAGGTCCCGAAAGTCTACGCAGATGCGTACTGTCCCATTTTTCTTCATCACTGGGACGATATTGGCGATCCAGTCAGGATACTGAATCTCTTGGATGACGCCGGAGTCGATTAGCTTCTTGACCTCAGCATTGATGCTCATTTCAAGTTCAAGCCGCATTCTTCTTGGCACTTGTTTGATTGGCTTGATGTCCGGAGAAATCGCCAATTTGTGGACGGCTATTTCTGGATCTAATCCTGGCATCTCTGAATAGTTCCATGCGAAGCAGTCTTTATACTGCATGAGCACGTCTTTTAGCGTAGCCACCCTTTCTTCATACAACAGCTTATTGACGAACATCGGCCGTGGGTCACTTGCCGTCCCCAAGTCGATTTTCCTTAGCTGATGGATTAGCGTTTACTGCCGCCTGAGCGAGCATCTCCTGTAGCTTTTCACGTTGCAGTTGAACTTTTGTCACGGACCGAGTTTGAGGTCGATGACTAGTAGAAGCTCGAACTTCATATTTGGAATTCACCACATAGACTGTGTGAACTACCATGCCCCCAGGCTTGGGGTGTTTAGAGTTTTTGGCCTTTGGAGTTTGCTTTGGGCACTTGAGCTTTATCGGGCCTCCTTTTTTGTGAAAAGCCGCTTTGGTTTTGGAAGGAACCGTTGTATCAGGATCCGTCTTGGGATGAGTCCCCTTCACCTGCTTCCACACCTTATATATAGATGAGGAAAGTCATCTCAGGGAGCGTACTGCTTTCTGCTCTCGTGGGATCTCCATGGGCTGCGGAGACTTCTTCAATATTGCGGTAGGAGAATTTTGTCTGTCCTTTCACAACAATTTGAAGCTCTTCCCGGTTGGAACAACAACATTCACCGCTGGGGTTGAAACAGGACCATATGGAGAACTGCCCCCAGCTCATTTTGTATGACGCTGATATCGACGTTGACCATTTCTTACGGCCGGGATTTGATTAGCTTCAGGATTTTGCCGAGCCTGCCCCCTATTTCCTTTAAGAGCTTGAATATTCTGCTCCCCGCATCGACCTTGGTCCTTGGCATGTGCCAGTTGTTTGAGAACTGATTCCGTCGGCAAAACTGCTGTTTGGGGAGCCCGCTTGTGGAAGACAGATTTCCTCTGGGCTTCCTCCATCGGCGTTGAGGCACCGAGGGTGGGAGGTGGGAGCATCGACCCAAAGAGAAGCCTTTTGATTTCTTGAAGAGCCGGATTGCAGAGATTTGAGGCTGCAAATGACTCATACTTGACTCTACCAGATATGACAGAGCCTAAGTTGCTAAGGTAGGAGCAAACGCCATTCTTCATAGAGACGAAACGCCGACTTCAGTATCCACTCTCCTAAGGGCAACCAAAAAACATACACACTGCGATTATCTGATCACGGGAAAAAACACGACACACGAAGTGTAGAGTGGAAAGAGGAAAAGGTCCTACCGGGCGTGCCAGAATCTGTTCTCCGCCGAAAGACGCGACCGGAACGTTGGGACGTCTGGCCGGAATTTTGGGGGCAGATGATATTTGGGTTTTATCCGTCCACCTCACCGAAGATGCCAAGTTGATTTATGGCACCATGTATCAGAGGTTTAGACAGATGCGGCCGTTGTAGCAGACTTTATCAGACCCCCCTCATTTGAGGGGTTTTTGATTGTGGGGACGCTCTTCCCTGCAGGTGCAAGCCCCTGCAGTTAATTACGCTACCGCATCACGGTAACAACTTTCTCCTTCTCCAGATGGTCACTTCGTGTCGTGTGTGTTTGTTTTATTTTTGGTTGCCCGTGGATTGTATATGGAGACTAATTTATGTTGTCGCCCGTAGGGCGTGGATTAGTCCAAATCCGTATTTTCTTAGATTTGGGTTTGGGGTTGGGTTTAAGGATGCGTTAGTCTCATTTGAGACTAATATCAACTTAAACGTTTGTTGATGATACGTTAGTCTAATTTTAGACTAAGATCTACTCAACGGAACTATTTAGATCCAACAAAAGAGCATTTGGGCTCTATTGTTTAGTTTAGGGACATTGCGGTCCAGTTTAAGGACGTCATAGTCTATGTCACGCCCCGCTTCCCAGAGTTCGCAAGATTGGGCACGTGACATAGCCAACCATGCTACCTGTGGGTAGGAAGTATCCATCCACAGTCACATTACGGTTGTAAGGATATCAAGAACAAGATAATAAACTAATCTAATACATGTCCAAATCTATAATAACAAGAATCAATAAACAAAGAGTGCGGAAGCAAATGATCCAATACAATAAATAAACAGTACGTCCCATAATGTGGGCTCACATCTGGAAATGAAATGAAAATAAATAAACTAAACCCTAAGGAACTCACAGTTCAGCCTGCTGGCTGAAGTACTCCTGCTCGGTCGTCGATAATGGTAAGGAATCTGGGCCATGCAAAACCCAGACGTCAGCGCGTCATGTCAACCAAATAGTATAATATAAACATGGTAATAAGCAGTGCAGGTATGAACATGAATAAAGCAGTACTAAGAAATAACAGAGCAGGGTAATGTGCAGTGGTGACTAAACTGTCCTATCAGGTTTCTACTGTATAGTCTTTGAAATCAATTGATGGATCGTCGATGTAACTCAATAGTATCCCGTGCGTGCCCGGGACCACGGTCAAGGTCCTCGGGGCTGAATCCGAGACGTGCCGCTAAGCAGTAATAGGTAGTAGGATGGATGAGTGATGTCAGCATCATCACTCCCGGACTGGCCAAGCCCGTAAGACTGATCAGAACAAGTATCGAACTGTTGAGTTACAAGTCGGTTTCACCTTTGATTTCCCCATACCCCCAAGTTATGTATGTCAGGTCAGGTATTCAGTAGTCCGGGATTAATGTCAACACAAAATCCGGTAAAAGCAGGTCTGTCTGGATAGACAGCAGGAATGGTCCAAAAGGACCCCAAGTTAGGTTTGTAGTCCAATAGGTTGAGTCAGTATGTGTATGATGCCGTGTCCGGTGTATCAGTACGAGTGTCAGGTGTATCAAGATCGGTCAATATGTAATGCAATCAAATGTATGCTGATAACAGGTATAGTAACGAATAAGGAACAACAGCAGGAACAACAATTAACAATATTATACCATGTAAACACAGTGATTCTTTGTATTCTCTTATTAACAGGTTCAAGCACCCTTGGGGTGCAGTAATCACAGTGTAGCGCAATATTAATAACAGCAGGCAATAAATATATAAGTGTGCGACTATTAACCTCTAAATAGTAAAATGATTAGCAGGTAGTTGTTATTAAGGTTACGGTGGCAAAATACGATTTAAGTGGCAGTATTATAATGTACATCATATTTCGTCCAATGAGAACAAGTAACAATACTTAGTTAAAACAGCACGTTTTATGAGTCAAATATTTAATTAGTTAACGTAGCATGTAGCAAGAAATCTTGCCTCGACGGTTTCGCAAACCGGAAAACACGGGTGCGATGTCGGCAGAAAACACGAGACGGGTGCACGGGCCACGGATCGAGTCCCAACAGCGAACAACGAGACCACGCGGACCAGGGTACTTCGCTGGAGCGTCGGGTCCAAAAGACGGCACGGTCGAAAACTGGCAAAAGTCAAAAGTAACGAAGTTAGGAAACGCGATAATCATGAGCAATCGACCAGCGAGGGGTTTCGCACAAAAGGAAGGACAAGGAAAGCTTACAGGGAGATACCAGGGGTAACCCCGGCGGGCTCGACGGCGCTGGAACGCCGGCGAGGCAGCGACGGCGGCTGCGAAGGCCTGAACAGCCTCTGGTTCGCTGGAGAGGGTGGTGCGACGAGTAGAGGAGGGTGGTGGTCGGCTCTGGTGAACGAGGGGGAAAGGAGGTGGCGCGGGTGACGTCGACGAGGGTCGACGGCGCGGTTCCCGGCGACCCGGGATTGGTGCGAGGGTCGGGCTCGGGTCTGGTGGTGGTCCGGCGAGGGGAGGAGGAAGGCGACGACGAGGTAGGGACGAGGAGGAAGAGAGGGAGTCGCGGGCGTCGTCGGTGACTGGAGGCAGCGTCGACGACGAGACCTGCGGTGGTTGGTGGCGTCGTCGGGGTTGGGTGCAGGCGCGGAAGAGAGCGGAGGAAGGAGGAAGAGGGTGCGGTAAGGCTGAGGAGGTGTTGACGGCGACGGCGAGGTCGCGGTGGGGGTCCAAATGTTCCAAATTTAAATCATAGGATTTTAAGCGAGTTCCAAATTTTGAAAAGAGGTGTTTAATGATTAAAATGCATGCCCCCAAGTCGGACACTTGTGCGCGTGCGTAGGCGTCCAAACTTGCCCGTTTAACCGAACGGAAAGAAATCTCGACACGCGGACGCTACCACGCGACTAGTGGCGATGAGTAGGCCAACATGAATATTTTAAATTTCATTTTCGGTGTTAAAATTTGTTATGTGCCAAAATGACTTAACCGGTTAAAATTTAGCAAAAAGCACCAAACGATCAGGATAATTGTAAAGAGCAATATATAAAACTCAACTAGAAATATAAATTGTATTATTGGGCTCGGGTGTTACATCATACCCAACTACAAAAAGAATTTCGTCCTCGAAATTCCAAGAATACAAGATAGCTAACTACGGGAAAAGGTGAGGAAATTTCTGCCGGATTTCGTCTTCTCGCTCCCAAGTGGATTCTCCATGCGATCGATTACCCCAAGAAATTAGCACAAGAGGGATAACCTTGTTCTTAAGAACCTTTTCTCTTCGATTCTTGATTTCAACTGGTCGCTCCTCAAAGGTTAGGTCCTCCCGTACAGTCAACTCCGAAAGATCCAAGACATGAGTCTCATCACGAACATACCTCCGTAGTTGAGACACATGAAACACATCGTGCACTCCTGCCAATGACTGTGGTAACGCCAAACGGTACGCTACCTCTCCAACACGCTCCAATATCTCGAAGGGTCCAACGAATCGAGGACTAAGCTTTCCCCGACTTCCAAAGCGAATCACCCCTCTAGTCGGTGATATCTTCAGGAATACCAAATCACCTACGGCGAACTCTAGAGGTCTTCTTGACGTGTCGGCCCAACTTTTCTGTCTGTCTTGAGCTGCCTTCATATGCTTCCTGATTGTATTCACCTTCTCGACTGTCTGTACCACCAAATCTGGCCCTAGTAACCTTCGTTCACCAACATCATCCCAACAAACAGGTGAACGGCACTTACGACCATACAACGCTTCAAACGGAGCCATCTGAATAGTTGCTTGGAAGCTATTGTTGTACGAAAACTCCACCAGGTGTAGGTGATCCTCCCAAGAACCTTTGAAGTCCAACATGCAGGCCCTCAACATATCTTCAAGGGTCTGGATCGTTCTTTCCGATTGTCCATCAGTCTGAGGATGATAAGCTGTGCTAAACTTCAATCGAGTCCCCAAACTCTCTTGTAAACTCCTCCAAAAGTGCGACAAGAACCGAGTGTCCCGGTCGGACACGATGCTTACCGGTACTCCATGCAACCTGACAATCTCCTGCATGTATCGCTCTGCCAAAGTCTCCGTCGATTGACCAACCCGAAAAGGAATAAAGTGAGCTGCTTTGGTCAACCGGTCGACAATCACCCATACTGCATTGTTGCCCTTTGGACTCCGCGGTAAAGCCGTCACGAAATCCATGGTTATATGTTCCCACTTCCACTGGGGGATCGGAAGTGGTTGCAACAAACCAGCAACCCTTTGGTGTTCAGCCTTGACTTGCTGACATACCAAGCACCTAGCCACGAAGCGAGCAATTTCCCGTTTCATACCTTCCCACCAGAAATGCTGTCGAATATCTCGGTACATCTTTGTTCCTCCTGGATGTACAGAGTAAGCTGAACTGTGTGCCTCCTTCATAAGCTCTTCACGCACATCTCCTTTTGGCACACACACACGGCTACCATATCTCAACGAACCGTCTTCATGGATCAGTAAATCGGTTCGTAGTCCAGCTTCAACCTGCTCTCGAAACTTTTGCAGTCTAGGATCCTGCGATTGTGCCGCTTTAATCTTCTCAACTAAGGACGATTGTACTTGCAACTGTATCAACTGTCCCGTAGCATGTGGTAGCACAACCTCCAAGTCAAATCTCTGAAAATCCGCAATGATCCCCCTTTGTGCGGTCAACACCTGAATTGCTGGTAACCGACTTAGCGCATCCGGCACGACGTTAACTTTTCCCGGATGGTACTTAAGATCAAGGTCGTAGTCGGCCATCAGCTCCAACCATCTGCGTTGCCTCATGTTCAACTCCTTCTGAGTGAACACATATTTCAAACTCTTGTGATCTGTAAAGACTTCGACTCTCTCGCCCAAAAGGTAGTGTCTCCAAATCTTCAGTGCGAAGATCACGGCTGCAAGCTCTAAGTCATGAGTCGGATAATTCTTCTCATGAGTCTTCAGTTGTCTCGATGCGTAAGCGACGACCTTCCCGTTCTGCATCAAAACACATCCCAATCCTTTTCCAGAGGCGTCACTGTGAATCACCAGTCCTCCTGAATCATCCGGTACGGTTAGGATAGGGGCGGTTATCAACTTCTGCTTCAACGTCTCGAAGGCCAATGCACATCTATCCGTCCAAACAAACGGCACCTCCTTACGCGTAAGCTTGGTTAACGGCTCTGCCAAACGAGCGAAGTTCTCCACAAATCTCCTGTAGTATCCGGCGAGTCCAAGAAAACTTCTTATCTCCGCAACATTCCTTGGAATAGGCCAATCTCGAACTGCTGCAATCTTCTCGGGATCAACGGCGATTCCATCGCCCGACACAACATGCCCCAGAAACTTCACTTCTTCCAGCCAGAATTCGCACTTACTCATCTTCGCGAATAACTTCTCTTGTCTCAGCGTCTGCAATGCGATCCTTAAATGCTCAGCATGCTCCTCCGGACTCTTCGAGTACACCAGAATATCGTCAATGAATACCACAATAAACTGGTCCAAGAATGGTGAAAAGATCCTGTTCATCAAATCCATGAATATTGCCGGCGCATTAGTCGCTCCGAAGGGCATCACCAAATACTCGAAATGTCCATATCGAGTTCGAAACGCCGTCTTGCAAATGTCTTCTGCTTTCACTCGGACCTGATGATATCCTGATCGCAAATCCAGTTTCGAGAATACCCTCGCGCTACTAAGCTGCTCAAAAAGTTCTCCAATACGAGAGATCGGGTACTTATTCTTAATAGTCACCCGGTTCAATTCTCGATAATCAATGCACATCCTTCTCGTGCCATCCTTCTTCTTTACTAAAAGAACTGGAGCTCCCCAAGATGAGTTGCTGCCTCGAATCCAACCCTTCTCGAGTAATTCACCAACTTGTTTCTTAATTTCTTCCAATTCCACCGGTGCCATCGGGTAATAAGATTTTGATACTGGCGCTGCACCAGGAATAAGGTCAATCGCAAGCTCCACATCTCGCTTTGGAGGTAAGCCTGAAATATCTTCAACCACATCCATAAAGTCGCGAACAACTGCCGGTTCTTCATTACTATCCGCTTCCATTGTCGCAAGAACACTGGTTGTCGGCCTAGCCCTAAACTCGACTGGCCCGACAGAGCTGCTTCCTCCACTGAAAGTAAACTCAGGGTGTCTGGAAAAATTTCCTTCCTTACCCTACAATCGATGTGTGCGTGGAAAGTGCCAAGAAAATCCATTCCCAAGACTACTTCATAACTGCCCATATCTATCACTAAGAAATCTGCAAAAAGCTCTCGTCCGCAAACAACAACTGTACAATCTCCACATTCCTTACTAGCTATGATTTTCCCATTCCCAGTGTGTATGTCCCCAAAACTAGACAGGGTCGTGCAGGTAATCGAGTGTGTAGTCATAAATTTGGATGACATAAAACAGTGGGATGCTCCGAAATCAAATAATGCCAATGCGGGAAAACCATGAACGAGCAAAGTACCTGAAACCACTTCTCCCGATGCCTGAGCTTCCTCAGCTGTCAGCGTGAAAGCTCGAGCCTAATTATATCCTTGAGTCAACTGCCTCTGCCCTTGGAACGGTCTCTGCGGAGGCTTCTGAATATCATCCCTTGTACGAAGCTTCGACGGACAAGCACTAACGGCGTGATCTGCCGCTCCACATCTAAAACAGAGTCCCAGCCTCTTACGACACTCCTTTCGCACATGTCCGGGTATATGGCAGTAGTTACAAATCACGCTCCTTTTCCGATCACCCACAATTGTTTTCTTCATTGGTGCTCCGCTGCGCCTGTTCACCGGAATACCTGTACATACGGACGTTTGGTTCAGTGCAAATGCCGGTTCCAGCTCGGTTTGTTCCTTTAGATTCTCCAGCAATCCCCTTATCACTCTACGCCTGGCGGCTAAGACCGCACGTCTTTGGTCCATCTCCAAATTCTGACCGGCCATATTCCTGGAAATCAAAGTACCCAACATTAGCATGATGATAGATTCTGAGTATATATCAAGGCTAGAACTCCAAGATACTTAAATAGAGTACTGCATTGTAGCTATGCCGCGGTATCATAGCCGCAATCACTTAACTCCACCCAAGTCGCCCAAGTCCTAGGGATAACAAGAAATTAGGTTTTCGAGTTGACAATGCAAAGTAAGTTTGCATGTCGACATGATCCGGAAGAATGATTCAAGGATGGTAAAACGGTCAAGGTGGCTGGACATGTTTCCTAATCACGGGTATTCTGATTCGTGTATTGGGTACAATACCCAACTACAAAAAGAATCAACCCAATTAACCTATGGCTCTGATACCAAAAGAACCATGTCACGCCCCGTTTCCCAGAGTTCGCAAGATTGGGCACGTGACATAGCCAACCATGCTACCTGTGGGTAGGAAGTATCCATCCACAGTCACATTACGGTTGTAAGGATATCAAGAACAAGATAATAAACTAATCTAATACATGTCCAAATCTATAATAACAAGAATCAATAAACAAAGAGTGCGGAAGCAAATGATCCAATACAATAAATAAACAGTACGTCCCATAATGCGGGCTCACATCTGGAAATGAAATGAAAATAAATAAACTAAACCCTAAGGAACTCACAGTTCAGCCTGCTGGCTGAAGTACTCCTGCTCGGTCGTCGATAATGGTAAGGAATCTGGGCCATGCAAAACCCAGACGTCAGCGCGTCATGTCAACCAAATAGTATAATATAAACATGGTAATAAGCAGTGCAGGTATGAACATGAATAAAGCAGTACTAAGAAATAACAGAGCAGGGTAATGTGCAGTGGTGACTAAACTGTCCTATCAGGTTTCTACTCTATAGTCTTTGAAATCAATTGATGGATCGTCGATGTAACTCAATAGTATCCCGTGCGTGCCCGGGACCACGGTCAAGGTCCTCAGGGCTGAATCCGAGACGTGCCGCTAAGCAGTAATAGGTAGTAGGATGGATGAGTGATGTCAGCATCATCACTCCCGGACTGGCCAAGCCCGTAAGACTGATCAGAACAAGTATCGAACTGTTGAGTTACAAGTCGGTTTCACCTTTGATTTCCCCATACCCCCAAGTTATGTATGTCTGGTCAGGTATTCAGTAGTCCGGGATTAATGTCAACATAAAATCCGGTAAAAGCAGGTCTGTCTGGATAGACAGCAGGAATGGTCCAAAAGGACCCCAAGTTAGGTTTGTAGTCCAATAAGTTGAGTCAGTATGTGTATGATGCCGTGTCCGGTGTATCAGTACGAGTGTCAGGTGTATCAACATCGGTCAATATGTAATGCAATCAAATGTATGCTGATAACAGGTATAGTAACGAATAAGGAACAACAGCAGGAACAGCAATTAACAATATTATACCATGTAAACATAGTGATGCTTTGTATTCTCTTATTAACAGGTTCAAGCACCCTTGGGGTGCAGTAATCACAGTGTAGCGCAATATTAATAACAGCAGGCAATAAATATATAAGTGTGCGACTATTAACCTCTAAATAGTAAAATGATTAGCAGGTAGTTGTTATTAAGGTTACGGTGGCAAAATACGATTTAAGTGGCAGTATTATAATGTACATCATATTTCGTCCAATGAGAGCATGTAACAATACTTAGTTAAAACAGCACGTTTTATGAGTCAAATATTTAATTAGTTAACGTAGCATGTAGCAAGAAATCTTGCCTCGACGGTTTCGCAAACCGGAAAACACGGGTGCGATGTCGGCAGAAAACACGAGACGGGTGCACGGGCCACGGATCGAGTCCCAACAGCGAACAACGGGACCACGCGGACCAGGGTACTTCGCTGGAGCGTCGGGTCCAAAAGACGGCACGGTCGGAAACCGGCAAAAGTCAAAAGTAACGAAGTTAGGAAACGCGATAATCATGAGCAATCGACCAGCGAGGGGTTTCGCACAAAAGGAAGGACAAGGAAAGCTTACAGGGAGATACCAGGGGTAACCCCGGCGGGCTCGACGGCTCTGGAACGCCGGCGAGGCAGCGACGGCGGCTGCGAAGGCCTGAACAGCCTCTGGTTCGCTGGAGAGGGTGGTGCGACGAGTAGAGGAGGGTGGTGGTCGGCTCTGGTGAACGAGGGGGAAAGGAGGTGGCGCGGGTGACGTCGACGAGGGTCGACGGCGCGGTTCCCGGCGACCCAGGATTGGTGCGAGGGTCGGGCTCGGGTCTGGTGGTTGTCCGGCGAGGGGAGGAGGAAGGCGACGAAGAGGTAGGGACGAGGAGGAAGAGAGGGAGTCGCGGGCGTCGTCGGTGACTGGAGGCAGCGTCGACGACGAGACCTGCGGTGGTTGGTGGCGTCGTCGGGGTTGGGTGCAGGCGCGGAAGAGAGCGGAGGAAGGAGGAAGAGGGTGCGGTAAGGCTGAGGAGGTGTTGACGGCGACGGCGAGGTCGCTGTGGGGGTCGGCGGCGCACGCACGAGGAGCTAGGGTTAGGGCTTGGAGTTCTCGTGACGGGGAAGAGAAGGAGGCGGCTGCATGAAGGAAAATATATAGAGATAGGGAGAGAGAGATTGGAGAGAGAAAGAGCGAAAGATTTTTTTGAGAGAGAGAGAGAAAATAGAGAGAGAGACAGAGAGAGATAGAGAGAGAGAAAAGGAGGCGGGGCCCACGGAAGCAACCTGATTGGTTGAAGCAAAATCAAAAGGAAAAATTTGAAAGATTTAAAAGATCTAAAGAAGGGATTTAACGTTAAAATATATTATCATATATATATATTCAGCTTCATAATATTTTATTAAATGGGCCCTTTTGGCGCTAAATGAAACATTTCCAAATCGCGCCCGGGTTGCGCCCAAATGTTCCAAATTTAAATCATAGGATTTTAAGCGAGTTCCAAATTTTGAAAAGAGGTGTTTAATGATTAAAATGCATGCCCCCAAGTCGGACACTTGTGCGCGTGCGTAGGCGTCCAAACTTACCCGTTTAACCGAACGGAAAGAAATCTCGACACGCGGACGCTACCACACGACTAGTGGCGACGAGTAGGCCAACATGGATATTTTAAATTTCATTTTCGGTGTTAAAATTTGTTATGTGCCAAAATGACTTAACCGGTTAAAATTTAGCAAAAAGCACCAAACGATCAGGATAATTGTAAAGAGCAATATATAACACTCAACTAGAAATATAAATAGTATTATTGGGCTCGGGTGTTACAGTCTATAAAGTTTTAAGAACATTATAGTCCATGGGTTTAAAGACCCCACAGTCCGAGGTTAAGGACATCATAGTCCATGGGTTTAAGGACCCCACAGTCTAAGGTTAAGGATATTATAGTCCATGGGCTTAAGGACCGCACAGTCCAAGGTTAAGGACATCATAGTCCATGGGCTTAAGGACCCCACAGTCCATAGTTTAAAGACGTCAGAGTCTATAAAGTTTAAGGACATCATAGTCCATAAGTTTAAGGACCCCATAGTCTGTAAAGTTTAAAGATATCATAGGCCATGAGTTTAAGGAGCCTACAGTCCATAGTATGTTTGGTTATTGGGACCCATCACCTCTATGAAGACGTTGAAGGTTTACAACGGAAAATATCAAAGGGGTGAAGAGATGTACCCTTGAACCAATGTTGGTTGGAAGACCTGTAGTCCAATTTGGGACTAAGATCAATTAATTAGATTATGAGCGCATAGGCTCAGTTAAATATAAATTGAGGACTTATGGCCAACTTGGACTAAGTCCAATTAGATTTAAAATGTTGGACCTTTGTTTGGGCTGCTGAACATTTGTCTGGGTTCAGCCCCCTTTATAATGCTAAGCATGGGTCTGGGTTCTGATAATATTTTTATCTCTTATTGAGTGTTGAGCACTCATATGCCATATGAGATGATCAATCTTGGAAGACAAGGGTGTATTTGAGGTTCAGTCAAAGGGGAGTCTTGCCTGTGGAAGACTTAGCTAATTTGGGCTAAGACTGGTTCGAATGTAGTGTTAAACACTAGCACATATTTGGCGATCACGTGTTCCCATATGATGCAAAATAGTGTTGAACACTAGGGAAAAATAGTGTTAAACACTAAAAAAAATGAAGCGCTCAAGTGAGGACACGTGAGGCGCCCTAGGATTGGGCCAAGCTTCCTTTATTTTATTCTCAGAATATTCAAATAAGTGTTAAACACTTAATCTTTATGATCATCACGTGTGAACACATGATGGTGCCCATGCATTGGGTATTAACTCCTCAGTTTTACCTCGTTTTCTTTTTTTTAAAGAGGTGTTTGTCAGGGGTCACGTGGGGACACGAGAGGTGCCCAAAATCTGTCCTGACTTGGCTTTGTTATCTTATTTTGAGGAATTTATCCAAGGGTCATGTGGGAGCACATGACCCCATCTCATTCATTCATTTTTTTTACCATTGAGGGGAGGGTCACGTGTTGCCACGTGATCAGGTTGGGTACTGATTTCTTTTACGTGCATGGAGAGTTAGATCTCTTGTTTAAGAATTAAATTCTTTTGTAGGGTTAAACCCTAATTTTATTTAGAGGAATTAAATTCCTATATATTCGAAAGAACTAAATTCTTTAAACTCAATTCTCCCTCTAAGTTTTGAATCTGCATGGCAGAATCTCCCCGATGAGAATTAAATTCTCAACTTATGGGGAGATCTACTTCTGCAGATCTTTAACCATTAAGAAGAACTGAGTTCTTATATTAAGTGTTAAACCCTATCTTTGTTGGAAGAATTAAATTCCTATGTGCTTTGTGGGAGAATAAAATTCTCTGAACTTAGGTCCTCTCTTAGGCTTTAGATCTGCATGGCAGAATCCTTCCAATGAGAATTAAATTCTCAACTTATGTGGATATCTGCTTCTGCAGATCTTCGACCAAAGGAAGAACTATGTTCTTATTCAGAAGAGTTAAACTCTTAGTTTGAGAATTAAATTCTCTTTTTGTTTTGTAGGAGCTTATAGAATGATCTCTTTCCCTCTCTTACTTAGGGTTTCTTTCTTTTCTGAAGAGATCTTTCTTCTTTTTTGGAGAATTAAATTCTTTTCTTTTTTTCTCTATGTTGTTGTATCTCTCCTTCTTTCTCTTCTCTTCTTGGCTCCTATTTATAGGAGAAAGAAAATAATCAGTTTGTTTAGTCAATCTTCCATTGAAAGATTTTATTGATTTTATAACCAACATGATCTGTTAGATCACTCGGTGAATTTTATTCACCATTGGATTTTTAATCCAAAAGATATTTTGTTTGTTGTTCCTGGCAGATTTTAGGAAAATCTTTCCTTGTATAGAATCTTTCTATAAATTGGTGATTGTTAATCACCATTGGATTTTTAATCCAACGGTGTTCCACTTTACAGAGCGCAATCTTTTTGTTTGGAAAGATCTAGGAAAATATCAGGGTTTTTGATTTCCTTTAATTAGAATTTAAATCTATTAGTTCAGAAGGTTTAAGAGCCTATCACGTTGTTCCCCGCCGAAAGACGCGCGAAGACGCGGCGTGCGTCCCGCATGAAATTCGGGGCAGATGCTAATTGGTGCTATCCGTCCACCTCTCCGAAGATACCGAGTTGATTTATGGCACCATGTATCGAAGGTTTAAACGGATGCGGACGATGTAGCAGACTTCGTCAGATTCCCCCTCTTTTGAGGGGTTTTGATTGTGGGGACGCTCTTCCCTGCAGGCGCAAGCCCCTGCAGTTAATTACGCTACCGCATCGCGGTAACAACTTTCTCCTTCTCCAGATGGTCACTTCGTGTCGTGTGTGTTTGTTTTGTTTGTGGTTGCCCGTGGATTGTATACGGAGACTAATTTATGTTGTCGCCCATAGGGCGTGGTTTAGTCCAAATCCGTATTTTCTTAGATTTGGGTTTTGGTTTGTGTTTTAGGATACGTTAGTCCCATTTGAGACTAAGATCAACTTAAACGTTTGTTAAGGATACGTTAGTCTAATTTCTAGACTAAGATCAACTTAACAGGATCATTTAGATCCAACAAGAAAGCATTTGGCCTCTATTGTTTAGTTTAGGGACATTGTGGTCGATTAGTTTAAGGACATTACGGTCCAATATTAGTTTAAGGACATCTTGGTCCAATGTTAGCTTAAGGACATCTCGGTCCAGGTTAAGGACATCGTAGTCCATGGGTTTAAGGACCCCACAGTCCAGGTTAAGGACATCGTAGTCCATGAGTTTAAGGACCCCACAGTCCGTAGTTTAAAGACATCGTAGTCTTTGAAGTTCAAGGACATCGTAGTCTATGAGTTTAAGGACCCCACAGTCCGTAGTTTAAAGACATCGTAGTCTATGAAGTTTAAGGACATCGTAGTCCATGAGTTTAAGGACCCCACAGTCCGTAGAAATGTGTGGTTGTCGGGACCTGTCACCTCTCTGAAGACGTTGAAGGATTACAACGAAAGATATCAGAGGAGTAAAGAGATGTACCCTCAAACCGGTGTGAGTTGGTTGAAAGATCTGTAGTCCAGTTTGGGACTAAGACCTGTTGAATATTCATGAGCAGATATGCTCAATTGATATAAGTTGAGGACTTATGGCCAGAATTGGGCTAAGTCCAATAAGATTAAAATGTTTAACATTTTATTGTTCTGAGCTATTGAACATTTGTTTAGGCTTAGTCCTTTTAATAATGCTGAGCATTAGATTCTGACATTTTTTGTCTTGTATTGAATGCATAGCATTCATCAGAACAATGTGTGTTCTGATAGAGCGCCATGTGGCGCGCCAGGCGCTTTGCGCCAATTAAAGAGCGCATTGCGCTTCTGCCAAGTAGCGCACACGAAAAGGACATGTGTCGCGCTTAGAGCTAAGCACCAGTTTATGAGCGCATTGCGCTTTTAGTTTGTGAGCACGTTGCGCTAGTTCAGTGGCGCACCAGTGCATGACACGTGGCGTGCTTGGCGCTGAGCGCTAGCCCATGAGTGCAGTGCGCTGTTTCAGAAGCGCAAACCGCAAATTGTGTCTATGGTTGACACGTGGCGCGTTTTGGCGCTGAGCGCCGGTCCAAGTAGCACAAAAGCGCAGTTCATGAGTGCAAGACACTTTTCAGTAGCGCAAAACGCAGTTCATCTAATTTTATGATCAGAGAACAAGTTTATGTTCTTTTTAAAGGAGGCTTTGCCTCAAGAACAACAGTTCTTCTTTTTGAAAGGACTTGCCTTTGTAGATCAATGATCTATATGAAGAATATGTTCTTCTTTATTATTTGATGAGATCTTTTGATCTCTTTTATGAAAGACCTTGGTCTTTTTTAGATCTATGATCGTTTTTGGAAGAAAGTTCTTCTTTTCATGAGATGATTTCATCTCTGGGTTCATAGTTCATGTTCTTTTTCTTGAAGAAATGATCTTCTTTTGCTAAAAGCTTGCTTTTCTTTCTTTGAGTTTTCTCAAAGTTTGTAGGAGGGTTTCTCCATATCAGACTTGAAGTCTTGGGGCCTTTATATAGGGCAAATTGATTTGTTAAATCAGTTAAAGAGATTTTTCTCTGATTGATTTGGGGATATTTCCCCACCGTTGGATTTTTGATCCAGGGGCTTTTGTTTTGCAGAAGATAATCTTCTTGTTTTAATAAGATTGAGAAATCTTTCCATGCAGAATTTTAATTCTGATTAATTATTGATTTATCATTATTAGATCTTTTGATCTAACGGTGGGGAATTTTTAATTCCAGCGCTAACGCACCTATGTTTGACACGCGGCGCGCAGCGCAGCCTGCGCTAGCACACCGTGTTTGACACGTGGCACGCACCGCGCCTAGCGCTGGATCTGAAGCGTTGCTTCAAAATTTAAATTTTGAATTTGAAAACAGAGCTTTGCTCTGATTGGGGGTGCGCTGCCTAGGGCGCAGTGCACCTGGCGCTAGCGCATCTGTGTTTGACACGTGGCGCGCAGCACGCCTAGCGCTGGATCTGAAGCGTTGCTTCAACTTTTAGATTTTGAATTTCAAAACAGAGCTTTGCTCTGATTGGGGAAACAAATCCCCCCCACCGTTGCGCTCACGTGGCGCACACGTGAGTGCAGCGGTGGCAGCATCTGAGCCCTTGGATCAACTCAGAAGTTGAAGAGGCGATTCAAGGCCTATAAATAAGACCTTTGGTCTTTTAGATGATTATCATCTTCTTTCTTTGAGAATTTTTGTTAAGAGCACAGCTCTTCTGTTTAAGAACTTTTCAAGAGTAAAAACTCTTTCCAAACTTAGGTAAAGTTTTAAATTTTTTAATAAATTAGGGTTTTACCCTTTAACAGAGCCTTGCTCTTTATAGATCTTTGATCTAAAGAAAACCCATTTAGGGTTTCATTAGCAGAGCTTTGCTCTCATGAACCCATAGATCTAAAGAGATCTTTTCTTCGGGTTTCTTAGCCCATAAACAAAGCCTTACTCTTTTGAATCATGTGTAGATTTCTTAATTTTTGATGAAGAACTCTTAAGAGTTTTTTCATAGATCTTGAAGATCCCAGGATTTTTTATTCCTAAAAATTAATTGATTTTAATTTTCTTTTCTGATGGGTTTTTCCATCATCATTACAGATCCAGGCTCTTTAAGGAATTTTATTCCTTCATGATTAGAGTTTGACAAGTGTCACTCTTTCATAGAGTTTTGCTCTCAAAGGGAGATTTTCTCCTTTTCCCGAGGGATCTCTCATTCAATGAGAATTTTCTTGAGGATTTCCTCATTAATTAACAGTCTCATCCAATGATGAGACTGTTTTATTAATTGATGCATTGTCATCTAGATTTTGTGGGTCCCCCTTTGCTCCCCTTTCCACTGCATTGCAGTGTGGTACAAATTTTAAAGTACCGAGTGTCAGAATTTTTAAAATTAAATTAAAGCACCGACAGTTGACTTCTGTCCCTCCTTGCAGGCGACATGTCTTTCAATGCTACGTTTCCATTCGTCCGTTCAGAGGGAGGATTCCCTGAGGCACCTGTGGATCGGGAGGTCCTCGCGCTCATCAAAGACCGTGACCCGGAACACAAAAATCTTCACTTGTGGGGTAGATGGTACGACCAGATTATCAGAGGTCATCAAAGCTTCTCTTGTGCGACGCCGTCGGAGTCTATCTCGGCGATTCCGTATATAGATGCACCCCCGGTGAACTATGCCGTGGAGGTTGTCCATTGGACTTCGGAGGGTCTTCTTCAACCTTCGATTGCCGCCGTACCCATGCAGCCGGCGGCGGCTTTGGATACCCTGGGGCGGCGCATATGCCAGGGCGAGTCGTGCCCTTGGGGACAACCCTACAACATCGGGCTAACTCCCCGTCATCCGGCCAGGTATTTGCAGTGGGCCAGGTACATCTTGTCAGCGAAGAAATCGCAGCTGCTAAAGCTCGGCCTATACCCTGCGGTCTACGCTTCGTTGTTCCAATATTCTGCTCCTCCCACATGGTGGATCAAGGCGTTCTTGGAACAGTGGAACATCCTTACTCATACCTTCCTTCTGCTGGATAAAGAGGTCTCCATTTCCTTGGAAGAATTCGCCGAGGTTTCTGGTCTACCGGTCAGGGGGAGCACTACGAGAAGCTGCTTCCTCTGGATGAATACGTATTTGCCACCAAACCAGTGGTGATGGGCCTCATGCCAGAGAACGCCATTCAGCACCAGTTCCCTAGTCTGATAAAGGTGCTGAACATGTACGAGAGCCTCTTCCTGGAATCCGGAGGCTGAGGGATCATTTTTGCGGACTTCATTGCCCGTTTTCTTCGTCCGGAGATTTTGTCGCGACGAGGTGAAAAGTTTGCTAAGCTCGATGATTCTTTCGGCTTTGGCTTGGACCGTCAGCCAGTACTGGAAACTGATCAGAAGGGCTTTTTACTTCCTGATGCTGCGATCATCCCTCTGTCAGAAATCGCCGCTCCGGGCATTGACGAGGAGGCTTTCTTTCTTGGGTTTCTTAAGCTATGGTTGAGCTGGTTCGCGCATCCTATGCATCCTCGTTAAATGAGTCCTTCCGTCTTCTACCCCGCACATCGCATGGTTGCCGGAATACAAGTGGCCATCGGGATCACATAGTTAGCCCATTTATACCATGGCCTTAGCGTAGCGGCGGATACCACTGAGCCGGGGGTGCATCCTGCCAACTTACCGATGCATTACTTCACTTCGTGGATGGAGATGCACATGCTCGGAGTCTTTGGCATTCACAAGAGACCTTTGTTTTACGAGAGATGTAAGTTCCCGCGAATTATGCGGCTAGTTGACGCCTCCATCGTGAGTCTGTCACAGCGGGAAGCTAGGGGCTTGCTCCTTCGTCCGCGCACGGTCAGAGATGGTATGTCTTTTACAGACAAAGTCCTGACGATCGGCCAGGAAACTTCCAAGACGGTGCTGGCATTGCGCGACGTTTTTAAGGACGGGGCTTCCGTGTTGAAAGCCCGGGAGATTCTCCATTTATACTCCATCAGACCGGGCTTTCTTGTATTCAGGCAAAATGATGCGGCGCAATTCATGAGATACAACCCCCATCATTTTGCCCAGCAGTTGAGTTATAATCAGGGGGTCCCGCTAGAGGCTTTCTTGGTAGAACCCGCTGCCACCAGAGAGGGAATGCGGGGTGCGCTGCATCACTTCATGCGCTTGAATACGGTCTCTCACTTCTTTATCAGTGAGCCGAGTTGTGTCCCGAGGGCCCTCAACATACACGTGGCCTGGTATCAACACACAATGGGTGCTGTTATCAGGGAAGAGAGGCGGCTGCTGCTCGATCGTAAGAGTGCGCCCCCTGCCGGCGATCGCAACGTCCCTTTGAAGCGACGGACCACTATCCCCTCTTCGCTAAGAGAGGTCGCTGCAGTTGAGCCTCCACATGTGCTAAGCCCTACGCGCGAGTTGCCCCATGCTCCTGTGGAGATGGTGGATGTACCATCGGTGCCCCGTGCTCCCGCGGAGACGGTAAATATAGCTTCTCCCGAATCTGGCGTGGGCTTAGACATTGGGACTCACCGTCCCAAAGTGCCCACCAAGCGCAAGCTGGTGCTGGCTGCGACTGGAGCTCGCGCACAGAAGAGGTAGAAGAAGTCGGTCCTCTCCCTAGATGCTGTACTCGGCCTGGAGCCTCAGGCTCCTTATAACGAGGGCCTGAGCGAATATGGGACCAACGGTGGTCTCTTCATAGCGCCGGAAGATACTGATCTCGAGGCCGCTATTGCAGCTTCTGTGCGATCCGCAAGCCACCAAGCGGAGATGGCCACCCTCGTGCAATCAAGTAAACATCAGTCGCACCTTGTTATTACATTATATCTTTATTTTTATCATCATGCCTTGACTGACATTTTTCCTTTTGTAACAGGCTTTACCACTGAAGAGGCTCTGGCGGCTTCTCTCAGGACCTTCGAGGGGGAGGAGAGGAATCGTGCTTTGTTGGGCATTGGTATGTCTCGGTTCATTGCATCTTCATTCTCCTTTCTTATGGACAATCTGACCCCTTCTTCATCTTATCGCAGGGACCACAATGCCGATCCCGCAAGGTGATGCGGAGATGCTTCCAGGGCCAGCCATCGAAGTCCCAGCCTCCTCAGGATTGCCAAAAGAGGCTTTACTCAAGAAACCGATGACGGACGCCGTAACGGTTCCAGAGGTATCTCCTGGCGTGGATGATGACGTCCCATTGACGGAGGTCTTGAGAAGACCGACTCTCACAGCCCGGGTGGAAAAGAAGCGCAGAATGCGTGCAGCAAGGGAGCGTAGTGCTGCCTTAGCCACGGGTGCGGGTTCGAGCATCGCTATCCCTGCCCCTACTCTCTCAAAGGAACCTCCGGCTGCCTTGTCCACTGCCTACAGACGAGCAGCACATGCGGCTCAGGAAGCAAACGGAAGATCAACTCAAGGTAATGTGACATAGGGTTCCGTTGTCAAAGTTTTAATTACTAGTTCTCACATATCTTATCTTGCAGAGCCAAGTCTTACCGAAGAAGTGGCGGCAACCGCTGAGCCTGAGGCTGCAGTAGAGGAGGTAGCCATGATTACCGAACCCGAGGCGGCGGTAGGCGAGGTGGCTGCAATTGCTGAGCTCGAGGCAGCGGCTGGTGAAAAAGTCACGATTGATGTGCCTGAGATAGCTGTCATTGCCGAGCCCGAGGTGGCGATGGGTGAGATGACCACCATTGTCGAGATCGAGGTGGCGGCGGGTGAGATGGCTATAATTGCTGAGCCCGAGGTGGCCGCTCCCTCTCAAGAGTCGGGCATCGCCCCGATCGTCGCTCTTTCCGCCTGCGGTTCTTTGCCATCTCCTGGCGTCGCAAGCGTTACGACGGCTCTTGTAGAGTCAGGGGATGAGGCGACGGGAGGTGAGACCATCCCGATGGAGGAGGAAGAAGCCGTTGCTGTATCAAGTGACGCCCTCGTCGTGGCTCCGACTGGCGACTCACCAGGTAGATCTTGGGACGTTGCTTTTCTCTTTATTCTGCAATCCTTTTCAATCTTTCCTGACAGTATTTATCTTGTTTCTAATGCAGGTGTGGCGAGTGTTGAGGTTGCGCTACCCGAGGCAGCGCTATCAATTACCGCCTTGACGGTTACCCCTCCTCTACCTTCTCTCGTACCGTCTCAGATGTTGGAAGATACGGATTTGTGACCCATCAGTCCTACTTCTAGGCTGTATGACTTATGTACTGACGTTGCATTACTGCGTCCTTGCAGGAGTCCTTTTTGACCACCTGTATCAGGTGCTGCACCCACACTTCTCCTTCCTGTCAGAGATTAGTCCGCCTGGTGGTGTCGGTGAGTATCTTTTCTAAACAACGTCCTTTCTTTAATGGGTAGTCACATTATTCCTAATTTTTCTTTGTATTGCTTGTAGCCTTATAAATTGAAGGAGGGGACGAGGCTATCGTTGCGCCACCGGAACTCCCAGCTCTGCCCCCTATTGCAGCCGGTATAGTAGACTCTACTTTTCGTGTATTTTCTTTATTTCCCGAGCCGACATCTGACTATGATCTATTTTGCAGCAATCACATCGAGTCCAGCCCCGTTCGAGTCTCGCATTATGATGCTGGCAGGGCCTTTTTCCAGACATCCATCCTCAAAAGGTGTTGTGACCAGTCTGCGCATGCTGAGCGAATATGTCGAGGAGCTTGACACGGAGGCTCCTACATCTGCCGTAGATTTTGCTGCCGAGGTCAATCCAATGCTGGCAGCGCTTGTGAACTTCCATAATGAAGGCATCGTCGAGTCTTGGGTTAATCATTGCAGGAAGATTGAGGCCTGCCTGCATGAGCTTGAGCTTAGGCGTCCTGCTCCTGAAATTCTGGCCGGGAACTCCCAGCGGGCTGCATGGGTTGAGCAAAGTGCCATGTTCCTTCATCATTTCGAACAAGAGGCGATCATCAAGCGAAAGGAACGTGAGGCGACTTCCGCTGAGTCTGCCCAACTGCGTGCTCAGGTCGAAGCGAATGCTGCGCAGCTGAACTCCATCTTTGAAAGCCTTCAATGATGTATTTCCGACGGGCTGGTGCTGAGGAAGAATCTTGACTTTACTGAACAGGTCGCGCAGAGTCAGGAGGCTGTTCAGCAAGAAATTGATGAGAAACTTTCGTCTTGTCTGCAGCAACGGGCCCAAGTTGAAACGGAGCTGGCTGCGGCGGCTGACCTTGAAAAGGAGTTGAGAGGAGTGCGCGAACAACTGGCTGACTTATCGAAAACGCCTCCTTCTCAGTAGCTGCCTTTGCATCAATTAAACACTTGTAATCTTTTGAATAACATGTATCCATTTTTTATTCTTTTATATGATGTATCTTGTATTCAATTGAGTTCATGAATAAAGACACATTTTTCTTATCTCCCTCTGTCGTTTTCCTCTCTCTGCTGTGTTGTTGGTATGTTACTCTGGCAAGTGTGGCCTATAGATAATAAAGAACGTTTCATCTTGAACTCTCCGAGAGGTAGTGACGGATTAGGAAGCAGGTTCTGATCTGCTACATAAGACTTTTCAACTTCATGAGCCGTGAGGGTCTCATGAAGACTTTTCTCCCTACAAGTCGAGAGGATCTCGTAAGTGTATTTTCTCCTTAGGAATCGTGAGGATTCCTAAGTGCATTTTCCCTTATAAGTCGTAAGGATCTTATAAAAAGTTCTCTTCCTTACGAATCGAGAAGATCCGTAAGTGTTTAATGAGATTGACGTTATCCGCATTTCACGCCGTCATTGGGTGATGTATTTCCGAGGCGGGGTCATGTAGATGACGTATTTCCGCGACGGGGTCATGTGGATGATGTATTTCCAAGACAGGGTCATGTGGATGACGTATTTCCGAAACGGGGTCATGTGGATGACGTATTTCCGAGACGGGGTCATATGGATGAAGTATTTCCGTGACGGGGTCATGTAGATGACGTATTTCCGAAACGGGGTCATATGGATGACGTATTTCCGAGACGGGGTCATATGGATGACATATTTCCGTGACAGGGTCATGCGGATGACGTATTTCCGTGACAGGGTCATGTGGATGACGTATTTCCGAGACGGGGTCATAGGGATGACGTGTTTCCGTGATGGGGTCATGTGGATGATATATTTTCGAGATGGGGTCATGTGGATGACGTATTTCCGCGACGGGGTCATGTGGATGACGTATTTCCGTGATGGGGTCATTTGGATGACGTATTTCCGTGACGGGGTCATGTGGATGACGTATTTCCAAGACGGGGTCATGTGGATGACGTATTTCCATGACGGGGTCATTTGGATGACGTATTTCCGAGACGGGGTCATGTGGATGACGTATTTCCGAAACGGGGTCATGTGGATGACGTATTTCCGAGACGGGGTCATGTGGATGACGTATTTCCGCGAAGGGGTCATTTGGATGACGTATTTTCGAGACGGGGTCATGTGGATGACGTATTTCCGAGACGGGGTCATATGGATGACGTATTTCAGCGACGGGGTCATGTCGATGACGTATTTCCAAAACGGGGTCATGTGGATGACGTATATCCGAGACAGGGTCATGTGGATGACGTATTTCCGAGACGGGGTCATGTTGATGACGTATTTCCGTGACCGGGTCATGTTGATGACGTATTTTCGAAACGGGGTCATGTGGATGACGTATTTCCGAGACGGGGCCATGTAGATGACGTATTTCCGAGATGGGGTCATATGGATGACGTATTTCCGAGACGGGGTCATGTGGATGACGTATTTTCGAGACGGGGTCATGTGGATGACGTATTTCCGAGACGGGGTCATATGGATGACGTATTTCCGTGACGGGGTCATGTGGATGACGTATTTCCGAGACGGGGTCATATGGATGACGTAGCATCTGTTGTAATGAGACGAATATCGAAGTGGTCTCCAGGTTGTCTGTGAACCATCGAGATTTGGAGTAAGGGCTTTGCCGTGGCTCCAGGGTTGACTGTAGCGTCTGAATCCTGCTGGAATGAGGAGGAACGCCGTTGATGATCTCTAGGCTATCCCTGAACCGTCGAGATTTGGCTTCGTTTTCTGATGGAGCCTGGGGAGGGAAGGTGTGATTCCTTCTTTGTTTGCGCCCCTGGATTGTATACAGGGATTGATATGATATCACCTGTAGGGCATAAATTTCATTTTATTTTATTTCTTTCCGCGATACTCTATCATTTCAGCTTTTATATCGCGAAGGTCGCGATTGCCCAATCATTTCGGCTATTTTTCGCGGTGCCCGATCATTTCGACTATTTATTTATTTTTACTCGCTGCTTTTTATTGCGAGTTGCCCAATCATTTCGGCTATTTTGCATGCATACATTTTTACTTGCTGATTTTGTTTGCAAGTTGCCCCATCATTTCGGCTGTTTCGTATGCACGTGTGGCTTGCTAGCTTCTCACTGCAAGCTTGGAATTAGACACCGATTTCGGCATCAGCACCACTACAACTAGGATATTGCCAGGAGCGAATCATCATTTGCCTCTGTCGATGTTGAACAAAGGTGGCTTAGCGAACAGGGTTAGGATCCTGTCGACTAAGGCTTTTGACTTCATGAGCCGTAAGGGTCTCATAAGGTTTTTCTCCCTACGAGTCGTGAGGATCTCGTAGGTGCATTTTCTCCTTAGAAATCATGAGGACTCCTAAGTGTATGGCTTCTCGTAAGTCGTAAGGATCTTACAAGAGTATTTTCTCCTCATAAGTCGAGAGGTCTTACAAAGGGGTTCACCGTGCAAACATATCCCTAGTCACGGATGGGACTTTGTTAGGGAAATGTTTATTCGCGCCCGTGGATTGTATACAAGGGTCAATACTGAACCGCTTGTAGGGCAATATTGGAGGTTGTGGTGGTTGCTTAAGAACAGGTTTAGATCCCTGTAGCTTAAGATTTTCAAATCTTATGAGCCGTGAGGGTCTCATAAGAGGGTTCTCCTTACAAGTCGTGTGAATCTTGCAAGTTTAATTTCTCCTTAGGAATCATGAGGGTTCCTAAGTGTGTTTCTCCCTTGTGAGTCGTAAGGATCTCACGCAGGTGGTTTCTCCTTACAAAGTCGAGAGGACCTTGCAAGTGTCATTTAACGAGATTGCGCCCTTTCGGGTTTTCACAAAACTCGTGGTAGCCCTGCTGTTTTTACTCACGGAGCCCTTTCGGGGTTTCATCCGTGCCCATTTCTCTTATGGACATACCGTTTTTTCTTTTTCTTTTTTTTATTCTAACGAGGTTGCGTCCTTTCGGGTTTTCACAAAACTCGCCGGCAGCCCTGCTATTTTTACTCACGGAGCCCTTTCGGGTTTTCATCCGTGCCCATTTTGCTTATGGACATACCGTTTTTTTTTTCTTTTTTCTTTATTCTAACGAGCTTGCGCCCTTTCGGGTTTTCACAAAACTCGCCGGCAGCTCTGTGTTTTTAATCACGGAGCCCTTTCGGGTTTTCATCCATGCCCATTTTGCTTATGGACATACGGTTTTTTCTTTTTCTTTCTTTCTTTTTTTTTTGTATCATCCTTAGGATGCTGCAATCCACCGTAGTTTATCGACCTTTCGGTCAACAGCTAGTTTTAGGACATAGTGGTCCATTATTAGTTTAAGGACGTTTCGGTCCGCTGTTAGTTTAAGGATGTTTCGGTCCGTTAGCCGATTAGAGTTTGGGCTTAGGAAGATAGCGAGTGGACATAGTCGTCGTCATCTATCATTGACCTAGGCCGTGACTCGTCAGGCATAGTACTTTTTTAGGAAGCGACCATTTATTGGCCTGAAAGGTCTTTCACCATGCATGTCCATGAGTAGGTAAGCTCCACCCTGGTAGACTTTGTCTATGATATACGGGCCTTCATAGTTCGGCTCGAATTTCCCCCGTTTGGCACAATTAGGGATCATAGGTCTTTTGACCATTAGCACGAGTTCGCCTTGGCGGAATGTCCTCGGCCTAGTCAATCTTTCGTATAAGCGCATCATCTTTCCTTTGTAAGCCTCCAGATTTTGTTACGCAATGAGCCGAGTTTCATCAAGGGCGTCGAGCTTTTCAAGTCGAAGGTGAGCATTTTCTTCGTCTGTTAGCTCGTAGTGAACTGCCACCCCTAGAGAGGGTAGCTCTATCTCGAGGGGGAGTACCGCCTCCGTACCAAATACCAATGCATACGGCGTTGTGTTAGTGGCCATTTTGAACGTAGTTCGATACGCCCAGAGAGCTTCATGCAGTCTCTCGTGCCAGTCCTTCTTATTTCGAGATACCGTCTTTTTCACGATCTTCGGCAAGGTCTTGTTAAAAGCCTCAGCTAGACCGTTAGCTCGGGGATTATAGACTGAGGAGTATCTCCAGTCTATGTTATGCTGTTGTGCGAAGCGGCTGATCTTGTGGCTTCTATAGGCTGGCCCGTTATCGGAGATAATCCGTCGTGGAGTTCCAAACTGATAAATGACGTGTGTCTTAAAGAAATGGAGGATATTCTCCGTCTTCACTTCCCTTAGCGGTACTGCTTCTGCCCATTTGGAGAAGTAATCAGTTGTCGCCAAAATGAATCGATGTCCTCTGGACGATGCTGGTTCGATGGGGCCGATTATGTCGGTTCCCCATATTTCGAACGGCCAGCTAGACACTGTTGGATGTAGTGGGTTTGGATGCTAATGGATAAAGTCCCCGTGAATCTGGCATGAATGGCACTGCTTCGCATACTCGAGATAGTCCTGAATCATCGTGGGCCAATAATAACCCATCCGTTTGATTTTCAGCTTCATCTTCGGCCCGGCTTGGTGAGAACCACAGAGTCCGTTGTGAGTTTCTTAGACGACTCTCTTTGCCTCCTCAGGTCCCAGGCATCTTAGCCACAGAGAATCAAATGATCTCTTATATAAGGTATCATTGACAAAGGCGAAGGATAGAGCTCGTTTAATAAGCTGATGTTTCAAGGACGCATCCTCAGGTGCTCGACGAGATTTGAAGTAGTCTATAAAGACTTCCCTCCAATCCTTAGCCCTTTCTTGGTCTTTTATTTGTAGAGTCGTTTGCTCGATCGCTCCCTTTTCTTCGGATGTCTCCGGAGATACTTCTGCCGGAGCAAGAACCCGACGGCTTTGCACAACGATCCTAACGTCATCGAGGTTTTCGTCAGCCAGTTCTTTAGCGAGCTTGGCTAATGCATCCGCTTTACTATTTTCCACACGCGGTATACTTTCCAAGGTGTAGGAAGGAATTTGAGTCAGCAGTTGATGTACTCTCTCGCCGTATTTCACCAACTCAAGCTTACACGTCTGATAGTCGCCGTTTATTTAACTAACGACCAGCTGGGAGTCCCCGTATATGAGCAGGTTCTCAATTCCCATGTCGATAGCGATCTCGAGACCTGCTATCAAAGTTTCATATTCGGCTTCATTGTTCGTCCTTGGCTCTGTTAAGGAGAAGGAAAAGTGCATTTTCCCTCCTTGTGGAGTCACGAAGATGAGGCCTACTCCTGATTTGATTATGGGGGTGCTTTGTCTGCGCTTCTTCATGGAAGACGCTCCATCAAAATAGAGTTCCCACTGGGTATCATCCCCTTCGATCGTGTCAAACGTATGTCCGTCTGGAAATTCGCAGTTCAAAGGAGAATCGGCAGGTATCGGATGCTCAGTGAGGAAGTTGGCGATGGCCTGGCCTTTCACTGCCTTAAGAGGCCGATAAGTTATTGAGAATTCCATAAAGAGCAATGCCCATTTAGCGAGTCGCCCCGTTAGTATAGCCTTCGACATCAAATATTTGAGGGGATCCACTTTTGATATGAAATGGACCTCATGTGCTAATGCATAGTGTCTGAGCTTCGTTATTGCGAAGATCAACGCCAGGCAGTGTTTTTCAATAGGAGAGTAATTGCTTTCTGCCCCTAGTAGAAATCGACTCAAGTAGTAGAGAGATCTTTCTTTCCGTTGGTCGTTCTCTTGTGCCCATAGCATGCCTAAGGAACCTTCGAGGGCTGTCGTATATAGGACGAGAGGTTTTCCTTTAACGGGAGCGGCCAGTACTGGCGGATTCTGCAAATATTTCTTGATTCCATCCAGTGCGCTTTGGCATTTGTGATCCCATATGAACGGAGTTCCTTTCTTCATTAAGTGGCTGTAGGGGCGGCACTTGCAGGATAGATTGGCTATAAATCGCCGGATATACGCGAGCTTTCCTTGAAGAGACCGCAGCTGTTTGAGAGTCCTTGGCGGAGGCATTTCCATGATCGCCTTGATCTTTGACGGATCTATCTCGATGCCTCGGTGTCGAACGATGAATCCTAGGAATTTGCCCGAGGAAACTCTGAACACGCATTTGAGAGGGTTCATCTTCAAGTTGTATTGCCGAAGGCGCTGAAACACGATCTTCAGATGCTTTAAATGTTCCTCGTATGATTTTCTTTTAACTACGAGGTCGTCGATATAACATTCGACGATTTCATGTATGAGGTCCTCGAAGATCTTCGTCATGGCCCTCTGATAAGTGGCACCGGGGTTCTTTAGACCGAAAGGCATCACCTTATAGCACAATATGCCCAAAGGGGTCCAGAAAGCGGTATGCTTCTGGTCCTCGGGATGCATTTTTATCTGATTATATCCTGACGAGCCGTCCATGAAGGAGAATACTTCATGAGTGGACGTATTGTCTATCATCAGCTCAGTGACCGGTACTGGGAAGTCGTCCTTCGGGCAGGCTTTATTGAGATCTCGAAAGTCCACACATATGCGCACCGTTCCATTTTTCTTCATCACCGGGACGATATTGGCGATCCAGTCAGGATATTGGACCTCCTGGATGAAGCCGAAGTCGATTAGCTTCTTGACCTCAGCGTTAATGCTCATCTCAAGCTCGAGCTACATTCTTCTCGGCGCTTGTTTGATCGGCTTGACGTCCGGAGATATTGCCAATTTGTGCACAGCAATCTCTGGATCTAATCTTGGCATCTTGGAATAGTTCCATGCAAAACAATCCTTATGCTGCATGAGCACGTCCTTTAGCGTAGCCACCCTTTCTTTAGACAACAGCTCACTGACAAACGTCGGCCGCGGGTCACTTGCTGTCCCCAAATCAATTTTCTTGAGGTTATCTGCAGTAATATATATTCCATCTTCCAGCTCTTTTGGCGCCGGTGGAAACTCTGAGATTACCTCGTCATTATCGTTGTCGAAGCACCGGGGGAGGTCATCCATATTCTTGGGCTCTTCTTCTGATAGCGTTATCACGTGACAAGTACGAGCTCGCTTCCAAAACCGATGTTGATCCGGCTCTACTCTCGTGGCTTTGGGTTCATGCTTCTGCGGCGGGGTTACCCTCCAGCTGCTGGATAAAGTGAACCCGCCTTGTTGATATTGGTCTTCGACCCAATTCTTGAATGAAGCAGTCTTCAATAGGATGTCCTATTGCCCTATGATAGGAGCAATAGTCCGGGTGAGAGGCTTCGCCTGCTTGCTCGGGGTGCTTGGACTCCGGCAGTATCATCATCTGATGTTTTATGACAAGATCGAATATCTTCCTTGTCTTGTCTTGGGGAAAAGAATATGCTCGACTTATCTTTTTCATAAGAGACGAATCCAGACTGCTCGATCCCTAATCGCGTGGCTTTTTAGACCCGCTTTGTCGCTGTCGAACGCCTTTCCCGTTCTTTGATTTATTTTTGCCTCTACGTCGGGCTTTTTGTACAACGGGTTGACAAGGAGGAGCATTTTCATTTTTCCCAGCCTGTTGAAGGAGGCGTTGCGTCCTGGCTTTCTCGTAGATGGCAATTTCGCGATTATGGTCGTCTCGAACCTTTTGACCTGCTTCCTTTATAAGCTTGTCCATTTGTTCTTCGAATGACAGACTGAGCATTTTCACGGCAGGAGCTCTTTCTGGTTCAGGGTTAGCATCTTCCCACAGAGCATCTCCTTCTTCATCAAAGTCATGTATGACGTAGCAGTCGCGGAGTAGCTCCCGTTTCTTGGATTGAACATACCCAAGCCCGGTCGTTTCCATTCTCCCGTTGGGAAAATTTCGTTGAGTTCTGGGAACGTTCCAGATCCTGTTATAGAACCGTGCTTGTCGCGCAGTTTGCTTAAAGGGTACACCTTGGCATCTCAAGAGTCTCTTTAGTCCGTCTGTGTAATATCTGGGCAAACGGATGGGCTGGAGCCTGTCAAGTGTAGAATCCACACCATGCCAGATTTCTTTCTCCACTTTGGTTTCCACGGATCGATAAAATAGGATCGCCTTTTCATCTTTTCGCCTGGGAGGGACGTAGAATGTCTGCAGTTCCTCCACACTGTAGGTATCAAGCGCGTCTAGTTCTTTATGATGCTTTGGCGGAACCATGGAAACTTGCAAACTTTACTCTTCATCAGCGAAGGTTTGTATGGATGGCCAAGCAGAGAATACGGCATGGACCTCATCTTCCGAGTCGCTGCCAAAGATCAATATAGGAGTGGACGGTCCCGACTTGTTGTACTGGGGCGGACCTGAGTAAACTATCTCATCTTCCTCCTCGGTATCTGTTCATGTCATAATTTTGCATTATTATATTCCCCATTCTTATTCATTTTACAAATAAACAGGTGCTTTTTATCCATGTCTGCTACATAGTTGCAGGTTACAGGTTCTCGGAACAAAAACAGTGAAATTGAAGAAAAGATGATACAAAAGTGAGATTACGACCGATAAATGGTAGAATCTTGATCATGCCTACATTTTGAAGAACAAACGAAGATCAATGAACAAGTTCACAAAGTACAAAGGCAGCACAAAGATTCAAGACTTCAACATGAAGTAAACGGTAAAAGTCCACGACATTATGCACTGTGGAAATCTGGAAGAAACTAGAAGACATTCTGAAAAACCAACTGAAGAAAACAGAAAAAAAATAGCAACAGACAGAAGCCATAGAAAATTGAGCCATCAAGCCCTTCATATGGCCGCGGATCCGCGGCCAAACAGGGCATACGGCCGCGGATCCGCGGCCGTGCTAGACACGTGTCGGTGGGAACTTTGACGTGTGGCAGTCGTTGACTAGTCTTCTTTAGGGTAAAATTGTAAATGCAGATGTGAATCGAATGTAACCCTAGGGTTTCTATGATCTTTAAATAGAAATCCTAAACCTCTTTTTGAGGTATGCCTCTTTTTATTTCATCTATTTAGAATTTTAATTCGGTGTAAATGTTTGAAGAGAGCCATCAAATAAAGTAAGATTTTTATTATCTGCCCTAGTTCTTAATTTTCTTTCTGCCCTAGTATAACTTTTATTATCTGCCCTAGTTAATTAGTTTAGAACATGTTTATCAATTCCCTAATGAGTGAGTAGTTCCTCACTTGTTAGGGTTAGGAATATGAGAGGTTTGAGAGATGAAAATCTCTCACCCTTTTCTTGCCCATCACATATTAATTCATAGGACTCCATGCATACATACACACACCGCTCCCTACGGCACCCTACCCCACGAGGTAGCGGTGATACCGTAGTTTAAAAGACCGGTTGTATATATTTTCCATGGAGGTTAGGGTAAGAATTAAGAAAAGAAGGATAAGAACCAAGAGGAAGAAACATCGTTTCTCCCCGATGGTACTAATCCACTTTATTAATTATTACCATAACACCTAAATAGATCTAAATTAGGGCATTGAAAGCGATGAGGAATATTAACTTTCCAAACTTAACCTAAACCTAACCCTAGCAAGATTTTAATCCTAGTCTAAATCAACTTAGTTTTTAGTGATAATCAATCCAACACTGTTTGGAATTAACTCGTTAGAACAAATTGAGAATACACAAAATCCCTGTGGACCGACCCGTACTCACCGGCTAGCTATCAAACGACGCCGTTCTTGATTGCGGTAATTAATTCTTTGATCACAAAAACATCGAATAAATCAAATGGCGCCGTTGCCGGGGATGGCGTAGTTATTTTCTTTTTGTAATTTCGGGTTAATATAAAATTAAAAAATCATAAAAACTGAAAAATTAAAAAATATAAAAATTTTATCATCTTGTTATTTTTTGAAGGGTGTTTTGTTTGAATTGTGCAGGATCGACGAACAAGTTCGGATCTGGAAAAATCCAGAGAGCAAAACAGAAAACCCTAGATCTGAACAAGCAGAGGACAATCAGAACAGACAGCAGAAGATTTTTGGAGGCTTGAACCTCTTAAAGCACCGCGTTTCCGCCGCCATAATCTGCTCTTTGCCGCGGAACCGCCGCGGGTTGCTGACGTCAGCAACCCGAAATCCCACTGTAAGCTCCCTTTCTCCTTCTCTGCAACCCCCTGATATCTCCTCTGTAAAAATTTCCTGCAGGATTCTTTGCGCAAAAATTTCTCCCCCTTCTCAATAACTTGATCTTGTGCAGGATTCTTTGCGCCGCGCTAAAAAATTTGTTTGCAAGTGATTGTGTTTACTGCTTTGTATATCTAAAATTAACTTTAAGGGGCTTTTACACCAATCTAGATTGGGTGGGGATTTCATTACCCTTCCCAGGACCCCAAAAATCACATAAAGCATATTGCATTGACCATCAAGTTAATTAAAAAAGATTAGACTCAGCCCTAAGGACTTCGCGCTCAATAGGACAAAGGAATAGTTGTAGGCATCGACCGTTGATCCTAACCTGACTTTGTGGTGCCTAGGCTAGACAGGTAGGGAAAGATAACTTTAAAAGGCCCGTCTCACGGTGATTCGTGAGCGGATCCCTCCTTTCTCTACTTGTGCTTACCTGGCCACAATTGGCGGTGAAGTGGCGGTTTGAGGTCCTTACTTCTTGCCCTTTGGAACAGCTAGGAGCTGTCTAGCTGACCCTAGATTTAGGCTTGATTGTGCATTTGTGATTGATTGAACGTGTGTCTAAGCCTTTTATCGAAATTTTTTTTGCAAAAAGCTCCTTATAAAAAAAACACAAAAAGAACAAAAAGGAAAAAAATTTACAAAAACTTGCAACTTGTCGCTAAGAAATCCGTGCACCCCTCTTACACCCATTTTCTTCTCATTGACGTTTTCTTACCCTCACCTTCTATTTTTTACCTTTTTGACTACACTACCTCTTTAGTGTATGTCCGGTTGGACTAGGGACACTAGTGCCCGATTAGTCCGTGTCTCGTTGGTGCCGACTGACGACGCTTTCGACTCCGAAGTTGAAATTCCTTCCACTTCCTTACCTTCACTTTCACATTCGTCGTCTTCTAAGGAGACGTCGGGATTTAATCCTAACAACACCTTACCCACGGGACTGATTCCACCTCCATTAGGTGCGAATAACCCACAACACCCACCTGTTGAAGCGCCCCAACGAATCGCGCTCCAGGATCTTTTCTACCCTATTCGCACCGCCTTACCTACTTGTCTTTCACTTCCACCGGCAAATGGGGACAACTTTGAGATCAAACCCACTTCATCAATATGTTGCCAAAATTTCACGGACTGGAATCCGAAAATGCCTATATCTTCATAAACAAATTCCAAAACGTTTGCGCAATGATGAAGACAACACAACTGTCTGATGATGCTATAAGGCTACGGGTCATTCCTTTCACCTTATGTGACTTAGCCGAGAAATGGTTGTATAGCACAGCATCACACTCAATTAAAAATTGGGAAGAGTTTGTTAAAGCTTTTCTAAAAAAGTTTTACCCACATCACAAGACCGCGAGAATTCGCAATGAGATTATTCAATTTTCCCAGCTTCCTTCCGAACCTTTTTGGAAGTGTTTTGAAAGATTTAAGGACCTACTTGTTCAATGCCCTCACCACGGTATCGAAAATTGGCAACTTTGCCAAATATTATACGAAGGATTGAACCCAGCAATGAAGCAGTTGCTGGAAACCATTTGTCAAGGTCACTTTCTAACAAAATCAAGCGATGAAGCTTGGCAGTTTCTCGACGATCTTGCTGAACAAACACTTCAGTGAGAAAGCACCAAGACCACCTCATCTTCTTCTGTTAGTCAGTCTACGGCAGGCATATATCAACTAGATATGTCGATTGCAATGAAGGCCGAAATGGCCGCACTTACGAAAAAGCTAGAAGCAATTGAGACCAAAATCTCATCGCCTTCTCCTGCCCCTGCTTTACCCCCACGAACTGTTCGTGCTTGTTGTTCGGATCCATCACATCTTACTGAAGAGTGTCCTTACAATCCACCAATTCAAGGACAAGATCAAGTCAATGCTGCCTTTCAACAAAGACAAAGAAATGATCCATACTCTTCGACTTATAATCCTGGTTGGAGGAGTCACCCAAATTTTGCTTGGAATCAAAATCAACAATTCCAAGGCAATAACAACTTTCAAAGGCCCCCTCCTCCACAACAACAAGCACCACAACAAACTCAATATCAGCAAACTTTCCAACCACAACCTTACCCAAACCAAATGAACAATTTTGTGCCCAACAACTCTTACCCTCCAAACAATTTTGTTCAACCAAATGACGATAAATTACCTCGCTAGAAAGAAGTCTAGATGCGTTTCTAAAACAATCTACATAATCCGCAACAAGGTTGGAGACTTCCATTCAGTCTTTGGTGCACAACAGTGCTTCACATGATCAAAGTATCAAATCAATCGAGGCCCAAATTGCACAACTAAATGCTGCGTTGAGCGAGCGAGAAAAGGAAAAGCTTCCATCTCAACCATTTCCAAATCCCGGTCACACACACAATGCACATGTTGCTTATGAACAACAAAATCATAATGTAAATGCTGTGACCACGTTAAGATCTGGAAGAGTGTTGCATAATAACGTGGGTAATAGTGATGATACCCCTGCTGGTGCTTCTTCTTCATCTTCTTCCTCTTCATCTTCATCTTCTTCGTTAGAGCCTGTTCTTCATTCTTCAAAAGGCTCTTCTTCTTCTAATCCGAACGGACCCACATCTCATGTCACGAAAACACGAACACTGGAATCCGTTCCAACTCCACATTCTACTCCACAGACATTGGACTCAACAAATTTTCAAAATGTTCCTTTTCCAAACAGGTTGAGATCCAATAAACCAACTTCCCAAATGGAGAAGATTGTGGAGTTATTCAAACAGGTTAGCATAAACATATCTCTCTTAGATGCAATCCAACAGGTCCCTTCTTACGCGAAAATCTTAAAAGGCTTATGCACCTCGAAGAGAAAGTCTCAGATACCCAAGAAAGTGCTAGTAGCTAGTGCCGTGAGCAATGCTATTAACCAACCTCAACCTTTGC
Source organism: Agapanthus africanus (assembly GCA_030015575.1). Classification (NCBI taxonomy): domain Eukaryota; kingdom Viridiplantae; phylum Streptophyta; class Magnoliopsida; order Asparagales; family Amaryllidaceae; genus Agapanthus; species Agapanthus africanus. Next base: position 60,435,764 of record CM057345.1, read on the forward strand.
CCCAAAAACGAAAGGACCCTGGCTGTCCAACAATTTCAATAACAATTGGGGATAAGAACATCAATCGAGCACTTTTATATCTTGGTTCTAGTGTTAACCTGCTTCCCTACTCTGTGTATGAGCAATTAGGTGTTGGAGAGTTGAAACCCACTCATTGTACTCTCCAAATGGCTGATCGATCGATCACCCATCCTAGGGGTGAGTTAGAGGATGTGTTGATCAAAGTAGGGGACTTCATATTCCCCGTTGATTTTATTGTTATGGACACACAACCTGTTGCTAACCCACGGAACCAAATTCCGGTGATCCTCGGTCGACCATTTTTGGCCACTTCCAATGCCGTAATCAATTGTCGCAATGGCTCTATGACTCTATTCTTTAGGAAGATGTCAAGTGAGTTCAACATTTACAAGATAGGAAGTCTGCCCTCCGTGCCTAAAGCCGGTATACGTGATGTTTTCTTGATCCAAGAAATCACGCAGGAGGACTGTGAGCTTGAAAAATTTCTGTTTGATAACAGCAGTTTTGACGCCACTAGTGCGTCCCTCCTTGAATCTGACACAGTTTGCACAACCGATAATGATTATGAGTGTTTCACTTTTTTGGACGATTTGGACGACTCACCGCCCGAGTATGAGTCCTTTGAATTTTCGGATGAGTTAGTTGAACCATCCGACTCGGTTGCTTGCAGTGATTTCGAACCATTGTTGGAATCCTTCGAGTTCGAGATAGTTTTCCGGCATGCTAAGACTGGATTGGAAACTCAAAAAGTTTGGTTCAATTTTACCTTCAGTTGTTTCGCATCCGAAACTCGAACTCAAGCTTCCGCCGTCTCACCTTAAATACGCTTAACTAGGTGAGAATGAGACCTTTCCCGTTATCATATCGGCATCTCTAGCTCTCGAGCAAGAGAAAGCCCTTTTAATGGTCTTACAAAATAACCGGCAAGCTTTCGGCTGGACTATGGCGGACATCGAGAAGATTAGTTCCCTCATAATTGAGTATCATATGCATATGCTGGATGATGCCAAGCCAGCAAAGGATCCATAGAAACATCTCGGGGATTTTGTGGTGAATCAACCTCCACCTATAGAAGTTGAACCACCACCTTTTCTTCTAATAAAATACGAGAATGCCAATATTCCACTGATTTCTGATCATTCACATTCTCATTTTTATTCATCATCACCTCTTATCTCTTCACATCCACTTTCACGGAAACACTTTCCATACCACCTCTTATCTCTTCCCCACTTCTTCTTGGCTATGTACAACATGTTCTTCCACCGACCGATACTCTACACAGATAAATTTTTCAACTGGTTGGTGTTGACTTTTGGTTTTTGCAAAGTTTGGCATTGACTTGTAACATTGTTTAACTCAAGTTTGGGGGGGGCTATAATTAGCTTTCAAAAATAACATAAAAAATTTAAAAATAAAAATAAAAATAAAATTTTTTGGGGATTTTTTGTAAATTTACAGATTAAATAAATAAAATAATTTTTTTTGCAAATAATTTCCTCTTTTTAGAGGGGTTTATTTGCAAATATCCATAAATTCCCCCTATATAAAGGCCCCAACCCCTCTCTGTGTTTCTAAACCCTAAAACATATTTCCTCTGAAACCTTAGCGTCGTCGCCGAAATTTTCTGAACGATCTCGTCGCCGCACCGCCGATCCGCTGCAGATAGCACTCTCTGACCGCGCTTCCGCCGCCGCTCTCTGTCTTCACCCCCTGAAATTTTCAGGGGAGGTACGATCTCTCAAAACACTCTCTATTTCTCATTTTCTAGAACTGAAGAACACTTCATGGCACACAGCATGCAGCTTGAACGCGATTTTTCGCAAGTATTTTCACACGAGGTGTACGATAGTTATTTTGCAAACGAAATAGCGCGTCGGGGTTGGAACTTTATGTTTTATAATCACCCTAGCATTTATGTATTGCCGGAATTAGTCACTCGTTTGTACGAGTGTATGGAGGATGGTTGTCTAACCCAATTCGGGTTTATTAAATTGCTATGGGGTGATCGCGAAATTGTCATCGATAGGGATATTATACACGAAGTTACACTAATCCCTCGCATACCTGCACATGACCAACCTTTACAATTCGAGGATTACATGCCCTTGATGGCAACGATTGCTCAAGGGAGCCGCGGAAGGGTATCCAAGCGAGAACCCTTTTTGCAAATGTCTTAACTGTGTGCCGATGGCATAAAATAATATTTTCGGTAGCTCCCACAACACAACATTTTTTACACCCTCATTGCATATTGTGCATACCCTTATGACAAAGAACCCTCGTTTCGACATGTGCACAGTTTTGCTAAACTCCATAGGTGCGGACAAACGAGCCGCAAATTACCCTTGTCCCATGCTGGTTACACAACTATGTCGATATTTCCTCCCCGTGGAGGAATTCGAATTTTATATGTATGGAGGCATACCGGTCAGGCCTCTTATTGAGGGCGTTTCTACATCCTATTCTCGATTGACAGATGATGGTCGAGGACTGAACCGGCGGAGCATGTATTCGCCCGCACACCTAGCTTTAGCTCGACCGCGAGCGAAGGAGAAATGACCCCTTTAGAACATGCACAGTTGATGCGGAGAGCTGTTAGGGGCATTGATAAGTTGAGGGAGCAATTTAGGGTGACATCGAGGGAGCACGACCGTCGGTTGACGGAGGTAGAGCAGGGGATTCGAACCCTGTTAGGTAGGGCTGAGCGTTCACGTTCACGCTCGAGAGCGCGACGTGGGGCCGAGCAGTGAGGACACTGCTTTGGATAAGTTTGGGGGAGTTGGTGGTTGTATATAGTTATCATTTGCATTGCATACTTTTTTGAATTCTTGTATATATATTTTCTTTTTCTTTTGCATGTTTAAATTCTGCATTGCATCCTTATATAAAAATCATAAAAATTGAAAACTTTGAAAATAAAAAAAAATAGAAAAATAAAAATCAAATAAAAACTGAAAAATTTGAAAACGTATAAAAAATTAAAACATTCAATTTTGGCCATAATTGACTTGAGTTTGACAAATAGGTTAACTAGCTAGGAACAACTAGATCTTAGACTTAGTAAATTAAAAACCCTAAAAATAACCTTTCTTAAAATTTAACGGTAGAAAGTATATGTCTTTATAGTTTATTTAGAAATAGGCAAATTTCGAGTTGACTTCTTGGGCTAAGTTAAAATAAGAGAAAATTATTGATATTTTTATTAAAGTATAAGTTTGAAAAATAATTTCTAAGCTTAAGTCTAAATTCTGAAAATATATACTCTACAAATTGCACAAACACGAACCTTGAAACTTGGAATAGTAGAGGAGACCTTGAAATGCTCTTATCTAAAGTCCTTAGTATGGAGAAAAATAAAATAAAATAAAAATACAAGTGTGAATAAATAGATAAAAAAAAATGAACACTGGTTTTTGTAATTACTTGAGGCTGCATTAATAGAAAAAGAATATTTAGCGAGGGTGCTTTATCACCTAGTGCCTTAGACCAACTGGTTTGGGAGTCACTGCTAAAGTCTTAGGTATTACAAGACGAGGAATTACGCTTTAATGTGCAAACACATTTTGTAATCGATCGTTAGTACCTCAAGAAGTATTAACAGTCGCATGAAGAATCTGTAAGCAATTTCATCTAAAAATTCACCAATTGAAAAGTACTTTGGACGATGGACAAGAGTATAATAGCTTGATTTAAATTTCCAAGTGTAAAGGTGATGTATACACACACGTAGGGGTGTGTGATTGGGGTTTGAATGAGAGATAGGAATGAAAAATAGGACTTATATCTTTAGTAGAGATGATAAAAATTCCTAAGTTGAGATAGAGCCCTAGAAGGAAAACTTAAAAGATGCTAAAAGCTAAGTAAGTCTACAGAACATATATAATCTTAAGTTAAATAATAAGGAAGCGTGAAAAATACGGATGGATAATTTCTGAGTCGAAGATAATAGAGTTTCTTGTTAGAAAACCTAATTGGAGAATAAAAGTCGATAAGCCGAATCGATAGGATTTTGTGGGTAGTATCCGCTGAAAACCCTCAGGAGACACCACTCCTCCTACTAGGGACACCTAGAGGTTTAACGGCTTGTTGCACGAGCTCAGTGCAATCGCGTTTCCCTGCGAAATTGAGGTTAAGTCTTTTTCGAGAATAAAACTAGTTTTGCTCGAGGACGAGCAAAAGATAAGTTTGGGGGTATTTGTTCATGTCATAATTTTGCATTATTATATTCCCCATTCTTATTCATTTTACAAATAAACAGGTGCTTTTGATCCATGTCTGCTACATAGTTGCAGGTTACAGGTTCTCGAAACAAAAACAGTGAAATTGAAGAAAAGACGATACAAAAGTGAGACTACGACCGATAAATGGTAGAATCTTGATCATGCCTACATTTTGAAGAAAAACGAAGATCAATGAACAAGTTCACAAAGTACAAAGGCAGCACAAAGATTCAAGACTTCAACACGAAGCAAACGGTAAAAGTCCACGACATTATGCACTGTGGAAATCTAGAAGAAACTAGAAGATATTCTGAAGAACCAACCAAAGAAAACAGAAGAAAATAGCAACAGACAGAAGCCATGGAAAATTGAGCCAGCAAGCCCTTCATATGGCCGCGGATCCGCGGCCAAACAGGGCATAGGGCCGAGGATCCGCGGCCGTGCTAGACACGTGTCGGTGGGAACTTTGACGTGTGGCGGTGCATTGACTAGTCTTTTTTAGGGTAAAATTTTAAATGCAGATGTGAATCGAATGTAACCGTAGGGTTTCTATGATCTTTAAATAGAAATCCTAAACCTCTTTTTATTTCATCTATTCAGAATTTTAATTCGGTATAAATGTTTGAAGAGAGCTATCAAATAAAGTAAGATTTTTATTATCTGCCCTAGTTCTTAATTTTCTTTCTGCCATAGTATAACTTTTATTATCTGCCGTAGTTAATTATTTTAGAACATGTTTATCAATTCCCTAATGAGTGAGTAGTTCCTCACTTGTAAGGGTTAGGAATATGAGAGGTTTGAGAGATGAAAATCTCTCACCCATTTCTTGCCCATCACATATTAATTCATAGGACTCCATGCATACATACACACACCGCTCCCTACGGCACCCTACCCCACGAGGTAGCGGTGATACCGTAGTTTAAAAGACTGGTTGTATATATTTTCCATGGAGGTTAGGGTAAGAATTGAGAAAGGAAGGACAAGAACCTAGAGGAAGAAGCATCGTTTCTCCCCGATGGTACTAATCCACTTTATTAATTATTACCATAACACCTAAATAGATCTAAATTAGGGCATTGAAAGCGGTGAGGAATATTAACTTTCCAAACTTAACCTAAACCTAACCCTAGCAAGATTTTAATCCTAGTCTAAATCAACTTAGTTTTTAGTGATAATCAATCCAACACCGTTTGGAATTAACTCGTTAGAACAAATTGAGAATACACAAAATCCCTATGGACCGACCCGTACTCACCGGCTAGATACCAAGCGACGCCGTTCTTGATTGCGGTAATTAATTCTTTGATCACAAAAACATCGAATAAATCAGTATCACTCCCGAAGACCGAAATGGTGGTGATAGTTTTGTTCTTCGGTTTGTGACATCTTTCCGTGTCCTCAAAATCTGGTAAGAAGTATTTTGCATATCGTACTTGCGGACTTCGTTCACGGAGAATGGGTTTAGCTCTCTTGTCACAGTATACTCGAGACCATCCTTGAAATACTTCATACACTGATGTTGTGTAGAAGGTATGATATTGTACTCGTGTAACCAAGGTCGACCGAGCAAAGCGTTATAGCATGTCTTAGCGTCAATGACGTAGAGCTTGATGTCCGTGACGAGCAGCCCAAAGCGTAATTTCAATATTACAGATCCGAGCGTCCGTGATGACTGGGAGTCAAACCCGGAGATGGTGATTTTATCACGAACGAGGTGTTGAACACTCATGCAGATTTCCTTTAGCACCCTTATGTTAAGAAGATTGACGGAGGACCCATTGTCGACCAGGATTTTACCTATCTTGATGTTATGACAGTATCGGGAGACATATAGGGGGCGGTTGTGCTGGCATGTCCCAAGGAGGAGATCTTCATCGCCGAAGGTGATATCGGCTGTGTGTACTTTTTCCAGCTCGTCCTTCATATTTTCTTCGGCGAGAAAAGCTTGGAATTGTCCGGGCTCTTGTAATGCCTTGATCAAAGAATCTCTTGCTTCTTTGGATAACAGAAGGGCGTCGAGAATTCTTAACTGCGAAGGTAGCTTTCTCAAGTGTGCCAGAACTTTGTAGTCCACCTTACTTTTCTTTGGCGAGTCCTTGGTTGTCATCTTTTCGACGGCTTGGTCATCAAGGATGATATCCTCAGGGATTTTTTCTTTTCCCTTATCTTTTCTATTTGACCCATTGTTCGAAGGCCCAAGATTCTTTTCGGGCAGCGTACGATTGCGCAGCTGAATATTTTCACAAGTCTTCAGTTCATTCTCTTTTCCCAAGGTGGACTCTTTAAAGAGAGGGCCAAGAGTCATTTCTTCGTCAGAGTCGCTCCCAAAGGTGGGAACTTGCGATCCCCCGGCGTTGACCATGCGACAGTTGCCGGTAGTTCTTTTACGCTCCTCGGTCGTACTTCTTTGCTCCCGACGAGTTTTGCGTTTCATCCGCTTGAAATGTTGCCGGTGAGCAACATATCCCTGCCACCATCTTTTAAAAGCGTTGCACTCTTCAATGGGGTGTGCAATCTTTCGATGATATAAGCAGTAGCTGGGATGTGTTTCCGCTTCACCGAGAATGTTCCTTCGGAGGGTCGCAGCTTCATTCCCATTGATATGGCTTTGGCGAACCTCTTCCTAGTCTTAAACCTGTTTTTATTCGCGATAGATGTACTTCGATCTGGCGGGAGTGTTTCAGTTTTTTCGTCCAGTCGCCGGCGTTTGGCTTTTTCAAATATAGCCATCTCACACTCCCGATCAACTTTACTTTTCAGAAGAGCTTCGTTCAGGAATGCATCAATCATTTTGTCTGACGGCTCTAGGAGTTCCAGTTTAGGATTTGCCCCCAATTTCTCGGTGCAAGGAGCTTCTTTATCGTCTATCGACGAGTGAGAGATCACATGGCAACTTGCCACGTAATCTTCAGATTCATCCGACAAGTCTTCTCCATCATCTCCGTCCTCAAGGATGTGGCTGAGAAACTCTTGGAGTGTGATTGGAGTCCGCACCTTTTGATTATACTCTTCCAGTGCGTCAATCTGTTTTTGCAGGTCCGTGCGCTTGTCGTCAGGCTTCACGGGCTTTTCGGTCTTCTTCTTCTTTTTCGAAGACTTTGACGGCTGGATGTGAGTGATTTGGTTATTACCACCAATCTTTGGAGTTGGGCGCGGCTTCAGCATCCCCTCGATGATCTCAGGTTTCAGTGGATTCTTCCACCTAATCGTCGGGCATGTTTGGAGATCCTTCAGCATTCTTTTCGTCTTGGCTGAAAGAGCGACCTCCCATGGAGCTTCTTCTACGAACGTGCATGATGCCCCCGATGTATCCGTCTTCTTGGGAGTGTGTGGCCGAGGCGGGTTCACCTTCCAATTCTCAGATAATACGAATTTGCCCTGCTGGTATTGATCTTCTATCCAGCTTTTGAAGATGTAGCAATCCTCGATCGGATGGCCCAACATTCGGTGGTAAGGGCAATAGTTAGGATTGCTAGTGTTGCCTGGTTGCGCTGGACGTCTTGGCTCTGGCCTAGTGATGAGCCTATTGCGCAGTGCTAGCTCGAATAACCTCTTCGTCTTGTCTCGAGGGAATGAGTAAGGGCACCTCATTTTATCTTCGAGAGATCAAGTTCTGTTATTTTGGCGATCAACTGGTCTCGGGCCACCAGGCTGCTGTTGAGCATTGGCGACGACGATCGCTTTCCCCTTTCCCTTCTCATTTTGAGAGTCCGGCTTTGGAGGAGACGGTCTATGACCCATCTGGCCCATTTAGGCCAGCTTGTCGATCAAGGCTTGGAATGTGGTCGGCTTAAAGAACATCATGAATTGTGAAATAGTTGCATGAGGGTCTAGGGTGCCCACGAACATGCCCACCGCCGGTGCTTCTTCGATTCGCTGTTCGCATTTTGACCATAGATTCCGCCATCGGATTGCGTATTGAACCCACGTCTCGCCTGGCTTCACCCTGGCATTCATCAATGCCGTTATTGGGGTGCGTTCACTAGCACTCGCGAATCGCTGGGTGAATAATAGCTCCATTTTTGCAAAAGTCTTGATGGAGTCGTTCGGGAGTTCAGAGTACCATTCGAACGCCGTCTCCGACAAGCTGCCAACAAACCGATGGAGCAAAAGTTTATCATCACCCCTAGTATTGCCGCAAAGAGCCCTGAACTGGGCGACATGTTGATGGGGATTGCTTGTCCCCTTGTACACATGGAATTTGGGGATTGTATATCCCGGCAGATACTTTATTTGATCATACCAGCCTAGGTATTGTCGTCCAGTTTTAACGACTTGGCCGGCTGCTTCATTCGCCTGGTGAGCTCGTATTTGCTGAGCAATATAGTCATCTAGAGCGGCCTTGGAAATAGTTTCCTCTTTGGCTGTTGAAAGATCCGGAGGAGGGTTCGATGTCTCCCCTCTGTCGTCTTCAATAATGATCGGAGGGTCTTCAGCTGGAGGATCCGGCTGTAATATCATCCCGACCATGTCTTGGAAGAGAAGAGCCATTCATTTTATGTTGGCAGCTTGTTCTGCAGCTTCTCTATCCTTCTTTTCGAGGACTCTGCGTAGGAAGTCAGCATCGGTTTCCTGTTCATGACGCTGCTCTGATGATGCCTCCGGGCTTTCTTTTGGCCAGGTGAGTGTGGCCATTTGCGTCCGCATTTCTTGAAGCTTCTGTTGCTGCTCCTGAGATTTTGTCACAGATCGGGTGAGCGGTCGGTGGCCCGTCGAAGCGCGGCTTTCCTCTTTTTCGGAAGCCATATAAACAGTATGCACCGTTATGTCCCCAGACTTGGGGCGTTTGGGCCCAGCGTCTTTGTGGCCCGCCACGTTCACAGGGGCTTTCTCTGGCCTCCTTCTCTTTTGAGCAGCTGACGTTGAGGGGGCCGTTGCAGCGGGCACTGTCACGCCCCGCTTCCCGGTGTACGGCGAAGTGGACGCGACGAGGTCCGCTACGTATATACTTAGAAGTACATATGTTAAGCGTATCTAAGCAATATAAAAGTAAATCACAAGAGACAAGAGATACAGAAATAATAGCAACTTTATTAATAACATTCTTTTGTACAACGCATGAAAAGTAAATACAACTGAAATGAAAAGCGATGCCTAAACAGTGGCATAACAGGAAATGAAAATACTGAATAGAACAAGGTACAATATCTAGAGCTTGGGGTCTTCGTGAAACTGCTCCAAGTCTTCACCGGTGGGCTCGATCTCTGCTGGGTCCAAAGCACCTGACGACATTCAAAGAAGAAAGAAATAGAATGTCGTCAGCGAACAGGTCGCTCGGTAAGTCCCAAAGATAAAGAAGAATTAGAAAAGACAGAATAAGAGGTATTTTCTAAACAGATTGTAAAATATTATAGAATATTGTGTTAACGCTGTTGTTTGTAGCTTGGTACAGAAGGATGCCAGTGTATACGAGAGGGGTCTCTATATGCTAGAGACCAGGGCAAACGGAATGTACAAGGAACTGTTAAGCCACAGTACAACAGCAACGGAATATAGGTTAGGTGTCTTAATCTGACCACCTCGTGCCACCCTTAACACCTTCCGTACTAATCTACCCCTTAGACCCCGTAGTGTTTTGATAGTATTGTTGTATTGTATTGTGTAAGTTGGATGACTGACCAAAACCATGATATCAGTAAACAGAGTGTAACTGCATAATCAGGTAAATGGAATAACGGGATAATGGATGTATATCCATGGTTTGGTTCAGTCAAGTTGTATAGATTGTTAACTGGATTCTGGGATTCATGTATTCATATTGAGTTGGAATATTAAAGAATGTAGATTGACTTGAATCATATTCAAGTCAGAAATAATTAGACTCAAACCCGAGTCAGACTAAAAGAAATGTAAGTCGAAGTTCTATATTTGTTAGGGTCATTATTGTAATTTATAAAACTTGAGGGGGTTTTATGTAAAAATACTTTTGTATAGTTTTCAAGATACACCTCAAGTATTTATTATTCGTCTTTATAGTTATAATGAGTGTGATTTCATTTAGTGTTATTTCTAGTGAAAATATCCTAATTACATAAATAAAGGTATTTATCTGTAATATTGTTTTATTTGAAATTCATGGTATTTTAATGTAACTTTTAATCTTGTAATTTTTAGGAAAAGATGGAAACTTTATCTTATAATAAAATAGGTGTTTAAATGTTAAATATACATATGTTTATACAAGAATAATTTTTAATAAATATTTTATTTTCCAAAAATCTCATTTTTCTTAAATGTCGTATTTTAAACCTTTCGAGACCGAATGCTCCTTGCGGAGGTCTGAATCTCGCACTACTAAGCCCGAGGGTGCACGATAAACCGTACTATCCCTAACGGGTTCGCCAAAGGTGGGTTGTAATGGCGCTTTGCAAAGATTTAATAATTACTAATCATTTAGAAAATGGTTTTATAAAGATAAGGTATTTATTTGTAAAAGATGTAAATTTCCATATTTGAGATTCTAGGGTTTCCTAAGCCAACTAACCTATTTCTAAATGGTCTAAACGATAAGTCATTAGAAACCTCAAATCGCCTCTTCACCGCCAATTGCGGCCAGGTAAGTGCCAGGTGAGTGGGAGGCTCTCCACTACAAGTAGTGGTCCTAATTAAGTAAACACTCGCCTTAGACACACTTGTCTAGACACCACAAAGTCAGGTTTAGATAAACGATCGATGTCCACAACTTATCGTATTTCTATTAAAAGATATTGTTTTAAAATTGTATATAACTTAGAACTTTTAGAAAAGGTTTTATTAAGAAAATGGTATTTTAATGTAAAATCTTGTTTTATCGTATTCTACGTTTTCAAGGTAGCGTGTTATGATTACATATGAGTGTGTGTGGAGGTAGGTCATTACCTCATGATCTACTTTAAGGTATAGCAATGTTAAAGGGTTAAATGTGATAAACTAAACATGGTGGTATTTAAGTGAAAGAATACGATATATTGCAAAAGCTATCATTTCATGTGTGAAAACTTGTTCAAATTAATTTTTAAGTGATTAGTAGTCAACATGAATATGCTTAAGGATTATGGAATTAGTGATAAGTGAGATTTGATAGAAAACCGAATCAGAAATCGGTTTGTTCCGATTTCCGTCGGGTTTATAAGTTCGTATTTTTTGTGAAGGAAAAGAAAGGTAGAAAAGGGGAACTTACGGGTTTGGACAACGTTAGAGAGTGAGAGGAAGGTAGAGGATTTACCGGTACGTCGAATCGTCGTTGAGAGGTCCTAGCACGATCACCGGGATTCCGCCGTCGATTTCGTCGGCGCTTCGTCTTTCGCTCGTTTTCTCACGTACCAAGTTCTCTTGGAATTTTGGGAGAGTGGACTTAGAAAAAGTGATGAGAGGGTAGAGGGTATGGGGGGTTTATATAGGGTTAGGCTAGGATTAAGGTTTTTAATAAAAAATATATAAAATATATAAAATTATATAAAAATTCATTAAAACTCATTAAACCTAGGAGTAAAAGGGATTTATTGGGAAATTGATAACTGATCCGGGGATAATAAGTGTGTAGGAGGGTTGACCAAGTCCAGAGCCAACTTTTCTCAGTTGGTGACTCGACCGTCCGGCTAAGTCCGGCCGGTGGCGCCGGACCGAGTCGGCCGGTTCGCCGGCCGGCGACGCCGAGTCGGGCCGAGTCAGGGTTCCAGTGGCCGGGGGTTTTCTTGTGGTATAATTTGGTATATTTACTTTTTCATGTCCAGTACATATTTTGTGAGTTATGGCCTTTTGACTGTTGACTTCCAAAAGAAATTAAAACAAAATAAATACAAAAATAATGTGGGGCATGGGATTTGAACTCTGGTGGCTTGGTTCAGCAGTGCAAGGTATTACCAATGAGTTACAAGCTCCTTCTTGTAATTATGGAGTAAAATAAATACTTAAAGAGATATCAGCCGCAATAAATACTCCAAGTATACATTGAATTTAAATCTTTGTACATTAAAAATGGAGTTGTTACAGTCTATCCTCCTTACAAAAGTTTCGTCCTCGAAATTTACAACTTTTATTTGAGGACTAGTTTACAAAGTGGTGTGGATATCTAGTACGCATTTCATCCTCCCTTTCCCAAGTGGACTCTCCTGGTGTGTCTTTCCTCCACATCACTCGAACCAAGTTAACTTCCTTGTTCTGAAGTGTCTTCACCTTCCTGTCCAGGATTTCCACAGGTTGTTGCTCACAAGACAAGTCGGGCTGTATAGTGAGCTCGGAATGATCGAGAACATGGCTGGGGTCACTCACATACTTTCTGAGTTGGGATATACGGAACACATTATGCACTCCTTCCAATGAGGGTGGAAGCGCTAAGCGGTATGTCACTTCACCGACTCGTTCGAGTATGTCGAGCGGTCCAATGTATCTCGGACTCAACTTACCCCGTCTTCCAAATCGGATCACTCCGCGGTTCAGAGATATCTTCAGGAATATGTGATCTCCTGGCTGGAACTCCAAGTGTCGTCTCTTTGCATCAGCCCAGTGCTTCTGTCGATCTTGGGCTATGCGCATTCTTTCCCTGATAGTACGAACCACATCAACAGTTGCTACTATCATATCTGGTCCAAGAAGTTCTCTATCTCCGATGTCGTCCTAACTTAATGGCGATCGACACTTCCTTCCATACAATGCTGCAAAAGGTGCCATTCCTATGCTTGCTTGGTAGCTGTTGTTGTACGAAAACTCCACAAGATGTATGTGATCTTCCCACGATCCTTTGAAGTCTAGCATACACGCTCTGAGCATATCCTCCAAGATCTGAATAGTTCGTTCCGACTGGCCATCTGTTTGTGGATGATAAACCGTGCTGAAGTTCAGACTTGTTCCCAAGCTTGCTTGCAGACTCTGCCAAAATTACGATCGGAACCTGGTGTCACGATCGGAGACAATGTAGACCGGTACTCCATGAAGTCTCACAATTTCCTGTATGAGTTCATGGTTATCAGAGATAGTACATTATGAAGAGTTTAAATCTTAATTAGATTATTACCTCCATGTACTTCTTTGCTAGTGTCTCAGTTGATTGGCCAACTCGAAATGGGATGAAGTGAGCCGACTTTGTGAGTCGATCAACAATGACCTATATGGCATCGTTACCCTTTGTGCTGCGAGGAAGAGCAGTCACAAAGTCCATCGTGATGTGTTGCCACTTCCATTCTGGGATTGGTAACGGTTGAAGTAATCCAGCAGTCCTGTGATGTTCAGCCTTTACTTGCTGACACACCAAGCATTTTGCGACACTTCTGGCTACTTCACGCTTCATTCCATGCCACCAATAATTCTGACATAGATCTTTGTACATTTTGGTACCTCCAGGGTGTACTGAGTAGGGAGAGCTGTGAGCTTCTTTCATTAACTCTTCCCGAACAAGACCTTTTGGTACACACAATCTGCTACCGTATCTCAAAGATCTGTCTTCATGGATGATGAAGTCTGTTTTGAGTCCATTCTCCACTTGTTCTCTGATCTTTTACAACTTAGCATCACTTGCTTGAGCTGCTTTGATCTGATTGACAATGCTTGATTGAACTTGTAAATTCATCAAACTTGAAGCATTACCTGGCATGACCACTTCAATCTCCATCTGATGCAAGTCTTGTTGAAGCTTCCACTGAGCGGTGAGATTCATTGCTAATGGTTGGCGACTAAGAGCATCGGGTACTACATTCACCTTCCCTGAGTGATATTGCAAGTTGATGTCAAAGTCCGCCATGAGTTCTAACCATCTCCTCTGCCGCATATTCAACTCCTTCTGAGTAAACACGTACTTTAGGCTCTTATGATCTGTGTAGATGTTCACTCGTTCACCAAGTAGGTAATGACGCCAAATCTTGAGAGCAAAGATGACGGCTGCCAACTCCAGATCATGCATCGGATAATTGCGCTCATGAATCTTCAGCTGTCTTGAAGCATAAGCCACAACCTTACCGTGCTGATTTAAAACACAGCCTAATCCCTTACCGGATGCATCGCAATGCACATCGAATCCTCCAGATTGATCCGGTATGACGAGAATAGGTGTTGATGTCAACCTTGACTTGAGTTCTACGAAAGCTTGTTCGCATGCTTCTGACCACACAAATTCTTCATCTTTACGTGTGAGCTTGGTCAGGGGTGTTGCTATCTTTGAAAAGCCTTCAATAAAGCTTCTGTAATATCCGGCTAAACCCAAGAAACTTCGAATATCCTTCACTGACTTTAGTGTAGGCCATTTGCTAACTGCCGGAACTTTCGCTGGATCCACAGAGATTCCTTCTCCTGATACGATATGTCCAAGAAAACCAACTTGATTTAACCAAAACTCGCACTTGCTGTACTTGGTATAAAGCTGATGTTGATGAAGAGTTTTCAGGACAATTCGTAGATGTTCTGCATGTTCTTTCCGACTCTTAGAATACACCAGGATGTCGTCGATGAAGATGACAACAAACCTGTTTAAGTACTCCCGGAAAACTTGATTCATAAGGTTCATGAATATTGTGGGTGTGTTGGTCACTCCGAATGGCATCACTAGAAATTTGTAATGTCCATAGCGAGTTCTGAAAGCTATTTTGTGAATATCAGCTTCCTTGACCTTCACTTGATGATAACCTGAACGAAGATCTAATTTAGAGAAAACACAAGATCCACTTAGCTGATCGAATAAATCATCGATGTGCGGGAGTGGATACTTGTTCTTTATAGTGAATTCATTCTAATCGATGCACATTCTGTATGAACCTTCCTTCTTCTTCACAAGCAGTACAGGTGATCCCCAACTTGAAGTGCTGGGACGAATCCATCCTTTCGCCAGTAATTCGTCCAACTGTGTTCGAATTTCCTTTAAACCTTCCGGACTTAAATGATAGGGTGCTTTGATCACCGGTTGTGCTCCTGGTACTAAATCAATACTGAATCCAAGAGCTCGATCGGGAGGCAAACCTGATATATCGTCAGGAAATACATCATCGAACTCTCGAACCACATCTGGTCTTGATTCTTCCTCCGCTTGAGCTGCTGCAACTACTGCTTCTCTTGGCTTCGCTTTGTAGGTACTTGGCTCCAGTGTACGGTCTCCGCTTTGAAATAGAAGACCAGATGGTTTGGAATCTCGAATACTACCCTCCTTTGACGACAGTCGATGGTAGCATAAAAAGTTCCAAGCCAATCCATTCCTAGAACCACATCGAAGTTCGGTATGTCCAGTACTTTGAAGTCAGCATAAAACTCTCGACTGCAGACGACGACTGGACACAAGCTGTATCCCATAGTTGCCTTTAGAACGCCATTTCCTGAACTGACATTCCAGCTGGATACAAGCGGTGAGACTGGAATCGCATGGGTTCAGACAAACCGTTGCGACATAAAGCAATGTGATGCTCCAGTATCAAACAGTGCAAGTGCAGGGATTGAGGATACTAAGATCGTACCTAAGGTATGTGGGATTTGTTTTAGGTATAGGAATTATGTAACTAAGTAGCAGAATAGAAAAGAAAGGTTTGAAAAGAAAAGTTTACCAGTGATGACTTGGCCAGTGGCCTCAGCTTCTTCTACGGACATCGTGAAAGCCTGGCGCCTTGGTACATTCCTCCTGGCTTGAGGAGCATTCCTCGGAATGTTCCTTTGAGCTTGATGGAACTTACGAGGAGGTGGTGCAGCTTGTCGTCCTCTGGGTGGTGCAGGTAGTGCAGGTCTGGGAGCAGGTGCCTGAAGAGCTGGTCGCTGCGGATAAGTAATTGCTGGCCTGGGTACAGCAACTGGGTTCTGTCTTTGGGGACAAGACCCAATATCGTGAGTAGCTGAGCCGCAGACTAAGCAAAGACGGTTGGATCGACGGCAATCCTTCATCATATGTCCAGTTCTCTTGCAGTAGGTGCAAAAAGCTGGGCTGGGATGATGGTTCGGTACTCCGGGTCGCCTTGGCACGAAAGGTGGCCTGGACGAGGCTCCACTTGCCATCTGATTGGTAGGACGCTTGACTCCTGCAGACTGAGGTCTGCCCCTTGCTTTTATCACTGCCTCATAACTGCGGGAAACTTCCAGAGCATCCTCATGAGTCAGAAATTTTCCCGTGGCTAGAGCAGCCTGAATCTCCGTGTCCAGTCCTTGTTGAAAGCGATGGGCTCTGATCTCGTCCGTCGGTATCAAGTGTGCCGCGAATCTGTTTAAAGATTATGTTAGCTATGTAGTATGTGATATTTTAAAAATTGAACTATTGTGACATATCTTACCGGCTTAACATGGTGAATTCAGCGTCGTATTCATCTACTGATTTGTCCCACATCGAACCCTGTTGTAGATGAATGAACTGCTGATCTATTGCAAACCTGGCAGTCACAGGGAAGTATTTCTCGTCGAACTTCTCACGAAAAGTCTTCCATTCAATCGGCTGTACCAGACGGCTTTCTTCCGCCTTCCACCAGTTGCGAGCATTATCCGTGAGCTGTAGTTTTGCCACACGGACCCAAGCGATGTCTGGCACTTGAGCTGCTGCCAGATCGTCTTCGATGCTTTGTGCCCATTTTTCAGCTTCAAGAGGGCTTCCTTTACCAGAGAATTGCTTGGGGTGCAAAGCCCTGAATTGCTTTACCCCTGGTGCGTCGATCTCAGGACGGTTCAGGAGTTGTTGCTGTCCCTCAAGAAGGCTGCGAATCGCCTCAAGTAGCACTGTTTGCTCGGTGGGTAGTGCAGGAACAGCTGGTGCGAGAGGTAGAGCTGGAGGTGTGTTGTTGACGTTGGTGCTGGTGTTGTTCGGGGAATCCATAAGCTTGAAGAAAAATTTGGGTTATGACAGATTCAAATACATGAAATGATAAGATTCAAGGAATAGAAATTTGTAAGATTCAAGAAACATGAATTGTAAAGAATGTTTTAGTTGCTGGTTCTTGTGTTATATTACTTAGGTTGTTCACGCAGACCAGAACTGCATGATATGGATTCATACAGCCCATGGCCTGCATGGGCCACCAACAAAACCTGTCACGCCTCGCTTCCCGGTGTACGGCGAAGTGGACGCGACAAGGTCCGCTACGTATATACTTAGAAGTACATACGCTAAGCGTATCTAAGCAATATAAAAGTAAATCACAAGAGACAAAAGATATAGAAATAACAACAATTTTATTAATAACATTCTTTTGTACAACGCATGAAAAGTAAATACAACTGAAATGAAAAGCGATGCCTAAACAGTGGCATAACAGGAAATGAAAATACTGAATAGAACAAGGTACAATATCTAGAGCTCGGGGTCTTCGTGAAACTGCTCCAAGTCTTCACCGGTGGGCTCGATCTCTGCTGGGTCCAAAGCACCTGACGACATTCAAAGAAGAAAGAAATAGAATGTCGTCAGCGAACATGTCGCTCGGTAAGTCCCAAAGATATAGAAGAATTAGAAAAGACAGAATACGAGGTATTTTCTAAAGAGATTGTAAAATATTGTAGAATATTGTGTTAACGCTGTTGTTTGTAGCTTGGTACAGAAGGATGCCAGTGTATACGAGAGGGGTCTCTATATGCTAGAGACCAGGGCAAACGGAATGTACAAGGAACCGTTAAGCCACGGTTCAACAGCAACGGAATATAGGTTAGATGTCTTAATCTGACCACCTCGTGCCACCCTTAACATCTTCCGTACCAATCTACCCCTTAGACCCCGTAGTATTTTGATAGTATTGTTGTATTGTATTGTGTAAATTGGATGACTGACCAAAACCATGATATCAGTAAACAGAGTGTAACTGCATAATCAGGTAAATGGAATAACGGGATAATGGATGTATATCCATGGTTTGGTTCAGTCAAGTTGTATAGATTGTTAACTGGATTCTGGGATTCATGTGTTCATTGAGTTGGAATATTAAAGAATGTAGATTGACTTGAATCATATTCAAGTCAGAAATAATCAGACTCAAACCCGAGTCAGACTAAAAGAAATGTAAGTCGAAGTTCTATATTTGTTAGGGTCATTATTGTAATTTATAAAACTTGAGGGGGTTTTATGTAAAAATACTTTTGTATAGTTTTCAAGATACAACTCAAGTATTTATTATTCGTCTTTATAATTATAATGAGTGTGATTTCATTTAGTTTTATTTCTAGTGAAAATATCCTAATTACATAAATAAAGGTATTTATCTGTAATATTGTTTTATTTGAAATTCATGGTATTTTAATGTAACTTTTAATCTTGTAATTTTTAGGAAAAGGTGGAAACTTTATTTTATAATAAAATAGGTGTTTAAATGATAAATATACATATGTTTATACAAGAATAATTTTTAATAAATATTTTATATTCCAAAAATCTCATTTTTCTTAAATGTCGTATTTTAAACCTTTCGAGACCGAATGCTCCTTGCGGAGGTCTGAATCTCGCACTACTAAGCCCGAGGGTGCACGATAAACCGTACTATCCCTAACGGGTTCCCCAAAGGTGGGTTGTAATGACGCTTTGCAAAGATTTAATAATTACTAATCATTTAGAAAATGGTTTTATAAAGATAAGGTATTTATTTGTAAAAGATGTAAATTTCCGTATTTAAGATTCTAGGGTTCCCTAAGCCAACTAACCTATTTCTAAATGGTCTATACGATAAGTCATTAGAAGCCTCAAATCGCCTCTTCACCGCCAATTGCGGCCAGGTAAGTGCCAGGTGAGTGGGAGGCTCTCCACTACAAGTAGTGGTCCTAATTAAGTAACCACTCGCCTTAGACACACTTGCCTAGACACCACAAAGTCAGGTTTAGATAAACGATCGATGTCCACAACTTATCGTATTTCTATTAAAAGATATTGTTTTAAAATTGTATATAACTTAGAACTTTTAGAAAAGGTTTTATTAAGAAAATGGTATTGTAATGTAAAATCTTGTTTTATCGTATTCTAAGTTTTCAAGGTAGCGTGTTATGATTACATATGAGTGTGTGTGGAGATAGGTCATTATCTCATGATCTACTTTAAGGTATAGTAATGTTAAAGGGATAAATGTGATAAACTAAACTTGGTGGTATTTAAGTGAAAGAATACGATATATTGCAAAAGCTATCATTTCATGTGTGAAAACTTGTTCAAATTAATTTTTAAGTGATTAGTAGTCAACATGAATATGTTTAAGCATTATGGAATTAGTGATAAGTGAGATTTGATAGAAAACCGAATCGGAAATTGGTTTGTTCCGATTTCCGTCGGGTTTATAAGTTCGTATTTTTGTGAAGGAAAAGAAAGGTAGAAAAGAGGGACTTACGGGTTTGGACAACGTTAGAGAGTGAGAGGAAAGTAGGGGGTTTGCCGGTACGTCGAATCGTCGTTGAGAGGTCCTCGCACGATCACCAGGATTCCGCCGTCGATTTCGTCAGCGCTTCGCCTTTCGCTCGTTTTCTCACGTACCAAGTTCTCTTGGAATTTTGGGAGAGTGGACTTAGAAAAAGTGATGAGAGTGTAGAGAGTATGAGGGGTTTATATAGGGTTAGGCTAGGGTTAGGGTTTTTAATAAAAAATATATAAAATTATATAAAAATTCATTAAAACTCATTAAACCTAGGAGTAAAAGGGATTTATTGGGCAATTGATAACCGATCCAGGGATAATAAGTGTGCAGGAGGGTTGACCATGTCCAGAGCCAACTTTTCTCAGTTGGTGACTCGACCGTCCGGCCAAGTCCGGCCAGCAGCGCCCGACTGAGTCGGCCGGTTCGCCGGCCGGCGGCGCCGAGTCGGGCCGAGTCAGGGTTCCAGTGGCCAGGGGTTTTCCTGGGGTATAATTGGTATATTTACTTTTTCATGTCCAGTACATATTTTGTGAGTTATGGCCTTTTGACTGTTGACTTCCAAAAGAAATTAAAACAAAATAAATACAAAAATAATATGGGGCATGGGATTTGAACTCTGGTGGCTTGGTTCAGCAGTGCAAGGTATTACCAATGAGCTACAATCTCCTTCTTGTAATTATGGAGTGAAATAAATACTTAAAGAGATATCAGCCGCAATAAATACTCCAAGTATACATTGAATTTAAATTTTTGTACATTAAAAATGGAGTTGTTACAGGCACCCAGGTGGTTGTCGTCCTTTGTGGCTTTCCAGGACGGTTCTCTTCCTGTTGAACCTTCAGCTTCTTCTGTCGGCGGGGATAGTTTTGATCAATCACCGACTCCTAGACCCGTCGCCAGACTTTGTAAACCTTGGAAGACAGCCGCTGAGGGGGCTACTCCGGCTTTGTTTCTGTAATTCTCTACAGCGGTGGAGGAGATCTCTTCAGTACGGCAGTAGGAGAGTTCCTACGTACCTTGTTCAGCAATTCAAAGTTGTTCCCGTTTGGAACAGCAGCATTGACTTCCACCGTTGGGGCTGGTGGAGTTAGCCCAGAGGGGGAGTTGCCCCCAGCCTTCCTTACTCGGTGCCAGTGGCGACGTCCAGCGTGTCGAGCTGTTGGGATGGTTTTAGCTTAAGGGGTGACTTCTTCTTGCCCCCTGTTCAGGTGAGGCGCTGCCGGTACCAGCCTCTTGAAGACTAATATCCGTTGAGTAGCAGTATCTAATCTGTCAAAGACAGGCTTTTGAGCAGGGACGGGAGCCGGAGTGGGAGCCGGAACAGTCAGTCTTGTAAAGACCGACCCTTTGGCAGGAGAAGCCGCCTTAACGACTTCGGGAACAGGGATGGCTATCCTCTTCGGAATAACCCTTTCTGGAACTGCAGGCTTCATCATGGGCCCGCATGAATTTTGGTTCAATCTGGCGAAGACTGAGGCGCTGGAGATGGACGACCTGTTGAGGGGGGCCGCTGTAGTTGCAAGCCGATCAAAGACCGACTTCTTGGGAGCTTCTTGTGTTGGTATAGGAGCGCTGAAGCACGTTGGCGGGCGCATGGTCTCGAAAAACAATCCAGTGGTGGCCTGAGTGACCTATTCCACTGACATCGTGAACAGGGAGGCCGCTTGGGGTCCGTAAGCTATGCCTCCAGATGAGGCAGAGCGTGAGTTGCAATTGCAGTTGGAACACTTCGCACAAGTAGTCGCCATCGATGTTTCGTTTTCTGCGCCAAGCAAGAAACCAAGTCTTAGTACCTCGAACCCAAGGGCAACCATTAATAAATCGCGATTCGTTCGCGACGCGACACACGAAGTGTGGAGTAGAAAGAGGAAAAGGTCCTACCGGGCGTGCCAGAATCTGTTCCTTGCTGAAAGACGCGCGAAGACGCGGCGTGCGTCCCGCCTGAAATTCGGGGAAGATGCCAATTTGTGCTATTTGTCCACCTCTCCGAAGATGCCAAGTTGATTTATGGCACCATGTATCGAAGGTTTAAACGGATGCGGCCGATATAGCAGACTTTGTCAGATTCCCGCTCTTTTGAGGGGGTTTTGATTATGGGGACGCTCTTCCCTGCAGGCGCAAGCCCCTGCAGTTAATTACGCTACCGCATCGTGGTAACAACTTTCTCCTTCTCCAGATGGTCTCTTCTTGTCGTGTGTGTTTGTTTTGTTTGTGGTTGCCCGTGGATTGCATACGGAGACTAATTTATGTTGTCGCCCATGGGGCGTGGATTAGTCCAAATCCGTATTTTCTTAGGTTTGGATTTTGGTTTGGGTTTAAGGATACGTTAGTCCCATTTGAGACTAAGATCAACTTAACCGTTTGTTAAGGATACGTTAGTCTAATTTCTAGATTAAGATCAACTTAACAGGATCATTTAGATCCAACAAGAAAGCATTCGGCCTCTGTTGTTTAGTTTAGGGACATCGCGGTCGATTAGTTTAAGGACATTACGGTCCAATGTTAGTTTAGGGACAACTCGGTCCAATGTTAGTTTAAGGACATCTCGGTCCAGGTTAAGGACATCGTAGTCCATGGGTTTAAGGACCCCACAGTCCAGGTTAAGGACATCGTAGTCCATGAGTTTAAGGACCCGACAGTCCGTAGTTTAAAGACATCGTAGTCTATGAAGTTTAAGGACATCGTAGTCCATGAGTTTAATGACCCCACAGTCTGTAGTTTAAAGACATCGTAGTCTATGAAGTTTAAGGACATCGTAGTCCATGAGTTTAAGGACCCTACAGTCCGTAGAAATGTGTGGTTGTCGGGACCCATCACCTCTCTGAAGACGTTGAAGGATTATAACGACAGATATCAGAGGAGTAAAGAGATGTACCCTCAAACCGGTGTGAGTTGGTTGAAAGATCTGTAGTCCAGTTTGGGACTAAGACCTGTTGAATATTCGTGAGCAGATGTGCTCAATTGATATAAGTTAAGGACTTATGGCCAGAATTGGGCTAAGTCCAATAAGATTAAAATGTTTAACATTTTATTGTTCTGAGCTGTTGAACATTTTTTTGGGCTTAGCCCTTTTAATAATGCTGAGCATTAGATTCTGACATTTATTGTCTTGTATTGAATGCATAGCATTCATCAGAACAATGTGTGTTCTGACAGCGCGCCACGTGGCGCGCCAGGCGCTTTGCGCCAATTAAAGAGCGCATTGCGCTTCTGCCAAGTAGCGCACACGAAAAGGACACGTGTCGCGCTTAGCGCCAGTTTATGAGCGCATTGCGCTTTTAGTTTGTGAGCGTGTTGCGCTAGTTCAGTGGCGCACCAGTGCATGACACGTGGCGCGCTTGGCGCTGAGCGCCAGCCCATGAGCGCAGTGTGCTGTTTCTGAAGCGCAAAGTGCAAATTGTATCTATGGTTGACACGTGGCGCGTTTTGGCGCTGAGCGCCGGTCCAAGGAGCGCAAAAGCGCAGTTCATGAGTGCAAGACACTTTTCAGTAGCGCAAAGCGCAGTTCATCAAATTTTATGATCAGAGAACAAGTTTATGTTCTTTTTAAAGGAGGCTTTGCCTCAAGAACAACAGTTCTTCTTTTTGAAAGGGCTTGCCTTTGTAGATCAATGATCTATATGAAGAATATGTTCTTCTTTATTATTTAATGAGATCTTTTGATCTCTTTTATGAAAGACCTTGATCTTTTTTAGATCTATGATCTTTTTTAGAAGACAGTTCTTCTTCTCATGAGATGATTTCATCTCTAGGTTCATAGTTCATGTTTTTTTTCTTGAAGAAATGATCTTCTTTTGCTAAAAGCTTACTTTTCTTTCTTTGAGTTTTCTCAAAGTTTGTAGGGGGTTTCTCCATATCAGACTTGAAGTCTTGGGGTCTTTATATAGGGCAAATTGATTTGTTAAATCAGTTAAAGAGATCTTTCTCTGATTGATTTGGGGATGTTTCCCCACCGTTGGATCTTTGATCCAGGGGCTTCTGTTTTGCAGAAGATAATCTTCTTGTTTTAATAAGATTGAGAAATCTTTCTATGCAGAATTTTAATTCTGATTAATTAATAATTTATCATTATTAGATATTTTGATCTAACGGTGGGGAATTTTTAATTCCAGCGCTAGCGCACCTTGCGCTAGCGCACCTACGTTTGACATGTGGCGCGCAGCGCAGCCTGCGCTAACACACCGTATTTGACACGTGGCGCGCCTAGCGCTGGATCTGAAGCGTTGCTTCAAAATTTGAATTTTGAATTTTAAAACAGAGCTTTGCTCTGATTGGGGGTGCGCTGCGTAGGGCGCAGTGCACCTGGCGTTAGCGCATCTGTGTTTAACACGTGGCGCGCAGCACGCCTAGCGCTGGATCTGAAGCGTTGCTTAAACTTTTAGATTTTGAATTTCAAAACAGAGCTTTGCTCTGATTGGGGGAAACATACGTGTTAGCACGTGACCCTACTGATTGACCATTTAATTAGAATTTAATTCTATTAGTTCAGAGATCTTAGGAACCCATCACGTGTTGGCACGTGACCCCCTGTCACGTGTGGGCACGTGATGCCCCATCTAGGGTTTTCTTTCCTTTGACTCAGAGAGTTTTAAGACCCTATCACGTGGTGGCACGTGACCCACTGATTAAGCATTTAACCATAATTTAATTCCATTCTTTTAAAGAGCTCGGGAACTCATCACGTGTCGGCACGTGACCCCTGGTCACATGTGAGCACGTGATGCCCCATTGGGGTTTTTTCTTGCTGTTTTATTATACCTTTTAATTCCTTTCAGTGGGTTTAAAGGCCCATCTCGTGTGGGCACGTCACCCCTTTTGATCAGAATTCAATTCTATTAGTTTAAAGTGTTCAGGAATCCATTACGTGCTGGCACGTGACCCCATCTCAAATTGTGTATCTCAGCGCCTATAACTTTGCTCATAGAAGGTCACGTGTCCCTACGTGATGCCCGATCACGTGTGGATACGTGATGCTCCTCTTGTGTATTTCCTTACTGCTTTATTCAGTTTCTATGAGAGAACATCTACTGAGAAGGAAAAATTCTTCGGATGCACCAACATACTTAGTATGTAGATCCCATATGAACTGTCATTAAAGAAACGGCAGAAAGTATTTATCATTATTCATAAAGAATTAAACAAATGTCGTTAAATTAAGTAATGAAATAGTAATTACCTGTTGTTCATTCAAATTATCAAGTATTCCCCGGTATAAAGTTTTATGATGATGGGGAAATCGATGTGTGCGTATACCCCATTATCTAGTAAGGGGTCTAATCCTTGACGCTAGTATCGGAGATATGTCAGATGACTGAAATCCTCGTATATGCCCAACACTGAATAACAATTAATTGTTATATTTGCTACAATTATCTTTACAATAAAATAAAATAATTATACAACTAATACGATACCTGCAAAACAGTAAGAGAACCTTTTATCACTCTCGCATTTGACAGTGATGCTTCGTTCAATCAGTTTATCAAATACTCCAAAACCCCGCCCCCAAGCGTAATTAGAGACGCGTTCCTCGTCCCTCAAAAATTCAATCCATTTAGGATGAACTAGGTGCTTGGAGAGTGTAGGGAATAATACCATGAAAATGTTGTACAAAACATAAGGTTTTATACATTGAACAATTTTCTCCCAATCGGCATCAGTCCTGAGAGTACTAAAAGTCTCATACACCCACGTCGCAAGTACGACGCCATCTTTTCTCTTCTTCTTCGAGGGATTAACTCCTAATACGGCGTAAAAATATACGAAGGAACTCATGCATCCTTTATAAACAATCGGAGAACATGTGACCGAGAGACAGAGAATCCACGATACGTCTTCAAGAGTGATCAACGCCTCTCTAATGGATAAATGAAAAGTGTTCTTCTTGGGTTGTCATCTCTCAACTAATGCAGACATCAACGTCAGGTCATGTTTTTTGTGGCTAACTTTACGATACTCATCAAAACCCCATTCGTCCAATAATTCAATCTGCTGATCAATCAGATGCCATTGCATAGACATGCTTGTAGATTCGAGCGCAATAAGAGTTTCCCTATTTTTACCACTCCAAATAGTTTCGGATATGTGATTTTCTTGATTATACAATACAACATCATTCATGGGGACATGGTTGTATTGAATAGATGATGCCTGGGATGCCGATGGCTGTGTAGGATTGACTACATTCACTTTTGATTGTATTTTTCATCTTTTGATACGTTCTTGAAAAAGTTCTTTACGAATATTTTTTGGCGGGGAAGGAGGAGGAGGAGGAAGAGTTGGTTTAACGCTCTTTTATGTAGCCTTCTGCGGTGTAGTCCTTTTGGGTGTATATTTGCGTTTACCGGCCATTATAGCTACATAATAAACTCTAAAACCATAAATATATTAACAAAAAACCTTACATAAATAGGACCGAACCCTAAACTAATAAAGTCATTAATTTATGTGATAAAATCGATCCAAGAAGGCAGTAAAAATGAATTTATTGCACATATTATCTTGATTACTTCATAAAAAAATCCTATTTGGTTATTCCAAGGGTCCTCATTCGACATGGAAATGTTACAGAATGTTAAAAACCTATCATAATTAAAAGTAAGAGAGAAGCACTTAATCAATTTCTACTAAAAATGCTAGTAATTATGTCGGATGTAATGATCTCCAAATTAATGACCAAACCAAAATGCCATACAAAGATTATGCATTGCTTAATGCTCACATGTTTAATTATACCATGGATTTTTATATACATCCCATGCACAAACTTAGAATCTAAGCTATATGAAGTAGACAACTATAACACCCTACACATCAGGAAACTTATTAATGATAGAGAGGTTTGAAGTTTAACAACCATTTGCATAATCAATAATGAAGATTGGTTAATACATGATAAGCTAAGGTTCCAAAATCGATCTAATAAACATGAGAATACCCAATAATTCAAATCACAGGAAAAGCCCTAAATTATATCTAAGAATCCTAACAAAAATCCCCCAAATATTATTAAATTCTATACTAATTAAAATAAATTTATTACATTATGAGATCGATCCACGAATCAAGAGAATTCCAGCAAGATCGCAGTTCAATTCACAACAAAAATCATCTTTGATTTGGATCCTTAACCATTAAACCGCTGAAACAGTACTGAAACTGTTCGAGCGGTGCTTCTTTTTATTAAATTATTACCACTAGTTAAAGTAACGGTTTAATTTAAGCCGTTCGATTTTAACCGCTAGTTAAAGTAGTGATTAAATTAACAGCTCAGATTTTTTGCATAAATCAATTTATCCAACGCTATATAATGTTCCGTTCTGTTTTTTTTAAAAAATTTTATACTTAAAATTTCATTCGTTCACTTGTTTGAGATGGATAAAGTTTGTGAAATAAGATGAAAATACCTTAGAGGGGGGATGAACAAGGTAATTATAATATCTTATAGCAAATTTAAAAACTTAATTGCTAACTTTCAAGTGATTACCGAGTTTCTGCGGAAATTATTTAAAACAAGTTTTAAACAAAAAAATTAATGCAGCAATCAACACAAACACAGAAAAATATAAAAAGCAAAGGCAAACACAAACACAATGATTTGTTGACTAGGGTTCACCACGCTCCTGTGGTTAGTCCCCGCCTGAGACATTTTCTTAGAATTTCTGCACTATATTTGCGAAGAACACGAATCCTTCTTCATAGGGATATGAAGAACAAAAATCACTTTTCACAAGGATTACACTCTTGAACTTGTGATTCCCTAGGAAATAAATTCTCTTTCTCTATAACTTGTGATTCTCTAGAAAAGCCACACTTCCTCTCTAATCACGTCTCTCTAGGAAGATCTCTTTTTCCACTCCGAATCCATACAATTCAAGTAATGAGAGGCACCCCTCTCGTGGGATGAGAAGCACCCTTCTCGTGGGTTGAGAGACACCCCCTCTTGTGGGTCGAGAAACACCTTTTCTCGTGGGTTTATAGTCATTATTACAAACGAAAAATACTCACTCTCAATCCTATGATCTCAATAAATTATCACCGGTGTTGCATAAAGATTGATTTGAGAGAATAGAACAAGTTTTGGCTCTGTGGAAATAAAAGAATTTGGGAAAGTAAAAGCACAAGAACCACAAGAAGATTTCTCAATAGATTTGCAATGAATTATTGTTGAAAATATGAGATCTCATGGGTATTTATAGGAATTGATATGGGAAGTTATTTTAATTGCCAATAACTTCCAAAAACTGTCATAAAACAGTTAATGACCGTTGGAGGCAGTTAGGACCGAAAATGGCGTAAGTGTCCAATCGATTTGAAATTCAAATTTCAAATAAACCGACAAAACTGCCCGTAGAGGCGTCTTTGGAGACATTTGCTCCTGGAATAAAATTCTTCTAAAGACGTCTGTATAGTCGTCTCTGTAAAGTATACAGAATGAAGAATTTTGGAGTTTATTCTATAGATGTTTTGTGGAGACGTCTGCGGTTTCAAAATATCTTATACAGACGTCTGTAGGAGATGTCTTTTTTCTGACATGAATGAAAACTGTTTTGAAATATTGGCAGTTTGAATTCCAACGAATAGGTTAGACGTCTCTAAAAGAGAGGAAGACGTCTTGAGTATTAGAAATAAGTTGGAATGAGGTTTCAAACCTATGAGATCATTACCAGGTACATATATAATGCTCATAACTTTTATCTTCGTTTTGGTTCTTCGATTAGCTTTATTTGCTTGACTGGTTACGTTGAGACGTGATTGAATCTTGATTTGGTTTGCATCACGTTGTTTCTTGCATAAAGTTGTCATGCCATATCATCGTTTTGAGTGCGTATAACATTGCAGGCAATCGCGCTTGATTTTTGATATACCGTGCAAGCTGTACTCAAGACATAAACTTGAAAACTTCATCAGTAACTTATGAATTCGTTTAAATAAGGTTTTGAACTAAATGATCGAAATTGATGATCATGTGATACAGATCCCAACATAAGAAATATTGTATTGCATTGTTTTGTTGGTAAAAAAATATGAGAATTAGTTTTTGTAACACCCGAGCCCAATAATACTATGTATATTACTAGTTGAGGGTTATTTATCGCTCTTTCCAATTTTCCTGATTTTCTGGTGTTTATTGCTAAATTTTACCCGGTTAAGTCATTTTGGCACATAACAAATTTTAACTCCGAAAATGAAATTTAAGATATCCATGTTAGCCTACTCGTCGCCACTAGTCGCGTGGTAGCGTCCGCGTGTCGAGATTCCGTTCCGTTTGGCTAAACGGGCAAGTTTGGGCGACTACGCGCGCGTGCAAGTGTCCGACTTGGGGGCATGCATTTTAATCATTAAACACCTATTTTCAAAATTTGGAACCCGCTTAAAATCTTATAATTTGAATTTGGAACATTTGGGCGCAATCCGGGCGCGATTTGGAAATGTTTCATTTCGCGCCAAAAAGGGCCCGTTTCAATTTAATATATTTAAACTAAATTTTCGAATATATATTTCCTTAACTGATTTTATCTCCAAATTTTAACTGTGAATCCCTTTTAAATTTTTATGGCCAATCACGAGGCTAAGCTCGTGGGCCCCCTCCTTCTCTCTCTCATTCCCTATCTCTTTCTCTCTCTCTCTCAATCTATCTCAATCTCTCTCTCTTTCCCTCAGTCTCTCTCTCTCATCCTCACGAATCCCTTTCTCTCTCCAATCTCTCTCTCTCTCTCTCACTCTGTATATAAAGAATCCATGCACAGCCGCCCCTCGCCATTTTCCTTTCTTCGCGAGAACCCACACGAAACCCTAACCCTAGCTCACGCAGATCTCACCGCCGGCCGCCTCGCGACCTCGCCGTCGCCGCCCTCACCACCACGACCTCCACCGCACTCGCCTACCCTCTTCCTCCCGTTCGCCCGTTCCTTCCCGCGCCTGCAACCTTCAACCCGACGCCTCCATCCCTCGCAACCTCGTCGTCGACGTAGACTCCGACCGCCGAGGCCTCCCACGACCCCCTTGCACCCTCCTCGTCGAGACCTCGTCGTCGTTCCCTCCTCCCCTCGCCGTAACAGTGAACCCGACCCGAGCCCAACATCTGCACCATCTCCAGGTCGCCGGAAATCGCGCCGACGACCCTCGTCGACGTCTCCCGCGCCACCTCCTTTCCCCCTCGACCACCCTAGCCGACCACACTCCTCTCCAACTCGCCGCAGCACACTACCTGCTCACCCGAGGCCCCTTCCCTTTGCTGCAGCCACCGTCGCGGCCTCGCCGGCGTTCCAGTGCCGTCGAACCCGCCGTGGTCGCACCCTTGGTGTATCCCTGTAAGTTTCCTTCTCTTTTCTTTTTGGTACAACCCCCGCTGGTCGTTTGGGCGTATCGTATCCTTGTTGCTAACTTTGATTTTCGGTTGTTGCCGGAACCCGACCGTGCCGTTTGACGAACCCGACGCTCCAGCGAAGCCCCCTGGTCCGTGTGATTCCAGTGACCTCTGTTGGGACTCGATCCGTGGCCCGTGCTTCCGTATCGTGGTTTCTACCGACTTTGCATCCGCGTTTCGGTTTGCGGAACCGCCGAGGCAAGTATCCGAATACTTGCTTTAACATGCTACAAACTTAATAATCATGTTATCTGTTATAACCACACGACTTGATGACAATTACAATCATCCGTAATGTTAAACCATTGTAGTTGCTACTTGTAGTTAACCGGTATGCTTTTAATCAACACCTTAACTAATTAACCAATCTGGCACATCCTTGCCTAAATTGCTAGATCATCCTCACTTCATTTGTTAAGCCCCTCATGAGGCAATTATTATACTTAGTTCAAATACTGTAACTCCATTACGCATATTACCGATATTGCTCGTCTTGTGGCTTTTGCACCTCAAAGGTGCGTGAACCGGATTAATAAGAGAATACTAATATCACTGTGTTCACATAGAATAATAATTGCTTATTGCTGTTCCCTGCTACTGTTCATTATTTGTTACTATACCTGTTATCATCATATACCTGATTGCATTACATATTGACCGATCTTGACACACCTGTCACATGTACTGATATACCGGACACAACCCCTGTACATATCGACTCTACCTGTTGAACGTAACCTGACCTGTTACCTGATCTCGTGCCTAATGCCGATAACCCTGATCTTTACTGCTGTCGATCCAGACAGACCTACCTTTACTTGACTTGTGTTGGCATTAGACCTTAACTACTGAATACCTGACTGACATACATAGTTTGGGGGTATGGGGAAATCAAAGATGAACCTGACTTGTAACTCGACAGTTCACTACCGTCCGAGTGTACACCTTCCTTCTGTGCCTTACGGCATGTCTCGGTTTCAGCCGAGAATATTGTGGCCGTGATCCCGGGTATGTACGGGGTAATACCGAGTGTACACCTTCCTTCTGTGCCTTACGGCATGTCTCGGTTTCAGCCGAGAATATTGTGGCCGTGATCCCGGGTATGTACGGGGTAATACCGAGTGTACACCTTCCTTCTGTGCCTTACGGCATGTCTCGGCTGCCGCCGAGAATATTGTGGCCGTGATCCCGGGTATGTACGGGATACTATTGAGTTACATCGACGATTCATCAATTGGTTTCAAAGACTATAGAGTAGAAAACCTGATAGAACAGTTTAGTCACCACTGCACATTACCCTGCTTATTACTTCTTATTGCTGCTTTATTCATGTTCATGATTGCATTGTTTATTACCATGTTTATGCTATATACTTGATATCGTGACGCGCTGACGTCTGGGTTTTGCATGGCCCAGATTCCATACTTTTGACGTCGACCGAGCAGGAGTACTTCGGCCAGCAGGCTGAACAGTGAGTCCTTAGGATTTAGTTTATTTATTGCTTTTCATTTCCAGATGTGAGCCCGTATTATGGGACGTACTGTTTATTCATTGTATTGGATCATTAGCTTCCGCACTTATTGTTTATTGATTCTTGTTAATCTGGATTTGGACATGTATTAGTTTAGTTTATCTTACTGTTCTTGATATCTCGACAACCGTAATGTGACTGTGGACGGATGCGTTCTACCCACAGGTAGCATGGTTGGCTATGTCACGTGCCCAATTTTGCGTACTCTGGGAAGCGGGGCGTGACATGGTTTTATGGTATCAGAGCCATAGGTTAATTGGGTTGATTCTTGTAGCTGGGTATTGCATCCGATACACGAATCAGAATACCCGTGATTAGGAAACATGTCCTGCCACTTTGACCGTTTTACTATCCTTGAATCATTCTTCCGGATCATGTCGACATGCAAACTTACTTTGCATTGTCAAACTTGAAAACCTAACTTCTTGTTATCTCTAGGACTTAGGCGACTTGGGTGGAGTTAAGTAATTGCGGCTATGATACCGCGGCATAGCTACAATGCAGCACTCTATTCAAGTATCTTGGAGTTCTAGTCTTGATTTATATATTGAATCTACCATCATGCTAATGTTGTTTGTTTTGATTTCAGGACCATGGCAGATAAGAATTTCAAGACGTATCAGAGGCGTGTGGATGAAGCCGCCATGTTGGGGGTGATACGCGGGATGTTGGAAAATCAGAAGAGGCAAACCGAGCTGATCCAGCAGCAAGCAGATTCATTTCAGGAGGGTTTACAGGCTATTCAGCAGTCTGTAAACACCGCTGTAGCGAAGCCAGTCGACCGAGTAGGGACCGTAGCAGATTTCAGACGGTTGGGTCCTACTACTTTCACTGGCTTGGAGGAGCCGTTGCCCGCCGAGCAGTGGCTTGTGGACACGGAGAATTTACTGATTGCGGCACAGATCCCAGAAGATAAAAGAGTTGATGTGGTGCGCATTCAGCTGGTAGATTACGCCCGAGAGTGGTGGCTCGTGGAGGAGACCCGCTTGTCCAAGCCAATCAGTTGGGCGGATTTCTCCAAAGGTTTCTTTGAAAAGTTCTTCCCGCGGAATGCACGGGAGGAAATGGAGGAGAGATTTATTGGACTGAAACAAAATGGAGCAGCGGTGGATGTACACGCAGCGGAATGGACGAGACTCAGCCGTTTCGCTGGACCCTTAGTCGCTAAGGAGGCAGACAGGGCGCGAAGGTTCTTGCGCAGTTTGGATGTGGACATCCAGAGGCAGATTGTCTCCCTGGGTTTGACCACTTTCTCACAGGTTCTTACGGCAGCCAGAGAGCAGCAGAGTTTATCAGGATCGAAAGGGAACCTTCACCAGACAGCAGTTGCGGCCAGGAAGCCTACATTTGTACCTAACCGAGATCATGGGCGCAAGGGTATTCCAGTGGACCGTCGAGGTGTAGCGCCAATGAAGAAGCCTGTGGTCGTGGATCGAAGAAAGAGCATAAGTTGTAACTACTGCAATTTACCGGGCCACATGCAAAAGGATTGTCGAAGGAGACTGGGACTTTGTCTGGTTTGTGGAGCAGCCGATCACGCAATGAGTGCTTGTCCGTCGAAGCTTCGCACGAGAGATGAGATACAGAAGCCTCCGCAGAGACCGTTCCAAGGGCAGAAGCAGCTGACACAAGGACCCAACCAGGGTCGAGCTTTCACTTTGACAGCTGAGGAAGCCAAGGCATCAGGAGAAGCGGTTTCAGGTAATTTACTCGTTCATGGTTTTCCCGCTTTGGCATTACTTAATTTCGGAGCATCCCATTGTTTATGTCATCCAAATTTATAACTACACACTCGATCACCTGCACGACCCTGTCTAGTTTCTGGAACATACACACTGGGAATGGGAAAATCATATCTAGTAAGGAAGGTAGAGATTGTACAGTTGTTGTTTGGACGGATGGATGTGCGTTGGCCTTCGAGACGTTGAAGCAGAGGTCAATGACCGCCCCTATCCTAACCGTACCGGATGATTCGGGAGGACTGGTGATTCACAGCGACGCATCTGGAAAAGGATTGGGATGTGTTTTGATGCAGAATGGGAAAGTCGTCGCTTGCGCATCGAGACAGCTGAAGACTCATGAGCAGAACTATCCGACTCACGACTTGGAGCTTGCAGTCGTGATCTTCGCCCTGAAGATTTGGAGACATTACCTTCTGGGCGAGAGAGTTGAAGTCTTTACGGATCACAAGAGTTGAAATATGTGTTCACTCAGAAGGAGTTGAACATGAGGCAACGCAGATGGTTGGGGCTGATGGCCGACTACGACCTTGATCTTAAGTACCATCCGGAAAAGGTTAACGTTGTGCCAGATGCGCTAAGTCGGTTACCAGCAATTCAGTTATTGACTGCACAGAGAGAGATCATCGAGGAGTTTCGGAGTTTTGACTTGGAGGTTGTGCTACCGCATGCTACAGGACAGTTGATGCAGTTGCAAGTACAATCGTCCTTAGTGGAGAAGATTAGAGTGGCGAAATCGCAGGATCCTAGACTACAAAAGTTTCGAGAGCAGGTTGGAGCCGGACTACGAACCGATTTACTGACCCATGAAGATGGTTCGTTGAGATATGGTAGCCGTGTGTGTGTGCCAAAAGGAGATGTGCGTGAGGAGCTTATGAAGGAGGCACACAGTTCAGCTTACTCCGTACATCCAGGAGGGACGAAGATGTACCGAGATATTCGACAGCATTTCTGGTGGGAAGGTATGAAACGGGAAATTGCTCGCTTTGTGGCTAAGTGCTTAGTGTGTCAGCAAGTCAAGGCTGAACATCAAAGGGTTGCTGGTTTGCTGCAACCACTTCCGATTCCTCAATGGAAGTGGGAACGTATAACCATGGATTTCGTGACGGCTTTACCACGGAGTCTAAAGGGCAACAATGCTGTATGGGTGATTGTCGATCGGTTGACCAAGGCAGCTCACTTTATTCCTTTCCGGGTTGGTCAATCGACGGAGACTTTGGCAGAGCGGTACATGCAGGAGATTGACAGATTGCATGGAGTACCGGCAAGCATCGTGTCCGACCGGGACACTCGGTTCTTGTCACACTTTTGGAGGAGTTTACAAGAAAGTTTGGGGACTCGATTGAAGTTCAGCACAGCTTATCGTCCCCAGACTGATGGACAATCAGAGAGAACGATCCAGACCCTTGAAGATATGTTGAGGGCTTGCATGTGGGACTTCAATGGTTCTTGGGAAGATCATCTACACCTGGTGGAGTTTTCGTACAACAATAGCTTCCAAGCGACAATTCAGATGGCCCCGTTCGAAGCATTGTATGGTCGTAAGTGCCGTTCACCTGTATGTTGGGATGATGTGGGTGAAAGAAGGTTACTAGGACCAGATTTGGTGGTGCAGACAGTCGAGAAGGTGAATACGATCAGAAAGCATATGAAGGCAGCTCAAGACAGACAGAAGAGTTGGGCCGACACGTCAAGAAGACCTCTAGAGTTCGCCGTGGGTGATTTGGTATTCCTGAAGATATCACCGACTAGAGGGGTGATTCGCTTTGGAAGTCGGGGAAAGCTTAGTCCCCGATTCGTTGGACCCTTCGAGATATTGGAGCGTGTCGGGGAGGTATCGTATCGGTTGGCGTTACCATCGTCATTAGCAGGAGTTCATGATGTGTTTCATGTGTCTCAACTACGGAGGTATGTTCGTGATGAGACCCATGTTTTGGATCACTCGGAGTTGACCGTTCGGGAAGACCTGACTTTTGAGGAGCGACCAGTCGAGATCAAGGATCGAAGAGAAAAGGTTCTTAAGAACAAGGTTATCCCTCTTGTGCTAGTTTCTTGGGGTAACCGATCGCAGGGAGAATCTACTTGGGAGCGAGAAGACGAGATCCGGCAGAAATTTCCTCATCTTTTCCAGTAGTTAGTTATCTTGTATTCTTGGAATTTCGAGGACGAAATTCTTTTGTAGTTGGGTATGATGTAACACCCGAGCCCAATAATACTATGTATATTACTAGTTGAGGGTTATTTATCGCTCTTTCCAATTTTCCTGATTTTCTGGTGTTTATTGCTAAATTTTACCCGGTTAAGTCATTTTGGCACATAACAAATTTTAACTCCGAAAATGAAATTTAAGATATCCATGTTAGCCTACTCGTCGCCACTAGTCGCGTGGTAGCGTCCGCGTGTCGAGATTCCGTTCCGTTTGGCTAAACGGGCAAGTTTGGGCGACTACGCGCGCGTGCAAGTGTCCGACTTGGGGGCATGCATTTTAATCATTAAACACCTATTTTCAAAATTTGGAACCCGCTTAAAATCTTATAATTTGAATTTGGAACATTTGGGCGCAATCCGGGCGCGATTTGGAAATGTTTCATTTCGCGCCAAAAAGGGCCCGTTTCAATTTAATATATTTAAACTAAATTTTCGAATATATATTTCCTTAACTGATTTTATCTCCAAATTTTAACTGTGAATCCCTTTTAAATTTTTATGGCCAATCACGAGGCTAAGCTCGTGGGCCCCCTCCTTCTCTCTCTCATTCCCTATCTCTTTCTCTCTCTCTCTCAATCTATCTCAATCTCTCTCTCTTTCTCTCAGTCTCTCTCTCTCATCCTCACGAATCCCTTTCTCTCTCCAATCTCTCTCTCTCTCTCTCACTCTGTATATAAAGAATCCATGCACAGCCGCCCCTCGCCATTTTCCTTTCTTCGCGAGAACCCACACGAAACCCTAACCCTAGCTCACGCAGATCTCACCGCCGGCCGCCTCGCGACCTCGCCGTCGCCGCCCTCACCACCACGACCTCCACCGCACTCGCCTACCCTCTTCCTCCCGTTCGCCCGTTCCTTCCCGCGCCTGCAACCTTCAACCCGACGCCTCCATCCCTCGCGACCTCGTCGTCGACGTAGACTCCGACCGCCGAGGCCTCCCACGACCCCCTTGCACCCTCCTCGTCGAGACCTCGTCGTCGTTCCCTCCTCCCCTCGCCGTAACAGTGAACCCGACCCGAGCCCAACATCTGCACCATCTCCAGGTCGCCGGAAATCGCGCCGACGACCCTCGTCGACGTCTCCCGCGCCACCTCCTTTCCCCCTCGACCACCCTAGCCGACCACACTCCTCTCCAACTCGCCGCAGCACACTACCTGCTCACCCGAGGCCCCTTCCCTTTGCTGCAGCCACCGTCGCGGCCTCGCCGGCGTTCCAGTGCCGTCGAACCCGCCGTGGTCGCACCCTTGGTGTATCCCTGTAAGTTTCCTTCTCTTTTCTTTTTGGTACAACCCCCGCTGGTCGTTTGGGCGTATCGTATCCTTGTTGCTAACTTTGATTTTCGGTTGTTGCCGGAACCCGACCGTGCCGTTTGACGAACCCGACGCTCCAGCGAAGCCCCCTGGTCCGTGTGATTCCAGTGACCTCTGTTGGGACTCGATCCGTGGCCCGTGCTTCCGTATCGTGGTTTCTACCGACTTTGCATCCGCGTTTCGGTTTGCGGAACCGCCGAGGCAAGTATCCGAATACTTGCTTTAACATGCTACAAACTTAATAATCATGTTATCTGTTATAACCACACGACTTGATGACAATTACAATCATCCGTAATGTTAAACCATTGTAGTTGCTACTTGTAGTTAACCGGTATGCTTTTAATCAACACCTTAACTAATTAACCAATCTGGCACATCCTTGCCTAAATTGCTAGATCATCCTCACTTCATTTGTTAAGCCCCTCATGAGGCAATTATTATACTTAGTTCAAATACTGTAACTCCATTACGCATATTACCGATATTGCTCGTCTTGTGGCTTTTGCACCTCAAAGGTGCGTGAACCGGATTAATAAGAGAATACTAATATCACTGTGTTCACATAGAATAATAATTGCTTATTGCTGTTCCCTGCTACTGTTCATTATTTGTTACTATACCTGTTATCATCATATACCTGATTGCATTACATATTGACCGATCTTGACACACCTGTCACATGTACTGATATACCGGACACAACCCCTGTACATATCGACTCTACCTGTTGAACGTAACCTGACCTGTTACCTGATCTCGTGCCTAATGCCGATAACCCTGATCTTTACTGCTGTCGATCCAGACAGACCTACCTTTACTTGACTTGTGTTGGCATTAGACCTTAACTACTGAATACCTGACTGACATACATAGTTTGGGGGTATGGGGAAATCAAAGATGAACCTGACTTGTAACTCGACAGTTCACTACCGTCCGAGTGTACACCTTCCTTCTGTGCCTTACGGCATGTCTCGGTTTCAGCCGAGAATATTGTGGCCGTGATCCCGGGTATGTACGGGGTAATACCGAGTGTACACCTTCCTTCTGTGCCTTACGGCATGTCTCGGTTTCAGCCGAGAATATTGTGGCCGTGATCCCGGGTATGTACGGAGTAATACCGAGTGTACACCTTCCTTCTGTGCCTTACGGCATGTCTCGGCTGCCGCCGAGAATATTGTGGCCGTGATCCCGGGTATGTACGGGATACTATTGAGTTACATCGACAATTCATCAATTGGTTTCAAAGACTATAGAGTAGAAAACCTGATAGAACAGTTTAGTCACCACTGCACATTACCCTGCTTATTACTTCTTATTGCTGCTTTATTCATGTTCATGATTGCATTGTTTATTACCATGTTTATGCTATATACTTGATATCGTGACGCGCTGACGTCTGGGTTTTGCATGGCCCAGATTCCATACTTTTGACGTCGACCGAGCAGGAGTACTTCGGCCAGCAGGCTGAACAGTGAGTCCTTAGGATTTAGTTTATTTATTGCTTTTCATTTCCAGATGTGAGCCCGTATTATGGGACGTACTGTTTATTCATTGTATTGGATCATTAGCTTCCGCACTTATTGTTTATTGATTCTTGTTAATCTGGATTTGGACATGTATTAGTTTAGTTTATCTTACTGTTCTTGATATCTCGACAACCGTAATGTGACTGTGGACGGATGCGTTCTACCCACAGGTAGCATGGTTGGCTATGTCACGTGCCCAATTTTGCGTACTCTGGGAAGCGGGGCGTGACAGTTTTTCAAAATTATGGATAGAGAATCATGAAACAAGCTTAAATTTGGTTACCCATTATAAGACAAAAGTAAAGAAGCAACCAAGACTCGAAAACAATTAACTAAAAAGGCATGTTAATATGCTTTGAAAATCGGCGGAATTGAAAATCCCAAAAGTGCAGATGTTTTTCTTCTCAATTCCTCTATAAAAACAAAGAAATGAGAATTTTGACTTTTTCACTCTATCAACATTTTCTGGTTTCCCCTATTCCCAAAACCAATTTCTATTCCTACTGAACTACATCCCATAAAAGAAAATTTCCTTTTTGATAGTTTTAAATTTTTAATGGACATTTTAAATAAAATATCTAAGAAGAATTAAATATTGAGGATCAATATTTTAATATTCTCTATTATTATAGAGCAAAAGGGAGGGGATCATTTGATTTTGAAATTGATTGATGAAGTGGCTTTCTATTTTTTTTCAAAGAAATCAAACAAGAAAACAATATTGTTTCATGTGCAATGCACATAATTAAATTGCCATGTCATTATTATTTTACAAGTGCGATGCACGTACTTAAATTAACAAAGAATTTTTTCATAAAAATTCTATAATTACGTGCAAAGCACGTGGCAAAAATGCTGGTTTTATTTAAGAAAGATTATAAGCATACTGGGAGTGTAAAGCTTCGTTTAGAGAGAAATTATTCGATACACCGAATGCAATGCATGAGGACCCAATTTTTCGAACATCTATCGGTTAGTTTTGTGGATTCATAGTTCTATTTCTTGCACTTTCCTGACTTGATACATGCACGGGCTATACAGAAGAATTTACCAACTAGGATTAACTCAGCTGGTACTAATTTACTCTTCAACGTGAGAGAGATCGCAAATTCAATTCCCGAAAGGGGCTATGATTTAAAAATTGATTTTTTTTTAAATTTTGCCCATCAACATTTTTCACATTTTCAAAAAATCCACCAAGTACTTCATAATTTCACAAACAACACCAAATTCTTCAATGTATCTAAAAAGGACATATTTGTTAGGTCTGGTGAGTCATGAGATGAGTTAATATAACTGTAGGCTAAGGTTAAAGAAATTATGACAGTGTCACGCTCCGCTTCCCAGTGTACGGAAACGGTGACGTGGCGGGCCGCAACGTATTTACTAAGAATTAAATACGTTAAGCGTAATTAAGAAATATATATATATATATATAATACACAAGAATGACAAGTGATATAAAATAAACAACAACCTTTATTTACATTCACTTTACATACAACTATTTTTTAAAACGAATAGATACAATGATATAAACGATGCCTAAATAGTGGCATACAAACTGAAAGTAAATACAAGGAGAGCTAGAAATCCGGCTGGGCAGTAAGCTGGTCCAAGTACTCCTAGCTAGACTCGATCTCCTGAGAGTCCGGTCCTCCTGACGAAAATTCCAAAGAAAGAAAAGACATGAATGTCGTCAGTGAACGAGCGCTCGGTAAGTCCCAAAAGAAGAAATGAAATAGAACAAGTAATGTTAATGAAACTGTAAAGTTGTATAGGTATTTTTATTCTAACGTAGTTGTTTGTAGCTTGATACAAAAGGTATTTGTGTATACCAGAGGAGTCCATCTTACCGCGTGAACTATGGTAACATGTAGTATAAGACCCCGTCAAAACCCACGGGACAACGGCACGAGAGTTCATGTAGGTGTCTTTTAAGTGACCATCTCGTGCCATGTTAATACATTTCGTACCAATCTGCTCAGTTATCCCCACGTAATGTGTTGTATAGAGTATTTACAAGTCTTGTTGAAACCATGAATACAAGTTGTTCAAATAGTCAGGTTCACGATGTAATCATGTATTCAAGTAGTCATGTCAAGTTATAACCATGGTTCGGTCAAGTCAAGTTAAGTATTCATGTTTGATATTGGTGTTTGAATTCAAGTATTCAGGTACAAGTTCAAGTATTCATGTTAGATTTGGATTCATGTTTGAATTGGACTCTAATTTGAGTTTGGATTCAGATTTGAGTTAGACTCAGACTGATTCAGACACTCGTAACTGGTTTACATCCTGAATTAGGTTCAGGATTCATTAGTAACTGTCACACATGGACGGCAAGATTTGTATCTTTTTCCAAGACAATTACCATTGATAACTCTGTTAAGTTTTCTATCTTAAATAAGCAAGCACTCACTTTCTCCGGGTTCCTGGGGCTCAAAAGAATTGATCCCGCTTAAAGCTATATTTACTAAAGTTCTTAAATATTATTTTATATAACTCGAGGAGGTTTTATGAAAAATATTTTTAATAAAATTTCAAAATAAATCTCGAGTATTTATTTATTTTATTTAGGGTTTTCATGGATATGAATTTTAAGGATTTGAGGTATTTTAGTGATAATTGCTTTGCTTGGAAAATTCATGGTATTTATTGTAAAACTTGTCTTTTGTTGATATCTTGATGGTGTTTTAGTGAAACTTGTAATTCTTTCACTTTAAAAAATGTAAGTTTATTATATTTTGAAAATATATGGATTTTGTAATTTTATATAATTATTAAAAATTAATTTTATTTAATTAGAAAAATTCGTTTTTCTTAAAAACCGTATTTAAAACCTTTCGAGACCGAATGATCCGTGAGAAGGTCTGCATCTCGCTCTACTAGCCCAAGAATGTGCGATAATCCGCACCATAAAATAGCGGGTCCCCTAAATAGAGTTGTAGAGGCATAATCGCAAAGCAATTTAAAATACAATTTAAAAGAAATCCGGTTTTTATAGTAAGTGGTATTTTCTTGTAATAATGTCTTCCCAACGAAAAACACATTCAAAGAGTATCGTGCTATGAAACCAAGTGTGTATGTGAGAGGTAGATCGTTACCTCATCAAGTTTTCCTAAAGGTATGTTTGTAACAAAAACTAAAAGATGTGATATTTAAAGTGCATGGTATTTAAATGAAAAAGTGCCACTATTGTTATTTCACATGAGAATTTTGATAAAATTTTGATTCTAAATATTAGGGTTTAAGGTTACAAGTATTGTATAAAAATTTGTCTGACCAAAAGATAATAGGAATTGGAGTTATAGGAGTTAAAAAAAAGTGATATCAGTATTAACTCCGCTTTT
The DNA here is from genome assembly GCA_030015575.1 of Agapanthus africanus. NCBI lineage: Eukaryota > Viridiplantae > Streptophyta > Magnoliopsida > Asparagales > Amaryllidaceae > Agapanthus > Agapanthus africanus. Next base: position 60,477,300 of record CM057345.1, read on the forward strand.
ACCGATTTTTATAAAAAAATAATTCAATGAAGAGAAAAGAAGTTTAGGAGGGACTTACAAGTTAGTCAGGTTAAGAAAATGTATAAGAAGAGTGAGTTGTCGTCGTGGCGTCGCGGGAGCTCCGGAATAGCTTTTATCCTTTGCTGGAAGTTTACCGCTTGCTAACTCCTCTTTACTCCACTTGTACTTAGAGAATTTTTGAGAGTTTTGGCTAGAAATTTCAGAATGATGCCGAGCCAAAGTGTGGGTGGTATTTATAGTGTAGAATTATGGTTTTAGAATTAAAATGGTGAATTAAAATGCATTAAAAAGATGATAAATGGTGGAATGAAATGTTTCTATTTGGTTGCAGGGAAATCAAACAGTGCAGGGGAGTTAGGGGTAGGGGAAGAGTCAAGTGTGCAGAGCACGGGGCATTTTGGCCAATATCTGACCGTCGGCGCTGGGCTTCTAGTACTTTTGGCCGGTCGATCTCGATGTTTTTGCCTCGAGATTCGTGCCACTTGATCCAAACCATATTTACTCTATTTTCCACATATTTGATTTTTCTGACTTTTCATTTTTCTGTATATTGCACGTGTAAACTTTTGGGCTTCTAAAAAGTTAAAAAGAAAAATCAGAAAAAAATAATGTGTCTGATGAGGATCGAACACATGGGCTATGTCACAGCAGTGTAAAGCTTTACTAGTGATCTACAAGTTATTTCTTGCTGTTATTTAACCAAATTAACTTATAACTCAAACTCAGGATGTATAACTCATTTTCTGTACATTAAACTGGAAAATTCAGTACCGTAAATTCAGAGTCATTACATTCTACCCTCCTTATAAAAATTTTGCCCTCGAAATTTACATTACATAGGGACTAATTTACAAATAAGTGAGGGTATCTTGCACGCATGTCTTCTTCTCATTCCCATGTTGATTCTCCTGGCGAATCTTTTCTCCACATCACTCGGACCAAGTTTACTTCATTGTTCCGTAGTGTTTTCACCTTTCGGTTCAGGATCTCAACGGGTTGTTGCTTTCAAGTCAAGTTAGTCTGGACTGTGAGCTCTGAGTGATCAAGGATGTGGCTGGGGTCCCTCACATATCTTCGTAGCTGAGATATGTGGAACACGTTATGCACTCCTTCCAATGAAGGTGGCAGTTCTAAACGATATGCCACTTCTCCGACTCGTTCAAGAATGTTGAACGGTCCTATGTATCTGGGACTGAGCTTACCCCTCTTGCCAAAGCGGACCACTCCTCGGTTTGAAGAAATCTTTAAGAAAACATGATCTCCAGGTTAGAACTCCAGATGTCAGCGCTTTTCATCAGCCCAATTCTTCTGTCGATCTTGAGCTATGCACATTCTTTCCCTGACCGTGTGAATTACGTCCACAGTTTCCACGATCATCTCTGGTCCAAGGAGTTCACGATTTCCAACGTCGTCCCAACTTAGTGGTGAACGACACTTCCTTCCATAGAATGCTGTAAATGGTGCCATTCCAATGCTTGCCTAATAGCTGTTGTATGAAAACTCCACAAGGTGTAGGTGATCTTCCGACGAACCTCCGAAGTCTTACATACAAGATCTTAGCATGTATTTTAGAATATGAATTGTTCGCTCAGACTGTCCGTCTGTTTTTTGATGGTAAGCCGTGCTGAAGGTCAGACTCGTTCACAGGCTAGCTTGCAGACTCTGCCAGAATTGTGATCGGAATCTGGTATCACGATCGGAGACGATGCAAACTGGTACTCCATGTAATCTCACAATCTTCTGCATGAGTTTCATGGGTATCAAAAATAGTACATCTTGAGGTTAAATCTTACTTTAGATTCATGTTTACTTCCATGTACTTCTTTGCTAACGTCTTGGTAGATTGGCCAACTCGAAAGGGAATAAAGGGAGCCGACTTGGTGAGTCGATCCACAATAACCCATACTGCGTCGTTACCCTTCGTGCTACGAGGAAGGGCAGTCACGAAGTCCATGGTGATGTGCTGCCATTTTTATTCTGGGATTGGTAACGGCTGAAGTAGACCAGCAATTCTGTGATGTTCAGTTTTTACTTGCTGACACACCAAACACTTGGCTACGCTTCTAGCTACTTCGCGTTTCATTCCATGCGACCAGTAGTGTTGCCGTAGATCCTTGTACATTTTTGTACCACCGGGGTGTATTGAGTACGGAGAGCTGTGAGCTTCTTTCATCAACTCTTCTCGAACTGGTCCATGTGGTACACATAATTGACTTCCATATCTCAGGGATCCATCTTCATGGATGATGAAGTCAGTTCGAATTCCACTTTCTACTTGTTCTCGGATCTTTTGTAGCTTGGAATCATTTGCTTGAGCTACTTTGATCTGATTGACAAAAGTGGACTGAACTTGTAAGTTCATCAAATACGAATCGTTACCTAGCATAACAACTTCGATTGCCAATCCGTGCAATTCCTGTTGTAGCTTCCACTGAGCGGTGAGATTCATTGCTAATGGCTGGCGGCTAAGTGCATCAAGAATTACATCCACCTTCCCTGGATGATACTGTAGGTTGATGTCAAATTCCGCCATGAGTTCTAGCCATCTTCTCTGCCGCATGTTTAATTCTTTCTGAGTAAATACATACTTCAGACTCTTGTGGTCAGTATATATATCCACTCTTTCTCCCAAAAGATAGTGGTGCCAAATCTTAAGTGCAAAGATAACGGCTGCCAACTCCAGATCATGTGTTAGACAGTTGCGCTCATGTACTTTTAGCTGTCTCGACGCGAAAGCTACAACCTTTCTATGATGATGTAGAACACATCCTATTCCCTTACCGGACGCATCACAATGTACGACGAATCCTCCAGATTGATCCGATATTACAAGGATAGGAGCTGAAGTTAATCTTGACTTGAGTTCTACAAAAGTGTTTTCACCTGCTTCTGACCACACGAATGCTTCATCTTTACGTGTGAGCTTGGTCAGGGGTGCAGAAATCTTCGAGAAACCTTCAATGAATCGTCGGTAGTATCCTGCTAATCCCAAAAAACTTCGTATATCTTTCACCGTCTTTGGTGTCGTCCATTCGCTGACAGCTGACACCTTATCTGGATCTACTGAGATTCTTTCGCCTGAAACGATATGTCCGAGAAATCCGACTTGATCTAGCCAGAATTCACACTTGCTATACTTGGCATAGAGCTAATGTTGTAGCAATGTCTCCAGGACAATCCGTAAATGCGCGTGTTCTTTCTGATTCTTTGAATACACCAGGATGTCGTCGATGAAAATAACAACAAACCTGTCTAAGTACTCTCGGAAAACTTGGTTCATCAGATTCATAAAAATAGCAGGTGCATTGGTCACTCCAAATTGCATTACGAGATACTCATAATGACCATATCGTGTCATGAACGCCGTCTTCAAAATGTCGGACTCTTTGACCTTCAACTAATGATAATCCGAACGAAGGTTTAGCTTTGAGAATACACAAGACCCACTTAGCTGATCGAAAAGATCATCGATGCGTGGTAGTGGGTGCTTGTTCTTTATCGTTACTTCGTTCAGAGCTCGATAATCTATACACATCCTGTATGAACCTTCTTTCTTCTTCACAAGCAAAACTGAAGATCCCCAACTTGAAGTACTGGGACGAATCCAACCTTTCTTCAGGAGTTCGTCCAACTGAATGTGGATCTCCTTCAATCCTTCAGGATTTAACCGGTACGGAGCTTTGATTACAGGTTGCGCACCAGGTATTAAGTCAATGCTGAATTCAAGAGCTCGATCGGGAGGCAAACCTATTATATCTTTAGGGAATACATTCTCGAACTCTCGAAATAAATCTGGCTTTTTTTCTTCCGCCATTAGAGTAAACACTTCTGCATTCTTTGGTTTAACATGGAAGATTCTTGGCTCTAATGTTCTATCTCCACTCTTGAAGTAGAAAACTGAGTGATCTGGTATCTCAAATACTACCCTCCTTTGACGGCAGTCAATCGTAGCATAGAAAACTTCCAACCAGTCCATTCCCAACAAAACATCGAAATTTAGGATGTCCAGTACTTTGAAATTCGCGTATAATTCTCATCCGCAAACTACAACTGGACACCGATCAAATTCCATAGTTGCTTTTAACACTCTATTCCCGGAACTGACATTCCAGCTTGAAATGAGCGGCTTCACGGAAATCATATGCGTTCTCACGAATCGTTGCGACATGAAGCAGTGTGACGCTCCAGTGTCGAACAGTGCGAGTGCAGGAAGGGTAGCTACTAGTATAGTACTGAGGTTGGTTTTAGATACAGGAAAAATATAGTGATATACATGGATTGAAAAGACGTGAAAGGATTAGTAATTACCAGTGATTACTTGGCCAGTGGTTTCGTCTTCCTCAACTGTCATTGTGAAAGCCTGACGTCTGGGTACATTCATCCTTGTTGGAGGCACATTCCTATGCCCTGGAGGCATGTTTCTCTGCCCTTGAGGCACGTTTCTCTGTGCCTGGTGGAATTGAAGAGGAGGCTGTGCGGGAGATCCATGTGAAGATGGTGTAGGGAGAGCTAGACGAGGTGCAGGAGCCTGAATAGCTGGCCGCTGCGGAGCTGTGATTGCGGTCTAGGTGCTGGAGCTGGGTTGAGTTGATATGGACATGCTCCTATGGCCTGAGTGAATGCTCCACAAACCAAACACATGCCATTTGCATGCCTACAGTCTTTCGCTAGGTTTCCATTCCTCTTGTAGTAGAAACAAAAGTTTGGACTGGGCCGGTTAAATGATCCTCCCGGTCTCCTGGATGCAAAAGTTGGCGTGAAAAAGGCTCGTCCTATCATCTGTGTGGCAGGGCATTTCATACCGGCAGTATGAGGTCTGCCCTTTTTCTTCACCAATGCCTCATAGCGTCGGGCAACTTTCAGAGCAAGATCATGGGTTGGGAATGTTCCCCTCCGAATGGCAGCTCGACGTAGAGACGTCTTGCCTGAGATTCGGGGCAGACGTTATTTGGTTTTATCCGTCCACCTCTCCGAAGATGCCAAGTTGATTTATGGCACCGTGTATCGAAGGTTTAGACGGATGCGGCCATTCCCCCTCGCTTGAGGGGTTTTTTGATTGTGGGGACGCTCTTCCCTGCAGGCGCAAGCCCCTGCAGTTAATTACGCCACCGCATCGCGGTAACAACTTTCTCCTTCTTCAGATGTTCACTTTGTGTAGTAGGTGTTTGTTTTGTTTGTGGTTGCCCGTGGATTGTATACGGAGACTAATTTATGTCGTCGCCCGTAGGACGTGGATTAGTCCAAATCCGTATTTTCTTAGATTTGGGTTTGGGGTTTTGGTTTGAGGATACGTTAGTCATATTTGAGGCTAAGATCAACTCAAACATTTGTTAAGGATACACTAGTCTAATTTGAGACTAAGATCAACTTAACGGGATCGTTTAGATCCGACAAAAGAGCATTTGTGCTCTATTGTTCTAGTTTAGGGACATAGTGGTCCATTGCCAGTTTAGGGACATGGTGGTCCAATACCAGTTTAAGGACATAGTGGTCCATCGCCAGTTTAGGGACATGGTGGTCCAACATTCCCATTTTGGGGACGAATATTGGTTTAAGGACACATTAGTTCATGAGTTTAAGGACCCCACAGTCCGTATTACTAGTTTAGGGACATGATGGTCCAACATTCCCATTTTGGGGACGAATATTGGTTTAAGGACGCATTAGTCCATGAATTTAAGGACCCCACAGTCCGTATTACCAGTTTAGGGACATGGTGGTCCAACATTCCCATTTTGGGGACGAATTAGTCCATGAGTTTAAGGACCCCACAGTCCGTATTAATGTGTGGTTGTCGGGACCCGTCACCTCTCTGACGACGTTGAAGGATTACAACGACAAATATCAGAGGAGTTCGGAGATGTACCCTTGAACCGGATGTAAATTGATTTGAGAGAGCAGTTGTGCTCAGTTCAATTTAATTTGAGGACTTACGGCCAGAATTGGGTTAAGTCCATTTGAAAATGTTTAACATTTTGTTCATGATTGGCCTGTTTAAGCCTTTGTTTGGGCTCTGCCCCTTTTTTAAAGCATTGGGCTTTTAATTAAATGCATAGCATTTATTCTGGCCTGTTAGGCCTTTTTAATTGGGCTTTTTCCCTTTTCTTTAATAATGCAGAGCATTTTTATTTGGTCTGATAGACCTTTTAATTGGGCTCTGCCCTTAATAATGCACTGCATTAAATGTTCTGACAGTGCCCCACGTGGCTTATCAAGCACTTTGCGCCAATTGAGGAGCGCAAGGCGCAAATTCATGTGGAGGTGACACGTGTCATGCGCTGGTGAGCGCAAGTCTGTTAGCGCAGTGCGCTGCGCTAGTGCGCTGCTGACACGTGGCGTGCTCTGGTGACTTGCGCCAAACCAAGAGAGAAGTGCTCTGTTTTTAGAAGCGCAAGGCACAGTTGTTCTGTGATTGATACGTGGCGCTCTCTGGTGGCTTGCGCCAATCCAAAGAGCGCAACAGTGCAAATTTCAAAAGTGCAAGCACTGTTTAATATCTTGATCAAATTTAGATCAAAGAAAACAAGTTTTTCTTGTTCCAGAGAGGTTCTACCTCAATATTTCAAGAATAAGTGGTTCATCAAAAGGCAATGCCTTTATATAGATCAAAAGATCTAGTCATGAAGTAGTTTACTTCTTTATTATTATTTTTTATTAAAGATCTTGATCTTATTCTTAGATCATTGATCTTTTTAGAAGAAATTCTTTTTTTTCAAAGGTTTTACCTTTTTTCTTTCTCTCTGAATTCTTCTCAAAGTTTTTAGAAGAGCTCTCTATATCTCTATATCTCTGTATGTTTCTATATCTCTATCTGTGTGTTTGACTTGGAGTCTAAGGGCCTTTATATTGTGCCAATTGATTTGTTAAATCAGTTAAAGAGATCTTTCTCTGATTGATTTAGGGCTGTTTCCCCACCGCTGGATCTTTGATCCTAGGGCTTCTGTTTTACAGAAGATAATCTTCTTGTTTTAACAAGATTAGAAAGATCTTTCCAAAATTTTATTGTTTAAATTCTGGCACGGTTGGTGCAAGCGCACCTGCGCTTGACACGTGTCGCGCAGCGCAGCGCGCAGCGCAACTGGGCTAGCGCAACTGTGCTGACACGTGTCGCGTAGCGCAGCTGCGCTAGCACAACTGCGCTGACACGTGTCGCGCAGCGCAGAGCGCAAGTCATCTGAAGCGTTGCTTCCTTTATTTTTATTTAAAACAGAGCCTTGCTCTAATTGGGTGCGCTGCCTTGGGCGTAGCGCCCCTTGCGCTGGCGTGTCTGTTTTTGACACGTGGCGCTCTGCGCAGCGCAAGGGATCTGAAGTGTTGCTTCAATTTTTGAATTTTTGAAATTCAAACAGAGCTTTGCTCTGATTGGGGGAAACAAATGCCCCCCACCGTTGCGCTCACGTGCCGCACACGTGAGTGCAGCGGTGGCAAGATCTGATCCGTTGGATCAACTCAGGAGTCGAAGAGGCGCTCAAGCGCCTATAAATAGGACCCTTGGTCCTCTTCAGATGATTATCATCTTCAAGAATTCTTATTCTCAGAACTTCAGAGCCTTGCTCTTTCTTTCAAGAATCTTAAGAGTTAAACTCTAGAAACTTTTAGGTAAAATTAACTTGATGCGATCCTCGGTTTAGAGCCTGAGGCCCCTCTTACCGAAGGAATAAGCGAATATGGCAGCAATAAGGGCTTCTCGGTAGACCCCGCAGACACTGATTTGGCGGCTGCTATTGCAGCTTCTGAGCGATCAGCGAGGTTAGAAGCGATGTTGAGTAAACTTGCTGAGTCAGGTAACCATTAGTTGCTTTCTTCGTCATTTTATCACACATTTTTTTTATCATTGTTTTTGAGTAATGTTTTCTCCTTTTTTAAACAGGGGTCAATACCGAAGAAGCCATCGCTGCTTCTTTGAGAACCTTCCAGGAGGAAGAGAATAAGCGCGCTTTAATGGGCGTTGGTACGTATCGCCTTATCAGAAATTTTTGTCTTCTTCTCTGATGGCCAATCTAACCTCCTTCCTTTGTTTCTTTGTAGGGGCTGCGCCAGCTGATGTGGGGACAATCTCCGTATCCTCTACTGAAGTTCCAGCTTCCTCGGGCTGCCGCGGGAGCCTCAACTTGACAAAACGATGAGGGATGCCTTGAAAAATTTGGAGGCATCCCTGTTCACGGACGAAGACGCCTTAATGAGAGAGGCTCTGGTGAGGTCCGTCTCAACGGCTCGGGAGGAGAGGAAGCGGCTGAGGCGCGAGGCGAAAGCGCGTAGGGCTGCTTTGGCCACGGGAGCGGGCCCAAGCACCATTATCCTCTCCGCTTCTCCTTCTGAAGAGCTCCCGGCCGGTCTATCTACCGCACGCAGACAGGTAGCGCGTGCGGTTCGGGAAGCTAATGACAAGTCCACTTCGGGTAATTTTTCTTTCAGAATCTTGTTGTAAGAATTATAAAGCCGTCGGTTCTTATATATTCTATCCTGCAGGGCCAAGTCAGACCGAGGGGGAGGCGGAGACCGTCGAACCCAAGGAAACAGAGGAGGAGGCACCGGCCGAACCCGAGACGACAGTGGGCAATGTCGCCAGGGTTACTGAGCCTGAGTTGGGGGCTGGAGGAGCCGCACCCGAAGAGGTTGTTGATGCCGAGCCTGAGATGGCGGAAAATGAGATGACCACTATTACTGAGCCTGGGGTGGCGACGGACGAGGCGCTTAAAACCGGCGACCTCATGGCGGCGGCGGATGAGACGACGGCGACTGCCGAGCCCAAAGAAGTAGCGGGTGAGATGGGCACGACTCTTAGGGAAGAGCCAGCCGCTTTTTCTCAAGAGTCCGGCAATGCTCCGATTATTGCCCTCCCCATCTACGGTCTTCCGCCGTCTCCTGGCCACGCGAGTACGACGACGGCCCCCATTGAGTCGGGCGATGAGGCCACGGGCGGGGGTCACATGTCATTGGAGGAGGGAGTCGCCTCCGTTTCGGTCGGCAGCTCATCAGGTAAGTCCCAAGTTATTGTTTTTTTTATCTTACAATCCTTTCTGATAAGCTCACATTTGTTCGTAACGCAGGTGCAGCCAGCGCCGATGCCTCATTGCTCGAGGGAGCGCCTTCAACTACTGCCTTGGCAGTGGTCACTTCTCAGCCCTCTCTCATACCATCGAAGATGTTGGAAGGTATGGGTTTGCAACTTATTGATCTTATCTTTCAGACGTATAATTTGTGTACTAAAGTCACACTGTTGTGTCTTTCAGGAGTGCTTTTTGACCATCTTTATCAGGTGTTGCTCCCACACTTCTCCTTCCCATCTGAACTTGCTTCTTCCTCCAGTGGCGCTGGTGAGTATAGTTTTCAACTGATGCCTTTCTCTTTTTAGTACCGGAATTATTTCTAATTTTCCCTTGTTCTGATTGCAGTGCTAAAAATTGAAGGAGGAGACGAAAGATCGGTCACGCCACCGGCCCTTCCGGCCTTGCCACCTTCCTCAGCTGGTATAGCGACTATCATATTGATAATTTCCTCCCCCTTTTTATTTCCCGAACTGTCATCTGATCACATCTTATTTCTTTTCAGCTGTCGTTCCGGTCTCGGCGCCCTTCGAGCCTCGCATCACAATGCCGGCAGGTCCTTACCTGAGACGTCCATCTTCGAAAGGCGCCGTGAATAGTCTGCGCATGTTGAGTGACTACGTCGAGGAACTCGACGTTGAAACTCCCACATCTGCTGCAGACTTCGCTACGGCGGTTAACCCGATGCTGGTGATACTCGTGAACTTTCATGACGAGGACATCATCGCATCTTGGGTTAACCATTGCAGGGAGATCGAGGCTCGCTTGCATCAGCTGGAGTCGATGAGTCCCGCTCCTGAGACCTTAGCCGCCCGCAATCAAAGAGCAGCGTGGATTGAGCAGAGCGCTTCTTACTTCCGCCATCTCGAACAAGAAGTTACTTCAAGGCGTAGGGAGCGTGGTGAGACTTCGAGCAAATCTGCCCAACTGCATGCTCGGGTGGAGGCCAACGCTGCACGGCTGAAGGTTATCTTCGAGGGCCTTCTGCAATGCCTCTCCGAAGGGTTATCACTGAGGCAACAACTTGACGTTGTCGAGTGGGATGCACCTAACCAGGAAGCAGCCCAGCAGGCAGCTGAGGAGCAACTTTCATCCTATTTGCAGCGGCGGGCCCAGGTGGAAGCGGAAGTGGCCGCGGCAGCCACTCAGGAGGAGGCGCTGAAGGAAGTGCGAGAGCAGCTCGCGGATTTATTAAAGACACCTCCTTCCCAGTAGCTACTTTTTGTATCATTTGTACTTGTAAATAAAAATATATATATTTTTTTATTCTTTAACACAATGTATCTCGTACTCGATCAAGTTTATGAATAAAAGATACACATTCTTTGTAATGTCTTGTGTCATTTCTCCGTCTTTTTCTTTCTTTTATTATCAGCATGCTACCTTAGTAAACATGGTTGACAGATAATAGAGCAAGCATCTTGATTTCCTCGAGAAATAGCGATAGCTTAGGCCGCAGGTTCAAATCTGCTGTCTAAGACTTTTCAACTCTATGAGCCGTAAGGGTCTCATAGAGACTTTTCTCCCTACGGATCGAGAGGATCTCGTAGGTGGATTTTTTTCCTTAGGGATCGTGAGGATTCCTAAGTGTGTTTTCTCTTATAAGTCGTAAGGATCTCATAAGAGAATTTTTCCCTCTTACGAGTCGAGAGGAGCCGTAAGCGGTTGTTTCCCTCCTTGTCGAGTTTTGAGTTTGGAGAGTGAGACCCGTGGATAGTGCGCAAGAGACCGTTTTGGGCCAACTTGCAGAGTCCCAGTGCTTAGGAAACAGGCTCCTTTTATGCCTACTGCCTAAGGCTTCATCTCACGAGTCGAGCCGCATCGAGAATTTCTCGCAAAGACATCAGTTTCTTCACAAGTCGAGACGAATCGAGCATTTCTCGCAAGAATATCCTAACGTCACAGTTAACCTCTGTTCTTTATGACAGAAGTCCGTTAGGGTCTGTGGTACTTAGGCTTTTGGCTGTCGTACCGTCGCATAAGCTGATATATTCCTCGATAGGCAATCGTGCTGTTCGAGTAGCCCTGCGACTGTCGTGTCTCTGATCCCTTCGGGGGCTGGACAAGACGTCTTCAAGCAATCTTCCTAGGCAGCTTGACCGTCAGAAGAGCAAGCATTAGGAATTTGCCATGCCGCTTTTTACTTAAGGTTAGGCTCATTTTGGCGAGCCCCGATGAGTCATAACCACTCCGCGCTGGTGTGGGATGATCTTCGATAGTCTTTCAGATTTTATGTGAGTTGCCATTAAGACCCTGAAGCTAGGAATTTGGCCTTTGCTTCGTTTACTGGCATCGCGTCTGCTGTATCGAGATGAATGTCGCGGTGGGAACTAGGGATTTTGCCGTGGCTCCCTTTGTTTGATTGTCGCGTCTGAACCCTGCTGGAGGAAGAATGCAGGAGTGACATCTCGTCTGCTGTATCGAGACGAACGCCGCGGTGGAACTGGGATTTTGCCGTTATTTTGCTTGTTTGATTGTCGCGTCTGAACCCTGCTGGAGGAAGAACGCTGGAGTGACATCTCGTCTGCTGTATCGAGATGAACGTCGTAGTTGTCTCTAGGCTGCTGGTGAACCGTCGAGGTTTGGAACTAGGGATTTTGCCGTGGCTCCATTTGTTTGATGATGTTGCGTCTGCTGTGTCGAGACGAACATTGGGGTGACATCTCGTCTGCTGTATCGAGACGAACGTCGCGGTGGAACTGGGATTTTGCCGTTATTCCGCTTGTTTGATTGTCGTGTCTGAACCCTGCTGGAAGAAGAACGCTAGAGTGACATCTCGTCTGCTGTATCGAGACGAACGTCGTAGTTGTCTCTAGGTTGCTGATGAACCGTCGAGGTTTGGAACTAGGGATTTTGCCGTGGCTCCATTTGTTTGATGATGTTGCGCCTGCTCTGTCGAGACGAACGTCGAGGTGGTGATCACTCCACACTGGTGTGAGACGATCTCCAGTTGTCTTTCAGGCTTTATATGACTCGCCGTTAAGACTTTGAAGCTAGGAATTTGGCCTTCGCTTCGTTTGCTTTTGTCACGTCCGAACCCTGCTAGAGGAAGAATGCTGGGGTGACATCTCGTCTGCTGTATCGAGACGAACATCGCGGTTGTCTCTAGGTTGCTGGTGAACCGTCGAGGTTTGGAACTGGGGATTTTTCCATGGCTCCGTTTGTTTGATAATGTTGTGTCTGCTGTGTTGAGACGAAAGTCGAAGTGGTGACCATTCCGCACTGGTGTGAGACGATCTCCAGTTGTCTTTCAGGCTTTATATGACTCGCCGTTAAGACTTTGAAGCTAGGAATTTGGCCTTCGCTTCGTTTGCTTTTGTCACGTCCGAACCCTGTTGGGGGAAGAACACTGGGGTGACATCTCGTCTGCTGTATCGAGACGAATGTCGAGGTGGAGCTGGGATTTTGCCGTTACTCCGCTTGTTTGACCATAGGGTCTTTCGTCAACGTTGTACCTGCATCTTGATGGACTGCGAAGGAACGCCTTTGTTGATTCTTAGGCCGTAGATGTTGCCGTTAAGATTTGGCTCCGTTTTCTGATGGAGCATCGGGAGGGAAAGGGTGCTTCCTTCTTTGTTTGTGCCCCTGGATTGTATACAGGAATCGATGTGATCTAACCTGTAGGGCAGAAGTTTCATTCATTTTTTTTATTATTATTATTTTATTTCCGCGATGCTCTATCATTTCAGCTTTTATATCGCGAAGGTCGCGATTGCCCAATCATTTCGGCTATTTTTCGCGGGGACCAATCATTTCGGCTATTTATTTTATTTTCACTCGCTGCTTTTTATTGCGAGTTACCCAATCATTTCGGCTATTTTGTATGCATACGTTTTTTCTTTCTGCTTTTTATTGCAAGTTGCCCTATCATTTCGGCTATTTCGTATGCATGTGCGGCCTACCGGCTTTTCACCGTAAACCTGAAATTAGACACCGATTTCGGCATCAGCACCGCTGCAACTGGGATATTGCCAGGAGCGAATCATCATTTGCCTCTGTCGATGTCGAACAAACGTGGCTTAGCAAACAGGGTTAAGGTCCTGTCAACTAAGGCTTTTAACTTCATGAGCCGTAAGGGTCTCACAAAGGTATTTCTCCCTACAAGTCGTGAGGATCGTGTAGGTGTATTTTCTCCTTGGGAATCGTGAGGATTCCTAAGTGTATGTTCCTCTGTAAGTCGTAAGTATCCTACAAGAGGGTTTTCTCCTTGTAAGTCGAGAGGACTTATAAGGGTTGTTCATCATGTGTATATATCCCCAATCACGGATGGGACTTCGTTAGGGAAATGTTTATTCGCGCCCGTGAATTGTATACAAGAGTCAGTATTGAGCCACTTGTAGGGCAATATCGAAGGTTGTGGGGGTTGCTTAAGCACAGGTTTAGGTCTCTGTAACTTAAGACTTTCAAATCTTATGAGCCGCGAGGGTCCCATAAGAGAGTTCTCCTTACGAGTCGTGAGGATCTCGCAAGTGTATTTTCTCCTTAGGAATCATGGGGATCCCTAAGTGTGTTGCTCCCTTGTGAGTCGTAAGGATCTCACGCTGGTGGTTTCTCCTTACAAGATCGAGAGGATCTTATAAGTGCCTTTTAACGAGGTTGCGCCCTTTCAGGTTTTCACAAACACTCGCCGGTAGTCCTGCTGTTTTTACTCACGGAGCCCTTTCGGGTTTTCATCCGTGCCCATTTTGCTTATGGACATACCGTTTATTTTTTATTCCTTTTATTTTTATATATTTTATATTTTTTTACGAGGTCGCGCCCTTTCGGGTTTTCACGAACACTCGCCGGTAGCCTTGCTGTTTTTACTCACGGAGCCCTTTCAGGTTTTCATCCGTGCCCTTTTTACTTATGGACATACCGTTTTTATATATATATATATATATATATATATATATATTTTTTTATATGTTTTTTTTATCTCGTCAGCCTGAAGATGCTGCGGCATTAGTTTAAGGACGTTTCGGTCCGCCATTAGTTTAAGGACGTTTCGGTCCGTTGTCGCCATATTTGAGGCGAATCTCTAGTTTACTGACTTTTCGGTCTATGAAGCTTTCTCTATGACTGAGCATGATGCCCCCGGCGTATCCGTCTTTCTCAGAGCATGCGGTTGTGGCGGGTTCACCTTCCAGTTTTCGGAGAGCGCGAACTTGCCCTGTAGGTATTGGTCTTCAACCCAGTTTTTGAAGACGTAGCAATTCTCGATCAGGTGACCTACTGTTTGGTGGTAAGGGCAATAATTAGAACTGTTAACATCATCCAGTTGTAGTTGGTATTTCGGCTCCGGTAGATTGATAAGCTTGTTATGCACTGCCACTTCGAACAGCCTCCTTGTTTCATCCTGGGGAAATGAGTAAGGACGTCTTAGCCTTTCCTCGAGGGATATGCGTGGACGCACATTGTTTTGACGAACAATTGGTCTAGGGCCACTCAACTGTTGTCGAGTGTTGGCGATGAAGGTCATTTTCCCCTTTCCTTTATCCTTTCTGCTCGATCCTTTGCTTGTGGGGCCGAGATTTTTTCCGAGTAGTGGGCGATTGCATGACTGAATGTTCTCGCAACTCTTCAATTCTTTCATTTTTGAAATGGATTCTTTGAAGAGAGGGTTGAGGGCAACTCCTTCGTCAGAGTCGCTTCCAAAGGTGATAATTTGCGATCCCTTGGAGCCGGCTATATGACAGTCATCGGCGGCTCTCTTGCTCTCATCTATCGCATTTTTCTGATGTCTATGAACTCCACACTTTGTCATGTTGAAGTGTTGCTTTTGAGCGACATACTCTTGCCACCAACACTTATAGGAGTCGCAATCTTCGGTAGGATGTATGATCTTCTGATGATATAAGCAGAAGTTAGGATGCATCTCCACTTCACCGAGAGTATTTTCTTCAGAGGGTGGTAGCACCATTCTTGCTGACAGGGCTTTGGCGAACCTCTTCCTCGTCTTGAATTTGTTTCTATCCGCAGCGGATGGCTTTTGATTTGACGGGAGTGCCTCGACTCTTTGGTCCAGTCGTTGGTGTTTGGCCCCTTCCAGTATGGCCATCTCACGCTCTTGATTGCTTTTAACTTTCAGACGAATCTCATTCAGGAATGCATCGATCAACTCGTCTGACGGCCGTGGAATTTCTGGTTCAAGGTCCACCCCCGGTTTCTCGGCGCAAGGAGCCTCCTCATCATCCGCCAATGAGTGAGAGATCACGTGACAAGTCGCTATGTAGTCTTCAGACTCATTTGATGAGTCTTCTCCATCATCTTCGTTCTCGACAAAAGAACAAGTTGCCCCTATCATGTCCGTATTCTTTGGAGTGTGCGGCTGTGGTGGGTTTACCTTCCAGTTTTCAGACAGCGCAAACTTTCCTTGTAGGTAGTGATCCTCGATCCATCCCTTAAAGACAAAACAATTCTCGATCGGGTGACTTACCGTTTGGTGGTAAGGGCAGTAATCGGGATTATTGAGATCGCCTGGCTGCAACGGACGTTTTGGATTCGGCAGATTGATGAGTCTGTTGCGTACTGCCAGTTCAAACAGTCTTCTCGTTTTATTTTGAAGAAACGAGTAAGGACGTCCTAGTCTCTCCTCGAGGGACGGGCATGGATGCGCGTTATTTTGGCGAACAACCGGCTTTGAGTTGCTCGGCTGTTGTTGAGCATTGGCAATGATAGTCGCTTTCCCTTTTCCTTTCTCATTTCGAGAGTCTGGTTTTGGAGGAGACGGTCCGTGGCCCGTCTTGTCCATCTGGGCTAATTTGTCGATCAATGCTTGGAAGGTGGTCGGCCTGAAGAACATCATGAATTGTGAGATGGTCGCTTGCGGATCAAGAGTGCCCACGAACATGCCTACTGCAGGTGCCTCTTCTATGCGTTGTTCGCATTTCGACCATAGGTTCCGCCACCGTGTTGCGTATTGGACCCATGTTTCGCCTGGCTTTATCCTGGCATTTATCAGTGCTGTTATCGGGGTGCGTTCACTAGCACTCGTGAATCTTTGCGTGAACAGTAGCTCCATCTCCGCAAATGTTTTGATAAAGTCGTTAGGTAGCTCCGAATACCATTCAAAAGCTGTTTCTGCTAAGCTGCCGACGAATTGGCGAAGCAACAATTTGCCATCGCCTCCAGTATTGCCGCATAAGGCCCTGAATTGAGCGACATGCTGATGTGGATTCCCTGTCCCTTTATATACGTGGAACTTAGGGATCGTATATCCTAGCGGGTAACTGATTTGGTCGTACCAACCCGGATAGGGTCGTCCAGTTCTAACAGTTTGTCCAGCCGATTCACTCACCTGATGAGCTCATATTTGCTGAGCTATATAGTCATCTAGCGCGGCCTTGGAAATGGTTTCATCTTTGGCTGCTGAAAGAGTCGGCGGAGGATTAGATGTCTCTCCTCTGTCGTCTCCAACAATGATCGGAGGATCTTTAGCTGGAGGGTCCGAGTGTAACATCATCCCTACTATATCTTGGAAGAGGAGCGCCATTTGCTTTATGTTGGCAGCTTGTTCGGCTGCCTTTTTGTCCTTCCTTTCTAGGATTCTACGTAAGAAGTCAGCATCAGTTTCTTATTCGTGACGCTGCTCTGATGATACTTCCGAACTTTCTTTCGGTTCAGTAAGTGCAGCCATCACAGTCATCATTTCCTGAAGCTTCTGATGCTGCTCCTGAGTTTTTGTCACGGATCGGGTGAGCGGTCGGTGACCAGTTGAAGCGCGGCTTTCCTCCTTTCCGGAAGCCATATAAACAGTATGGACCGTTATGCCCCCAGACTTGGGGCGTTTGGTCTCGGCGTCTTTATGCTCTGTCGTATTCATAAGGGCTTTCTCTGGCCTCCTTCTCTTTGGGGTGGTTGACGTTGAGGGGGCCGTTGCAGCGGGCATCCAAGTGGTTGTTGCTTTTTGTGGCTTGACGGAGTAATCCTTCTCCTGCCGAACCTTCATCTTTTTCTGTCGTCGAAGGTAGTCTTGATCGATCACTGACTTTTGGACTTGACGCCAGACCTTGTAGATTTTAGAGGACAACCATTGAGGGGGCTGCCCTAGCTTTTTCTCTGGAGCATTCTCCCCAGGTGAAGGAGTTCGTTTCAACACCGCACTAGGAGAGTTCCTACGCACCATGTTTAGCAGTTCAAAGCTATTCCCGGTTGGAACAGCAGCCTCGATCCCCACCATCGGAGCTGATGGCGTAAATCCAGAGGGGGGGTTGCCCCCAGCCTTCCCTACTCGGCGCCAGTGGCGACGTCGGGTGTGTCTTGCGGATGGAGCTGTTTCAGCTATAAGGGTGACTTCGTCGTGCCCCCTGCTCTGGGCAGAGGAAGCAGCTTTGAGGGCCTCGCTTGGAGCAGAAGCCGGAATGGCCATCCTTGTAAAAACTGACTTCTTAGAAGGAGGAGCCCTTCCAATGATTTCGTCCGCTTGAGCCGGGATAGCTATCCGCTTTGGGATGGCAGTTTCGGGTATCGAAGGTTTGCAGACGTTCTGGCCCAGTCTGTTGAAAACTGAGGTATTGAAACTGGGCGACCCGTTGAGAGGGGTCGCGGCAGTGGTAAGCCGATTAAAGACCAACTTCTCCAGGGCTTCTTGCAACGTCATTGTGGCATTGAAGCTCGGCGGGAGCATGGTCCCGAAGAATAACCCAGCGGTGGCCTGAGTTACCTACTCCACTGGCATCTTGAAAAGGAAGGCCGCTTGGGGCCCATAAGTCACCCCTCCAGCGAGGACGGAGCGAGAGTTGCAGTTGCAGGCAGTACAGTTTGAAGCCATTGATCTTCAGTTCCCTGCACGGAGCAAGACACCAAATCTTAGTACCTCGAATCCACAGGCAACCACAACAAACCGCGATTCGTTCGCGAACACGAAACACGAAGTGTGGAATGGAAAGAGGAAAAGGTCCCACCGGGCGTGCCAGAATCTGTTCCCCTCCGAACGGCGGCCAAGACATAAGGACGTCTTGCTTGAGATTCGGGACAGATGCTATTTGGTTTTATCCGTCCACCTCTCCGAAGATGCCAAGTTGATTTATGGCACCGTGTATCGGAGGTTTAGACGGATGCGGCCGATGTAGCAGACTTCATCAGATTCCCCCTCGCTTGAGGGGTTTTTGATTGTGGGGACGCTCTTCCCTGCAGGCGCAAGCCCCTGCAGTTAACTACGCAACCGCATCGCGGTAGCAACTTTCTCCTTCTCCAGAATTTCACTTCGTGTCGTGGGTGTTTGTTTTATTTATGGTTTCCCGTGAATTGTATACGGAGACTATTTATTTCGTTGCCCGTAGGACGCGGATTGGTCCAAATCCGTATTTTCTTAGATTTGGGTTTTGGGTTTTGGTTGAAGGATACGTTAGTCTAATTTCCAGACTAAGATCAACTTAACGGGATCGTCTAGATCCATTTCCAGTTTAGGGACATGGCGGTCCATTTAATATATGGCCGTCGGAACCCGTCACCTCTCTGACGACGTTGAAGGATTACAACGACATGTGTCAGAGGAGTTCGGAGATGTACCCTTGAACCAAAGTTGATTGGGAGTTTTATAGTCCAATTTGGGACTAAAGTCTATTTGAATGTTTAAGGATACGTTAGCCATATTTGAGGCTAAGATCAACTTAAACGGGATCGTTTAGATCCGACAAAAGAGAGTTTGGAGGCTCTATTGTTCCAGTTTAGGGACATAGTGGTCCATGTTCCAGTTTAGGGACGTAGAGGTCCATGTTCCAGTTTAGGGACGTGGTGGTCCATATTCCAGTTTAGGGACGTGGTGGTCCATATAATATATGGTCGTCGGGACCCGTTACCTCTCTGACGACGTTGAAGGATTACAACGACATGAGTCAAAGGAGTTCGGAGATGTACCCTCTAACCGGATGTAAATTAATTTAAAAGAGCAGCTGTGCTCAGTCAATTTAATTTGAGGACTTACGGCCACGATTGGGCTAAGTCCAGTTGAGAATATTCAACGTTTTATTTGCATTTGGCATGTTAGGCCTTTACTAGGGTTCTGCCCCTGTTTAATAATGCAGTGCATTTTCTCTGGCCTTTTAGGCCCAAAGCACTTTATTTTGGTCTGATAGACTTTTATTTGGACTTTATCCCTTTTAATAGTGCATAGCACTTTGTTTGGTCTGATAGACCTTTCTTTATTGGTCTCTGCCCTTGATAATGCATTGCATTAATTAGTCTGACAGAGTGCCACATGGCTTGTCAGGCGCTTTGCACTGATTGAGGAGCGCAAGGCGCAAGTCCATGAGGAGGCGACACGTGTCACGCTCAGGAGAGTGCAAGCGCAGTGTGCTGCGCCAGCGCGCTGCGCTATTGCGCTGCTGACACGTGGCGCTCTCTGGTGAGTTGCGCCAATTCATGAGAGCAGTGCTCTGTTTTTAGAAGCGCATAGCGCAGATCATCATGGGGATGACACGTGGCGCTCTCCGAGAGCGCAACAGTGTAGATTTTGCAAGTGCAGGGCACTGTTTTATTATTTGAGAATCTTTTAGATTCCAGAACCATTGGTTCATAAAAGAAGTGCAAAGCACTATTTGTTTTCTTGATCTAATTTAGATCAAAGAAAACAAGTTTCTCTTGTTTTTCTTATTTCAGGGAACCATAGGTTCATAAAAAGTGCAAAGCACTATTTTTATTTGTTTTTTATTGAAGATCATTGATCTTATTCTTAGATCAATGATCTATTAGAAGAAATCCTTCTATCTTAAAGGTTTTTACCTTTTTTCTTCTTGAAATTCCTTCAGAGTTTTCTCTGTTTGAAGTTCTTGATTTTTTCACAAATGTTGATGCCTTTGAATTGAGGTCTAGGATCCTTTTTATAGTGCCCATAAATTAGTTAAAAAGATCTTTCTCTGAGTGGTTTGGGGAATTTTCTCCACCGTTGGATCTTTGATCCAAGGGCTTCTGTTTTACAGAAGAAAATCTTCTTGTTTTAACAAGAACAGAAAGATTTCTTTAAAATCTTAATTATGTTTGGCGCAAATGCCCCTGCGGTTGACACGTGTCGCGCAGCATAGAGCGCAGCGCAACTGTGCTAGCGCAATTGCGCTGACACGTGTCGCGCAGCGCACAGCGCAGCGCAACTGCGCTAGCGCATCTGCGCTGACACGTGTCGCGCAGCGCAGTGCTTGCGCAACTGAAGCGTTGCTTCCTCTTGTTTTTTAATAGAGCTTTGCTCTGATTGGGCGCGCTGCCTCGGGCGCTGCGCTGACGTATCAGCACCTGACACGTGGCGCGTTGCGCCCAGGGTTTGAAGCGTTGCTTCAAAATTCGAATTTTGAATTTCAACAGAGCTTTGCTCTGATTGGGGGAAACAAAGGGAAGCGGGTCAAAAGGTTCGGGATGACCACAACCGCGAAATGTCCATTTACGAGAAAGCCAGGACGCAACATCACATTCAGCAGTCCATGGAAAGAGAAGACTGCGATGCCCTTCACCCTCAGCCCGCTGTGTGCTCTCGTAGAAAGGAAAAAGCCCGACACAGAAGCAACAACAAGATCAAGAACGAGAATGGTGTTCAAAGACACCGAAGCAGATCCAAGAAGCCACGCGATCGAGAAGAAGTCAGCTAGAATCCGTCTTTTATGAAAAAGATGGGTCGGGAATACTTTTTCCTTCAAGACAAGACAAGGAAAATATTCGACCTTATCATGAAGCATCAAATGATGACGCTCCCGGAGTCTCGGCACCCTGAGCAAATAAAAGAGATCTATCATCCGGCTTATTGCTCCTAACACCGAGCAATAGGACATCCTCTTAAAGATCGCTTCACCTTCAAAGACTGGGTCGAAGACCAGTATCAGCAAGGCAGGTTCGCTCTATCCGATAATTGGAGGGTAGACCCACCACGAAAGCATGAGCCAAGAGCAACCTACACCGTGAGGGAAAGTCCACATCAACATCGAGCTTGGAAACGAGCTCATACCTGCCACATGATAACATTCTCAAAGGAGGGAGAGCATGAGAATGTGGAAGACCTCTCCTAGTGCTTCGCAAATGAAGATGAGGACGGGGTGATCTCAGAATTTCCACCGGTGCTAAAAGATCTAGAGGATGGAATACATACCACGGCGGACAATATGAGGAAAATCGACTTGGGGACGACAAACGATCCGAGGTCAATATTCGTCAGTGAGCTACTGTCTGAAGAGCAGGTGGCTACACTAAAAGATGTGTTTATGCAGTATAAAGACTGCTTCACATGGAACTATTTCGAGATGCCGGGATTAGATCCGGAGATAGCTGTGCATAACTGGCTATATCGCCAGACGTCAAGCCAGTCAAACAGGTACTAAGAAGAATGCAGCTCGAACTCGAGATGAGCATCAATGCCGAAGTCAAGAAACTAATCAACTCCGGCTTTATCCAAGAAGTTCAATATCCCGACTGGATTGCCAATATCATTCCGGTAATGAAGAAAAATGGGACAGTACGCATCAGCGTGGACTTCCGAGATCTCAACAAAGCTTGCTCGAAGGACGACTTCCCAGTGCCTGTTACCGAGATGATGATCGATAACACGTCCACTCATAAGGTCTTCTCCTTCATGGACGGATCTTTGGGGTATAATCAAATAAAGATGCATCCTGAAGACCAAAAGCATACTGTCTTCCAGACTCCGCTAGGCATATTTTGCTATAAAGTGGTGCCCTTTGGTCTAAAGAACGCTGGCGCTACCTACCAAAGAGCCATGACGAAGATCTTTGATGACCTCATAGACGAGATTGTCGAATGTTATATCGACGACCTCGTAGTGGAAAGCAAATCGTACGAGGAGCACTAGGAACATTTGAAAATAGTGTTCCAGCGTCTTCGGAAATATAATCTGAAGATGAACTCTCTGAAATGCGCATTTAGAGTCTCCTCAGGAAAATTCCTAGGATTCATCGTATGACACCGAGGTATCGAAGTAGACCCATCAAAGATCAAGGCGATTATGGAAATGCCCTCGCCAAGAACTCTTAAGCACACGTGGTCTCTCTGAGGGAAGCTCGCGTTTATCTGACGGTTCATAGCTAACCTCTCCGGCAAATGCCGCCCCTACAACCATCTAATGAAGAAGGGGACCCCATTCATTTGGGATCGTAAATGCCAGAGTGCACTGGACGAAATCAAGAGCCCGGCGGTACTGGCCGCTCCGGTCAAGGGAAAACGCCTCATCCTGTACACAATAACCCTTGAAAGTTCTCTAGGCGTGCTATGGGCACATGAGAACGACCAGGGGAAGGAGAGAGCTCTTATTATTTGAGTCGAGTCCTACCGGGGGCAGAAAACAACTACTCCCCCATTGAAAAGTATTGGCACTAATCTTCGCGATAACAAAGCTTTGACATTATGTCCTGGCACATGAAGTCCGTCTTATATCAAAGGTGGATCCTCTCAAGTATTTGATGTCAAGAGCCATATTAACAGGAAGGCTTACCAAACGGGCGTTCCTCTTGATGGAGTTCTCGATAATATATCGACCCCTCAAGGCAGTAAAAGGCCAGGCCATTGCCGACTTTCTCACTGAGCATCCGATACCAGCCGATTCTTCCTTAAATTGCGAATTGCCAGATGAAAACGCATTCGATGCAATCGACAGGGAGGAAGAAGGAAATAATGCCCGATGGAAACTCTGCTTCGATGGAGCATCTTCCATGAAGAAGCGAAAGCAAAACACCCCCATAATCAAATCTGGGGTAGGCCTTATCTTTGTGACTCCGCAAGGAGGGATAATGCGTTTTGCCCTTTCCTTAACAGAGCCGAGAAAAAACAATGAGGCTGAGTACAAAGTTTTGATAGTAGGTTTTGAGATTGCTGTCGATATGGGAATCGAAAACCTCCTCATATATGGAGACTCTCAGCTGGTCGTTAGCCAAGTAAATGGTGATTATCAAACATGCAAGACAGAGTTGGTAAAATATAGCGAAAGAGTGCAGCAACTGCTGACTCAAATCCCCTCTTACACCCTGGAAAGCATACCGCGGGCGGAAAATAGCAAGGCGGATGCGTTAGCCAAACTCGCTAAAGAACTGGCTGACGAAAACCTCGATGACGTAAGGATCATTGTACAAAGCCGTCGGATTCTCGTGCCAGCAGAAATATCTCCGGAGTCGTCTGAAAGAAAGGAAGCGACCGAACAAGCGGCCTTCCAAATAGAGGACAAAGAAAAGGCTAGGATTGGAAAGAAGTCTTCATAGACTACTTCAAATCCCATCGAATGTCCGAAAACACATCTTCAAGACATCAGCTCATGAAACGAGCTCTGTCTTTTGCCTTCGTCAATGATACTCTATATAAGAGATCGTTCGACAGTTTGTGGCTGAGATGCCTCGGACCAGAAGAAGCAAAAAGGGTCGTCCAAGAAACTCATGACAGACTCTGTAGTTCCCATCAAGCCGGGCCAAAGATGAAGTTGAAGATTAAAAGAATAGGTTACTATTGGCCCACGATGATTCAGGACTGCCTTGAATATGCGAAGCAGTGTCACTCGTGCCAAATTCATGGGGACTTCATCCACCAGCATCCAAATCCGCTACACCCAACACTGGCTAGCTGGCCGTTCGAAATGTGGGGAACCGATATAATCGGGCCTATCGAACCAGCATCATCTAAGGGACATTGGTTCATTTTGGCAACAACTGATTACTTCTCTAAGTGGGCAGAGGCAGTGCCGCTAAGGGATGTGAAAACGGAGAACATCCTCCATTTCTTCAGGACACATGTCATCTACCTGTTCGGCACTCCACGATAAATCATCTCGGATAATGGGCCGGCCTACAAAAGCTATAAGATCAGTCGCTTCACACAGCAACATAATATAGATTGGAGATACTCTTCGGTCTATAATCCCCGAGCTAACGGTCTAGCTGAGGCTTTCAACAAGACCTTGACGAAGATCATAAAGAAAACAGTGTCCAGAAACAAAAAGCACTAGCATGAGAGATTGCATGAAGCTCTTTAGGCTCATCGAACTACGTTCAAAACAGCCACGAATACAACGCCATTCGCATTGGTATTCGGCACCGAAGCAGTACTTCCCTTGGAGATAGAACTACCTTCTCTATGAGTGGCGGTTCGTTATGAGCTGACAGATGAGGAAAATACCCATCTTCTTCTTGAGGAGCTCGATGCCCTTGATGAAACTCGTCTCATGGCACAACGAAACTTGGAAGCTTACAAAGCAAGGATGACGCGCTCATATGAAAGACTGACTAGGCCAAGAACATTCCGCCAAGGCGAACTCGTATTAGTCGTAAAAAGACCTATAATACCCAACCGTGCAAAGCGGGGGAAATTCGAGCCGAACTACGATGGCCCGTACATCATAGACAAGGTCTACCAAGGCGGGGCTACTTACTCATGAGCATGCATGGCGAAAGACCTTTCCGGCCAATAAACGGCCGATTCCTTAAGAATTACTACCCCTGACGAGTCACAACTCAGGTTAACGATAGATGACGACGCTCGTGTCCGCTCGCTATCTTCCTGACTCAAGACTCTGTAAGTAGTATCCGGAAAAACTTTGCCTCAAAATCCCCACGGACTGCAACGTCCTTAAACTAGCCGTGAACCGAGATATCCTTAAACTAACAATGTACCGTAATGTCCGTAAACTAAGTACGCCGCCTCAAACACGGCGACAATGGAATTCAAGTCCACGAGTCCCAACAGTGAGGACTGCTAGTCAAATCCCACCTGTAAACAGATGGGTCGCATGCGGCGAAACTATTTTCGAGGGTTTCATCGTTGTTAAAAAAACGGTACGTCCACAAGCGAAATGGGCACGGATGAAAACCCGAAAGGGCTCCGTGACTAAAAATAGCAGGACTACTGGCGAGTTTGTGAAAACCTGAAAGGGCGCAAACTCGTTAAAAAAAGAAGAAGAAAAAATTCATGCGCACTTGCAAGGTCCTCTCGACCTTGTAAGAAGAAAATACCTGCGTGAGATCCTTACGACTTACAAAAAGGAGCAACACACTTAGGGATCCCCACGATTCCTAAGGAGAAATTACACTTACGAGGTCCTCACGACTCGTAAGGAGAATTCCCCCCTCTGAGATCCTCACGGCTCATAGGATTCAAAAGCCTTAAGCTACAGGGATCTGAACCTGTTCTTAAGCCATCACATTCCCCAAATTGCTTTAAAGGCGGTCAATATTGACCCATGTATACAATCCACGGGCACAAATAAATATCCCCTCACCAAGTTCTGCCACTGGTGGGAAGTTTAGCCATATGATGAACGACACTTATATGTCCTCTCGACTTGTAAGGAGAAAACACTCTTAGAAGATCCTTACGACTTACAAGAAAAGATATCACTTAGAAGTCCTCACGATTCCTAAGGAGAAAATACACCCGTGGGATCCTCATGACTCGTAGGAAGAAAATACCTTTATGAGACCCTTACGGCTTATAAAGTCAAAAAGCCTTAGTCAACAGGATCTTAACCCTGTTTGCTAAGCCACCTTTAGTTAAATCGACAAAGGCAAATGATGATTCGCTCCTGGCAATATTCCAGTTGCAGCGGTGCTGATGCTGAGATTGGTGTCAAATCTCAAGTCCCATACTCGCAACAAAAATCAGCGAGCAAAAAATGCATATGAAATAGCCGAAATGATGGGGTAACTCGCAATAAAAATCAGCAAGCAAAATATATGCATCTAAAAAAAACAGTCGAAATGTTTGGGCAACTCGTAATAAAAAGCAGCGAGTAAAAAGAAAAAAGCGGCGAGTAAAAAGGAAAAAACAGCCGAAATGATTGGGCACCGCGAAAAATAGCCAAAATGATTGGGCAATCGCGACTTTCGCGATATAAAAAGCTGAAATGATAGAGCATCGCGGAAAGAAAGAATAAAAAATGAAACTTCTGCCCTGCAGGTGAGTCTACATCGACCCCTATATACAATCCACGGGCACAAACGGAAAGGGAACTACATTTTCCTACCATGCTCCATCAGAAAGAAGTCAGGTCTTGACGGCAGCATCCACAGCCTAGAGATCAACAAAGTCGTTTCTTCTCACTCTAGCAGTATGCAGACACGACGTCAACAAAATGGAGCCATGGCAAAGTCCCTACTTCCGAGACTCGACGGTTCATAGACAACCTAAAGACAACCTCGACATTCGTCGCAATACAGCAGACACAATGTCAACAAACGAAGCGAAGGAAGATCCCTAACTTCAGGATCTCGACGGCAACATCTACAACCTAGAGATCATAACGGCGTTCTTTCTCACTCCAGCAGGATGCAGACACGACGTCAACAACTGACCCCAGGGTCAAAACAATGGAGCCATGGCGAAGTCCCTAGTTCCGACTCTCGACGGTTCACAGACAACCTAGAGACAATATCGACATTCGTCGCAATATAGCAGACACAATGTCAACAAACGAAGCAAAGGAAGATCCCTAGCTTCAGGGTCTTGACGGCAACTCAAATAAAACCTGAAAGACTATCGGAGATCATCCCACACCAGCGCGGAGTGGTCATGACTCATCGGGGCTCCCAAATTGAGCCTAATCTCAAGTAAAAACCGGCATGGAAAATCCCTAACGCTTGCTCTTCCGACGATAATATGACCTGAGAGATTATTTGAAGACGTCTTGTCCAACCCTCGAAGGGATCAGAGACACGACAGTCGTGGGGTTACTCGAATAGCAAAATTGCATATCGGGGAATATATCGGCCAACGCGACGGTACGACGGACAAAAACCCTAGTACCGCAGACCCTAACGGACTTCTATCAGCAGAGGTTAACTGTGACTTTAGGACATTCTTGAGAGAGCTTCTCGATTTGTCTTGACTCGTAGGGAAAACAATGTTCCTATGAGAACTTCTCGACTCGTCTCGACTCGTAGGGAAAAAGCCTTAGGCAACGGGGATATCAACCTGTTTCCTAAGCACTGGGCCCCTGCAAGTAGGTCCAAGATGGACCATTGTATACTATCCACGGGCCACACTCTCCAAAGTCGAATATCGACAAGGTGGGAAAAAACCACTTACGAGTCCTCTCAACTTGTAAGAAGGAAAATTCTCTTGTGAGATCCTTACGACTCTAAGAGAAAACGCACTTAGGAATCCTCACGACTCCTAAGGAGAAAATACACCTACGGGATCCTCTCGACTCATAGGGAGAAAAGTCTTTATGAGACCCTCATGGCTCGTAAAGTTGAAAAGTCTTAGGCGGCAGATCTGAACCTGTTTCCTAAGCCATCGCTGCCCTATAAGGAAGTCAAGATGGACTATCTACGGGCCACATTTGCTAAAGTTACATGCCACTGAAATAAAGAAGCTACTTATGAGTTCTCAAGATTAGTAAGGAAAAAATATCTGAGCGAGATCCTGGCGACTCAAGGAGGCGATGAACGCTTGGAAATCCTCACGATTTCTATGGAGGATGTGCTCTCCTGACGGTAATATGACCTGGAAGATTATTTGAGGATGCCTTGTCTAGCCCCGATGGGAGCAAAGACACGACAGCAAGACTGTGTATCGGGAATGCCTTAGTACCACACACCCTAACGGACCTCTGTTGTAAAGAGCAGGGGTTAACTGTGGCGTTAGGACATGTTTGCCTATAAGCCCAAGGGAGGTAAACTAAACAGACTCCGAAATGAGTATATAAACTACTTCACGTCCAGTCAAGACAGAAAGGCGCAACCACGAGCACCAACTATGTACTGTGCAAGGCAGTAAGGAGAGTCTTTGTTCACACCCCACTAAGCGTTCATTCACGACTACGTGCCTGCTTAAATGGAAATGGTGTCCGTGCTGATTTATGTACGACACTACAATGGTGCTCGCACTTAGCAAAAATTCCTAAGGGTAAAGTATAAAGCTCATGCACAGAGGCGAGATATATATACGAATATGTAATGAACAGAAAACATTCAACAGAAAATATTCAACAGGTAATAATAAGAGAAATACATTGAAACAAATATACTACTCTACAGGGAAAAGATCACTAAATATGGGATCGGACATATAAGGGTTAACAAAACAATAAATAAAATTATCCAATTCTCTCTCTGTCCTCTCTACCATGTCGAAGCGGCGGTCTTCGCGAGAAGTTGCTCCCCTTCGATTAGCACTATGCTCATCGGTGAAGGCAGACATGATGGCCCACTGAGCTCGTATCTGACTCAGTAAATGAACCGAACGATCCTTCAGAGGCTGAGTAATCAAGTAGGCCTCGTGGAAACACTCAATCTTGTCCTCTGCCGCATCGAGAATCGCCGGAGTCATCTGCGCTGGATGAGGAGGGAAATCAGCAAGCGCGGACAAGAAAATCATCCGAAGCCAAATGGAACCCATAGGAAGAGGAGAGCCCCTACTAGCTAGGAGCTCGTACAATACCGCGTCATATTGGTCATCAGTAAGAAGAGGATTCGCTAACCGTGCGGCAAAACGAGGAATAATCTTCTCGATAGGCACCTCCCAAGGTTGCCGACGAGCATGGAGACGGTTGCAAGCCATAATTCTTGGTTTGTTTCTAAAAAATGATCACCCTAAGGTCTGAATGAGTCTCACTCTGTGAAGAAAGAGGAGGACTTAGTTTCAGGTTATAAAGAGAATCATTCAAGTCTAGACACGGAAAATTTTGTGCTTGATGGACTATTTCCAAGCTCTGTTAAAAGAAGGCATTGGGAAAGAGAAGTTTGACTCAGGAAAAACAGAGAAAGAAGGTGAAAAGACACCTTCAGTAGCAAGGCAGCGCCTCACATACCTCGCACGTATAACACAGGGACCCCAGCATTATATATATATGAGTAACTACTACTTCACATGAGGCACTTATGAGCAGTGGTATAAAAGAAAGGGAAGTTTTGCCATTCATACTTGGGAAAATTTATACATCGGTAATAACAACAAAAAAAATATCATCAAAATGTTTACAATGGCAAGATATTGAATCCTGGACATGGATTTAGGAATTCGGTAGCAAGGCCGAGTAAAATGCTTCTGGCTTCTCTGACCATTTTATTATGCATTTTCTCACGAATGCAAACGTCGGGATTCCCGCTGATATCGTCCGTCCTCTGGTAGGCAGAGATTATCGTCGTCTGTTGGAAGACCTGATTCAAAATATCGACAAGATCATCTCGCCGCCTCTTCGAGATCAAGCCCATCAGATATATTGAGTGCACCTTGTCTTCGGTATCATCAAGTGCCTCAAGCAGCATGACCTCGCTTCCCAAATCGCCCCCACGATAATTTTCAAAAGAGCGGAATGATGGGGGAGTAGTCGGCCATTGTATTCATCGAAGCGACGCATCACCTTAGCGCATTGGGCATCCGTAAGCTCCTTGTCTTGATAGCGGCCTTGGATGCGAATATCTTCATAGGAGATAATCTCGTCAAGATCATACAGATAAGCAGCCATAGTATCTGGAAAGAAAATTCAATAAAAGATTAGTAATTAAATATCAAGATTCTTAGAGTCTAAAATAAAAATAGTGGTGGCGTCCCATTATTGATGGGGCAGTCACTCATTAAGGATGGAATCCTAAAAGGATTATCATTTAATGAGAAGCCTCATTGGACTAAGGAGTTAAACTCCCTCGAGAGTTGTGCTCTGCAAACAGATTTCACATCTATCAACTTTAATTAAGAGGGGAATAAAATTCTCCCAAAATTCCTAAGAGCTATGCTCTGTAAAAATCAATGGGATAATTTACCAGAACCCTCAAAAGCAAAGCTTTTTAACAGGTAATGTAGGGTGTTTTTCGTCACCCCGTTGAGATGGGAATATACGGGTGCTTGTCAGGCACATTACAGATTCCCCCTGCCTAGGGTAGGCTGAGGTTTATTGATTGTGGGGATCCGAATCTCCGGCAGCCGCGAACTAAGCTGCCGTTAATTACCCCTCGCCTTTGGAGCGAGAGAACCTCCGATTGACAGGTCAAACAGGTCATGCGAACTCAATGTGCAGTATATGTATGATTTGAAAGGGTTTTGGATATATTGGGGGCCCCACAGAGTTTTTATAAGGGTCCCGCTACCCGGATAGCGGGCTGGGGATCTGGGGGGCTAGCAGCCCCCTTGCAGGGTGCGGGACAGTGCCCTGTTAGAAATTTTTTCTAACAGGGACTGTGTCGTAGAGTGTGTGTGTATCTATATATACATATATATACATATATTTAAGAAGGAGAAAAAGCGTCCAAAGGACACGTGGGGGGCCAGCGCCTCACGTGCATGGCACGCAGGCGCTGGGCGCCCTACGTGCTTGGCACACGGGCGGTAGACGTCAGCAGGAAAAGGAACTTAGTCCCTGCACTGGAAGTTGTGCTCCCGATTTGACTTATTGAGTTAAACTCCTAGAAAGAAAGACTTTTTTATGGAGTTAAACTCCCAGAAACTTTAATTTATGGAGTTAAACTCCAAGAAATCTTTGTAAATGCTTAAGGAAACCCCTTTCTTCTCCCCTGAGCCTTGGATCTTTCCCAAAATAAGGTCTTTGGAGATGGGTCTCCTTCTTCCTCCTTTGTTGGCCGGATCTTGAAGAACAAGAAGTATGAGATTTTAAAAATCTCTTATTTTTGAGATCTGATAGGAGATCTGAGTTCCCCTTTGTGTGTTTTGTGGTGAAAAACTATTTATTTTTGAGAAAAAAAGAGTTAAACTCTTGATTTAATTCAAAAAGAGAAGAAGGTTTTAGAACCTTCAGGAAGAAGGAGGCACAAGAACCTTAACTTTTTTGAGAGGAATGAATTGTATTTTTTATTTCATTATCATGTTGCCTTTTATAGGCTTACACATTTACATATAGCCCCTTGGGCTTTACAAAATGGTATTTTTCCAATCCCATGTCTCATGTGCTCATTTCTTTTGCACATGAGCCATGGGCTTTACAAATATTTGGCTTTATACCCATAAAGATTACATCAAAATTATTTATTACATGATTTTCATTTTGGTATGGGGGAGATTGGCCACGGGGCTCGACTTGGGTATGGGCCCACTTGATCTGGGCTTGGGCCCACCTGGTTTTAGGTTGACTTTGATTTTAACTTGGTCAACCGGGATGTAATTTTTGACCCCAACAGGTAAAACCCCAAGATTTTTAAGATCTGCAAAAGAAACTCTAAGAGTTCTTCATGGAAGAAGAACAGCGTTCTAATTAATGGGTTAAGCAACCCTAAAATACATATTAAGATCTACGATCTAAGAAAAGCAAAACTCTGTTAAGGGGTTCGATTATGATCTTTACCAAATTTTTGGGCAGGGTTCTAACTCTAGAAGGGATTTTTTTGGGCAGAGATGTAAGCTCTGAAAGGAGAAATAAATTCTCAGAAAAAAGAAGAACAAGAGAAGATGAACAACGGTCATCTCAAGGGCCAAAAGCCCTACTTATAGGCACAGAAAGTCGATTCAACTTCTAAGAAAATCCAACGGTGGAAAAGCTGCCACCACTGCACTCACGTGTGAGTCACGTGAGTGCAATGGTGGGGGGCATTTGTTTCCCTAATAAAAGAGCAAAACTTTGTTCAAAATTTGAAAGCCAGCGCCAAGAGTTAAAAACTCTGAGGCAGCGCCTTACGTGCCTTGCACGAGAGCGTCAGCGCCAAGAGTAAAAAACTCTGAGGCAGCGCCTCACGTGCCTTGCACGAGGGCGCCAGCGTCCAAAGTTAAAAACTCTGAGGCAGCGCCTCACATGCCTCGCATGAGGGCGCCAGCGCCAGAACTAAAATCTCTCTGTTAAATAGAGCCATTGGATCAAAATTCCAACGGAGATGATAAATCATCAAAATACAGAATTAAATTCTATTGAGGAAATATTCCTCAAATCTTTCTAAATAAGAAAGATTACTCTCTGTAAAACAGAGTGTTGTTGGATTAAAAAATCCAATGGTGATTAAAAATCATCCATATATACAGAAAAATTCTGTATGGGGAAATATTTCCATAATCTTGTTAAAAATAAGAAAGATATCTTCTGTAAAACAGAAGTTCTTGGATCAAAATTCCAACGGTGGATAAAATCCTCAAATCAATTAAAGATCTCTCAACGAGAAATTTCTTTAACTAAATCAACAAACTTGCATTCACTATATAAAGGACCCAAGACTTTAAGTCTTGTATAGAGAAACCCCCCATAAGCTTTAGAGCAAGCAAGAAGAAAGGTTTAAGAAGGAAGAAAGAAGAATACATTTCTTTGAGGTAAATAAAAATAATAATAGAGATCAGAGCATCTCATCTGCATATCCAAGTGTTTAACCCTCATAAAAGACCATAGTTTTTTCCCTGGATCTGAGATCCATGAGACAAGTCTCCCACAAATGAGAACTTAATTCTCATAGGGATGAACTGTTAGTTATATGTATGCCCTAGAGGCCATTACTGTACATGCGATGTATATTGTAGTGGATGCTTGGACATATATAGGGAGGACTTTCTTGCTCGATGTTAGTGTATATGCCCTAGGGGCCATTATTGTATCATACTAGCTTGTATATTACTTAATGGAAGCTTGGGATATTCACAGTTATATTAACAGTCTTGCTAAACATCGTAGTACGCTACTTGGTTTATATCTATCTTAATATGTGTATATGTTAGCATATCGAGAATACATATTGATAGAGCCCTTAGGATCTTGCTTGACTATCGGCGTTGTGATGGCAGTCACACTAGTAGGGGCTGGGTAGTCTATAAGCACATCCTTTTTCAGGTCCCTAGTCGTAGGATTATCGAGATAGGGCATCGATACTCCGGAGTAGACTGGTGTGTACGCTTCTCATCCCAGCAGGGGAAATGGTCTGTCCCACAGCCATTAGTACGTTGTACTGAAGATAGTATACAGGTGCTCGTTGGGTTACGGGTACACCGGACAGGACTCGCAGGGAACTGTTGGTTGGTATTATACCCGTCGTCAGTTAACAGTTCCCAGGTGACATGAGTACAGCATAGTCCGCAGACTTGACACTGATGCTTCGTCTCGAGTGTGTTCCCACTGTTCTTAGATTGCTACCCTACCACGGCTCAAAGGAGTCGTGCAAACAGGTAGCAGTTGGGTGCATTCCTGAAGCACTTGGAGGCAGTGGCGATTAGATAGGATCCGTCTCTCCAGGTATTGGGAGTTGATATCGCGCTGTGCTTGGAAAGCCATTATGCAAAGTCCCTGGCCAGGGCAAATGAGATATACTGATAGGATTTCCAGTAGCTTCTCAAGGTGTAATGGGCTTCACTCCGACACGACTTATACAGCATTTAGGGGACTGACTCTTGCCGCCCCCCTATGCCTGATATGCGATAGTCTTAGACGAATAGACCGGATTGTACAGAGATTGTCACATCAGGCTCAGTAGGAGTTCGGATGGGTTTCCTCATCGGCCTTCTTATCGACATCTACCTGGGGACCGTTATGTACAGCTAGTGTCGCTTGCGGTCTGTGGTTAAACCCACTGCCAGCGTAGTGTCGAGACTTTAGAGTCCCACACAGAGAGTTTCCCTGCTTCGGGCGAAACGATATAGAGGTCGTATGGTTTTACGACAGGGTTTGGACACATACGTGTTTTTACGCACGTACGATGTTCGGACAGTTTATACTAGCAGGCTTTGGTTTAAGCCAGATTCTAGTATTGGATTATTGGATTTATACAGTCTCAGTATTTCCATGTTTTCACGGATGGGAGGGGCATTCTCGTAATTAGTCGAGAAGCTTCTAGAAGATTGATGAGTTGGAGGCTTAGGTGGAATTTGCATTAAATGGATTAATGACTCATGGTGTGATTCATCCAAATGAGTTAATGAAGCATTTATTGCTTAATGACTCATGAGGTGATTCACACATAGTGAGTTAATGAAGCATTGTTGATATTATCATATGTTATTCATTTAATAATTATCATGCTTCATATATATTCACAAATGAGTGATAATCCATTATCATTCTCACTCTCACCTTCTCTCTCCTCAAGCTCTCTCTCTTCAAAGAACTAACCCTAACCTCTCATGTGTTGAGATCCAAGGGTTAGCAAGACTAATAGATCCCTAATCCTCTTCTATATCCTCTAGATTATCTTGATTAGCACTCATAGCAACCTAGTTACCTCAAGTGAGAGGTTAAAGCTTGGAGAAGTAGCTCTCGGGTGGATCTTCTATCACAACGAGGAGGCCAACGATGAGGTGGTCAACGAGAACAAGAAGGACTTGATTCATTAGGTATAATCATCTATCATAGTAGCTAATCACTTCTAGATAGTTGTTAGTTAGGGTTTAGCAAAGATCCGTAAAGTTAGTCGATGTTAGTTTAAACAAAATGATTGATTTACCTATTCCGCCTCCCCGCATCATGTGGGGTGTCTAACGTCGACTTACA
Source organism: Agapanthus africanus (assembly GCA_030015575.1). Classification (NCBI taxonomy): domain Eukaryota; kingdom Viridiplantae; phylum Streptophyta; class Magnoliopsida; order Asparagales; family Amaryllidaceae; genus Agapanthus; species Agapanthus africanus. The sequence continues at coordinate 60,511,668 of CM057345.1, forward strand.
CTCGATATGATAGTATGCTATCTGGTTGTGCTTTATCTTAACATGTACACTTGTTGTCTCTCTATTACATGTTGATAAAGCCCTTAGGATCAGTACTTGACTACTAGGATTATGATGCAGATCATACTAGTGGGGACAGGGTAGTCGATAAGTACATCCTTCAAATATTCCTAGTCGAGGGAGTATCGAGACAGGGCATCGATGCTCCAGAGTAGACTAGCGTATACGCTTCTCGACCCATGTGATGGACGATGGATGATCCATATCCATTGGTGTTTGACATCAGAGAAGGTATACAGGTATTCAGTGGAGACTGAGTACACCGGACAGACTCACCGAGAACTCCTAGATGGTATTATACCTATCGTCGGATACCAGTTCTCTAGTAACACTGGTACAGGTTAGTCTGTAGATCCGAGATCGTCATAGAGTCTTGTGTGATTCCCACTGTGCTTTGATTTCCACCATACCACGTTCAAGAGATCGTGCAAAAAGGTGGTTTTGGGTACAGTCCCGAGTCACATGGAGGCAATGAGCGATAGGAGGGGTTTCGTCTCTCCCGGTATTGAGAGTTGATGTTGCGCTATGCTCGATTGGCCATAACAGGAAATCCCTGGCCAGGGTTGCTGAGATTTACTGGTAAGTGTTACCAGTAGTTTCTCGAACCGTTATGGACCTTGTATCGGCATGACTTATCAGGTTATTGGGGTCTGACGTTATACCACCCCCAGGCTGTGATATGCGACATATCAGACCAAGAAACCGTACTGTACGGTAGTGTTACTGATTGGATTCGCAGGAGTTATAGCAGGCTTGCTTGTTGATCTTCTAATTGCTCAATACCCGGGTAACCATTACGTTTAGCAGACCGCTTGCGGTTTGTGGGTGTTTGATATGATCATCACCTACTGCCGGCGTATTGACGAGTCTTTAGAGTTCTACACAGAGGTTTTCTAGTTCATGTGAAACGGAGTAGAAGCACGTATGTGATATGTGCGGGACCGAGATTAATACGAGTATGTGATACCGTATTCCACTCTCGCGATATGTGATATCAATCGGGTATATGAGATATAGCCGGGTTATCGGATCAAGTGTTGATTCGATAAGATGATTCATAAGATATTAGTCGGTTATATGAAATATAGCCGGATTATTAAATTAAGGGTTGATTTAATAATTTAATGTATAATTATATATCTGATATATTAAATTACATTGACTAATATTAGCTTACTTAAGATTTCTTTTCTCACTTAATGATACATTGATATATATGTGATATATGTTAATTGTATTATTTTCTTTTTGTACACAAAATATATATGAGATATATATTGTTGTGTCACGCTAGGTTACACTTACAACATGTATGTATGAGACTCACAACATGCTAGGATTAAGTTAGGGTTTATATTTATTTAAAGCAAATACAAAATTGTGGAGATATTTGTCATAGTTCAAAGCTTGTAGAAGCTTGTAGTCTTCATTGACTTAGTCCACTCCTTTGTCTTGCTTAAGATATTTTCTTAACCCAACCCTTAACTCATAGCTATGGTTTATTCTCTACATGAGTTAGGCATGACACTGACTCACCCATGGTTGCAATTCTAACCTCACTCTCTCATTCATTTTCTTCATCACTTCTTCTTCTTCCTCAAGTGAAAAAGCTTGCTAGTTTTTTCTAAAGTGATGAAATCTTGTGAGAAAAATAAAACTAAAGTGAGCCCACTTCCTATTTCATCATTCTTTACTATTAGCCATTTAGTTTAGGGTGTTTGCTTCACTAATTTCACAAATTAGTGAAGAGGTAGCATGAGCTCGAGTCTTCTCGATGTAGATCATCTTCGGCTTTGAAGGCATCGAGCAAGTCTGTTCATTTCTTCATGTGAACCCTCACTTGAGTCCGGGAGTTCGATGATCGCAGCGAAGGGACTAATACACGGAGCATTTGAAGTGAAGGATCGGTCTACAAAGGTTGTATTCCTTGTTCACTTAGATTTAAAGAGTTTACATATCATGTTTAACCCTAAATCTCTAGTTAAGATCTTGGTTAGGGTTTGTTTAGCACCCCAAAATTTTAAATTAGCATGATTGATGCTTGCCAAAACCTTCACATGGTGCTAAGCTACCCTACAGTGGTATCAGAGCCAATCTAGAGCATTAGGCGTTGTCTAGACGAAGTTTAAAGTCCGATCGAACTCCGAAAGCCCGAAATGACCCCCTTTCTGGAAATTTTTCCAAAAGTTGGATTTTTCCATGTTAAAAATACTCAGAAAATCATGCAGGACACACCTGAAGAACGAAACCCTAACTCGTCCAAGTGACCGCGGATCCGCGGCCAAAACATGGTTTTGGCGGCGGATTCGCGGCGCCACTTGAGAGGCTTGGGTCGGGCCCTTCAGCTGTTGGTCCGTAGGTACTTTAGCATGTCTCTGGTTAACTTTAACTGTGCCCAAGTGTTGAGATCTCTGGGAATTTTTGGGAATTCGTTGCATTGATCGAATTATCTAACTTCGCCTAGCTATCTGTGATTGTGATACAATATTTGGAATCCACAGAATTGGTTATGTGATAAGTAGTTTGAATTTTATAAATCTGGCGGTTTAGTCTCATTTGATCGGTTGCCACGGGATTTTGATGTTGATCAAAAGTCCATCGCAATTACGTAGTGTACGCGGATACTCGCCGGGTAACCTTACTAGATAGCCACACCCCATAGCCCCGGCCAAGTGACTGTAGGAGAACCCCGTCGCCAAAAGCATCCGTTCGGGTGCTCACGGCTGCAGTGTTCCGCCTTAGTGCACTTAGTCGACGGCATCGGGGGGTGCGGCCGTCTATTAAAGTTTCCGATGAGCATTCGATCTGGTTATCGGGAATCTTGTTGAATTACCCGACAGGTTATTGGAAAGTGTTTTCAATATTGAGACTAAAATACGGGGTTTATAATTGTTAGGCATGAAATGTCTAAGGAATTCATTTGGTTAGGCATGAAATCCAATGTATGTGATATATTGGGTTTATGATGTCTAAGGTGGTTGCGGATTCCAACTGTTGTAGTTTTTCACTTTCTTTTCTGCGACCGTAAGTGTAATATGTGGTGTATCGCCGGTTTCGGTGCTATATGTCAACGACAATTGGGATACGCATATTTACTTATGTTGATGACATGTGATGTTATGTGTTGCTGTGATATGTTATATTGGATCGTCGTGTTTTGAATAGCCGGGGGGTTTTTATGTGAGATGAGAGTTTTTCATTTTCATTCATGTAAAATTCAATGTATGTAATATTCTTTTATTGGGGCACTTCCGGGTTGAGGATGATGTCACCATTGTATATTATTTACATTTCCGCATTAGGATAGACCCAAGGTGGGGAGCACAAGTAACCGGGTTCTAAGGTCCAGTGGGAGACCATCTCGAGGAGTCGAGACCGGGTTTCCTAACCCTAGAATTGGCAGGGTTACTTGCCGCTCTCGTAAAGGTCTAGGGATGTGGGTTTGGCTATTCATCACGACCGTGGAATCCGTGTTTTTACTGGCTTAAATAAAACACGTAAATCCTAGTATATCCAATATTTCATCTATGATTCTTCTGCTACTGATATTCTGTGATGTGATCATTTGATATGTTCTGAGACGAATGCCTATATTATATATATATGAGATATAATTAATATTATTACTTTCGTTTCTTCTGTGATGCTTGTGAAGCATAAATAACGGGACTTCATTAATGAGATTAATGAAATAAAAAGAAACCTAAAGATGTTGTAGAAACTTGTTTAAAAACTGGTAGCTCTAGTTCTTGTTTTGCATAGCGGTATTCCTTGTAGAATATCCAGCACCTTATTCGATAAGGAAAGAGCCGAGATCCCTTCACCGGGAGTGACCTCTTTAGCGAAACTAGCAGATGCTACAAACTCGGATTGTCTTTTGATTGCTTTTATAGTTTTTGCTATGCATAGTGGTATTTGTGAAATATCCTGCACCTTATTCGATAAGGAAAGAGTCGAGATCCCTTCACTGGGAGTGACCTCTTTAGCTAAACTAGTAAAAGCCTAAAAAACACTCCTTTTAAAATTCACTCGATTCTACAACGAGATCAAGTTCATTACGCAAAGGGTTTTCTTAAAAACCTGTCGTAGCCCTCCGTCATTTCAGATAAGTACTACTTAGTATTCGTGCTACGTTTGTTGACCTCCGTCAAGGCGTAGTGTGCGATAGCTGACTAGTGCTTATCTGCAATATACGATGCGATTGGATTAGGGTAGTCGTGCGGCCTTGTTGACCTCCGTCAAGAATCGTGCAGGTGGGTTTAATTCAATCAAGAAATGTACGGGTTGAACTTGACTAGTAGCCTATGGTTTGTTGACCTCTGTCAAGGTCATAGGATGCTAGGGGCAAAACATTATCGGGAATTTCAAGTGTTGAAATTTGCAATGAGATTGCATACCTTCTATGAGATAGTTGGATCCCGATATCCACTACGAGTAAGAGTTACTCCTGGGAGAGTTTTACACATTACAATTAGCCGATCAAGTAGGTGTCTAGAAAGGTATTAACGGGGTTATCCTCCTGGAAAAACGAGGTTTATTTTAATTACGTCCGTGCGAAAGCACGGGAAACCTCCCTCAGAGTACCGACACTAGCCTGGCCAAAAGATTGGCGAACTTGTAGGGTGTAATTAATCCCGGCTAATCTTACCTTTTAGGGTTTGAAGGAAGATTTGACTAAAACAGTGGGAGCCATCCTGATTAGATATTCTAATAACCAATCTAATCTTGCAAGAGCACACGCAGAGTATTTTCTTCTCTCTCTTCTGATAGCGACTATGTCACGTCTTAATCAAGATAATAATATGGATGTATTGACCGAACCTGCTTATTATACTGAGCTAGGGAACGTTGGTTCCGCTCTATCTTATAACTGTTATAAGTCCGAGCAGGAAATAGGGGAATATCCGGATTCCCATGCCACCCAATTCGAAGAAAGTGCATGTTGATGCATATTCTTCAGGTGTCCTTATTACAGAGAATTGTTTCTCAGTACTCTCTACGTCATAGGTATGAGATACCGGATCAGGATCCCAAATATGTAACAGTTACATGGGCTACAGAAAGGTAGAGAACTGAGAATGGTGATGTCTCTATGTGTTAGAGAATGATGCAATTGTTGCAGCTAAGTCTATTGGCAGATATCATCTTGTATTTGATACATTGATTCTGAACAAATGTTGTTACATACCGAACCTGATAGACAACATTACATCATGTTCTTTACTGACTTAAAGAAGGATATAATTCTGTATTGGAGGATAATGTTGTGAACATTTTTCTGAATCAAGAGTTGATTCGATCAAGCATGTTATATAATAGCATATACGTTCTAAATCAAACCACAGTTCAAAGTATGTAGAACACACACAAGAGGACTAATTCAGAAATGAACGAATCCTTCTTGAGGCTTTGTAGACTAGGTCATATCAATGCGACACGACCAGCTAAGTTACATAAGGATGAATATAAGAATTTGTTCGAATTTTCATCTTATGCTATTTGCCAGTCTTGTCTCAAAGGTAATATGACCAATACTCCGTTTACTGGAAACAGAGAAAGAGTTAGTGAACTCTTGGGACAGATACACGATGATGTATATGGTCCCATATCTACAAATACCAAGGTTGGTTCTTGGTACTTCATTATATTCATTGATCATCTCTTAGGATTCAGACATATGTTCCTGTTGAAACACAAGTCTGAAACTTTTGAGAAATTCAAGGAATATAAGTTTGAAGTTAAAGAACCAGACGGGTAGAAGTATTTAGTCCTACGATGTGATCGATGAGGAGAATACTTGGACATAGAGTTCCTGGATTTTCTAAACAGAGAATATGATTCTCTCTCAGCTTACTCCTTCGCATACACCACAGCACAACAGTGTATCGGGGCAGAGGTATCGCACCCTATGAGATATGGTGCGCTCCATGATGAGTACTACTGAGTTACATGTTTCCTTTTGGGTGTTATGCACTTGAGAAGCTGTATACCTATTGAATGGGGTTCCATCCAAATCAGGGCCTACCACTGCATATAAGATATGAAATGAGAAGAGACCATGTCTTAAACGAGTTAAGATATGGGGTTGTCCGGCCTATGTTGAAAGGAAGAATCCGGACAAACTCGAGACAAGGTCAGTTCTGTAAGTTTGTTAGGATATCCCAAACATTTGCGAGGGAATATCTTCTACCACTCTAAGGAGCAAAAGGTGTTTTGTTTTCTCAGCATGCCACCTTTTTAGAAAAGGTATTTCTTGTGAAGAAATTTGTGGTCATGAGATAGAACTGGAAGGAGTTCCAGCTAGACAAATTAACAGCTGATGATTTGGTGAAACTAAAGGATTCAATAGTTTCCAACGAATCTCAGCTTCTCCGCGAATCTGGTAGGGTTCCTCATCCACTTGAGAGATACTACGGTCTTCTCGGTGACAGTGGGAGCGAGGATTACATCATGGTTGATGATGGCTCAACTAGGTTTAGGCAGGCCATCACGAGTGGCGACTTTGTGAAATGGCTGGATGCTATGCGATCAAAGATGGAATCCATGTACACCAACAAAATATGACTTTGAATGTTACACCTGAAGGGGTAAAACCCATTGGGAGAAAATAGATCTTGAGAAGATTCTTGGTGTAAATGGAAAAGTTGAGACTTTCAAAGCTATGCTTAAGTCCATCAGGATCAATGCAAGCATCGCGGAGTTGGAACATCTGTATTGATGTGATAGTCAAAGAGTTTGACTTCATCAAAAATATAGATGAACCTAATATATACAAGAAGGTTGTAGAGAGTAAGGTTGTCTTCCACCTATTGTACGTAGATGACATACTCTTGATAGGAAATGGTTTCCTATGCTACACTTGGTCAAGCTTCTCTTATCACGATGATTCTCAATAGAAGATTTGGATGATACCTGCTACATCTTGTGGATGATGATCTATGGTGATAGATGTAAGTGGATGTTGGGAGTATCCCAAATCCAGGTACATAAGCACCATACTAAAGGGGTTTAATATGGATGATTCTAAGCGTGGTGGTTCGCCCACTTACTCTTGGATCACTCTCTCTAAAAAAATGTCTCCCGAGACTGATTTGAAGAGAGCTCGCGTGCAAGGGATACCCTATGCTTCGGCAGCAGGCTCTATCAAAATATGCGATGTTATGTACCAGACCAGATGTAGATGACTCACTGGGTGTAGTGATCAGGAATCAATCGGATTTTGGGAGAATCACTAGACAGCTGTGGATGACATTCTTAAGTGCTTGAGAAGCACTAAAAGAAAGTTCTTGGTTCCAGCTTCTAGAGTGACAAGTTCGAGAGTCAGTCACATTCATTTTCTTTACCCTCAGTGGAGGGACGGTATGTTGGAAGAGTTCCAAGCTAGATACCGTGACATATTAGACGATAAAGGCTGAATACATTGCTACCAATGATGCTGCCGGAGTGGCTGTCTGGACATTTCTTGCTCATGAGATGAACATGGTTCCTACCATTGAGCGTCCAATAAGTGTTATTGAGACAACAATGGAGTTGTGGCTTTTGCCTAGGAACATCGGTCCCATCAGCGTTCCAGACATATTCTGAGGCAAATATCACCAGATCAGGGAGATGGTTAATCTCCAAAGGATCGAGGTAAGGAGAGTAGACACGAAGGATAACACAGCGGATCCACTCACAAAGGCCTTACCCCTAGAGAGACTTCTATGGGATGGTTGAGTATGGGATACTACAACCACTGCTATATTGTTGGGTATTGGATACTACAACAGATGGCCTTAGTACAAGTGGGAGATTGTTAGTTATATGTATGATGTAACACCCTAGTTCATTTATACCAATTCCAGTTCACATATTTCTTTAATTATGGTATTTTCCTGATTTACTGTATTTTGGGTGTAAATAGTTTATCTGACATCTGTATTAGTATCCGACCCGAACCGCTTATTTGAACCTGTCTTGATTCATGTTTATGGTTTATCCTGACTTATTACGTAGACTTGTGCACTTTCATGAATACTGCATAATCGCTTTTTATCTAGCATTTGCATCTTTTACAAAATAACATTTTAAGTCACGTAAAATATTTTTAAAATACATTGCATGGCCTGTATGACACCCCTAACCCCGTGGTAGCATCCGCACATCTTATTCTCGTCCCGTTCAGTGAAACTGACTTGTTTGGAAGGCAACGCGCACGTACGTGCATCCGTTCTTGGGGGTATGCATTTTCGTTACCCGAGCATTCATTTTTAATTTTGGTCGTCGCATATATTTTTCGTATTTTAAAACTGAATTTTTAGACCCGACCCGGGCGTGTTTTGGACTATTTTTGTATCCCGCCAAAATTCAAATTTATTTAATATAATATTTATATTTAAAATTTTGTTAACAGCTTTAAAATTTTATTTAACCGACGAAATCATTTTAAATCAAATCGTAACTTTAAAAAACAACCATATCTCTCTCTCTTCCTCTGGCCCCACCACACTCACTCTCTCTTTCTTTTCTTCTCTTTCTCTCTCTCAGCCTCTCTCTCTCTCTCGCTGTCTCTCCCTCTCTCCTCTCTCCGCTTTCTTTCTTTTTCTCTCTCCCCCGCTGTCTCTCTCTCTCTTCTTTCTCTCTCTTCTCGGAGTTACTGTGCGTTCCTCTAGTGTGGTCACCGCGCCGCGCTATCGTCACCTCCCTTCTTCACGTTTCCTCTTCTCCTTTATTTAAACCCTGAGAGCCTCCTTGAGAACCCATCGAGCTCCACTGCCTTCCTCAACCCTAACCCTAAAACTCCTCACCTCGACCTCACCCTCATCTTCTCTTCCTTCTCTTTGCCATCTCTTTCTTCTTTTTCCTCCCCGAGCACCAACCCTGCACACCCAAACCCATCACCTTGCACCTTAGCCGCCTCCTCTGCATCCCAACCTCGACGTCATCATCTTCTTCTTCTCATATCATCATCTCCATCTCCTCCTCTTCCTCTCCTCTGCACCTCTCCCTCCTACACCAACCCCTGCACTCAACCCCAAGCTTCAAAATCCTAACCTAACCCTAACTCCTCTAAACCAAACCGTAGCCTCGCCGGAGCTTAGTCGACCTCATCGTCACCCTCACCTCTCTTCTGACCCTCTGTGCACTATAACCACAGTAAGCCTCATTCCTTTTTCCCCTCTTTTTCTTCTTCCTCCTCTTCTTTCTTTTCTTTTTCTTTTTCTTGTTCTTGAATCTTGCATTTTCAGCCATCACCGGAGCCGGGCTTGACGCCGATGATCCAGACGACCCAGAGGACGTACCTTACCTACGTGATCACCTTCTTGCGTTCCATGGACCCGTCCCGTGTGCCGTGCGTGCATTGCGACGTTTTGCCGACGTTGGACGTGTCGTACATATCCATTTTGTGATCCATTGAGGGAAGTTTATCTTGCTACATGCTACATTACTTTATATACATCTATTTTAACAAATATAATACTTAGATTTCAAATCGTGCACCCCATGTTTAGTTTTACAATTTTCCGACATCCGTATACATCCGTACATGTTACTTTACATCTAGCGCATGCAAACCTATCATGCTACATACTATATTACAATATACTGCACTCAATGGAATATTTACATCTTATATTGTGTAATTGTACATCATGCATTTACCGGTTTATCATTTTACTGTTATATCACGTCCGTGTGCATCCATATCAGTAATTACACATTTAGTTGCATACTAAATCATCTTGCTACATGCTAGATATAGTTTTATGCATCCATGTGAATAAAATGTTACCCGTTTATCAAAATATAGATCCATATTAAAGTTTTACAGTTTTGGATACCTGTTTGCATCCATATCATCTAGTATACATATAGCTGCATCTACAGATCACATTAATACATAATACTGTTATATTAACACCCCATGTTTAATAAAGTGCATCCTAATTAGTAATGGAACTATAAATATAACCCTAATTGATAATTGTGCATCCATATCATTGATTTTATATCTATTTGCATACCGTGTCACATTATTTCATTTTATTGTTATATTAGTACTCCATACTTGATTTTGTGCAACCCATACTTACTATAGTTTGATTGTGAGTATCCACTTGATACCTGTGCACTACTTGACATGACCTGATATACTACTGCTTGATTTGATATCTGATCTTGTTACTAATGCCGACAAATCTTGACCTGTTGTCCCTACGGACATATCCTGTTGTCTATACAGAAAATTCTATACCTGCTTGATCCTGTGTTGGCATTAGCTCCAGATTTATCAATACCTGACTTACACACATAACCTTGGGGGTATGGGGAAATCAAGAATGTAGCTGAACGTAACTCAAAGGGCTATTACATCATGTTACCGTGGTCCCGTGGGGTATGAACGGGACATAGACTAACAGTCTATCATATCTTGTTACCGTGGTCCCGTGGGGAATGAGCGGGGCATAGACCGATGGGTTACGATGAGAATTACATTAATTGATTTCAAATAACTTTAGAGTAGATAACCCTATAGCACAGCTTAGACTACTCACTGCACTTCACGTATATATATCCCGTTCACTGATCTATATCCATGTTACTGTTTATTCCTGATAACTTGTTACTGTTTATACTTCATGCCTGCATATTTCATTACATCCTGCTTGCCTTGAATTATTAATATTATGACGCACTGACGTCTGGGTTTTGCATGGCCCAGATCCTTTATCTCTGTCACAGGCCGTTTAGGAGTATCTCGATCAACAGGCCGAGCAGTGAGGACCTGTTAGTATTTTTAGTTTAGTTTTCTTTCAGCATTTTCATTCCTGATGTGAGCCCGTATTTTGGGACGTACATTCCAGATTATTGTATTTGAATCTTTTGCTTCCACATTATATTATTTCTTGACTCGTTTATTCTGGCTCATGGACATGTACTAGATAGTTTATTTTATTTCTACTGTTCTTGATATCTTATAGACAGCCGTAATGTGAATGTGGAAGGATATTTCCTAGCCACAGGTAGCATGGTTGGCTCTCTCACGTGCCAATCTTAGCGCACTCTGGGAAGCGGGGCGTGACAGGGTTTGTTTGGTATCAGAGCCGATAGGATTTAGGTTTATCGGGTTTGATTCTTTTGTAGTTGGGTATTGGACCCAATACACGAATCGGAAGATCCGTAATTAGGAACATGTCCTTCCACATTGTTATCGTGATCCTTGAATCTTTTCTCTCTCTTGACCCTTGTCTTGACGATATGCAAATGACTTTGCATCTCGGCTTGAAATCCTTTTGTTCCTTATTGTTTCTCCCGTCCTATTCCTTTGATTCTGATACTAGGTTTGGGCGACTTGATCGGAGTTATGTGATTGTAACTATGAACTGCAGCATGGTTACAATGTGGTACTCTATTTAAGTAACTTGGAGTCCTAGTCTTGATTAATCTCCTTATTTTATGGTCGATACCTTACCTTCTTTCTCTCGGTTTCATTGCTTACCAGTTCATGTTTTGCAGATTTCTTGATGATCGATACCAGCAGTTACGATGTTGTCTTGGGAATGGATTTTCTCGGCACTTTCCACGCTCACATTGATTGTAGGGCAAAGAAAGTGATTTTCCAGATTCCCGGACATCCGGAGTTTTTTTTTGCTGAAGGAAGCAATTTTGTTGGGCCAGTCGAGTTTAGGGCTAGGATGACAAACGGTGTTCTTTCGTCGATGGAAGTTGATAAGGAGAAAGCGCCGGCTGTAGTTCGAGAGTTCATGGACGTGTTCGAAGACATCTCGGGTTTACCGCCAAAACGAGATGTGGAGTTCGGGATCGATCTTGTTCCTGATGCAGCGCCAACTCAAAGGCATACTATCCGATGGCACCAGTGGAGTTGAAAGAAGTCAAGAAGCAGATTACCGAATTGCTAGAGAAGAGTTGGATCCGTAGCAGTAATTCACCTTGGGGAGCTCCAGTTCTTCTAGTCAAGAAGAAAGATGACACAAGGAGGATGTGCATCGATTAACGAGAATTAAACCAGGTGACTATTAAGAACAAGTACCCGATCCCTCGCATTGGCGAATTGTTCGAGCAACTCAGTGGCGCGAGGGTATTCTCGAAGCTGGATTTGCGATCCAGATATCATCAGGTCCGAGTTAAATCAAAGGATACTTGCAATACTGCATTCCGAACTCAATATGGACATTACGAGTATTTAGTAATGTCATTCGAAGTCACGAATGCACCGGCGATATTTATATACCTGATGAACCGAATCTTTCACCGTTCTTGGACCAGTTTATCGTGGGGTTTATCGATGATATTCTGGTTTACTTAAGGAGTCTTGAAGAGCATGTTGAACTCTTGAAGACATGTTAAGAGCTTGCATGTTAGACTTCAAGGGTTCATGGGAGGATCATCTACACTTGGTGGAGTTTTCGTACAACAACAGTTTTCAGGCGACTATTCAGATGGCTCCATTCGAAGCATTGTATGGTTGCAAATGTCGCTCACCCGTTTGTTGGGATGATGTTGGAGAGAGAAGATTGTTGGGACCGGATTTGATCGTTCAAACAGTTGAGAAAGTTAATACTATCCGGAATCATATGAAGGCAGCACAAGATAGGCAGAAGAGTTGGGCCGATACATCAAGAAGACCTCTAGAGTTCGCTGTTGGTGATCTGGTGTTCTTGAAGATATCACCTACTAGAGGAGTGATTCGTTTCGGGAGTCGAGGCAAGCTTAGTCCTCGATTCGTGGGGCTTTTCGAGATTATGGAGCGTGTTGGAGAAGTGGCTTATCGATTGGCTTTATCATAATCTTTGGCGAATGTTCATGACGTGTTTCATGTATCTCAACTCTGTAAGTATGTTCGAGATGAAACACATGTGCTGGATCATTCGGAGCTAACTGTAAGAGAGGATTTGACCTTTGAGGAACGACCGATGATCGAAGAGAAAAGGTCCTTAAGAACAAGCTTATCCCTCTTGTAGTTGTTTCTTAGGGAAATCGCTGGCATGGAGAATCAACTTGGGAACGAGAAGATGAAATTCGACAGAAGTTTCCAGATCTCTTCCTGTAGTTTCATGATTGTTTATCTTTTCTTGTTCTTTGGAATTTTGAGGATGAAATTCATTTTATAGTTGGGTATAATGTAACACCCTAGTTCATTTATACCAATTCCAGTTCACGTATTTCTTTAATTATGGTATTTTCCTGATTTACTGTATTTTTGGTGCAAATAGTTTATCTGACATCTGTATTAGTATCCGACCCGAACCGCTTATTTGAACCTGTCTTGATTCATGTTTATGGTTTATCCTGACTTATTACATAGACTTGTGCTCTTTTATGAATACTGCATACTCGCTTTTTATCTAGCATTTGCATCTTTTACCATATAACATTTTAAGTCACGTAAAATATTTTTAAAATACATTGCATGGCCTGCATGACACCCCTAACCCCGTGGTAGCATCCGCACATCTTGTTCTCATCCCGTTCAGTGAAACGGACTTGTTTGGATGGCTACGCGCACGTACGTGCATCCGTTCTTAGGGGTATGCATTTTCGTTACCCGAGCATTCATTTTTAATTTTGGTCGTCGCATATATTTTTCGTATTTTAAAACTGAATTTTTAGACCCGATACGGACGTGTTTTGAACTATTTTTGTATCCCGCCAAAATTCAAATTTATTTAATATAATATTCATATTTAAAATTTTGTTAATAGCTTTAAAATTTTATTTAACCGACGAAATCATTTTAAATCAAATCGTAACTTTAAAAAACAACCATATCTCTCTCTCTTCCTCTGGCCCCACCACACTCACTCTCTCTTTCTTTTCTTCTCTTTCTCTTTCTCTCTCTCAGCCTCTCTCTCTCTCGCTGTCTCTCCCTCTCTCCTTTCTCATCTCTCCACTTTCTTTCTCTTTCTCTCTCCCCCGCCGTCTCTCTCTCTCTCTTCTTTCTCTCTCTTCTCGGAGTTACTGTGTGTTCCTCGAGTGTGGTCACCGCGCCAAGCTATCGTCACCTCCCTTCTTTACGTTTCCTCTTCTCCTTTATTTAAACCCCGAGAGCCTCCTCGAGAACCCATCGAGCTCCTCTGCCTTCCTCAACCCTAACCCTAAAACTCCTCACTACTCCTCACCTCGACCTCACCCTCATCTCCTCTTCCTTCTCCTTGCCATCTCCTTCTTCTTTTTCCTCCCCGGGCACCAACCCTGCACACCCAAACCCATCACCTTGCACCTTAGCTGACTCCTCTGCATCCCAACCTCGACGTCATCATCTTCTTCTTCTCATATCATCATCTCCATCTCCTCCTATCCCTCTCCTCTGCACCACTCCCTCCTACACCAACCCCTGCACTCAACCCTAAGCTTCAAAACCCTAACCTAACCCTAACTCCTCTAAACCAAACCGTAGCCTCACCGGAGCTCATTCGACCTCATCGTCACCCTCACCTCTCTCCTGACCCTCTGTGCACTATAACCACAGTAAGCCTCATTCCCTTTTTCCCTCTTCTTCTTCCTCCTCTTCTTCTTCTTCTTCTTTTCTTTTCATTTTCTTGTTCTTGAATCTTGCATTTTCAGCCATCACCGGAGCCGGGCTTGACGCCGATGAGCCGAGCTTGTCACATTATTTCATTTTATTATTATATTAGTACTCCATACTTGATTTTGTGCAACCCATACATACTACAGTTTGATTGTGAGTATCCACTTGATACCTGTGCACTACTTGACATGACCTGATATACTACTGCTTGACTTGATACCTGATCTTGTTACTAATGCCGACAAATCTTGACATGTTGTCTCTACGGACATATCCTGTTGTCTATACAGACAAACATATACCTGCTTGATCATGTGTTGGTATTAGCTCCAGATTTATCAATACCTGACCTACACACATAACCTTTGGGGTATGGGGAAATCAAGAATGTAGCTGAACATAACTCAAAGGGCTATTACATCATATTACTGTGGTCCCGTGGAGTATGAACGGGACATAGACTCACAGTCTATCATATCTTGTTACCGTGGTCCCGTGGGGAATGAACGGGGCATAGACCGATGGGTTACGATGAGAATTACATTAATTGATTTCGAATAACTTTAGAGTAGATAACCCTATAGCACAGCTTAGACTACTTACTGCATTTCACGTATATATATCCCGTTCACTGATCTATATCCATGTTACTGTTTATTCCTGATAACATGTTACTGTTTATACTTCATGCCTGCATATTTCATTACATCCTGCTTGCCTTGAATTATTGATATTATGACGCACTGACGTCTGGGTTTTGCATGGCCCAGATTCTTTATCTCTGTCACGGGCCGTTCAGGAGTATCTCGATCAACAGGCCGAGCAGTGAGGACCTGTTAGTATTTTTAGTTTAGTTTTCTGTCAGCATTTTCATTCCTGATGTGAGCCCGTATTTTGGGACGTACATTCCAAATTATTGTATTTGAATCTTTTGCTTCCACATTATATTATTTCTTGACTCGTTTATTCTGGCTCATGGACATGTACTATATAGTTTATTTTTTTCTACTATTCTTGATATCTTATAGACAGCCGTAATGTGACTGTGGAAGGATATTTCCTAGCCACAGGTAGCACGGTTGGCTCTGTCACGAGCCGATCTTAGCGCACTCTGGGAAGCGGGGCGTGACATATGCCCTAAAGGCCATTACTGTACATGCGATGTATATTGTAGTGGATGCTTCGACATATATAGGGAGGACTTTCTTGCTCGATATGATAGTATGCTATCTGGTTGCATTTTATCTTAACATGTACACTTGTTGTCTCTCTATTACATGTTGATAAGCCCTTAGAATCAGTACTTGACTACCAGGATTATGATGAAGATCATACTAGTGGGGACAGGGTAGTCGATAAGTACATCCTTCAAATGTTCCTAATCGAGGGAGTATCGAGACAGGGCATCGATGCTCCAGAGTAGACTAGCGTATACGCTTCTCGACCCATGTGATGGGCGATGGATCATCCCATATCCATTGGTGTTTGACATCAGAGAAGGTATACGGGTGCTCAGTGGAGACTGGGTACAGTGGACAGACTCGCCGAGAACTCCTAAATGGTATTATACCTATCGTCGGATAGCAGTTCTCTGGTGACACTGGTACAGGTTAGTCTGTAGACCCGAGATCGTCATAGAGTCTTGTGTGATTCCCACTGTGCTTTGATTTCCACCAAACCACGGTCAAGAGATCGTGCAAAAAGGTGGTTTTTGGGTACAGTCCCGAGTCACATGGAGGCAATGAGCGATAGGAGGGGTTTCGTCTCTCCCGGTATTGGGAGTTGATGTTGCGCTATGCTCGATTGGCCATAACAGGAAATCCCTGGCCAGGGTTGCTGAGATTTACTGGTAAGTGTTACCAGTAGTTTCTCGAACCGTTATGGACCTTGTATCGGCATGACTTATCAGGCTATTAGGGTCTGACGTTATACCACCCCCAGGCTGTGATATGCGACATATCAGACCAAGAGACTGGACTGTACGGTAGTGTTACTGATTGGATTCGCAGGAGTTATAGCAGGCTTGCTTGTTGATCTTCTGATCTCCCAATACCCGGATGGCCGTTACATTTAGCAGACCGCTTGCGGCTTGTGGGTGTTTGATATGATTATCACCTACTGCCTACGTATTGACGAGTCTTTAGAATCCTACATAGAGGTTTCCTGGTTCATGCGAAATGGAGTAGGAGCACATATGTGATATGTGCGGGACCGAGATTAATGCAAGTATGTGATACCGTATTCCACTCTCGCGATATGTGATATCGGTCGGGTATATGAGATATAGCCGGGTTATTGGATCAAGTGTTGATTCGATAAGATAATTCATAAGATATTAGTCGGTTATATGAAATATAGCCGGATTATTAAATCAAGGGTTGATTTAATAATTTAATCTATAATTATATATTTGATATATTAAATTACATTGACTAATATTAGCTCACTTAAGATTTCTTTTCTCACTTAATGATACATTGATATATATGTGATATATGTTAATTGTATTATTTTCTTTTTCTATACAAAATATATATGAGATTTATATTGTTGTATCACGCTAGGTTACACTTGCAACATGTATGTATAAGACTCACACCATGCTAGGGTTAAGTTAGGGTTTATATTTATTTAAAGCAAATACAAAATTGTGGAGATATTTGTCAAGGTTCAAAGCTTGTAGAAGCTTGTAGTCTTCATTGACCTAGTTCACTCCTTTGTCTTGCTTAAGATATTTTCTTAACCCAACTCTTAACTCATAGCTATGGTTTATTCTCTACATGAGTTAGGCATGACACTAACTCACCCATGATTGCAATTCTAACCTTACTCTCTCATTCATTTTCTTCATCACTTCTTCTTCTTTCTCAAGTGAAAAAACTTGCTAGTTTTTTCTAAAGTGATGAAACCTTGTGAGAAAAATAAAACTAAAGTGAGACCACTTCCTATTTCATCATCCTCTACCATTAGCCATTTAGTTTAGGGTGTTTTCTTCACTAATTTCATAAATTAGTGAAGAGGTAGCATGAGCTCGAGTCTCCTCGACGTAGATCATCTTCGGCTTCGAAGGCATCGAGCAAGTCCGTTCATTTCTTCATGTGAACCCTCACTTGAGTCCGGGAGTTCGATGATCGCAGCGAAGGGACTACTACACGGAGCATTTGAAGTGAAGGACCAGTCTACAAAGGTTGTATTCCTTTTTCACTTAGATGTAAAGAGTTTACATATCATGTTTAACCCTAAGTCTCTAGTTAAGATCTTGGTTAGGGTTTGTTTAGCATCCCAAAATTTTAAATTAGCATGATTGATGCTTGCCAAAACCTTCACATGGTGCTAAGCTAACCCTACATGAACTTGTTCTTGGGGATCAAAAATCCTAAAAAGAACAGAGAATTGAACTCTTCAGAACAGAATACACAAAAAAATTAGAGCCAAGCGCCTCATGTGTCCCTCACGTGGGCGCTGCTCAATAAAGAGTGCTTAGCACTTAATGGTTGGCGCTCAGCGCCAAGCGCCTCATGTGTCCCTCACATGGGTGATGCTCAATAAAGAGTGCTTAGCACTCAATGGTTGGCGCTCAGCACCAAGCGCCTCACGTGTCTCTCACGTGGGCACTGCTCGATAAAGAGTGCTTAGCATTCAATGGTTCGCGCTCAGTGCCAAGCGCCTCACGTGTCCCTCATGTGGGCGCTGCTCAATAAAGTGTGCTTAGCACTCAATAGTTGGCTCTCAGTGCTAAGCGCCTCACGTGTCCCTCATGTGGGCGCTGCTCAATAAAGGGTGCCTAGCACTCAATGGTTGGCACTCAGCGCAAAGCGCCTCACGTGCTCTGTACGAAGGCGTCATAAAGAGTGTTTAACACTCCATAAAACTAAAAGAACAAAAAAAAGAAAAGGGAAAGTAAAGCAAAGTATAAGTGTCAGAACCCATATGATTTCTCAGCATTATTTGCACAGAAAAGGGACTGAGCCCAAGCAAGTGTTTAACACTTTATTCAAAGACTGAGTAGGTGGAGTCTAAGTTGACCAAATCCCTAATTCAGATCAACCGAGCCCATGTGCTCATCATTTTCCAGATTGGTCTTAGTCCCAAACACGACTACAGATCTCCCAACGAACATTGGTTCAAGGGTACATCTCCTCACACCTCTGACATATGCCGTTGTAATTCTTCAGCGTCTTCAGAGAGGTGGTGGGTCCCGATAACCAACAACTCTTTGGTGCACTCCCAAATTGACGGGCACATCCCACTGTGGACCGCAACGTCCTTAAACTAGCAATGGACCGCGACGTCCTTAAACTAGCAACGGATCGCAACGTTCTTAAATTAACACAATGGAGCTCAAATGCTCTTTTGTTGGGTCTGAATGATCCCAAAATCCTGTTGAGTGGATCTTAGCCTAAAATTAGATTAACGTATTCTCAACAAACATTTAAGTTGATCTTAATCTCAAACGAGATTAACGATCCTAAAATCAACCCAAACCCAAATCTAAGAATATACGGATTTTGACTAATCCACGCCCTACGGGCGACAATATAAATTAGTCTCCGTATACAATCCACGGGTAACCGAAAATAAAACAAACACACACGATACGAAGCGACCTTCTGGAGCAGGAAAAAGTGGTTACCGCGATGCAGCAACGTAATTAACTGCAGGGGCTTGCGCTTGCAGGGAAGAGCGTCCCCACAATCAAAAACCCCTCGCAAACGAGAGGGAATCTGACGAAATCTGCTACAACAACCGCATTCGTTCAAACCTACGATGCACCGTGCCATAAGTCAACTTGACATCTTCGGAGAGGTGGATGGATAAATCCAAATATCATCTGCCCCCAAATTCAGGCAAGATGACCTACGCGGTTCCGTCACCCATTTTCGGTGGTAAACATTCATGTTAGACTTTGGATTCATATTTGAATTGGACTCTGATTTGAGTTTGGATTCAGGTTTGAGTTATACTCAGACTGATTCAAGCACTCGTAACTGATTTAGATCCTGAATTAGGTTCAGGAGTCATCGGTAACTGCTGCACATGGACGGCAGGATTTGTGTCTTTTTCTAAGACAATTTCCATTGATAACTCCGTTAAGTTTTCTATCTTAAATAGGCAAGCACTCACTTTCTCCGGTTCCCTGAGGCTCAAAAGAATTGATCCCGCTTAAACCTATATTTACTAAAGTCCTTAAATATTGTTTTATATAACTCGAGAGGGTTTTATGAAAAATATTTTTAATAAAATTTCAAAATAAATCTCGAGTATTTATTTATTTTATTTAGGGTTTTTATGGATATGAATTTTAAGGATTTGAGGTATTTTAGTGATAATTGCTTAGCTTGGAAAGTTCATGGTATTTATTGTAAAACTTGTTTTTTGTTGGTATCTTGATAGTGTTTTAGTGAAACTTGTAATTCTTTCACTTTAAAAAAATATAAGTTTATTATATTTTGAAAATATATGGATTTTGTAATTTTATATAATTATTAAAAATTAATTTTATTTAATTAGAAAAATTCGTTTTTCTTAAAAACCGTATTTAAAACCTTTCGAGACCGAATGCTCCGTGAGGAGGTCTGCATCTCGCTTTACTAGCCAAGGATGTGCGATAATCTGCACCATCCAATAGCGGGTCCACTAAAGAGGGTTGTAAAGGCATAATCGCAAAGGAATTTAAAATACAATTTAAAAAAATCCGGTTTTTATAGTAAGTTGTATTTTCTTATAATAATGTCTTCGCAACGAAAAAATACATTCAAAGAGTATCGTGCTATGAAACCAAATGTGTATGTGAAAGATAGGTCATTACCTCGTGAAGTTTTCCTAAAGGTATGTTTGTAATAAAAACTAAAAGATGAGATATTTAAAGTTCATGGTATGTAAATGAAAAGGTGTTATTATTGTTATTTCACATGAGAATTTTGCTGAAATTTTGATTATAAATATTAGGGTTTAAGGTTACAAGTATTGTATAAAAATTTGTTTGACCAAAAGATGATAGGAATTGGAGTTATAGGAGTTGGAAAAAGTGATATCGGTATTAACTCCGTTTTTACCGATTTTTATAAAAAGATAAATTCAATGAAGAGAAAAGAAGTTTAGGAGGGACTTACAAGTTAGATAGGTTAAGAAAAGGTATAAGAAGAGAGGGTTGTCGTCGCGGCGTCGCGGGAGCTCCGAAATAGCTTCTATCCTTCGCCGGAAGTTGACTGCTTGCTAACTCCTTTTTACTCCACTTGTACATAGAGAATTTTTGAGAGTTTTGGCTAGAAATTTCAGAATGATGCTGAGCCAAAGTGTGGGGTGGTATTTATAGTGTAGAATTAGGGTTTTAGAATTAAAATGATGAATTAAAATGCATTAAAAAGATAATAAATGGTGAAATGAAGGGTCTCTGTTTAATTGCAGGGAAATCAAACAGTGCAGGGGAGTTAGGTGTAGGGGAAGAGTCAAGTGTGCAGAGCACGGGGCATTTTAGCCAATATCTGACCGTCGGCGCCGTGCTTCTAGTGCTTTTGTCCGGTCGATCCCGAGGCTTTTGCCTCGAGATTCGTGCCACTTGATCCAAACCCTATTTACTCTATTTTCCACATGTTTGATTTTTCTGACTTTTCGTTTTTCTGTGTTTGGGCTTCCAAAAAGTTAAAAGGAAAAGTCAAAAAAAAATAATATGTCTGATGGAGATCGAACACATAGGCTACGTCACAGCAGTGCAAAGCTTTATCAGTGAGCTACAAGTTGTTTCTTGCTGTTATTTAACAAAATTAAGTTATAACTTAAACTCAGGATGTATCTCATTTTTTGTATATTAAATTGGAAAATTCCGTACAGTAAATTCAGAGTCGTTACAGACAGCAACCCCCTTCATTTCACTTGTTCTCTCTCACCTCTCTCTCTCAAACACGATCCATGAAATCCCCAAAATTCCTTTCATTCGGTCAGCCCCCAACATAGTCTATGAAATCTCCTATCTTGGACCAAGCTTGAACCATAAGATGGAATAAAAATTGGAACGCAGAGGAGAGGAGAAGCAGTAAAGAGAGGAAAAAAGAGGAGAGATTAGAAGGGGAAGATAGAGAGCGCAGAGGGAAGAGAGAGGGACGAAGAGGGAAGAGAGAGTTTCAGCTTGAGAGAAGGGTAATATAGAGAGGAAGAAGAGGACTGCTTAAACCATTTAAATCTCCAATTGTAACTGGTACAAGTGCATTTTCATCTTTGCATGCTCGTAACGGTTATAATTAACCGCAAGTAAATAATGTATGGATGTAAAGCTGATGAAACTTAACTATGGTGTTATTTTTAGATAAGTTTTAAGAATTTGGTGGTGTTTAAATTATGAAGTGGTTGGTACGGTTTTTGAAAATATAAAACAAGTCGGTAGCAAAAATAAAAAAAACCCATGGAAAATGCATTAGATGAATTTTTTTTCTCAATGGGAGCCCACTCCGAGCACTAAACTGTAACAAGAGCCAGATCGTAGGCGAAGCTGAGGCAGTGCCATGGCAGCTGCTCCGGCGATCAAATGCTTCTTGGTCACCGGACCTCCGGTAAGAGACCCGTCCACTCTCTCCCTTTCTCTCAGAACCCTAAACCCTAAATTCTTAAACCCTAGATCTGAAATGAAAATGTGGGGGCAGGGAATTGGGAAGACGACGCTGGTGACGAGAGTGCTTGAAACCCTAAAATCCTCGCATCCTCACCTCAACATCCGAGGCTTCTACACTCGTACTTTCTCTTCTTCTTATTATTACGCTCTCTCTGTGCTTTTTTCTATAAAAAAATTTCTAATTTTGGGATGTTTTTGTTGATGAAGGGGAGATTAGGGAGGGATCTGAGAGGGTCGGCTTCGAAGTCGTCACCTTGGATGGCAGTCGTGGGCCCCTCGCATCCTCTAAAGTTTCAAGGTTTTGTTTCAATTCACTCCCAAATAGGGTTTTGGGGTTTGTTTCGAATTACGATTAGAATTGATAATCTGATGTTATGGAAACTCATAAGAGCTCATCACAGTGTTTGACTTAGAATTTGTAGATTAGGTTCTTGTTATAAACCACTTTGATCTTTGAAACTGATAAACGAGAATTATTATTATACAAGCCATGCCGTACTTACACGGGTGCTCTACTTGGTCCGAGGTTCATATAGAGAACTGCGATAGTTTGATGTCTCGTCTTTCTGATGTTGCTGTTGGGTTGTGGCAGCGCCCTGGCCATCAAACCGTGGCCGGATGCGGAACAAAATTTTTCTAAACCGGCGCTAACACAACCCTCGAGTACGGATCGACCATAAACCCTAAATCTAGCAAGCTATCTAAAGAGTTTAGGAATGTTATACCGAATGATCCGTGTCCTTCGGTCTTTAACAAGCTTCCCAAGTTCCTAGTGGCCACCATGATCAAGTTTGGTCGCTGGTCTCCCTCTATCGAAAATGATCCACCCGAGAGTCTATGAATCGAGCTCCTACTTCATAACCGAAGTAACTAGGGTATCTAGTTTGCTAAACTTGATAGCTTAGAAGATGTAGAGTCTAATGAAGGATTTATTTGTCTCAAAACATCCTAAGTTTCTCAACACATGAGAGGGTTAGGGTGGAGGAAGATGAAAAAGCCATGAGAGATGAGAGTGTGAAGCTTGAGCAAAGCAAGAAAGAATAATGGCCAAGTCTTGTGTGCTTGTGAGAAAAGCAGGCAACTCAAGAAAATATCTCAAGAGCCCACAAAATATCTCACACCAAAAACAAAATATCAAGCATGATTCAATAGTGTTTCTATGAGTCACTACACGAGTCATGCTTGAATAAAGCTAAGCACACCCATCTCTTACCTCAATTAACCATTTAAACTAAAATGGTTAATAAACAAAATGAGGTGGCAACTTCTAGAAATAATCTTGTAATAAATTACAAGAATGCCCATCATCCGTATATACATATCCGTATTCGTATTCCGAAAAATACGAATATAATGAGACGAAAATAATCCAACAATATAATACTAGGATCCGGTTTAAACCAAAGCCCACTAATATTGTCCGTCTGAATCGTGATACGTGTGCAAGTGCACGTATATGATCGAACCCTTCCGTAAAACCATACGACCTCTACATCGTATCGCCCAAAACAGGGAAACCCTCTGTGTGTGACTCTAAAGACTCATCAATACGCTGGCAGTGGGTTTAACCACAAGCACGTCAGCGGCACTAGCTGTACGTAACGGCTATCCAGGTATTGAGCGAAAGGAAAGCCGACGAGCAAACTCATCTTGACCCCTACTGAGCCTGTCCGGTGACAATATCCGTACAGTACGGTCTCTTTGTCTAAGAGTATCGCATATTTAGGGGTTGGATAAAGTCAGATCTCTAATAACGCGACATTTAGTGTCGGTATGAAGCCCATCACAAACTGAGAAACTACTGATCCAAATCAGTAATTCTCGACTACCTTGATCAAGGATTTCTGGTGATGGCCATCCGTGCATAACGCCGCATCAACCCCCAATACCGGGAAAGACGAATCCTCGACGATCCACTCACTTCCTCCATGTGGCTCGGGACTGTACCCAACTAAAATCTGTTTGCACGACTTCTTTGAGCTATGGTAAGGTAGTAATCAAAGCACAGTAGGAACTCACATGAGACAAATGACGATCTCAGGTCGACAGACTAATCTGTACACATGTCTCCTGAGAACTACTATTTGAAAATATGTATAATACCAACTAGTAGGTCTCCGACGAGCCTGTCTAGTGTACTCATAACCCAATGAGCACCTGCATACTATCTTAGATGAATAAACTAACACCAATGGCTTGTGAGACCAGCCACTGCCCCTTGTCGGGGTCTCAATCAGTGCACACTAGTCTACTCTAGAGTATCGATGCCCAGTCTCGATACTTCCACGACTAGGGACATTTAAAGATGTGCTTAGACCACCCAGCTCCCACGTAAATGATCGCCATCGTAATGCTGGTAGTCAAGTAAGAATCCTAAAGGCTTTATCAACATGTAATAGTGAACTGTAATGCCACCTAAAGCATGTACACGATGATAAAGATAAACCAGATAGCATACTATCATTTTGAGTAAAACTGTTCTACCTGTATAGGTCCTCCCTCAATCATCGCAATCGCGTGCCTGCGATTCAATAATTGACTTGAGGGCACTATAGCCAACAGTTGCGATCGATTGTGGTATGATAGGACCTTGCTTGATGGTTATAGTTACAGTTATAGTTATCGCGTTTTTTGTTGGCGGTTATGTGTGCGCGCGTCTTTCTTTGGGTGGGTGGGGGCTTGGGGAAGAAAGGGGAGAGAAGAGATGGCGACATAATCAGAAGGACTATCCGCTAGCTTAGTTCATCTTAGAACAACCAAATTAGGCTCTTAGAAAATATTAGGACCATTGAAATATAGAAGAAAAATGTTGAACTTATGTTGGAACTTGGGACAAGGTTCAAAGCAAGGTTTTAAATAGCGGATATCGGAATCGTATCGGCTAGGTGTTTCATATGTCATATACGGCCGATATATCGGTGAAATTTTATCGGTTTTATCGTATCGTGAGAGGTCCCAATACAATATATCGGCTGATATGACCGACATTTGAGTCAATGGTTCAAAGATAGGGATAGCAAGAGAACGGCCACAACTGGTTTGGTCTTAACACTGGTACTGAGTTTCACTCTTCCTGCTTTGGCGCAACCACATGCTTGAAATTTCTAATGTTGCGAAACAATTGAGCTAAGATAGTGATAAGTGAGCTCTTTTAACCATTCCTTCCCTGTGCATGCTCACCCATTTTTATTACATGTATGTTTATTTATTTCTTAATGTGATTAAGATATCAAACAAACAACATGTAGCTTGCTGCTAGCCTGCTAGGATTATGCTTGATAGTTAAGGCTTTATATCATACTTATATCCAATCATTAGCCATATAACCGAATCTAGAGTCTGCTTCTCTAGAGTCATATAACCCATATGTGTTTAAATGATCTAGTGTATTTTTTTTTCATTTTTTTTATTAATAAGTGTATCCGTATTGATATCAAACACACACATCCGTCTCCTGGTAAGATTAGCAATTAGTTAGGGGAAGTGGAGACTGATACTTACACTAATGATAAAGCCGATTTGAGATGGCGAGCCTCTTCTAGAACAATTTGCTAATATAGCATTTTTGGGGGGTTTTCATTCATTTCCTTTTACATTTATTCAATTGCATTATATAGAGAGAAAAAACGCAAGTAGCGGATAGATATTCTCCTAAAATAAAGGAAAATGCAAATAAACATGGTCTAAATTGAGAACACGGGTTAGTGGGAGAGTGGATTGGACTAATGAGCCCCATGCACACATTAGAGACCAACTTCCTTTTATGGTTCTACTTTAGTTTATGTACATGGAAACAAGACTAAAGCCATAAAAACTGGCAGAAACTGCAGAAGAACCTAAAAATGCGATTTTACATATCATATGACTGAGTTACAATACGAGTTTTACCTACGGTTAAACTCTTTTATTGTTTAAACATTATCCATATAGCCGAATTCCTAACATACACAATAATTCTACAACATGAACTGATGAAGCATCGGGCACACATCAAAAACGAGGAAAATCACTTGGGGACAAGTCATTGGCCAAGACCGAAACCAATGTTCCCTTACAGTGGTTCGCCCTGAACAAGGGGTTACCTTGCAGGGATCATCACCGAACAAGTCACAATTCATTATTAGGACTAAATATATAATTACTATTCCAATTCTAAAGAGCTTAAGTGCAAGGGTACGCACTGAAAAGATAAGTTGAAGAATGACATAACAGCCGTGATAGTGAGTCGGTGGACAATTACAATTCTGGGGTTCGCATAGAACAATGACTCTGTTGGCTTCTGTTAAACCATATATCTCAACTGACCCATGTAACAGTATCACAAGGATTACTTAAGAGATGATTCATTGTAATGTTACTCGCCCAAACATGCCCATGTGCTGGTATCTGGTATCTAATACTAATTACCAAGCCCATGGGAAATTTTTTCCTTAATATGTAGTTCTGCTCTGTGTTGAACCAATTTGGCTGCTCTTCCGGTTTAATATTTCTTTCAAAACTTATATAAATAAAGATGTTTTATTGGCTGTCATGATTGACCTCATTTATATTCCTCAAAATAAAACCAAAATAATAAGATAGCGCACAAAGAACTTGGCCGCACCAGTTAGAAAATTCATCTATTGCTCCATTTTAATCAATTATTGAGATAATTCTAGCCTTTTTATTCGTCAGCTAATTCATAAGCAATATTCTTGCATTTATCAGTTTAAGATATTAAAGGATTCTTCTTCTGACAGATATCTCCTGGAATGTGATGAGTTTCTCGTCTAATAATAACTTTCTATCATTATTGCTTGGTGCAAAATCATGCTGTTTCTCATGCATCATTCGTCCCAATTTGGATAATTTAGATTTTTAACACAACAAATGGGGAGAAGAATTCATGCAGTCAACTCCAGGCTTTGTTGTTGTTTGTTGCTGCTGCTGCTGCATTATTCTCTTTATAGTTCAATCTGGTTTTCTTGCACTTATCTTATTTGTAGATGAAACGATTTGTATGGTTGCAGCATGGAGTCTCTCAGATGGCCTAACGTGGGAAAATACAAAGTAGACGTCGCATCATTCGAGTCATTGGCATTGCCTGAGCTGGAGGTCAGATGCTTTGTCAGCTTTTACATCTCTAGATATTTTACCATAACGTAACTGTCATTTGTCAATGCTCAATTGTGATTAGGTCAAAGGTGGGACAGATCTTTTCATCATCGATGAAGTGGGTAAAATGGAGCTGTTCTGTTCTTCATTTTTCCCTGCTGTTTTGAAAGTTCTTGATTCAAATATCCCAATTCTGGCATCTATTCCTATACCCAAATTTGGTCGGGATATTCCTGGAGGTAAGCCTTTTACTAGAATTACGTCTAATTAGATTAGCTGACAATATTCCTTACAATTTTTATTTATTTATTTAAAAATTTATTTTCTATGGATCCAGACTTTGAAAATACTGGATTCTATCAGAGCCTTGCTGACTGTTGATGTCTAGAAATTAGGGCGGCATCAACTATTTCAATATGAAGATGCCGTATTATACAAATGAATGCTATGATAAAAGACTAGTACTATTTCAATATTAATTAATTGGTTAGATTTATATTTTTAAAATGATATGATTAATTTTAGAAAAAGGTTGTTGCCCACAAATGGTGGAGGTAGTTACTATCATGGAGAATTTAGACATAGCATAGTCCCCCCTTTTCCTTTCCTTTAATAATTAATTATGGTGGTTTAGTAATATTTTGACACGTCAGTAAAGTTTATGTGGCATAAAATTGGAGCTTCAATTTCAAGGCAAATTTCAAACCTCCTTTCTCCGGCATTATAATAGTAGAGATATAACTGAGGCCTATTTGTTTTTTGTTTTTTGTTTTTTTATTTAAAAAATCAAATTATCAAAAAAGAAGAAAAAAAACATGTCAAAACGTTGCTGATGCCTTCACTATTTTTCAAAAATTTCAAATATATATTTTCTGTAACTATTTAAGCGACCGATACACACCATGGTAGCTGCATGTTACAATTTATACTCATTAGAGCATAATTAGAATTGCAACACAACAAAAATCTTTAGAAATGGAATTTCAAGTTGGTAACATTTGCCCAAGATCATTAATACAAGGAAATCATATTTCGATGAATGATGCTAAATCCTGTGCTGCTTGCAAATGGAGTATGCTCTTATATGACCTCTTAATTGACACATAGAATCATGCTTATATTACCAATGCAATGACCTTAAGGTGTTCAATGGCATCGATAGATCTTTAAGGTCTTCAATAGCTTACCTAGTTTATAAGATTCGGAAATGCTCCAACACTTTTGCCTGTATTTTATTTTTATCCTTCAAATTTTCACCTATTTTCTGCACAACTAATACGAAATCAATGTCTACAGTTGCAAGGTTAAGAAATCATCCGGGAGCAGTTGTGTTCACACTCGATGCAGCTAATAGAGATGTGATCAAGGAAAATATTTATGCCCAACTCGTCAACTTGCTGCCTAAATGCTAACCCGTTCAGCTGAACAATTCGATCTTTAAAATGTTAACTTGCCGTCCAATTTTTATGTTTGTATATTCATATTGTCCTTTTAAACTATTTTATTGAACATGTCCCTGGTCAAAATTTGAATGTGCAATATATTCATATAATGTCTTTTTTCTCCTGGATGCAAGCCTCTTGGACTCAAACTGGTGGTCTCTCACTTTAGTGAGGAAAATATTACGGTTGAGTTATCATCTTTGGTACATAACATTTTACTGATACAAATTAGGAAATGGTTTGTCTTTCCGAAAAGAATCTTTTCTATTAGGATGGTGGAATTCATGTAGGATATATGGTTTCTCATTGGATAAAAAATGATCATGATATTCATTACATAGGGAATTACATCCATCAATCCATCTTATAAATATATAAGTGTTTTTGTAGAGGTTATGGATTCCATCACATGGGTAAGAAAAAGCATGGCTCTTGTTTTCGTGTCAACCTACATTTTATCTCTACTATTATAACAACCCATAAGATCCATAAGATGCATGTATCCTCATCTCTCTCTTTTCCAATAAAAAGTTCTTAAAAATTAAGAAAGATCCACATCATTTTCAGAAATGAGAGAAATCCCCCCGCGCTCTCTCTCTCTCACACACAGGAGATATTCCCCCAAATTAACATTTATTCATGCATGTTTTCCAAATAAATATCCAAGCGCAAATTTTCTAGTTCATATCTACTCAAAGATGGACAATTTTTTTTAGAAAGGAGGTTCATGTGTCTTTCTCATATTTTCTAAAGAAAAATTCAAATCAAGAAAATTTTACAATCACTCTCAAGGTGGTTCACATTATCAAATGCTCTCAACAATATATATATATATATATATATATATAGAGAGAGAGAGAGAGAGAGAGAGAGAGAGAGAGAGAGAGAGAGAAAAGTGATCCATTGCAAATCGGTCCGTGTTTTTTAAAACCGGGAACTCCTGATCTTCGACATATTTTAACGATCCAATCTGTTCTTGATCATCCTACCATCAAATATATGTGTATGAAAAATCAAAGGATTTGATGACCTCTAGCCTATGCATCGGATGAAGTTTATGTTGCATTATCGAAAGACGTTTATATTTGCATCCATCCATGCATTCTGCACCCATTAATACATATGCTAGAGGTTTTCAAATCCTTTGATTTTTCATACACATATATTAGAGGGTAGGGTGATCAACTAGAACGGATCGGATCGTTAAAATATGTCGAAGCTCGGGAGTTCCTGTTTTTAAAAAACGCGGACCGGTTTACAATTGAGCACTTCCTCAATAATGGAGCGCGCGTGCGCTCTCTCTCTCTCTACACACACGCATCCACCTATGTTTCTCACAAAAAAAGAAAATATATCGAACATTACACACATGCAAAACCCTACCAAAGTAAATTGAAAAATAGCATATTTCCAAGTGATTCGACCAATAATTATAAAAACGGGCGATCATAGCTTAAACAACCTTGAAATCAGTCACTTGTAATCGATTACTGTACATAACTCTTACATAGATCAATTCTTGAAGGAGAGAACAAAACCGATGGAAAAGAAAAACGATCAACGGTTCACCACCGATACAAAGCCAAAATTACAAGAAAAGGAATTAAAAAAATAAATATTAATAACATATCAAATGTAGAAAATAAAAAGGCCCCGGTCAATTCGTGATTCTTTACAGAGATATCTACAAGCTCTCTTTTATCTTTTTTTTGTGTAGTTTTGAGCAAGTCTTTAGCCAGTGATGAGAATGATTGAGCAGTATTATTCATATCTGATACCCGATCATTAATACCCTGCCAAAAGAATCAAAATATTTAGAGCATTTCAATTATCATCCGAAAAATAAAAGGAGATCATCATCAATAAGTTGATTTATGAGAGACAAAGGTGAGAAGTTATATACTGGAGTTTTCCTTTAGAGGACAGATCATAACAACATACACCACAATATTCGTCGAAGGCCTTACACTCTTAAGTCCCACATTGTTACAGATTCCCGGAAGTGTTACCGTTATTTCTCATGGTAAATATTTCATAAATCAGGCCGTAACGAAATGTCACGAACTGAATGCTTGAAATGATAAGCACAAACTGCACAAGTGTTTCCTTTCAAGCCGCTTCATTGCTGCCACATTCAAGCCGAATCTGGCTTTTGAAGTTGAGTTATGTAAGTCCAATATTATAACGTTATCTACGCTTAACTTCCAATTTCCGACTTCAACCTCTTGTCTTTGGTTTCAAAGTTGAGATAACTAGAATCGAGATCACTAAATTTATCTAAAATATATATTCTGACCACGTTCATATAAACTCCAAATAAAGAGAAAATTAGAGTTAGGGTCACTATTGATGGAGGTCCTTTTCGGGTCTCCGTCAGATATTGTCTTCCGTCGATCTTCCGGTGGATCTTGGAGGTGATCTCCTATTGCGTGTGGGTCTCAATGGGTTTTGAGGAGATTGGTGGTTTTGAGGAGTTTGCGCCGAGTATCTGTAAGGAAGTCCCGGGGTGGTTTGGTACCACCGAGGACCCTCCGACGCTCAAGTTAGCACAAGATCCGAGCAAAGTAACGATTAAGTAGGGTGAAAAAGCTTACTTGACCCCTCTGTGTGGGGGGTTTATATAGTGGCGGCAGCACGCAGTAACAAGCACGAGAATCTCGCCGGCAGTTACGCTCCCGACGTCACGCCCACGTAATAAGCGGATCGCCCGTTAATGGGGATCGCGATGGCGTGGAACATGGGACGTTGCCGGCGGAGAATCCGCGCATGGTGAGATTTGCGGAGCGGCGGTTACGCCCGTGTGTGGTGGAGTTGGTCGGTCAGAGGGACCGAAGAAGATGGCCTCGGCGGGGGAGCTCGGGAACGAGCGGGAGGGCCGAGGCATCCTGGTCCTGTGGTAGCTCGGGACGAGCTGAGAGGCCAAGAAGGCCAATTTGCAGGGGGCCCTGAGAAGAGCCAGCTTGTGCTTGCAAGTCAGGTATAGGGGTGGCCTGATCGGCCCCTGTGGGTCCTTTCTTCTGAGTTCTGGGACACGTCATCTGCCACGTATCCTGATCTGGGAGATCGCCAATATAGAGCATCATCATTAGCCCCCCACTCTTGTCGGGTCAAGAGTGGACTGCCGGGCCGTCCGGGGTGAGCTCCCTCCTAAGATTTCGTCGGGACGCTTTCCCGGGCTGTCAGCTGTCTTTTCTGCCAGCGAATCAGGGCGAGATCTCTGCATTTAAGAAAGGTGTGCCGGTTCGTGCATCCTGTTACTGAAGCGACGGTCCGCGTGTCAAGCGTCGGTTGGCCGACGCGACGTGTGCAGACCTGCGGCCTCTGATGGGATGCGGTCCAGTGTGGGAACGATAAGTGGAGCGATCGGAGCCGTTGGACGCGAGGAGGCGCTTTGGCGGGAGATGAAGGGCGCCGTTGGATGAGGGCGATTGCGGTGATAAATAGGGGTGGGGCCCGCTCCAGGGCCCCTACTCCTTCATATTTTTCTTCCTTCTAAGTCTTGGTTGCTCGGCGCTTTTCCTCTTTTAGGTTGGATACATGGTTCGTTCCCACTCTTTGGGTTTCTCGTCCCGGAGGGAGGCCAGCGGTGCGGCCATGCCCCCGGCTGGTTCGTGCCCTGCACCGAATGTTCCGCCGGCGGCAGGGCCGTCCGCTTCGTTGAGGGCTCCTGGTGATTGTTCCGGCGGCGGCCAGAGACGTCCATGGTCATCCGAGCCCAAGACGAGGGACGCAGGGGAGGGTGAGGACGGGGTTCCCCTTAAGAGAAAAAGGACAGTCTCTCGTGCGCCGCTGTCGAGGGTCCCTGAGGGGATTCCCGTGCAGGAGGGGGATGCCGTCTTCATGGTCCCATCTGGGCTTTCCGTCGCTGCCAGTCTGATCGCCGGAATGGAAGAGTCGGCCGGGGGAGGCTTCCGCATGGCACCCTGAGGGTCCAGATGGAGGCCGTAGCCCAAGGGGCGGTTCGGGTATGAACTCCTCCACGCGTTGTTTTTTGACCTTCCTTTCTTTGGCTCAAGCGTCTCCAAGTTTCTCATTCGTTTCTCGTCAGGTTCTTCAACACCGCGCCCTCGTTACTCGTATGGAGGCCGAGGGGGTGTTCCATGCACCGAGACTGGTGGAAGCGTTTCCTTCAGAGGCCGAGGTCCTACGACGTGACCTACGTCTGGAGAAGGTGAGGGCCGATGTCCTGGCATCCCGAATGGAGGTTGCGGAGCTCGCCATCTCAGCGAACCGGGGTGCCTATCATCGCCTGAGTGCATCCCACCGAGTTGCTAAGGCGAAGCTGGCGGATCTGGCCGATCATTTCGCGGCCATGGAGAAGGAGAGAGACGCCAGCATGGGGTATGCTGAGGCGGCGCTTCGGGCGGCCGGGATTGCCGAGATTCGGGCTAGGAAGGCTGTGGCTGATTACAAGGTGTCAGAGCAGTTTTGCGCCGAGCTTGGCGAGCATTCCGCCGTCGCGTGGAATAAGGATCTAGATGCCGTGAAGGAGCAGCTTCTTGAGTTCGCCGATGGCGAGCTCGGTGCTCGGGTCCCACTCCCGGTGGAAAAGACTCCGGCAGACAGCGATGAGGGAAGCGGGGCGTATCCCTGGTGGCAAAGCCTCCGGTGGTGAAGCCCCCGGCAGACTGCGATGACAGTGATGAGGGAAGCGAGGCGCAGGAGGGGGTTTGTGACTTAGGCCTTTTTGATATTTCCCCGTCCCTCTTTTGTAAGCGTCCGGAACTTTGTAAGGCTGGGGAGCCCCCAATACCCCTATTAAAACATTTTGCTTGTGCGAGTAAAACTCTTGCTGTTTCATTGCTTTGCACTTTATCTTCTGTTTGTGAAGAATGCTCGTAAAATATCCTTGCTTGCACTGTTGGGCTTCCATGTCAAGTCGGCTATCTGTCTAGCGATCGTTCGTCGAGTTGATTTCGATCACTTGCCAAGTGTGCCAAGCACTGCTGAGAAGGAGGCATCTCCATGGCCCCGAAGTTGAGGGGGATCACTCAGACTTGGATAGGCCTGATGTCTCCTGTTGGGGCTTCGGATCCGCTGCATGTGATGGGCAGAGGGATGTCCGCCGTAGTTTTGCTGAGCATAGAGGGGCTCAGTGGCCTCGTTATGAGGGCTACAAACCCGTGTCTGTTGGGCAGGAGGATGCCTGCTTGGGATGACCGAGCAGGGAAGCTGCTCGGTTGTTCTTGGCGAGGGCTTTGATCCCTGTTAGTTGTGGTAGGAAGCTACCACCCGGGGATAGCCGAGCAAGGGTCGGGCTGGACTGCCTCTGGGAGGACTTTGATCCTTAGCGTTGGAGGGGCCGTAGGAGGCTTGCTAAGGATAACCGGGCAGTGAAGCTGCGCGGTTGCCTCTTGTCGAGGGCCTTGATCCCTGGCGTCGCGAGTAGGGAAGCTACCGGCCAGGGATAGCCGAGCAGGGAAGCCGCTCGGCTGCCTCTGGGAGGACTTTGATCCTTAGCGTTGGAGGGGCTGTAAGAAGCCTACTAAGGATAACCGGGCAGTGAAGCTGCACGGTTGCCTCTTGGCGAGGGCTTTGATCACTGGCATCGTGGGTAGGCAACCACCAGCCGAGGATGATCGAGCGGGGTGGCCGCTCAGATGTCTCTTGCAAGGGCTTTAATCTCTGGTGTCATGGGTAGGGAGCTACCAGCCGGATATGACCGAGCAGGGTAGCCGCTCGGCTGCCTCTGAGGAGGGCTTCGATCCTTAGCACAGGAGAGGCTGTAAGAAGCCTACTAAGGATAATCGGGCAGTGAAGCTGTGCGGTTGCCTCTGGGCGAGGGCTTTGATCTATGGTGTCGTGGGTAGGCAACTACCAGCCTGGGATGATCGAGCGGGGTAGCCGCTCAGATGCCTCTTGCGAGGGCTTTGATCCCTAGCGTCATGGATAGGGAGCTACCAGCCAGAGATGACCGAGCAAGGGTCAGGCTCGGTTGCCTCTTGCCAGGGCTTTTGATCCTTCAGGACGGGGACCGAGCAAGGTTACGGCCCAGTGCCTCTTGGCAAGGACTTTGATCCCTGTCGGTTGTGGTAGGAAGCTACCAGCCGGGGATAGCCGAGCAAGGGTCGGGCTCGACCGCCTCAAAGGAGGACTTTGGTCCTTAGCGCAGGAGAGGATGTAAGAAGCCTACCAAGGACCCTTGGCCGGGCAGGGTTACTACCCGGTGCCTCTTGGCGAGGGCTTTTGTTATGAAGGATAGCCGAGCGATAGTCGGGCTCGACTGCCTCTGGGAGGGCTTTTGATCCCTGTCGGTTGTGATAGGAAGCTACCAGCCGGGGATAGCCGAGCGAGGGTCGGGCTTGACTGCCTCTGGGAGGACTTTTTGATCCCTGGCATTGCATATAGGGAAGCTACCGGTCAGGGATAGTCGAGCAGGGTAGCTGCTGAGCTGCCTCTAAGGAGGACTTTGATCCTTAGCGTTGGAGGGGCCGTGGGAGGCCTGCTAAGGATAACCGGGCAGTGAAGCTGCGCGGTTGCCTCTTGGCGAGGGCTTTGATCCCTGGCGTTACGATTAGGGAAGCTGCCGGCCAGGGATAGCCGAGCAGGGAAGCCGCTCGGCTGCCTTTAAGGAGGACTTTGATCCTTAGCGTTGGAGGGGTCGTAGGAGGCCTGCTAAGGATAGTCGGGCAGTGAAGCTGTGCGGTTGCCTCTTGGCGAGGGCTTCGGATCATAAAGACAGAACTCTATTTGCAATGTTTCGACGTTCCCTTTATTTGAATGGAAATGATTTTTAGAAAACATTTACATTGTCTTTGCGAAAGGAGGGGTACACACTCGTTGGCCTTGACCTCATTGGTATAGCTTGATCTTCTCGACGTTGTAAGGCCGCGGGAACTTGCATCCGTCCGCGTCTTGTAGGAGATAGGCTCCGCTGGGGAGTACCTCAGAGACGAGGAAAGGACCGTCCTACTTTGGGGAGAACTTGTGTAGCCTTCTTTGATCGATGAACTCGTTCCGCCGTAGGACCAGATCTCCGGTCTTGAAGGAGCGGCTCTTGACTCGAGCGTTGCAGTATCGGGCCATTTGTTGTTGATACGCGGCAGCCCTGATCTGAGCCCGGTCTCTCTTCTCCAACAAGATGTCCAAGTTGGCCCGTAGCGCCGAGGTGTTCGCATCGTCGTCGAAGTGCTCGACCCGATGACTGGGTAACCCGATCTCCGCTGGGACCATTGCCTCGGTCCCGTAGCAGAGGCTGAAAGGGGTTTCCCTGGTGGGGGTCTTCTTTGACGTGCGCAGGGGTCATAAGACCCGGGGCAGTTCTTCGACCCAACTGCCTTGCCGTCCTTCTAGGCGGGTCCGGAGACCTCGGAGGACGTCTCAGTTAGCGACTTCGGCCTGCCCGTTGCATTGGGGATGTGCGACCGCGGCGAACTTCATGAGGATATGGTATTCCTTGCAGAAGTCCTTCACTTTCTCGTTCTCGAAGTTCGTCCCGTGGTCGATGATGATACACCTCGGGATGCCGAACCGGAGTATCAGATTGTTTTGCAGGAACCTGATGGTCGTGGCGGCATCCGGTTTCCTGATGGGGACGGCCTTGATCCACTTGGTGAAGTAGTCTACCACGACGAGGACATATTTGTGCCCCCCGTACCGGTAGGGAACTGGCCGATCATGTCCAATCCCCACCGGGTGAACGGCCACAGGGATGTTAGGGCGGTCAGCTCGGTAGCGGGGAGGTGAGGGATGATGCAGTGGAGTTGGCAACTCTTGCATCTTCTGACTAGCTTCTGGGCGTCCTCGTGAACAGTGGGCCAGTAGTACCCCTGGAGCAATGCCTTTTGGATCAATGTTCGGGCCCTTTGGTGCGCACCGCCAACCCCCTCATGGATTTCACGGAGGACGTAGTCGGCTTCGTGGGGGTCGATGCACCGGAGCAGGGGCTGAGTGAAGGATTTCTTGTAGAGGTTCCCATTGCTCCAGACGAAGTGACGGGCTTTGGCCCGGAGGCGGCGGGTGGCTCCTCGATCTTCTGGGAGCGTACCGTCCTTCAGGAATTCCATGAGGGGCTTCCTCTAATCTTGGTCGCTTTCCCGCGCCGCATATACGTGGAGTGTTGTCGCTCTGTCTTCCATGCTGGGCTGAGGCAAGGTTTTGAAGAGGATAGACCGCTTATTGTTGGCCAAGTATGATGAAGCCAGCTTGCTCAGGGCGTCGGCTTGGGCATTCAGCTGCCTGGGTATTTGTTCTACTTGGACTTCGTCAAAGTTCCTCCAAAGTTTCCTTACCTCGTCCAGATACTTCATCATCAGAGGCTCCTGAGCTTCAAACCGGCCGGTCACTTGGCCGACGATTAGGGCCGAGTCGCTGTGGATTCGAATTGTCTTCAGCCCCAGCCCGGCGGCCATGCGTAGTCCAGCCAGGAGGGCCTCGTACTCTGCTGTGTTGTTTGAGACTTTGAAACCGAGCTTCAGAGAGTACTCTATTTCTGCCTCGTTCGGGCCCCGGATAATGAGGCTGGCACCACAGCCTTCCTCGGTTGAAGACCCGTCGACGTAGATGACCCACTCAGGAACCGAGCCAGGCTTTTCCGCGATGGGAAACTGGGTTGCGAGGGTCGGCGTGAACTCCAGTTCTTTGCTAGGGATGGTGCATTCAACGATGAAATCGGCTAGGGCCTGGGCTTTGATGGCCTGCCTCGGGCGATATTTTATGTCAAACTGAGATAGTTCCCACCTCCACTTCTCTAAGCGACCCGAGGATTCCGGTGATGCAAGGATAGCTCCCAACGGGAGCTCAATGAGGACGGGGATGGTGTGTGCTTAGAAGTAGTGACGTAGCTTCCTTGAGGCCGCCACGAGGGCCAAGACAATCTTCTCTATGGCTGGATATCTCGTTTCTGCGTCCTTAAATACATGGCTCACATAGTACACCGGTTTCTGCACTCCACCGAACTCTCGGACGAGCACCGAGCTCGCTGCCTGGTCGGATACCGCCAGGTACAGCGACGGCTCGTCTCCTTCAACTGGTCGGATGAGTAGTGGCGGCGTCGCGAGGTGCTTATTCAATTGGTCGAAGGCGGCCTGGCACTCCTTCGACCACTCGAACATCGGGATCTTCCTCAGAGCTTTGAAGAACGGAAGGCATTTCTCCCCCGACCTGGACATGAAACGGCTCAGAGCAGCGACTCATCCCGTGAGCCGCATGATCTCGACATTGGTCTTGGGCGCGGCTATGTTGAGGATAGCGTCGATTTTCTCTGGGTTAGCTTTGATTCCACGGTGAGTGACCATAAAACCGAGGAACTTTCCCCCGGTGACTCCGAATGCGCATTTGGCGGGGTTTAGCTTCATCTTGAACTTGCAGAGCACTTCGAAGGCCTCGTCCAGATCCTTGGCGTGGTCGGCCGACGAGACGGATTTGACGAGCATATCGTCAACGTAGACCTCCATATTCCTGGCGATCTGTGGCTTGAACATGCGATTGACCAACCGTTGGTACATGGCCTCGGCGTTCTTGAGGCCGAAGGGCATCACCTTGTAGCAGTATACCCCCAGTCCGTTGTGAATGCGGTAAGATCTTCATCTTCCGGATTCATGCAGATCTGATTGTAGCCGGAGAAAGCATCTATGAAACTCAACAGCTCGTGGCCGGCCGAGCTGTCGACGAGCTGATCTATCCGAGGGAGAGGATAGTTGTCCTTGGGGCAGGCCTTATTGAGGTCGGTGAAGTCGACGCATATGCGCCACTTCCCGCTTGACTTCTTAACCAGAACTACGTTCGCCAGCCACTCCGAGTAGGGTACATTCCGGATGAAGTTGGCGACGAGAAGTCGATCAACCTCGTCTTCGATAGCCTTCTGTTTGACTGGGGCGAAGCTTCGCTTTTTCTGTCTGAAGGGTCGGGCCACAGGATCAACCCCGAGATTGTGAGAAATGATTTTGGGGTCAATCCCAGGCATGTCAGCAGGCGCCCAGGCGAAGACGTCGGAGTTATTTCTGAGGAAACCGACCAGGTCATCTCGCTGAGTTCCTGTCAGGAGTGATCCGACCTGGACGGTTTTTTCATCGTCCCCCTCTGTCAGGGGCACCTCGGTCAGCGGTTCGACCGGGGTCCCCCGGACCTCCTTCTGCTCGTCTCGGGTGTCCAGAGAACCCTTGATGTCGTCTTTTAGTTCAGCGTCGTCGGCCGGCTGCTCGGACGAAGATGTTTCGGTAAGGCATACCTTCGTGACCCACTGGTCTCCGTAGACCCGAACTATCCCGCCCTGACCGAGAGGGAACTTCATTGCCAGGTGGTAGGTCGATATCTGGGCCTGGAGGGAGTTCAGCGTCGGGCGGCCGAGGAGGACGTTGTAGGCCGATGGGACCTTTGCTACGATGAAGTCCGCAGGCAACGTATGGGTGCGGCCGGGCTCCCCGACGTTGACCTGCAGGGTGACCACCCCTTCCGCCGGGATGGAGTGGTTGGTGAACCCTGAAAGGACGTGGGAGGTCGGTTTCAAGTCTGCTGGGGTGAGCCCCATGCGCAGAAAGCAGTCATGGAAGAGGATGTCTGTCGAGCCGCCCGAGACGACAAGTATCCGGTGGACCTCATATCGGTGGATTCGGGCCGTGATCACCAGAGGGTCGTTGTGGGGCATGGATATGCCGTGGAGATCCCCGTCTCCAAAGGTGATAGGCTCATGGTCCCTGGCCTTTTTGCTCGGGCGGCCGTTGGCTTCCTTTGCCGGCGTGGGGTGCTGAGTCTTGCAGGCGCTCGACTGACCCCCTGTCGTCATGACCATAGTTATTGATGGGCCTCGGTTCCTTCCGGCGAGGTCCCTTAGGCCCCGTGGTGAGGTTGCCTTCGAGCTGTCTTGGCGGGCCTCGTGGGCGCGACCCCGTCGAGGGAGGGGGTACCGGTCATGCCTGGAAGCAGGAGAGCTGACCGCCACCGCCTTGGTAGGGACAGGGGTGCGACGAGGCTCGAGGTGAGGCTCTACGACGTGGGACCTCGAGGTTGAATGGAACGGATCGAGGGACCTGTGACCGCTGGAGTTTGCGAGGCGGTGGCCGGTGGAGGGGTGATTGCTTGGATCTTCAGGGTGATCGCTTGCCATGTGGATGGAGATCGGAAGGCCAACTTTTGTTTTTGTGGAGTTTTAGCTTCCCACAGACAACGCCAACTGATGGAGGTCCTTTTCGGGTCTCCGTCAGATGTTGTCTTCCGTTGATCTCCCGGTGGATCTTGGAGGTGATCTCTTGTTGCGTGTGGGTCTCAATGGGTTTTGAGGAGATTGGTGGTTTTGAGGAGTTTGCGCCGAGTACCTGCAAGGAAGTCCTGGGGTGGTTTGGTACCACCGAGGACCATCCGACGCTCAAGTTAGCACAAGATCCGAGTAGAGTAACGGCTAAGTAGGGTGAAAAAAGCTTACTTGATCCCTCTGTGATGGGGGTTTATATAGTGGCGGCAGCACGCAGTAGCAGGCGCGAGAATCTCGCCGGCAGTTACGCTCCCGACGTCACGCCCGCATAATAAGCGGATCGCCCGTTAATGGGGATCGCGATGGCGTGGAACGTGGGACGTTGCCGGCGGAGAATTCGCGCATGGCGAGATTTGCGGAGTGGCGGTTACGCCTGTGAGTGGTGGAGTTGGTCGGTCGGAGGGACCGAGGAAGATGGCCTCGGCGGGGGAGCTCAGGAACGAGCGGGAGGGCCGAAGCATCCTGGTCCTGTGGTAGCTCGGGGCGAGCTGAGAGGCCGAGGAGGCCAATTTGCAGGGGGCCCTGAGGAGAGCCAGCTTATGCTTGCAGGTCGGATACAGGGGTAGCGTGGTCGGCCTCTGTGGGCCCTTTCTTCTGAGTTCTGGGACACGTCATCCGCCACGTGTCCTGATCTAGGAGATCGCCAATATAGAGCATCATCAACTATACATCCAAACAACACAAAATAGAGTTATTTTTTAAGTGGAATCTAGCCTTGTAAACTCCAGTATAGCTACTCCATTTAATTTTACTCTCCGATAATGCACAGAAGTCGGAATTCCCCAGATCATGATACGTAGCAGATGACGTGTCCCAAAGTCTACGGAGTTGGAGTAAATATGATGCTTTGGGGGCGTACCTCGTCTCCGAGGACACACCCGACCTATTAGAGAACTTCCTGAGTACCTTCCATACTCACCTAACAAGCGGCCAACAGCTCGCCTCCAAGCAGTCCAGCAAGCTTCCTTGGCCCCTGGTTCGTCTCCGAGCCTCCTGACATGCCGAGCTTCCTCGGCTTCCCGGATCGTCTCCGAGCCTTTTGACATGCCGAGCTTCCTCGGCTCTCCGGATCAACCGAGAATGCGGAGCCCAAGCGCCTCCGCAACAACTCCGCGTATCTCGCCAAGGCGAGATATCCGCCGCCCCACGCTCTGCGTCCCACTCAGGCTCGTTCCCCATTAATGAGCGGATCTCGCCATTAATGCGGGTATAACGTAAGAGCATAACTGACGGCAAGGATCTCGTACCTGCTCGCTCCACGTGACCACTATAAAAACCCCTCTTCCAGACGACTCAGGTAACTTGAATTATCTCAGTACGCCGCTACTCTACCCCTATTCCTCGGCTCTAACTTGATCGTCGGAGGGTCACCCACCCGGGACTTCCATGCAGGTAGCTCGACGTCCAACATCAACCCATTGAGATTCACACCCAATAACTCCAAAACCAAATCGCAGCCGTCCAAGCTCACCATCGCAGGATTGACGGAGGACAGCATCTGAAGGAGATCTGAAGCTTGAAAGTCGACCCTAGCACCACCATGAGGTTCTTGTAGCATCAAGCATGCCCAATTTTAATTTTTGATAGTACTAAGCTAGACTAAACAAGATCTTTGCTAGAATATTAGGGTTAGCCTTTTTGATTGTGATGAACTAAGAGAAGAAAAGAGCATACAACTTTTGTAGTTCGAGTCCTTCTCTTCAATAGCTCCGGATTGAAGTCCACGCGACTCCACTAGGCTCTTCTTCGAATTGAACGAACCGCCTTTGTGATTTTCGCGCCAAAGACGATCCACCCGAAGTCCACAAGCTCAAGCTAACCCTTCACTAATCTCATTAGTGAAGGTAACACTCCACATCAAATTGCTAATCTAATGTGTGATGGTGAAGTAGGGATTTAATTTGCTCACTAGTTTGTGTTCAAGCTTTATGGTTCACATCACATGTGAGGGTTGAAGCTTGAACCATGGGATTGAGGAAGAAAAAGAAACTAGAGAGCAACCATGGGAGCAAAGCAAGCAAAATGGCTAAGTGTTGAGTATGAGCAAAGAATGAATGGCAACTCTTGACCCCCACTCATTCAAGCATGGAATTTTGCAATATAAAATTGCAACCATGATTTAATAGTGAGTCAATATGAATAAACAAAAATAAATCCCATACTTACAACCATGCTCTCATTTTCCACCACATTTCTATTTTTCTCAAAAATAGAAAATCAAGCCATGCTTCATTATGATATATATATATATATATATATATATATATATATATATATATATATATTGAAGAATAAAGCTAATGATATTAGTTAAGATATAGAGAATATTGGAGGAAAGAGGCTCTGGGAGGCTTTTTCGTCAGGCGGCGTCTAAAATCTATATCCTCCGTAACTTTTTTCGATAATCGGCACCCATCATCATCATCTTTATCATGCAAGATATGGATACACCAAATTTCATGTGATTCCATTACTTTTTCACCGTTGAATTAGCAATGTAAAAAGTTCTATTGTCGGTAAACCGTTAATTTTGCACCCACTAAATCAACGGTGAAAAGGTGTTCGAATCAAATGAAATTTGGTGTATCAACATCTTAGATGATAAAGATGAAGATGATGGATGCCGATTGTCGAATAAAATCATGGATGGTTAATTTTTTAGATGCCATAGGAGGAAATTCCCTCCTATGG
Source organism: Agapanthus africanus (assembly GCA_030015575.1). Lineage (NCBI taxonomy): Eukaryota > Viridiplantae > Streptophyta > Magnoliopsida > Asparagales > Amaryllidaceae > Agapanthus > Agapanthus africanus. The sequence continues at coordinate 60,554,279 of CM057345.1, forward strand.
CACCTTTCCTCCATTATTCTCTAAGATACAATTATATCACATATAATATATATCACATTATTAAATCAACACTTGATTTAATAATCCGGTTATATCACATATGACCGAATAATATAATTCATCTGTATATCACATTATCAAATCAACACTTGATTCGACAATCTGGTTATATCATATATAACCGAACTGATAACAGATAACTGCTAGATTATAATACGGTATCACATACTCATATTTAATCAGGCCCACGCACATATCAACATATGTGCCCTACTTCGTTTCGCTCGAACCAAGAAACTTCTGTGTGGGACTCAGCGGTAGGTGATGATCACATTAATCACCTACAAGCCGTCAGCGGTACTAGCTGGACGTAACGGCTACCCGGATATTGAGCGATATGAAGATCAACAAGCAAGCTCATCCATACTCTCCATGAAGCCTATCAGTAACACTACCGTACAGTCCGGTCTCTTCGTCTGATATGTCGCATATCATATCTATGGATGGTAAACGTTAGTCCCCAGTAACGTGATAAGTCATGCCGATGTCTGACCTATAACGGTTCGAGAAACTACTGATAACACTTATCAGTAAATCTCGGCAGTAGCCCTGGCCATGGACTTCCAGTTATAGCCAATCGAGCATAGTGCAAAATCAACCCTAAATACCGGGAGAGACGAAACCCCTCCTATCGCTCATTGCTTCCATGTGACTCAGGAATGTACCCAAAATCCACCTGTTTGCACGACTCCTTTGAGCCGTGGTAGGGAGGAAATTAAAGCACAGTGGGAGCCACACAAGACTCTATGACGATCTCGGGTTTACAGACTAACCTGTACCAGTGTCACCAGAGGACTGCTATCTGACGAAGGGTGTTAAAGATGTAGTAAAGGTGAATCTATTTTCTTTCTCTCTTTCTCAAATTTCCTTTCTTTTGAAGCTCACAAGAGGAGGTAGAGAGAGAAATAAAAATCATTTTTTTCTCTTTTTACCTCTTGTCTTATCTAAAGGGAAGTGGATGGGTGGATAAGTGACGCCCCATGAATCACTCATCCACACACTTCACCTAGCTTTTAAAGGAAAATAGAATATGCATAAGTCCATACATACCTACATACAAACACATATACATACACCCGTATATGTTCTAAATACACATACACCCGTATTCGTATCAAAATACTATGTATTCATATCAAAATACAAATACCCATATTCGTATTGAGATACAAATACCTGTATTTATACAAATACCCGTATTCATACAAATACCCGTATTCATATCAAAATTCAAATACCCGTATTCGTATAAAAATACGAATAACAAAATATAGAAAATGAGAGATATAATATTAGCTCACATATATAATCCAACTATCTTTCAAACCTGCTAGTATTATCAAAACGCCCGATTAAAGTACGTGTATCAAGTACACGTATTTAATCAAACTCCCGTACGTATCAAAATACGCACACTATATCATTTTGTCTGAACCGGAAAACCCTCTTTACGGGACTCAAAAGACTCGACAATATGCTGGCAGTGAGTATAACCACAAGCACGTTAGTTGCACTAGTTTTACGTAACGGCTACCCAGGTATTGAACGAAAGGAAGGTCGACAAGCAAGATCGTCCATACCCCAACTGAGCCTGTAAGTGTCTCTCCGTACAGTCCGGTCTCCTCATCTAAGAATGTCGTATACCGGGTCTAGGGGTGGAATATGTCAGACCCCTAATAAACTTGATAAGTCGTGTCGGTGTCAAGCTCATCACCCATCGAGAAACCACCGATCTCCCATCAGTAAATCTCATCCACCTTGGCTAAGAATTTATGGTGATAGACAACCAAACATAGCGCAACATCGACTCCTTACACCGGGAGAGACGAATCCCTGACGATTGCTTACTGCCTCCATGTGGCTCGGAACTGTACCCAACTAAAACCTATTTGCACGACTCAGTAGAGCCGTGGTAGAGTAGTAATCTAAGTATAGTGGGAACTCACACGAGACAGATGAAGATCTTAGATCAACAGACCACTTGTACTCATATCACTAGAGAACTGCTATCTAACGATAGGTATAGTACCATCTAGAAGTTATCGGCGAGTCCGTTCAGTGTACCCATCTCCAGTGAGCACCTGTATACAATCTTAGGTGACACAAATGGCTTATGAGACCGGCCATCGCCCTTCGTCGGGGTATAGAAACGTATAAACTAGTCTACTCCAGAATATAGATACCCAGTCTCGATACTCTTTCGACTAGAGACATTTAAGGATGTGCTTATGGACTACCCAACTCCCACGTATATGATCGTCATCATAATGCTGGTAGTCAAGCAAGAATCCTACGGGCTTTATCATTATGTATTAGTGACACATAATAACAAGTAAAACGCATACACATAAATGATAAAGACAAATCAGATAGTATACAATCATCTCGAGTAAGACTATTCTACCTGTATAGGTCCTCTTTCAATTATCATAATCGCATATCTGCAATTACAATAATTACCTTGAGGGCACTATAACTAACAATTGAATAGACGTGGTAATGCCCTACCATGATACCCTATTCAACGGTTTACCAGCACATCATAACACGTTGTCATGCGGCCCAAACTTATACCGAAATATTGCCTTTCATAACCGAAATGCTACCGAAAATTAGAATTAGATTTTTTGTTGCTTATCTAATTGCACCCTAACAAGATATGACACTATCGCACCTGAATACCCTAAATTTCTCAATACCTTATTTTCGCCAAAATACGCTAAAGTTTCCAAAATCCCGTATTTTCGCCAAAATACCCTAAAGTTTCCAAAATCCCGTATTTTCGCTAACATATCCTAAAGTTTCCAAAATCCCATATTTTCGCTAAGATACCTTAAAGTTTCCAAAATCCCGTATTTTCGCTAAAATACCCTAAAGTTTCCAAATTCCCGTATTTTCACGAAAATACCTCGACTTTTCTAAAAGTCATATTTTCAGTTAAATACCTCAACTTTTCTAAAAGTCGTATTTTAATAAAATACCATAAACTTTTCTAAGATTCCTATTTCACTTAAAAACCATAACTTTTCCAAAAAGACTATAATTTCATAAAAATACCATGAACTTTTATTAAACCCTAGTTTCTTAAAAATACCTTATACAACTTGGAACTGTTTCTTAACCAACCACAAGACACCCTATATTGACATGTAATCCTGTAAGGTTAGGGTTAAACATATGAACCTAAGCATGGGTGTTTGTGAAGATTCCGATGTACGGATGACCTTGATATGGAAAGTGAACCCTCATGTTACCATGCCTAGTAGAGTCGTGTGTTAACGCCTATTTGTACCTTTATACAACCAAACCTAGATCCTGGATGGGGTAGTTTAGATTACGTGAGGCTGTATTAAGGGTCTTGGGATTCCCCCCAGTTAACTGTGGTTTAGTAGGTGAAACGAAAAGATATATATATATATATATATATATATATATATATATATATATATATATACGGTCTGCAGTTGTTCCGTGGCACCAACGGAATATTCCTAAGTACGCCGGTAACCTTATATAACTAAGCTATAACAAGATAATTGTAACTTATAATTAGATTGATGATATATGCTTATACCTGATGACAACCGTTTACATATACCCACATTGACATATGCGACTTGCACCACGCTTACTATATCCTACTCGAGTTTATCTCGCTGACGGATGTTTTCTTCTTCTCTTTCTCCGAAACGTTTGTTAGATGAAGGAGAGCACCAGAATGCAGTTGAGGAAGTGGAAGCGACAATAGAGGACTACGCAGAGCTCTCCACTTACTATTAGGATTAGCCGTCTTATTTATTTTTTCTCGTCATCTACCTCTTTAGGGCTTGTTTTCTTTTCAATCGCTATAATAAACGCTTGGTGGCTGAATCTTATTATGTAATAATTGCAGGTTGATGCAATAAATTACACTTTGTATATTTCCTGCATACTTACGCTTAACGTAATTGTATCGAGTTGATTTTTTTCTCTCGGTATAATTACGTTACGGACTTATTACGTTCTCACTATGGTCTTTTGGGAAGCGGGGCGTGACAATAACATTCGTAAGGAATATGCAGCCATTAACATTATGCAGCATATCTCAAACCATTTATTAGAGTACTCCATGAAATAGCATTCCTTTGTGATTGAAACATTACAACTCTAAACTAGTTTTAGACTTTAAACTGGAAAATAAGATGATTTATCAAGTTAAAATCATCATCGACCTAGTATGAATAGATATAAATCCGAAATACCCTAAATTCCGATTCTGCACCAGTGGAACAATATCACATGAGCCCAACACTCAACAACCACAATAAAAGGAGGGCACTGAAAATGAGGACAAGTAGAACATAATTTTCATTAATAATTCATCTACTGGAATTTTAGATTAAATTTAAATTATGTAGTTACTAATAGATAAGGATAAATAAATGATTCTTATTTAAATAAATATAACAATTGAATATTTTAATAAGAATAAAGAATCCTTATTTAATTAGGAGTTATCCTATTCTATGCTATAAATAAAGATGGCATTCACCAAAGGTATTTTGAAAGAGACATAAAGGATGTAAAATGTCATATGAGGGTTTCCTCATGTTTGAATTTTCCCCCTTTGAAGGAACCATTAAGCTCTGATAACAACATTGGAGAAAGTGGCAAAAATTCTTATGGAGCACCTTATGATGATCAATCAAAGACACAAGCAGAAACAACGAAGCACACAACACAAAAAATGTAAACAAACGACGAAGAAAGACACTGATGTTTAACATGGATCGGCAATATACTTAATCCAAGATAAAAGCCAATGATAATAAGAGCATAAGAGTTTCACACCGTATGCCTTCTTTAAATCATTATACAAAGCCCTTATGGAAACAATACCTCAGTCATTGCTTTGACCTATAACACTAGAGAACCGACCTTTATGCCTCTCTCCTCAAAACCTCTCCATACATCCTTTATGTTGCCTCCAAAAACCTTTGATGAGAACCATCTTTATTTACAACATAAGATATGATAACTCCTAACCAACCAAGGATTCCTTAATGTTATCAAAATATAAAATCCTTATCCTTATTTAAATAAGACTCGTTAATTTATCTTTATCTATTAATAATTTCATAATTTAAGTTAAAACTAAAATCCCAACAAGCTTCACCTTAGTTTAAATTTAAATTATTCTTTTATATATGCTCTCATTATCCTTATGCCCCCTCTCCCAATAGGCCCATCGCAATCTTACGTGATGCGCCTTATGCAAATCAATCCCAACATAAATTTTTCCTTCTCACCTACAACAACTTGGTACCCATCATGAACCGATCTAGTGCAGCAACTGTAGAAATTTCAAAGTTGCTTAAGATGCCTTTAAGCTGATGTGAATAAAAACTTGTGAATCTCCACCTCGACTCATATTTCCTAAGCCAACACCTTAGAGATGAACATGCATAGCCTCCTACATAGCTAATTCCTTAATGTATCCTTGCCTTTTTGACATAAATGAAAGCTAAAAGGCCACCGCATTTCATTAAACGAGTTTTAACGAAACTACAAGAAAGGAAATGTATCCTTGCCTTATTTTCAAAACACATGAAATCTGCCTTATTCTTTATCTTATGTCTGACGAACCGACCTTTAGAGATTATCTTGTGCAATTAACTCAGTCGTAGTCCCAAGTTTCGAAACTGCTTTATAGAGCTAAACCTTGTGATTGCACTTGTCACATGCTTAGCATCCGCTTAGTCATAGAGTTTCTTACTCGTATGCATCATTATGCCACCCTATGCTGGGCTTCTCTTCTGCCACTACCTTAAATTTTCTTACTATCAGCTTCTCCATGTTAAACTCTGTACATATTTATCTGACATCTTGATTGATCATCCTCTTAGGCTCTGATACCAATTATTGGGGTCCTCCTTTCAGAGGTACCCGTTAGGGATTGACGAGGAAAGATCGAAACGCGGAACCATACTCGCGACAACACCCAAACCACACAAACACAATTACACAATTAAACGACGAAAAAACAATATAAATATGCTAGAATAAAATAGGAAATCAAACACAGAGAGGCAAGAAATTTGTTAACAAGGTTCAGCTACCGTATGGATAGTCTCGCCAGAGCGGAATCTGCAAAGTCTCCACTATAATTTTCGAATCAATTACACGAGTAAAACCCTAGGAATTTTCTCTCAAAATTCTCTAGCCCTAGCTATCACCCTCTCATACAATGATCTCTCACAAATTGGGTGTTATTGGCTACTTAATAATATATATGAGGGGTTCCTTTCTATAGGAAAACCCTAATCCCAACAATACTAGGAAATAAACAAACTTTTCAAAGTACGTTATCTTCGGAATTCGCCGCCTCCAGACGTCTGCAGTCCACTTTGGCAGACATTTGCCTCCGTCTTGGATTGTGTTTCGTGGCTCCTGCTGATGTCTGCCCGATGAACTGCAGACGTTTTCTTCCGCTCTGGTGTTTCTCATGTAGATACCAGACGTCTGAACTTGATTTGGCCAGACGTCTGAAGTAAAGATACTTACATCTTCAGACGTCTGCCTTGTGTCTGCTTCAGACGTTTGACCTGAAGGATGTTCTACCATTTCTAACATTCTCCCACTTGGAACTTCTTCAGTCTTGATTCTCGACGCTAATGGACTTCACATGACTCCGCTCAACGCTCTCCTCATCAGATTTTTATGGAGAAGTTCACCAACCTGCAACAGAGATCCAACTTATCTCTATCTACAATCTTGGTGAACATATCCGTCAGATTCTTTTCTCCAGTGATCTTCTGCAATGTCAACTCCTCTTCAATCACTATGCAAATGAAATGGTACCGGATTTTGATGTGCTTCGTCCGAGAGTGATATGCCGCATTCTTCGCCAAATGTATCGCACTTTGGTTGTCGTTCCACAAGGTGTTGAAGTCTTGCTTTTTGCCTAATTCTTCAAGTAACCCTTGCAACCATTTCATCTCCTTGTTGGCTTTCGTGATCGCCACGTACTCCACCTCCGTAGTTGATAATTCTACCACCTTTTGTAATTGAGAGACTCAACTCACCGTTGTTCTTCTAACCGTGAATACATATCCCATTGTGCTCTTCCCACTATCTCGATCTCCCAAATAGTTTGCATCAACGTACCCTTGCATCTTTAGAGAGCCATCCCCAAAGTACAAACAGTGACTAGATGTACCCCTGAGATATTTTAGAATCCACTTCACCGCATTCCAATTCTCCTTCCCTGGATTTTGCATATACCGGCTAACAACTCCCACTACATGTGCAATATCAGGTCTCGTACTCACCATCGCATACATCAAACTCTTCACTATAGAAGTATATGCTATTCTCGCCATCTCATCCTTCTGCTCTTGAGTTGTCGGGCATAACTCCTTCATGAGTTTGAAATGCTTCGCTAAGGGTGTACTCACCGGTTTTGACTTGTCCATGTTAAACCGCTTCAAAACCTTCTCAATATAGTCCCTTTGCGATAACCACAGCTTCCGCTGCTTCCTATCTCGAACGATCTTCATGCCCAAGATTTTCTTTTCCACTCCTAAATCCTTCATAAAGAATTTCACGGCCATCATCTTCTTCAAACTTTGAATTTTCTCGAAATTCGGACCCACTACCAGCATGTCATCCATGTACAGTGATAGAATGATGTAGTCTCCGTCCTTGAAAGTTTGAATGTAGACGTAGTGATTTGATTCACTCTGCACAAATCCTATCTCTAGTATGAACTGATCAAACTTGAGATACCAATGCTCAGGAGCTTACTTGAGACCATATAAGCTCCTTCGCAGCTTACACACCATATTCTCCTTTCCCTTCACCTCGTATCCTGGTGGTTGAATCATATAAATCCCTTCCTCTAAATTTCCATGAAGGAACACAGTCTTGATTGTAGCTACTCTAAGTGCAAATTTTCTACCACTACAATACTAAGGATCACCTGAAAAGATGCCATTTTTACCACAGGGGAAAAAATCTCTTGATAGTCAATAACTTGTTTTTGTGCGTATCCCTTGACTACCAAACGTGTCTTATACCGCTTCACACCATTGGCCTCATCTTTAATTCTGTTTACCCACATATTCATTAACGCTTTCCGACCCTTGTATAGCTTCACTAGGTCCCATATATGGTTATTCTTCAACGATTCTATCTCCGTGTCCATAACTTGCTCCCACTGCTTGCTAGCACCATCGTTTGTTACTTCTTTAAGGGATTGAGGCTCTCCCGCATTTGTATAAAAAACGAAGTCGGTCATAAGTTTTTCAGGTATCCTCCTTTCTCTCGTAGATCTTATCAGAACCGGCACATCTGGTTGCTGAACATGGTCACCATCCTGTTCTTGAATCTGATCCTGCACTGCGGCTTCCTCCAAGTTCTGATCACCACCTGTAGGTACTTGAATCATCTCTTGAGTTCCATCTAGCTCGACGAACTCACGTACTGCACCTTCCTTGGCTTTCTTTTCTTCTTTGTACAAGTGTTGCTCATCAAAGACGATGTTCCGCTTCATATTACTTTCTTTCTTGTATATCCCACGGCCTATATCTGAACTCATTCCCACCAAATCCGATGAAAGTGCACTTCTTAGATTTAGAGTCAAGCTTACTCCTTTCCGCTTTATCAACCATAGAATACGCAACGCAGACAAAAACTTGTAGGTGCGAATAATCAACCGGTTTACCTGACCAATTTTCATCTGATGCCCTTCTGCGAGCAAAACCCCTCGAACTCCTGTGTGCAATATTCCCCTCCATTATCGGACTTAATGCATTTAACCTTCAGTCCTGTTTGGTTATCCACCTGGGCAATCCAGTGTTTAAAGATACCAAACACATCGAACTTCTTCTTCATCGCATACACACATGTCTTCCGGCTTGCATCGTCGATGAACGTCACGAAGTACCGATTCCCACCATAAGACTCCACCAAGGCTGGATTCCCGCAAACACAACTCTCGCACAACCCCAACTCCACCTTTTTCAGCCCCGAAAGAAGCCCCCTTCCTTGAAGAATTTTTATGTTCTTCTCACTGAGGTGCCCCAATCGTCTATGCCACAACGAAGTCTCTGAATTTAACTCCGAACCCATTACCAATGCAACCGAACCTCCGCTACTCCCACTGAAAGAATACAACGAACTGCTCAACTTGCCCCTGGAAACCACCAACAACCCTTTGATAATCTTCCACTGTGAATTTCCAAACGTTGTAATAAAACCTTCGTTGTCAAGCCGACTAGTAAAAATCAGGCTCTTCTTCAAATCTGGAATATGATGAGCATTCTTTTTAGTTAACCACCTCGTGACGGTTGCAAGATGATCATCCCCTTTCCAACGATCTTACACGGCTAACCATTTCCCACTGTTACATGCCCAAGGTCCCCCTGAACATACTCGCTAAATTGATATCGCCCCGAAGTGCAATGAAAGGATGCTCCCAATCTAAGAACCAAGTATCCCCTTTATGCTCTCGTTCGCCGACAGACAAAGACCTTGTTCCTTCTGTTCTTGTGTAGACACCATATTAGTTTCCTTTCCATCTGCCTTCTCATTCGAGTCTTTCTTCAGAGTTTTACAGTCACATTTCCTGTGACCCTTCTTCCCACAATTCCAACACGCATCTTGGATTTTTCCTTATGATTTTTCCCGGCTTTAGACTTTCCCTTCTTCTCTTTCCCCCTTTCCATCGTTCTACCGCGATTCTCCACCAAAAGAGCGAAAGTTCCCGAACTCTCACTCCTGGCCATTCTCCGCATCTCATCGTTTAATATGCAACTCACTGCATCATTAAACATGAGATTCCCCGAGATCAAGTTGCTAATCGCCATCACTAGGTTCTCCCAACTTTCCGGAAACGAACAGAGGAATAGAAGTGCTCAAATCTCGTCTTCAAAGATGATTTCCATCGATTCGAGTTGGCTCGTCACGCTGTTGAACTCATTCAGGTGCTCCGTTACTAAGCCATTTTCAGCCATCTTCATGTTGAAATGCTTCTTCATCAGGAAGATTTTGTTTGATATAGAAGGCTTCTCATTCAATTTTGCTAACGTCGTCATTAGCGCCTTTGTTGTTTTCTCCTTCAAGATATTAAATGACATTTGCGGAGTCAATGACAACCGAATTGTCGCCATGGCTTTCCTATCGAAAAGTTTCCACGCCTCATCGGCCATCTTCTTGGGATTTTCTTCAAGCAACACTAGTAAAAACTGTATGCATTAGAAACCGTTTATTAGTGACCGGATAAATATATACGGTCCCTAATAAATTATTAGAGACCGTATATATTAAATGGTCTCTACTGAATGGTCGCCAATGTATTAGCAACCGTTCAGTTAATATTAGTGACCGTTCGAAATGGTCGCTAATAGGTCGATCAGATAAGAGTCACGATGGCCTTTTCTTCCTTCTCATTCCCCAAAATTTTTTCCTGAGAGGTAATTCCCCTCCTCCTTTTTATCAAAATTTTTCGAAAATATTATCAAATCTAACCCAAATTTTTTTGTAGGTGTTATTGTTGCAGTTGGTGGTGTAGGAGTTTGCAATCGTTTTTTCCTTTTTCAAATCTGAACCAAGGTTAGTGTTCTCTTCTTATAACCTTAATTTTTTCAATTAGATTAATAAATTTTGAAATTAGGTGATTATAATCTCTGATTTGTGTTGGTTTTGATATATTAAATATGGATAATGAGGAATTGAATCGATTGTAAAATGATGGGTTTGAAATTAGGGTTTGAAATTTATTATGATTTAGGGGTTGATGGGTTTTAGAATTGAAAATAGATGAAAAATTGAAATATAAATTTGGTAATTTAGGTTTCGAGTTGAAAATATAAGGATTATTAGTAATCAATGAATTTACTTGTTAGATTAATTTATGGTAAGATGGATTATAGAATTATGTTAGATGAATTTAGGGTAAAATGTATTATAATTAATATTTAGGGGGAGCATGTGTGTTTGTGAGTATGTGTAAATGTGTATTCGCGTGAACGTATTTGAGCGAGTGTATGTATGAGTGCTTGGGTGCACGCGTGTATGTGTGAGTGTGTGAGAGTGTATGTATGTGTGCGTGCACGCCCGTATATGAAATATTTCAAAAATATATTCATCCTAAGTTCTAGCTTGTATTTTGTAAATTTAATGATTCGATATTCTTTATTTTGTAAATTTAATAATTTGATATCTTGTTGCTTATGATTTATTGCTTAGATTTTTTAATTGTAGCATAATTTATAAATTAAATCAAAATAAAAATCAAATCTTTTAATACCAATTAAACTATAGTAGATGCATAAATCAAAACTAAAATCAAATTGATTAAGAAAAATTAACACTAATTAACCTATAACATTAATTACATTAATTAAGAAATCTTAATTAAGACCAGATAATAGTGAACCAAGACCCTGATTAAAAAACGATTAAATAGAAAATTAAGGGATACCCTAAAATTTTGATTAGAAACGTAACTAGAGTTTTCCATTTTCATTTAATTAGTAAGTTTAAGATCGAAAGGTTTTAAACTTGTTTAGAATCGACCTGTAGTTTTCCGTCTGACAATTGGTGTATATCAAATCTTTTTCCTGTCGAATTGATAGGATCATATTATATGTTTATGAGAGTTGAGAGTCATGTTTAATTTTTCCAAACATATGTATAGTATTCGATGAGGGGATTTGCCATATAGTAATTGCCGGATTTGTCCAGTTTAGATATGTTACGAATGCAATAAGACTCACATCTCATATCCTCATGTATTTTCATCCATTTCAAGAAGTTTTGACGGTGCTTTCCACTTGTTCCCCGTGTACAGATTTATGTACGAACACAAGGAACATGAAGAGAGTGCTGCCGAAATTTTCTCGAAATGGACGAAAAACAGAAGGTTGCGAGATGCGAGTATTGCATTCGTAATGGGAATTAGGACCTTTATCCCTGATAGCCGTGAAACTAATTATTCGTCCTGACCTTTTGCCCTGAGTACTTACGACAATCTTAAATGACTTTAGATGCTTTGATGTGCCCACATCATGATATCTAATTTAAGACTTGAAAATTTATTTAATGAAGAGTTTGTAATAAACTCATAAGATATGTTAAACTTATATTATAATCTGTGTTATGACAGATGAGAATTCTTCTGGATAAATCGTTTATGCACATGGGGAAAAAAGATAGGTATAGTTTGAGAGACACCCGATTTAAAAATGGGCTTAAAGCCTTTTTAGATTACGCAGAGATGAACCGAAAGCGTAGCCGAGACGGTCTCTTGTTATGTCCTTGTAAGAAATGTAAGAATAGAGCCCGTTTTCGACGTGAAGTGATAGAAGAATATGTGTTTGTAGAGGGTTTTGAACCGAACTACATACATTGAAATTACCATGGCGAGAGAATACGTGATGAGAAAACGAGGATGGATAATGAGACCGTAGCTTCGCAAGCTGAATTGCCGATAGGTGACATGATAGATGACACACATGAGATGTTGGAAGATTTATTTGCTGGAGAGGAAATGAGTGATGTTGAACCGTCTGAAGGCACCAGTGAATTAGAAGAATTACAGAAACTTCTGGAGAAAACGAACAAGATTTGTACGAAGGCTGTACGAAATTAAGTATGTTGTCATTTGTAATAAGGCTCCTCTATCTGAAGATGATCAGCAAGATGGTTAACGAGCACTTTGACGTGCTTCTTGATCTCCTACGCAAGGTAATTCCTGAAGGAAAGGAAAGCATTCCAGAAAATTATTACCAGGCAAAAAAGATTGTTAAGACACTTTCTTTCTCGTATGAGAAAATCGATACATGTCCTAATGACTGTGTGTTGTATCGCAGGGATTACGTGTCTCTCGATGAGTATCCCACTTGCAACTTGTCTAGGTGGAAAATATTAAAAGAAATTCAAATGCAGAAACGTCCGATGTCAGCAAAAAGGTAAGAAAACTCCAGCCAAAGTCCTTCGTTATTTTCCCCTAGCTAAGAGGTTGCAAAATTTATATATTTCAAAGGACACGGCGAAGAGCATGCGATGGCATTTCGATCGTCGGATCAAAGACGGGAAGATGAGGCATCCGAATGATGCAGAAGTATGGAAGCAATTAGACAGTGTTGATCATTTTGGGGATGAGCCGAGGAATGTACGTCTAGGTTTGGCAACCAACGGTTTCATACCTTACGGACTCATGTGCTCTAGTTGGTCCACGTGGCCGGTATTGCTTATGCCTTACAATCTACCTCTCTGGATGTGTATGAAGCAATCGTATATATTTCTTTCCTTATTAATTTCTGGAAAATATTCACCTGGACAGAACATCGATGTCTATATGGAACCTTTAATTGAAGAGTTGATAGAAATCTAGGAATATGGAGTAAAGACATATGATGCGTACGCTAAGGAGAAGTTTAAAATGCGAGCGACTGTTATTTGGACAATCAACGATTTTCCAGCATACGGCATGTTATCTGAATGGTCTACCTACGCGAAGCATGCATGTCCATCATGTGGTCTTGATTACAGTGCCATCATGCTTAAGACACATAGTAAGTTTTGCTACTGGTTTCAACGCAGGTGGCTATCGGCGAATCATCCGTACAGAAAGATGGCAAATAAGTTTGATGGAACATTGGAAAAGGGTGAAGCACCAAAACAATTGTCAGGGATAGAAATTTTTGAGCAGATTTTATTATGTCAGTTCCAGCATTCTAATTGTTTAAACTCAAATGGTTCCTTCAGTAAACAAAAAAACGGAAGCGGTCCGAAAATAAAGAATTGTTGAGTGTGTGGAAGAAGAAAAGTATATTATGGAATCTTCCTTACTGGAAACATCTGTTGATTTGACACAATATTAATGTCATGCATATAGAGAAGAATGTGTTTGATGATATTGTTGGCATAATGTTACAGGACGATTCTAAGTCTAAGGATAAGTTGAGTGCTCGTGAGTGCTTGGAGGAGCTTGGAATTCGACAGGAATTGTATTCGGTACTTCTTGATGATGGTGTCTATGAATTACCAGTTTCGAGCCATGCAATATCGAAATTGGCTATGAAAAGATTTTATGAGGTGCTAAAGAGTATCAAAACCCCAGATGGGTACTCCTCTAACATAGCAAAGAATGTGTAGGTCGAGCCACTAAAGCTCTTGAATCTTAAAACCCACGATTGTTATATCCTTCTGCATCAATTACTTCCAGTGGCTCTTCGACATAATTTGCCATCTAATGTCACCAAAGTTTTGATAGAGTATTGTGATTTTTTCAATAAATTTTGTTCTAAAGTGATAGATGTGGCTAAATTCGAGAAGTTGCAAAAGAGTATCGTTGAAACCCTCTGTAAGTTGGAGATGATATTTCCACCATCTTTCTTCACCGTCATGGTTCGTCTTTCTATGCATCTAGCTACAGAGGCAATGATTGCTGGACCTGTCTCATATAGGTGGATGTATTCAGTAGAAAGGTAATATATTTTTCAGTCAATTGTATTATTTAATTCATTATAATATTCTCATTTTTCTAAAGTATTCGTTAACATTTTAGATACTTGGGATTCTTGAAACGACAAGTGCGCAATCGAGCTCGACCGGAAATGTCAATAGCCGAGAGTTATTGCACCAACGAATATCTCAAATTCACTTCTCGTTACTTGCATGGAGTTAAAACAAGATTAAACCTTCCTTCTTGAATTAACGATGATCATCTATTCCATTCATAAGGGGAGGATTGATCTTACCGGAGGGAGTGGCTCGATCAAGCGCTTCGTATATTCTTAATAATTTTGAAATTACTGCCAATCACAGAAGGTATATAAATTAAAAATTTTAATCGCGTCAATATTTTGAGTGCCTACATCTATATATGCCTAAATAATTAATATTGATATTCTTTTAGCCGACATATTGAAGAACTTACGAATGCGATTTCTGGAAAGAGTGCTAATTGGAAGATTAATCAAGAACATAAGAAACACTTTTCACGGTGGTTCCGTAAACATGTACGTATGTCTTGTATATTTCACGTTTCACATACATATATCACATATAGCTTATATATTTTACGTGTAAATGCATTGTAGATTGAAGACGACATAGCAAAAGGGATGTACTTCCCGGATGTAATCGTACGACTATCTAAAGGTCCTAGTGTAAAAGTGAATCGATAGGGTTCATATTGTATTAATAACCTAAAATTTCTTACAACCGGGAAATTGACTACCCAAAACAATAGGATTTATTATCCGTTTAAACAAACGTGCTTCTCAAGTTCTCGTGATCAAAGACCGCAGGGGGAAAAAAAGAATATTACAGTCAGCTGGAGAATATAATAGAGTTATTTTACGAGATTAATAAGCAAGAAAGATTTGTTATGTTCAAAGTTCGTTGATGCGCTTACATTCAGATCGATGAGTCATTTTCAGCTTGTCAATCTCAATAAACAAATTTATCGAGATGATAAGTTCATGTTAGCTTCACAAGCCGAGTAGTGTTTTTATGTCAAAAATTCTAATCGTGAAGAAATTTGGATTGCATTGCTGGCACCTCCTAAATCCTTTTTCGATAGTTCTACCGACGAGATTAACCTTGTTGAAACAGATCCGGTTGACATATGAAAAATTTGCAGTTGTAAATAATTGTAATCAATTGATATATGTTATAAATTTTGCAGTTGTAAAAACTTAAAATCACTTGCATGTAAATGATATATGAAAAACCTAGTAGTTCTAATCACTTATAATGAATTGATTTGTTAGCTTAATGATTTATGCATTTTATATATTTTATATCTTCATTACTCTTACATGAAACGGATGGGACAAAAAGGCATATTCGGAAAATTTGCCAAAGTATTTTCTTCAAAGAAAAGAGATCGAGATACTGAATCCTCGATACTGAGAGTAGAGGTATATATTATGAGTTTTAAATAATCATCGACCGTATTATTTTATTCAAATTACCATTGCATTGATTATAATAAATTAAAATGTGTAGGTACATCTGATCAGGAGAATGCAAGTCCATCAGTGCAGCATGATCCATATGCACATCTAGACGAGCAGTGCACGAACTTGAGTAGGGAACCTGGGGTGTTCTCGGATCCCGTCACTGATGAGTGGATTCATGTATTGCCTCTTGTTTCCCCCAATCAGAGCAAAGCTCTGTTCAAATTTTGAAATTTGAAATGAAGCAGCACTTCATAATAGCGCCAGCGCTAAGAGTCAAAGACTCTGCTGCAGTGCTCATGTGCAAAGCACATGAGCGCTGCATTCTAAGCAGCGCACCATGTGCAAAGCACGTGGGCGCTAGCGCTGCAATGCAAGCAGCGCACCACATGCAAAGCACGTGAGCGCTAGCGATAGAACAAAATGTTCTCGGCCCTTGGATCAAAGATCCAACGAACATGATTAAAAATCATCAATTGACCAGAATAAAATTCTGTTAAGGAAACATTCCTCAGAATCTTTCCAAACAGGAAAGATTATGCTCTGAAAATCAGAGCATCGTTGGATCAATGATCCAATGGTGATTAAAAATCACCAAATTACAGAATAAAATTTTGTATTAGAAAAGATTTCCCAATCTTGTTAAAAACAGGAAGATTGCCTTCTGTAAATCAGAAGCCCTTGGATCAAAAATCCAACGGGGGAAATATCCCCAAATTAATTAGAGAAAGGATCTTCTTAACCGATTGAACAAATCAGCCTTCACTATATAAAGGCCCCAAGACTTCAAGTCTCATATAGAGGAAACCCCCATAAACTTTGAGAAATTTCAAAGACAAAGAGAAAGTTCTCAAAAGAAGAAGATTTTCTTCAAGGTAAAAAAGAACAGAGAAATGAAATCATCTCATATAAAAGAAGAATTTACTTCTTTTTCTAAGATCATAGATCTATAAGACCAAAATCTTTCACAACAGAGATCAAAGTATCTCATCATAAAAAATAAGGGGAAGAACTTAATCTTCTTCAGATCATAGATCTATAAGACAAATTGTCTTTCAGAGATCATAATATCTTATTATAAAAGGGGAGAGAATAATTCAATTCTCTTAGAATCATAGATCCATAAAGGCAGAGCTTTTCACCAAAAACATAAGAGATTGAAACATCTCCTATAAAAAATAAGAACTTTGTTCTTAAATTCATGAGACAAAGTCTCTTATAAGTTTAAGAATTTAATTCTCAGGGCGCAAAGCTGCCTAAAAAGAGCCCTAGCGCTCTAATCAAAAGAAGCGCTTCAGCGCTCAAAAACTAACGCATAGCGTTGCAGAGCCTTAGCGCTCCAAATTTCACAAGAAGCGCTCTGCGCTCATTGTCTGGCGCATAGCGCCAAGTGCGCCACGTGCTCCCCACGTGTGCGCCACTTAACAGAAGCGCCTTAGCGCTCCAAATCTGGTGACCAGCGCCAAGCGCGCCACGTGCTCCTCACATGTGCGCTATTTCACAAAGAGCGTTCTGCACTCATTTACTGGCGCTCAGCGCCAAGCGCGTCACGTACTTCTCACGTGTGCGCTATCTCACAGGAAGTGCCTTAGCGCTCACTGGTGCACAGCGCCAAGCGCGCTACGTGCTCCTCACGTGTGCGATAAAAGAACATAAACTATTCTATAAATAAAAGCCCAGAGCTATGATTAGTGCTCAGCATTTAATAAAAGACAAAAAGATTGTCAGAACCCAAACAAATGCTCAGTATTGTTAAATGTTTAACATTTTAACTGAATGGGCCGAGCCCAAAGTGGCCACAGAACCCTAATTCAGATCAATTGAGCCCATATGCTCATAAATCTTTGATCTTAGTCCCAAATTGGACTACAGATCTCCCAACCAATATTGGTTCGAGGGTACATCTCTTCACTCCTCTGATATTTGTCGTTGTAATCCTTCAACGTCTTCAGAGAGGTGACGGGTCCCGACAACCAGACATTCCACGGACTGTGGGGTCCTTAAACTCATGGACTATGATGTCCTTAAACTTTACAGACTATGACGTCTTTAAACTGGACCGCAAAGTCCCTAAACTAAAATAATGGAGCCCAAATGCTCTTTTGTTGGATCTAAACGATCCCGTTAAGTTAATCTTAGTCTAAAATTAGACTAACGTATCCTTAACAAACGTTTAAGTTGATCTTAGTCTCAAATGAGACTAACGCATTCTTAAATCCAACCCCAAACCCAATCTAAGAAAATACGGATTTAGACTAATCCACGCCCTACGGGCGACAACATAAATTAGTCTCCGTATACAATCCACAGGAAACCAAAAACAAAACAAACACACACGATACGAAGTGACCATCTGGAGAAGAAGAAAGTGGTTACCGCGATGCGGTAGCGTAATTAACTGCAGGGGCTTGCACCTGTAGGGAAGAACGTCCTCATAATCAAAAACCCCTCAAACGAGGGGGAATCTGACGAAGTATGCTATATCGGCCGCATCCATCTAAACCTCCGATACACGGTGCCATAAATTAACTTGGCATTTTTGAAGAGGTGGACGGATAAAACCAAATAGCATCTGCCCCTAAATTCAGGTAAGACGAACCTACGCGGTCGCGTCTCTGTATTCGGAGGAGAACAGATTCTGGCACGCCCGGTAGGACCTCTTCCTTTTTCCACTCCACACTTCATGTGTCGTGTTTCGCGAACAAATCGCGGTTTGATATGGTTTCCTTTGGATGTGAAGTACTAAGATTTGGTATCTTGCTCCGTGCAGAAAAACAGGAGATCAATGGCTTCAAACTGCACTAACTGCAACTGCAACTCTCACTCCGTCTTGGCTGGAGGAGTGACTTATGGGCCCCAAGCGGCCTCCATCTTCGCCATGCCAATGGAACAGGTGACTCCGGCCATTACTGGACTGTTCTTCGGGACCATGCTCCTGCCAGCAAGCTTCAGTGCTCCTGTACCATCGCAAGAAGCTCCGAAGAAGTCGGTCTTTGATCGGCTTGCAACTACTGCGGCCCCTCTCAACGGGTCTCCCAAGTCCACTGCCTCAGTTTTCAACAGACTGGGCCGAAGCACAGATAGGCCTATGAAGAAACCCACAATTCCTGAAGGGGTTATCCCGAAGCGGCTAGCCATTCCTGCCCCTGAAGTCATCAGAATGGCTTCCCTTGCTAAGGAGTCGGTCTTTGCAAGACTGGCCATTTTAGCTCCCGTTCCAGGCGAAGTCGTCAAAACAGCTTCCCCTGTGCGAAAGTCTGCCTTCGATAGATTGGCCATCCTCACTCAACGGACGTCAGCTTTCAAGAGGCTAACGCTGGCAGCAACCCTCTGCCAAAACAGGAGGCATGACAAAGCCACCCCCATAACTGAGCCAGTCCCTTCAGCACGACATGCTCGCCGTCGTCACTGGCACCGAGTGAGGAAGGCTGGGGGTAGTTCCCCTTCTAGACTGAGACCGCCAGCTCCAACGGTGGAAGCCGATGCTGCTGTTCCAACTGGAAACAGTTTTGAACCACTCAGGAGGGTCCGCAAGAACTCTTCGACTGCTGTGCTGAAAAGATCTCCTCCACCTGTGGAGAATGCCACAAAGGCGAAGCTTGAACAGCCCCCTCAGCGGCTGTCCTCTAAAATTTACAAGGTCTGGTGTCAAGTCCAAGACTCGGTGATCAACCAAGACTACTCCCGCCAATCGAAGAAGATGAAAGTTCAGCGAGAGGAGGACCACCCGGTCATACCACAGGAGATGTCATCTATTTGGGTGCCCGCTGCAACGGCCCCCTCAGCTTTGACCGCTCACAAAAGAAGGAGGCCGGAGAAGATCCCCGTGCTCGCGACAAATCTCAAAGGCACTGAATCTAAATGCTCCAATTCTGAGGGCATGGTGGTACACACTGTTTATATGGCATCCGGGAAAGAGGATAGCCGTATTTTTACGGGTCATCGACCACTCACCAGATCCGTAACAAAGGCTCAGGAGCAACAACAACAAAAGCTCCAGGAGATGCTGACAGCCATGGCCTCACTCACGAGATCAAAAGCAAGCCCAGAGACGTCCTCAGAACAACGTCATGAGCAGGAAACTGATGCCGAATTCCTTTGGAGAATGCTTGAGAAAAAGGACAAAGTGGCCGCGGAACAAGCGGCCAACATAAAACAAATGACCCTTCTATTCAAAGATATGGTGGGCATGATGATCCAGTCGGACCCTCCAGCCGAATATCCTCCAGTAATAATTGAAGATGATAGAGGAGAGACGTCAAATCCTCTTCCGGCTCTGCCAGCAGCCAAGGAGGTGACCATCTCCAAAGCCACGCTCGATGATTATATAGCTCAACAAATACGAGCTCATCAAGCGAATGAAGCGACTGGCCAAGTCGTCAGAACTGGACGGCCATATCCGGGTTGGTACGATCAAATAAAGTACCCGCCAGGATACACGATTCCTAAATTCCATGTGTACAAGGGGACAGGCAATCCCCATCAACATGTCGCTCTGTTCAGGGCTCTCTGCGGCAACACTGGAGGGGATGATAAGCTACTGCTTCGCCAATTTGTCGGCAGCTTGGCGGAGACGGCGTTCGAATGGTATTCAGAGCTTCCCAATGACTCCGTTAAAACTTTTACAGAGATGGAATTGCTGTTCACCCAGCGTTTCGCAAGCGCTAGCGAACGCACCCCAATCACCGCATTAATTAACGCTAGAGTAAAGCCAGGCGAAACATGGGTGCAGTATGCGATACGGTGGCGGAATCTATGGTCGAAGTGCGAGCAGCGCATCGAAGAAGTGCTTGCGGTAGGCATGTTCGTAGGGACCTTCGACCCTCAGGCGACCATTTCACAATTCATGATGTTCTTTAAACCAACTACTTTCCAAGCCTTGATTGACAAACTGGCCCAAATGGATCAGATGGGTCATAGACCATCTCCTTCGAAGCTGGAATCTCGAAATGAAAAAAAGGGAAAGGAAAAGAGACCTTCATCTCCAATGCTCAACAGCAGCCCAGTGGTCCAAAGCTAACTGATCGCCAAGATGAAATACGGTGATTCTTCAATGAGAAACTGAAGCGCCCTTATTCGTTTCCCCGGGATAAAATGAGGAGACTGTTCGAGCTGGCGGTGCGCAACAGGCTCATCACCTTGCCGGATTCGAAACGCCCATTGCAACCCGGTGAGGCCAATAATCCCAATTATTACCCCTATCACCAAGTGGTAGGCCATCCAATCGAAAATTGCTTCGTCTTCAAAGGATGGATTGATGACTAATACCAACAGGGAAAATTCACACTATCCAAGAACTGGAAAGTAAGCCCGCCTCAGCCGCACGCTCTAAAAAGGGAGGACACACCGGGGGCATCATGCTCTTTTGTAGAAGAAGCTCCATGGGAGGTCGCTCTTTCAACCAAAACAAAAAGAATGCTAAAGGATCTCCAAACATGCCCTGCGATCAGGTGGAAAAGTCTGCTGGAACCCGAGATCATCGAGGGAATGCTGAAGCCGTGCCCGATGCCCAAAATTGATGGGGATGGTCAAAACGCCCATACCCAGCCGTCAAAGTCTTCAAAAAAGAAGAAGAAGACCAAAAAGCCCGTGAAGTATGGTGACAAGCGCACGGACCTGCAAAAACATATTGACGCGTTGGAAGAATATAACCAGAAGGCATGAACCCCGGTCATGCTTCAAGAGTTTCTCAATCACATCCTTGAAGTCGGAGATAGCGACAAAGATGAGGAAGAAGACTCGTCAGATGAACCTGAGGATTATGTGGAAAGCTGCCATGTGATCTCTCACACGTCAGTAGATGGTGAAGAAGCTCCTGATGCAGAGAAACTGGGGGCAGATCCCGAACCGGAACTTCTAGGACCGTCGGATGAGATGATTGACGTATTCCTGAACGAAGCTCTTCTAAAAAGCAAAGCTGATCGAGAGTGCAAAATGACCATATTTGAAAAAGCCAAACGCCGGCGACTGGGCGAAAGGGTTAAAAATACTCCTACCAGATCAAAGCACATCCGCCGCAAATAAAAGCAGGTTCAAGATGAGGAAAATGTTCGCCAAAGCCATATCGATGGGAATGAAGCTGCCACCCTCCGAAGTAAACACTCCTGATAGGATACACCTTAACGGAGAGGACGTACATCCTGACTTCTGCTTATATCATCAGAGGATTGCACACTCTACTGAAGAATGCAACGCCTTTAAAAATTAGTGGCAAGGGTATGCCACTCACAGGCAACACTTCAAGAGGATGAAGCGCAAAACTCGTCGGGAACAACGAAACATGACAGATGAGCATAAAAGAACAACCGGTGAATGTCACATGGTTAATTCCGGGGGATCGCGAGTTCTCACCTTCGGGAGCGATTCGGATGAAGAAATAGCCCTCGGCCCTCTCTTCAAGGAATCCATCTCTGAAACAGAAGAGATGAAGACCTGCGAGAATATTCAGCTGTGCAATCGCACGCTACCTGAAAAGAATCTCGGACCCGCAAACAAGGGATCGAACAAAAAAGATAAGGGGAAAGAAAAGGTCCCTGAGGATATCACCCTCGACGACCGATTCGTTGAAGAGTTGGCAGCCAAAGACCCGCCCAAGAAAAATAAGGTGGATTACAACGTTCTGGCACACCTGAGGAAGATACCCTCACAGCTAAGTATTCTCGACGCCCTTCTGCTATCCAAAGAGGTGAGAGATTCTCTGATCAAGGCATTACAAGAACCTGACCAGTTTCAAGCTTTCCTCGCCGAAGAAAAGATGAAGGACGAGTTGGAAGAAATTCACACAGCTCATATCACTGTCGGCGATGAAGATCTCCTCCTCGGAACATGCGAGCACAACCGTCCCCTATATGTCTCCGGGTATTTCCATGACATTAAGATAGGGAAGATCCTGGTCGACAATGGATTATCTGTCAACCTTCTCAATGTGAGAGTGTTGAAAGAGATTTGCATGAGCATTCAACACCTCGCTCGGGATAAAATCACTATCTCCGGATTCGACTCCCAGTCATCACGGACGCTCGGGTCTGTAATTCTGACGTTACGCTTTGGGCTACTCGTCACTGATATTAAGTTCCACATCATTGACGTCAAGACTTGCTACAACACTTTGCTCGATCGGCCTTGGTCACACGAGTACAATATTATCCCTTTTACACAACATCAGTGTATGAAGTATTTCAAGGATGGTCTCGAGTATACCGTGACAGGGGAGCTGAACCCATTCTCTGTGAATGAAGTCCGAAAGTACGAAGATGCAAAATACTTCTTGCCAGACATCTAAGACACGGAAAGGTTCCATAAGTCGGAGAATAAGCAAAAAGCTATCACCACCATTCCGGTCTTCGAGAGTGATACCGAGGAGGAAGAAGAGATAGTCTATTCGGGACTGCTCCAATACAATAAACCGGGACCGTCAACCCCTATTGTGGTCTTTGGCAGTGTCTCTGAAGAAGAGGTCAATGCAGTATTCTCGGCCCGTCCATTAGTACAAGCCTTCATTGGAGATGATCAGAGTTTGCAGATCGACATAGTCCCGCAAGAACATTACAAAGAGCTCGACGCATATCTATAGTGTGCAGGAACTGCAGACATTCTGTAACACCCTAGTTCATTTATACCAGTTCTAGTCAAGTGTTTCTTTATTTATAGTAGTTTCTTGATTAACTGTGTTTTGGGTGTGAATAGTATATTTGACATCTGTATTTGCATCCGACCCGACCCGCTTACTTGAAACCAGTCTTGATTCATATTTGTGATTTATCCTGGCTTTTTACGTGGATCCGTACACTTTCATATTACATACTGCATACTAGCATTATATCTGGCATCTGCATATTTTTTGTATAACATTTAAAGTCACATAAAATATTTTAAAAATACATTGCATGGCCTGCATGATACCCCTAACCCTGTCATAGCATCCGCGCATCTTGTTCGTGTCCCGTTCAGTGAAACGTACTCGTTTGGATGGCTACGTGCACGTGCGTGCATCCGTTCTTGGGGGTATGCATTTTCGTTACCCGGATATCCAATTTTAGTTTTGGTCGACATGTATATTTTTCATATTTTGAAACTGAATTTTTTGACCCAACCCGGGCGTGTTTTGGACTAAGTTTGTATTTACCAGAAAATCAAATTTTATTAATTTAATATTTTTATTAAAATTTAACACAGTTTAAATTTATTTAACTAATCATATCTTTTCCAATTTAAAATCTTAACTTTCTAACAATTTTAAACAACCTGACACCTCTCTCTCCTTCTCTATCTTCCTTTTTCTCTCTCTCTCTCCTCTCGAGCCCTCTCTATCCTCTCGCGGATACTGTTCCCTTCTCGAGTCGTGTCACCGCCTTCCTCTTACACTCACCTCCCTTCTATTCTTCTATTCTTCTCTTCTTTAAAACCCTCGAGCGCCCACGAGAACCCATAGCTCTCGAAACCCTAACCCTAGCTCCCCCGTGCCTCACTACCCTCGACCTCAAAACTCAACCCTTATCTCCATTCTCTTCTCCTCCTCCTCCTCCTCCTCGTCATCATCATCTTCTTCTTCCTCCTCCTTTCCCGAGCCTGAACCCCAAGAACCCTGCACACCCAAACCCTACCTCCTCAACCCATCTCGTCGCCGACCACCTCGTCGTCGCCATCACCTTCTTCTCTCCTCCATCTCCATCTTCTCCAACCCCGAGCCTGCACACCAAACACCTCCTCTTCCTCCTACACCCAAGACCTTAGCCAAGCTCGAGCACCATGTACACCTTACCTCGCCGGCACCTCACCGCTGGTGACCCCGACACCACCACCTCGTCTCCCAGACCCCTGTGCACCAACTCCAGTGAGCACTTCCCTCTCTTCTTCTTCCTCTTCTTCTTTTCCTTTTCTTTTTCTTTTTTTCTTTTCTTGAATCTTGTATTTCCAGCGATCGTCGGAGCCGCTTTGCCGCTGCCGATCCAGACTATCCAGTGAACGTACCTTGCCTGCGTGATCACCCTCTTGCCTTGCTTGGACCCGTCCCGCGTGCCGCGTGTGAGTTGCGACGATTTACCGATGTCGAATGTGCCGTGCGTATCCGTCGTATGATCCGATCGAGGCAAGTTTATCTTGCTACATGCTATGATATATTTTACATCCATATTAATAATAATATTTAATGTTTAATGTATTGTACATCCCCTGTTATCATTTTACTTTTTTACGACGTCCGTTTGCATCCACACAATTTATTTCATATCTAGTTGCATGCAAGTTAATCTTGCTACATGCTATACTACAATATACTGCACCCATTTGAATAATAGTATTACTTATTGTTTAGTTATGCATCCATTTTATAGTTTTACTATTTTCGGATACCCGTTTGCATCCATATCATTTAACATATATATAACTGCATCTATAGATCATATTCATTCATGTTATTATTGTAGTAACACCCTATGCTAGATAATGTGCATCCTACTTAGTATTGGAACTGTAAATGTAACCCCTAATCGATATTTGTGCATCCATACTATTAATTTTATATCTATTCGCATACCATGTCACATTGTTACATATTATTATTATAGTGACACCCCATGCTAGATAATGTGCATCCTACATAGTCATGATGTAACCCCTGACAAAATATTTGTGCATCCATGCTTTTACCGCGCATCCGTACTTGCTACAGTTTTATTATGAGCATCCGCTTGATACATGTGCACTTGTCATGACCTGATATACCACTGCTTGACTTGATACCTGATCTTGTTATTAATGCCGACAGTCTTGACCTGTTGTCCCTACGGACATATCATGTTGTCTATTTAGACAAACCTGTACCTGCTTGATCCTGTGTTGGCATTAGCTCCAGATTTATCAATACCTGACTTGAACACATAACCTTGGGCTATGGGGAAATCAAGAGTGTAAACTAAAGTGTAACTTAAAAGGGTATTACTTGATCCGTGGCCCCGGGGGGTAACGGGACAGAGTCATTCATGACTCCCATTACCTGATCCGTGGTCCCGGGGGATAACGGGACATATCCTTTGAGTTACATGGAGGATTACATTAATTGATTTCAAACAAACTTTAAAATTGATAACCCAGTAGCACAGTTTAGATTGATCACTGCACGTCACATATATTGATACACTTCACTGTTCTATATCCGTGTTTACTTATTACGTTCATGTTACTGTCTATGATTCATGCATTCATATCTCGTGTATCCTGTTCATTTATTATTGGTTGATATCATGATGCACTGACGTCTGGGTTTTTCATGGCCTAGATCCTCTATCTCTGTCGCTGGCAGTTCAAGAGTATTTTGACCAATAAGCCGAGCAGTGAAGATCATGTTAGTATCTAGTTAGCTTAGTTTTATTTCGTATTTTCATTCCTGATGTGAGCCCGTATTTTGGGACGTACTTTCTAGATTGTTATTGTTACTTGGATTTATTCCTTCCGCATATTATTTCTTGACTCGTTATTTCTGACTCATGGACATGTACTAGATTGTTTCTTTTATTTTCCTGTTCTTGATATCTATATACAGCCGTAACGTGACTGTATAGGGATGTTTCCTAGCTACAGGTAGCATGGTTGGCTCAGTCACGTGCGAATCTTAGCGCACTCTGGGAAGCGGGGCGTGACAGGGTTTGTTTGGTATCAGAGCCATAAGATTAAAGTTAATCGGGGTTGATTTTTTTGTAGTTGGGTATTGGACCCAATACACGAATCAAAATACTCATAACTAGGAGCATGTCCTGCCTTATTGCTATCTTGCCATCCTTGAATCCATAACTATCTTGCTTCTTGTATCCTGTTTGTTGAATCTTGTTTATCTTGCTAATCCTCTTCAATGTTGGCTTCAGATTCATGGCGGATAGAAGTCTGCGATCGTACCAGAGGCGTGTTGATGACGCCGCTTTGCTTGGAGTAATTCGTAGGATGCTGGAGAACCAGAAGCGGCAGACCGAGTTGAACCAGCGGCAGACCGAAGCTTTTCAGGAAGGTTTGCGGACCGTCCAGCAGTCCGTGAACAATGTTGCGGCCAAACTAGTAGAGCGTGTGGGTACCGTGGTGGATTTCAGGAGACTTGGTCCATCCGTCTTCACTGGTCTGGAAGAGCCGTTGCCAGCGGAGCAGTGGCTGGTTGATACGGAGAATTTGCTCGTTGCGGCACAGATTCCAGATGACAAGAGAGTGGATGTTGTACGCATCCAATTGGTAGACTATGTCCGTGAATGGTGGCTTATGGAAGAGACCCACTTGCCCAAGCCGATTAGTTGGGCAGATTTTTCGAAGAGTTTCTTGGAGAAGTTCTTCCCGCAGACTGCATGGGAGGAAATGGAATAAAAGTTTATCAGTTTGAAGCAGAACGGCGTACCCGTGGATGTACATGCGGCTGAGTGGACAGGGCTCAGTAGATTCGCTGGACCTTTGGTTGCCAACGATGCTGATAGGGCAAGGAGGTTCATGCGCAGTTTGGACGTGGAAATCCAGAGGCACGTTATATCTCTGGGATTGACCACTTTTTCGCAAGTGCTTAAAACAGCTCGAGAGCAGTAGAGCTTATCAGTGAATACTATGGGTACGCAGCAGCAGGCAGTTGCAGTGCGGAAGCCGGCATTTGTGCCGAACCGAGCACCTATACGTAGAGGTATTCCGGTGAACCGACGTGGCGTAGTACCGATGAAGAAGCCCGTCATACCCGAGCAGAGAGGAAGAATGATGTGTGACTTTTTCCATCTACCCGGACATCAGCAGAAGGATTGTCGGAGGAAGCTTGGACTTTGTTTGGTTTACGGATGAGCTGATCATACTATCAGTGTTTGCCCGTCGAAACTTCGTTTGAAGGATGATGTTCAGAGGCCACCGCAGAAGTAGTTTCAGGGGCAGAAGCAGTTGACTCAAGGACCCAATCAAGCTCAAGCCTTTACCCTGACGGCTGAAGAGTCCAAGGCTTCAGAGGAAGTTGTTTCAGGTATCCTACTTGTTCATGATTTTCCCGCATTAGCATTATTCGATTCTGGTGCGTCCTATTGTTTTATGCCGTCCAAGTTTATTGCTGCACACTCGATTTCTTGCACGACCCTGTCTAGTTGTTGGGACATACACACTGGGAATGGGAAGATCATAGCTAGTAGAGAATGTAAGGATTGTTCAGTTGTTGTTTGTGGACGGGAGTTATTTGCAGATTTCTTGGTGATCGATACTGGCATTTATGATGTTGTTTTGGGAATGGATTTTCTCGACACTTTCCATGCTCACATAGATTGTAGAGCAAAGAAAGTGATTTTCCAGATTCCCGAACATCCGGAGTTTGTTTTCACTGGAGGAAGCAGTTCTGTCGGGCCAGTCGAGTTTAGGGCTAGGCCGACAAGCAATGTTCTTTCGTCAATGGAAGTTGATAAGGAGGAAGCACCAATTGTAGTTCGAGAGTTCATGGACGTGTTCGAGGACATCTCGGTTTTGCCGCCAAAACGAGATGTGGAGTTCGCAATCGATCTTGTTCCTGGTGCAGCGCCAATCTCAAAGGCGTACTATCCAATGGCACCAGTGGAGTTGGACGAAGTCAAGAAGCAGGTTACCGAATTGCTAGAGAAGGGTTGGATTCGTAGCAGTAATTCACCTTGGGGAGCTCCTGTTCTTCTAGTCAAGAAGAAAGATGGCACAAGGAGGATGTGCATCGACTATCGAGAATTAAACCGGGCGACTATTAAGAACAAGTACCCGATCCCTCGCATTGGCGAATTATTCGAGCAACTTAGTGGCGCGAGGGTATTCTCGAAGCTGAATTTGCGATCCGGATATCATCAAGTTCGAGTTAAAACAGAGGATATAGGCAAAACTGCGTTCCGAACTCGGTATGGACATTACGAGTATTTAGTGATGCCATTCGGAGTCACGAATGCACCGGCGATATTTATGGACTTGATGAACCGAATCTTTTCACCATTCTGGAACCAGTTTATTATGGTGTTTATTAATGATATTCTGGTCTACTCGATGAGCATTGAAGAGCATGCGGAACACTTGAAGATCGCACTGCAGACATTTAGGCATGAAAGATTATATGCAAAGATGAGCAAGTGCGAGTTTTGGCTTGAAGAAGTGAAATTTTTAGGGCATGTTGTATCCGGAGATGGAATCGCCATTGACCCTGAGAAGATTGCAGCAATTCAAGATTGGTCGATTCCGAAGAACGTAGCAGAGATCAGAAGTTTTCTTGGACTTGCCAGATATTACAGAAGGTTCGTGGAGAATTTTACTCGTTTGGCTGAGCCTTTGACCAAGCTTACGTGTAAAGAAGTACCGTTCGTATGGATGGATGAATGTGCGTCAGCTTTTGAGGCGTTGAAGCAAAGATTGATAACCGCTCTTATTTTGACCGTACCAGACGGTTCCGGAGGATTGGTGATTCACAGCGACGCATCTGGGAAAGGTTTGGGATGTATTTTGATGCAGCATGGGAAAGTTATAGCTTACGCATCGAGACAGTTGAAGATCCATGAGAAGAATTACTCAACTCATGCTTTGGAGCTTGCAGCAGTGATTTTCGCTCTGAAGATTTGGAGACACTACTTATTGGGCGAAAGGGTCGAAGTATTCACCGATCAAAAAAGCCTAAAGTATGTGTTCACGCAGAAAGAGTTTAACATGAGGCAGCGTAGATGGTTGGAGCTGATGGCTGACTACGATCTTGATCTTAAGTACCATCCGGGGAAGGTTAATGTTGTGCCGGATATGCTTAGTAGGTTGCCAGCAATTCGGATGTTGACTGCACAGAAGGAGCTTATCGAAGACTTTCGGAGATTCGAGCTAGAGATCGTACTACCGCATTCTTTGGGACAGTTGATGCAGCTGCAAGTACAGTCGTCATTGATCGAGAGTATTAAAGCAGCGCAGTCGCAGGACCCAAGATTGCAGAAGTTTTGAGAACAGGTTGAAGCTGGACTTCGAACAGACTTGTTGATTCATGAAGATGGTTCGTTGCGATATGGTAGCCGTTTGTGTGTGCCAAAAGGAGATATTCGCGAAGAAGTTTTGAAGGAGGCGCACAGTTCCGCATATTCCGTACATTCCGTACATTCAGGAGGCACGAAGATGTACCGTGATCTACGACAGCATTTCTGGTGGGAAGGCATGAAAAGGGAGATTGCTCGTTTTGTAGCGAAGTGTTTGGTGCGTCAGCAAGTTAAGGCTGAACATCAAAGGGTTGCTGGTTTATTGCAACCACTTCCGATTCCTCAATAGAAGTGGGAACATATAACCATGGATATCGTGACAGCTTTACCGCGGAGTCCAAAGGGTAACAATGCAGTTTGGGTGATTGTTGATCGATTGACCAAGGCAGCTCATTTCATACCATTTCGAGTTGGTCAATCAATGGAAGCGTTGGCAGAACGGTACATGCAGGAGATTGTAAGATTGCATGGCGTATCTGTGAGTATCGTGTCCGACCATGACACCCGATTCTTATCGCACTTCTAGAGGAGTTTACAGGAAAGTTTGGGGACGCGATTGAATTTTAGCACAGCTTATCATTCTCAGATAGATGGCCTGTCGGAGAGAACGATCCAAACTCTTGAAGATATGTTGAGAGCTTGCATGTTGGACTTCAAGGGTTCGTGGGAGGATCATCTGCACTTGGTGGAGTTTTCGTACAACAACAGTTTTCAGGCGACTATTCAGATGGCTCCATTCAAAGCATTATATGGTCGCAAGTGTCGTTCACCTGTTTGTTGGGACGATATTGGAGAACGAAGATTGTTGGGACCAGATTTGATCGTGCAAACCATAGAGAAAGTTAATATTATCCGGAATCATATGAAGGCAACACAAGATCGGCAGTAGAGTTGGGCCGATACATCGAGAAGACCTCTATAGTTCGTTGTTGGTGCTCTGGTATTCTTGAAGATATCACCGACTAGAGGAGTGATTCGTTTTGGGAGTCGAGGCAAGCTTAGTTCTCTATTCGTGGGGCCTTTCGAGATTTTGGAGCGTGTTGGTGAAGTGGCTTATCGATTGGCTTTACCACAATCTTTGGCCAATGTTCGTGACATGTTTCATGTATCTCAACTCCGTAAGTATGTCCGAGATGAAACACACGTGCTGGATCATTCGGAGCTGACTGTAAGAGAGGATTTGACCTTTGAGGAACGACCGATGTCGATTGTTAATCGAAGAGAAAAGGTCCTTAAGAATAAGGTTATCCCTCTCGTACTTGTTTCTTGGGGAAATCGCTCGCATGGAGAATCGAGTTGGGAATGAGAAGACGAGATTCGATAGAAGTTTCCACACCTATTCTTATAGATTCTTGATTGTTATCCTTTCTTGTCTTGGGAATTTCGAGGACGAAATTCTTTTGTAGTTGGGTATAATGCAATACCCTAGTTCATTTATACCAGTTCTAGTCAAGTGTTTCTTTACTTATGGTAGTTTCTTGATTAACTGTGTTTTGGGTGCGAATAGTATATTTGACATCTGTATTTGCATCCAACCCGACCCGCTTGCTTGAAACCAGTCTTGATTCATGTTTGTGATTTATTCTGGCTTGTTATGTGGATCCGTACACTTTCATATTACATACTGCATACTAGCATTATATCTGGCATCTGCATATTTTTTGTATAAAATTTAAAGTCACATAAAATATTTTAAAAATACATTGCATGGTCTGCATGATACCCCTAACCCTGTCGTAGCATCCGCGCATCTTGTTCGTGTCCCGTTCAGTGAAACAGACTCGTTTGGATGGCTACGTGCACGTGCGTGCATCCGTTATTAGGGGTATGCATTTTTGTTACCCGGATATCCAATTTTATTTTTGGTCGACATGTATATTTTTCTTATTTTGAAACTGAATTTTTTGACCCGACCCGGCCGTGTTTTGGACTAAATTTGTATTTACCAGAAAATCAAATTTTATTAATTTAATATTTTTATTAAAATTTAACACAGTTTAAATTTATTTAACTAATAATATCTTTTCCGATTTAAAATCTTAACTTTCTAACAATTTTAAACAACCTGACACCTCTCTCTCTTTCTCTCTCTTCCTTTTTCTCTCTCTCTCTCTCCTCTCGAGCCCTCTCTCTCTCCTCTCGCGGCTACTGTTCCTTTCTCGAGTCGCGTCACCGCCTTCTTCTTACACTCACTTCCCTTCTATTCTTCTTTTCTTCTCTTCTTTAAAACCCCCGAGCGCCCACGAGAACCCATAGCTCTCGAACCCTAACCCTAGCTCCCCCGTGCCCCACTGCCCTCGACCTCAAAACTCAACCCTCATCTCCATTCTCTCCTCCTCCTCGTCATCATCTTCTTCTTCTTCCTCCTTTCCCGAGCCTGCACCCCAAGAACCCTGCACACCCAAACCCTAGCTCCTCAACCCATCTCGTCACCGACCACCTCGTCGTCGCCATCACCTTCTTCTCTCCTCCATCTCTATCTTCTCCAACCCCGAGCCTGCACACCCAACAACTCCTCTTCCTCCTGCACCCGAGACCCTAGCCAAGCCCGAGCTCCCTGCACACCTTACCTCGCTGGCACCTCACCGCCGGTGACCCCGACACCACTACCTCGTCTCCTTGACCCCTGTGCACCAACCCTAATGAGCACTTCCCTTTCTTCTTCCTCCTCTTCTTCTTTTCCTTTTTCTTTTTCTTTTTTTTCTTTTCTTGAATCTTGTATTTCCAGCGATCGTCGGAGCCGTGTTGCCGCTGCCGATCCATACGATCCAGTGAACGTACATTGCCTGCGTGATCACCCTCTTGCCTTGCCTGGACCCATCCCGCGTGCCGCGTGTGCGTTGCGACGATTTACCGACGTCGGACGTGCCATGCGTATCCGTCATGTGATCCGATCGAGGCAAGTTTATCTTGCTACATGTTATGATATATTTTACATCCATATTAATAATAATATTTAATGTTTAATGTATTGTACATCCCCTGTTATCATTTTACTGTTTTACGACGTCCGTTTGCATCCGTACAATTTATTTTATATCTAGTTGCATGCAAGTTAATCTTGCTACATGCTATATTACAATATACTGCACCCATTTGAATAATAGTATTACTTATTGTTTAGTTATGCATCCATTTTACATTTTTACTGTTTTCGGATACCCGTTTACATCCATATCATTTAACATATATATAACTGCATCTATAGATCATATTCATTCATGTTATTATTGTAGTAACACCCTATGCTAGATAATGTGCATCCTACTTAGTATTGGAACTGTAAATGTAACCCCTAATCGATATTTGTGCATCCATACTATTAATTTTATATCTATTCGCATACCATGTCACATTGTTACATATTATTATTATAGTGACACCCCATGCTAGATAATGTGCATCCTACATAGTCATGATGTAACCCCTGACAAAATATTTGTGCATCCATGCTTTTACCGTGCATCTGTACTTGCTACAGTTTTATTATGAGCATCCGCTTGACACATGTGCACTACCTGTCATGACCTGATATACCACTGCTTGACTTGATACCTGATCTTGTTACTAATGCCGACAGTCTTGACCTGTTGTCCCTACGGACATATCCTGTTGTTTATTTAGACAAATATGTACCTGCTTGATCCTGTGTTGGCATTAGCTCCAGATTTATCAATACCTGACTTGAACACATAACCTTGGGGGTATGGGGAAATCAAGAGTGTAAACTAAAGTGTAACTTAAAAGGGTATTACTTGATCCGTGGCCCCGGGGGGTAAAGGGACAGAGTCATTCATGACTCCCATTACCTGATCTGTGGTCCCGGGGGATAACGGGACATATCCTTTGAGTTACATGGAGGATTACATTAATTGATTTCAAACAAACTTTAAAATTGACAACCCAGTAGCTCAGTTTAGATTGATCATTGCACGTCACATATATTGATACACTTCACTGTTCTATATCCGTGTTTACTTATTACGTTCATGTTACTGTTTATGATTCATGCATGCATATCTCGTGTATCCTGTTCATTTATTATTGGTTGATATCATGACGTACTGACGTCTGGGTTTTTCATGGCCTAGATCCTCTATCTCTGTCGCTGGCAGTTCAAGAGTATTTTGACCAACAAGCCGAGCAGTGAAGATCATGTTAGTAGCTAGTTAGTTTAGTTTTATTTCGTATTTTCATTCCTGATGTGAGCCCGTATTTTGGGACGTACTTTCCAGATTGTTATTGTTACTTGATTTATTCCTTCCGCATATTATTTCTTGATTCGTTATTTCTGGCTCATGGACATGTACTAGATAGTTTCTTTTATTTTCCAGTTCTTGATATCTATAGACAGCCGTAATGTGACTGTATAGAGATGTTTCCTAGCCATAGGTAGTATGGTTGGCTCTGTCACGTGCCGATCTTAGCGCACTCTGGGAAAAACGAAAAAGGAATTTCTCTTTCTTTACTAATTTGTTTGAAAAAAGCGGGGCGTGACACATTCTACGTCCTTCCCAGGCGAAGAGATGAAAAAGCGATCCTCTTTTATCGATCCGTGGAAACCAATGTGGAGAAAGAAATCTGGCATGGTACCGATTCTACGCTTGATAGTCTCCAGCTATCCGTCTGCCCAGATACTACACAGAAGGATTAAAAAGGCTGTTGAGGCGCCAAGGCGTACCCTTCAAACAGACTTCTCGAAAAGCTAAGTTCTACAACAGGAGGTTTGTTTTCGGAGCCCCGACAAATTGGATTATTACTGAAATTGTTTTAGTATTGGGGGTTTAAATTTAAATTCGGGGACCGAATTTCTTTAAGGGGGGTAGATTGTAACATTTCAAAAAGATAAAATATTAATTTTGGGAATTTTTATAATTTAATATTATTTTATTGAATATTTTAATATTTTGAAATTATTAAATACAAATAAATGGGAAAAATTATGGAAAATTCTAAAATAGGGTAAATTAGAGAATTATGCCATTTCTAAGTTTAATTGATTAGTTATATGCTAAATTAGTGCTAATCGCGATTAAAAATCGCTAATCGGTTTTTTAGCATTTTTTTGCAAAACATGCACATATCATTTTCTACACTTGTGTTACATTTTATTTCCATGGTTTGTTTTGGGGTTACTATTTGAGTGAGAAGGGGTTTAAGGAAAAAGAAAAGAAAAGAGAAAAGAATAAAGAATTGGAGGGTTGGTGAGAGAGAGAGGTATGGGCACCATTGACTAAAGACTTAGCCATTTTCTTCCCTTCATTTTCCTCCCTCTTCTCCTCTCTCCTGCTGCTGCTCCTCCCTCACTCCCCTCCCTCTTCAACTCCTCAAATCACCATGAAAACAAACTCAAAACCCTACCCCCATTTCACTAAAAAGATGCACAAGCTCAAGACCTTCATGATGGACCAAGAAAGCTTGGATTTTGGTCACTAGGGGCAACTCAAGAAAATTCTTGAGTTGCCAAATGAGGTATTTTTCTGAGCCATTAGCTTAGTTATAGCATTTCCTTTACCCCCATGTTAAGATTGAATCGATATCGGGTAATTTTGTGAACATAGGAAAAACTTAGTTAGGGTTTGAGGAAAACTTGTGTTGTATGTGAAATTGAGTTCAGTAGAGGCTACACCAACACCCTAGTGTATGAATTGAGACCCTAACCTGAAGCTTAAACCCATAATACGGATTTTAGAAACCGATATCGGGGAATTTGTGAAATCTGTGCAAGGTATATTGAATCTGCTATCACCCGAGACACCCTAAACTAAAATTGATTAGACAGTGGTATGTGCAGGCACCCAGGAAGCTACCACCAAGACCCCAGCCCCTAACTCCTTTTCCCGGCCGCAAATTTTACCCCTTTGGCCACAATTTGCGGCCTGGACCCCACCAATTTGGCTCGTTTTGGTTTTAGTGTTTCCTTATCTGTAGATTAGGCCCCTGGTATGCATAGAATTGTCTAATTGGATCTAGGGTGAAATCTGGAACATATTTCCTAAGTTGCTGTTTTGGATTCGTGTTTCCGTATTCCGTATTTTTAAGTCTGAATTTGTGTCTTGTGTTTTACCTCGACTATTTGGCGTTTATACGACGATATAGAGGATTTATTGATGGTTTTGAAGGCGTGCCATAGGTTCTAACCTATAGGCCTCTTATCGTATCGTTTTGGGTTTCGTGTGCCGTTTTAGCTTTGATTTGGTTTTAATACGCATATACGATATTTTGATGTGTAGGTACCCTATGAAGACTACGGGACGACAAGCAAACGCGTGGTGACATCGAAAGATGGAGACGCAAGGTGAGTAGATTATATCTACTGGGGGAAGTCGGGTGGATGGCGTATAGCACCCCCGCAGTTCGTAGTTGTTATTATATATGATAGTTAGGTGTATTATGGATGGTGTAGGGTTAGAAGTGACTAGTGTAGTTCATAGTCGCGAACCCTAGAATAGAATTACACCTACACGCACACCCTTGCATATTACCTATACTTACACGGTGTTAATGATGATATTGGATGACTTTGGAGATGAGTCGATGATATTGGGCTTTATGCCGCGAGATCGGTGATGTGATATGATTCGTATTTGGGATACGAAATGTGTTTCTTGCGGGCTTGGGATGTGTGTTTACCCCCGCATTCATACTTTGTAGATGGCATCAGTTGTACTAGACTTAGATCTGTACCCCAGCTTATGTGATATGCTGATAGTGATACCGAGACGTGATGAGATAGTGTGATTTTGACCGTACCCAGCTATTGGGATGCCGTACGACGATTTACCGTACGAGTCTATATTGATGATAGATCCGCGCTCATGACTTGAGGATGTCATATGATATACCGTATCGTACGCGATATTATTGAGGCGGGATCACCGACTAGTATATCTATATATATCGACTCAGATTTAGGTGGTTTCCATACCCCTCCTGATTGACCTGATACTTAGATCTGTAGTTTGCATAGTTGATTCTTCACTGTGGTGTTGACTATTTGATTTCCGCATATTCATGCTATTCGCATTGCTTGCATATGTTTATTGCTATATTATTATCATGCTGTTAGGACACCAGCACCATTATCGATGATGCGTATGTTCCACGTACACTATTTGCCGGCTCACACACTTCATCATCGATAATTGCCATGTCACTACACTGTAGTACTGTTGCATTCAGGATTTGACCCTAGTATGACATATTGATATTCTTACCTTTCTGCTATATGTCGCATACATGTTGCTTTCTGATTATACGCATTGAGATATGCTGTTTTCATGATATTTCTGGTTTTTGGGAACCTGGGTGTTTTCAAAGAGGATATGTATTTGTTTTGAAAACCCGGTTACCCTTGATATGATATTTCAGTGTGTCCACCATGTGTTTTCTCGGTGCTGAGAGCAACATGTGTAACCCGAATCGAGGAGTGGACGAGCCGATTGCGGGTACATGGTGGACCCGGTATGGTTCCCCTCGGCAAGATGATCGATGAGCTTTGCCGATTGAGTCTGGAGGCGGGCGAGTACCTACCGGTGATTGGTTGGACCTGGCGGTTATCCGGAGGATACTGATCAGAGTCGATAGATGGATGTGGGTGTACTGCCGGGGCCGAGGGCCGATACCGCAGACAGAGCCCGTGGGCCGATCCGGACTGACGGAGCCCGATATATGAGGATTTACGTGCCGATGCTGGGCACGGTTTTCATGATGTTTTCCATGATTTTGTTTATATCCTCATTATTGCATACATGATGCTTATTGTCATTGGGTGACGGGTGGACGGGTTCCACATATATACAGATATGGATCATATACAGACTGGATTTACATTGATCATACTTCATTTGTATATATAACAGGGTACGAGAGCGCTGTTATATATACCCTTACACCAATATTAGTGGTATGGGACGCTAATATATGTGTATTGATACTTCATCATATTTACTTCATGCAGACATACCCTATACTGATGACATGTTATTACCTGAGTACTTGGCACTACATACCTGTTTAGATGTTGCTTTGCCACCTTATCATGTATCAGGCTTATTCCTTAAGGTTTATTACTGATTGTTGACCTAGGATTATGTCTTGCATTCGGTTTCTGCTTGTAGATATTTTCTATTCACGAGTTGGCAACTCACCCCCATTGTGCCACAGTTCTTGCAGGTTTTGCCGTACAGGTTCCTTTGCGGCATTTCTGGCACATTGCTTCCTTGAGGGTGAATTGCATTTGGTAGGTGGTTTCTTTTGCATCAAGAACCACCATTGTACTTATATTATTCTTTTTATCTAGAATTTCCATCAACCAAATTTGTATATTGTTTCAGACTCAGACTTTAGTGATGTATTATTTGACCTTAGAGTCGCGCTTAGTAGTATTGCGGTTTTCATGCTTACTGTGTTTCTTTTGGATTTGATCCTCGCCTTTCGGCGTTGTATATTCTATTGTTTGTGTGATTGTGACCGTCAATTGACGAAGAGCTAGCTCCCGCTTGGGGATGCCTTTTATCATTGTATATGTGATGTGCTTGTTGTACCCCGTTCGGGGCCAGTATTTACAAAAGAAACTCTGCCGAAATTTTTAGAAAAGACTTTACCTTTTAAAAATGCACATTCGGCTTAGTTATTTAAAAACCTTGACTTCAAACATGTTTTCCCTCACTTCTTTAAAAACCAGTTTTCTTTACTTACTCTTAAAATGGTTTTAGATTTCTGGGCTTTTGGCTTACTTGGATCAGATGGGGTCCTATAGACTTCATATGGTTCAAGGGCCAGTCACGTGCTCTTTCGGGTCGTGACAGCTACCTATCAGAGGTCCATGACGAAGATTTTCGATGACCTCATACATGAAGTCGTCGAATGCTACATCGACGACCTTGTGGTGAAAAGCAAATCGCACGAGGAGCATTGGGAGCATGTAAAAATAGTGTTCCAACGTCTTCGGAAATACAACTTGAAGATGAACCCTCTGAAATGCGCGTTCGTAGTTTCCTCGGGAAAATTCCTAGGATTCATCATTCGACATCGAGGCATCGAAATAGACCCGTCAAAGATCAAGGCGATTATGGAAATGCCTCCGCTAAGGACTCTGAAGCAACTGCGGTCTCTCCAGGGAAACCTCGCCTACATTCGACGGTTCATAGCCAACCTCTCCGACAAATGCCGCCCCTACAGTCACCTAATGAAGAAAGGGAACCCGTTCATCTGGGATTGCAAATGCCATAGCGCACTAGACGAAATCAAGAAATACTTGCAGAATCCGCCGGTGCTGACCGCTCCGGTCAAGGGAAAGCCTCTCATTCTGTATACAACCGCCCTTGAGGGTCCTCTAGACGCATTATGGGCATAAGAAAACGACCAAGGGAAGAAGAGAGCCCTCTACTATTTGAGTTGAGTTCTCCCGGGGCAGAAAATAATTATTCCCCTATCGAAAAATATTGTCTGGCGTTAATCTTTGCTATAACGAAACTTGGGCATTATGCTTTGACGCATGAGGTCCATCTCATATCAAAAGTGGATCCTCTCAAATATTTGATGTCGAGAGCCATACTAATAGGACGGCTCGCTAAATGGTCCCTCCTCTTGATGGAGTTCTCGATAGCATATCGACCGCTCAAGGCAGTGAAAGGCCAGGCCATCGCCGACTTCTTCGCTGAGCATCCTATACCTGCCGATTCACCCCTAAATTGCGAATTGCCAAACGAGCATGCGTTTGACACGACCGACAGAGAGAAAGGAGAGAGTGACCCTCGGTGGGAGCTTTACTTCGACGAAGCATCTTCTATGAAGAAGCGAAAGCACAACTCCCCCATAATCAAATCGGGGGTGGGCCTCATCTTCGTGACTCCACAAGGAGGGATAATACGCTTTGTCTTTCCCCTAACAGAGCCGAGAACAAACAACGAAGCTGAATATGAAGCTTTGATAGCAGGTCTTGAGATCGCTGTAGACATGGGAATCGAGAACCTCCTCATATACGGAGACTCCCAACTGGTCGTTAGCCAAGTAAACGGCGACTATCAGATGTGCAAACCGAAGTTGGTAAAGTACGGTGAAAGAGTACACCAATTGCCGAATCAAATCCCTGCCTACACCCTGGAAAGCATACCGCGCGTGGAAAATAGCAAGGCGGATGCATTAGCCAAGCTCGCTAAAGAACTGGCTGACTAAAACTTCGATGACGTGAGGATCGTTGTGCAAAGCCGTCGGGTTCTTGCACCGGCAGAAATATCTCCGAAGTCGTCTGAAGAAAAGGGAGCAACCGAGCAAGAGACCCTACAAATAAAAGACCAGGAAAAGGCTAAGGATTGGAGAGAAGTCTTTATAGACTACTTTAAATCCCGTCGAACACCTGAAGATGTGTCGTCAAGACATCAGCTCATGAAACGAGCTCTATCCTTCGCCTTCGTCAATGATACTCTGTATAAGAGATCATTCGACTCCCTATGGCTAAGATGCCTGGGACCTGAAGAAGCAAGGAGAGTCATCCAAGAAACTCACGACGGACTCTGCGGTTCTCACCAAGCCGGGCCGAAGATGAAGCTACAGATCAAAAGGTTGGGCTACTATTGGCCCACAATGATCTAAGACTTTCTCGAATACGAGAAGTAGTGCCACTCGTGCCAGATTCATGGGGACTTTATCCATCAGCATCCAAATCTGCTACACCCGACGGTGGCTAGCTGGCCGTTCGAAATGTGGGGAGCCGACATAATCGGGCCTATTGAACTAGCATCGTCCGGAGGACATCGGTTCATACTGGCAACAACCGATTACTTCTCCAAATGGGCAGAAGCAATACCGTTAAGAGAAGTGAAGACGGAGAATATCCTCCATTTCTTCAAGACACACGTCATCTATCGGTTCGGCACTCCGCGACGGATTATCTCTGATAACGGGCCAGCCTACAGAAGTCACAAAATCAGCCGCTTCACGCAGCAATATAATATAGACTGGAGATACTCTTCGGTCTATAATCCCCGAGCTAACGGTCTGGCTGAGGCCTTCAACAAGACCTTGACGAAGATCGTGAAAAAGATGGTGTCCAAAAATAAAAAAGACTGGCATGAGAGACTGCATGAAGCTCTCTGGGCGTATCGAACTACGTTCAAAATGGCCACAAACACAACGCCATATGCACCGGTATTCGGCACTGAAGCGGTACTCCCCTTGGAGATAGAGCTACCCTCCTTACGAGTGGCAGTTCATTACGAGCTAACAGACTAAGACAATGCTCATCTTCATCTTAAGGAGCTCGACGCCGTTGATGAAACCCGGCTTATGGCGCAGCAAAACCTGGAAGCCTACAAAGCAAAAATGACACGCTCATACGAGAGATTGACTAGGCCAAAAACATTCCGCCAAGGTGAACTCGTGCTAGAGGTCAAGAGACCTATGATCCCCAATCATGCCAAACGAGGGAAGTTCGAGCTAAATTACGAGGGCCCGTACATCATAGACAAAGTCTACTAGGGTGGGGCTTACTTGCTCATGGATATGCATGGCGAAAGACCCTTCAGGCCGATAAACGTTCGATTCCTAAAGAAATACTACGCCTGACGAGTTACGGCCCAGGGTAATAATAGATGATGATGCCTATGTCCGCTCGCTATCTTCCTAGGCCCAAACTCCAGAAGTGGTAGCCAATGAAACCGTTGCAACAACAGACCGAGATGTCCTAAAACTAAAAATGGACCGAAACATCCCTAAACTAATGCCTGACCGAGACGTCTATAAACTATTACAAACCGCAGCATCCCAAGGCCGACACACAAAAAAAATGGTACGTCCATAAGTGAAATGGGCATGGACGAAAACCCGAAAGGGGTTCGTGAGTAAAAACAGCAGGGCTACCGACGAGTTTGTGAAAACCCGAAAGGGCGCAATCTCATTAAAAGACACTTGCAAGGTCCTCTCAACCCTATGAGGAGAAAACACCTGCGTGAGATCCTTACGAATCATAAGGGAGCGACACACTTAGGGATCCCCACGATTCCTAAGGAGAAAATACACTTACGAGATCCTCACGACTCGTAAGGAGAACCCTCTTATGAGACCCTTACGGCTCATAAGATTCAAAAGCCTTAAGTTACAGGGATCTGAACCTGTTCTTAAGCCATCACAATCCCCAGATTGCCCTACAAGCGGTTCAATATTGACCCTTGTATACAATCCACGGGCACGAATAAACATTTCCCTAACAAAGTCCTACCAGCGACTGGGGATATGCTCACACGGTGAACGACCCTTGTAAGTCCTATCGACTTATAAGGAGAAAACACTCTTATAAGATCCTTATGACTTATAAGAGACCATACACTTAAGACTCCTCACGATTCTTAAGGAGAAAACGCACC
Organism: Agapanthus africanus; assembly: GCA_030015575.1. Taxonomy (NCBI): domain Eukaryota; kingdom Viridiplantae; phylum Streptophyta; class Magnoliopsida; order Asparagales; family Amaryllidaceae; genus Agapanthus; species Agapanthus africanus. Next base: position 60,596,612 of record CM057345.1, read on the forward strand.
TACGAGATCCTCACGACTTGTAGGGAGAAATACCTTTATGAGACCCTTACGGCTCGTAAAGTCAAAAAGCCTTAGTCAACAGGATCCTAACCCTATTTGCTAAGCCACCTTTGTTCGACATCGACAGAGGCAAGTGATGATTCGCTCTTGGCAATATCCTAGTTGTAGCGATGTTGATGCCTTAATCGGTATCAAATCCCAAACTCGCAGCGAAAAGTCAGCGAGCCATAAATGCATATGAAATAGCCGAAATGATGAAGCAACTTGCAACAAAATCAGCAAGTAAAAATGTATGCATACAAAAACAGCCGAAATGGTTGGGTAACTCGCAATAAAAAACAGTGAGTAACAAAGAAAAAAATAGCCGAAATGATTGGGCACCGCGAAAAATAGCCGAAATGATTGAGCAATCGCGACTTTCGCGATACAAAAAGCTGAAATGATAGAGCATCGCGGAAAGAAAACAAAAAATATACACATGAAATGAAACTTTTGTCCTACAGGTGAGATCACATCGATCCATGTATACAATCCAGGGGCGCAAACAAAGAGAGAACCATAGCATCCCACCAGGCTCCATCAGAAAGGGAGCCAAGTCTCGATAGCAACATCTGCATCTCGAGAGAACCACAACAGCGTTCCTCCTCATTCCAGCAGGATTCGGACGCGACAATCAATCTCGGAGCCACGGCAGAGTCCCTAGTTCCAAGTCTCGATGGCCACATCTGCAGCCTGGAGACCCACAACAGCGTTCCTCCTCATTCCAGTAGGATTCAGACGCGACAATCAACCTCGGAGCCATGGCAAAGCCCCTAGTTCCAAATCTTGACGGTTCACAGACAACCTCGAGACTATCTCGACATTCGTCTCATTACAGCAGACGCAACGTCAGCAAAGCGGAGCCGCAGCAAAGTTCCCAGTTCCATGACTCGACGGTGCACAGACAACCGAGAGTCAATCCTGACCCCATATGGCTAAAGTCAATCCTGACCCCATATGGCCAAAGTCAATCCCTGACCCCGTATGGCTAAAGTCAATCCTGACCCTATATGGCTAAAGTCAATCCCTGACCCCATATGGCTAAAGTCAATCCTGACCCCATATGGCCAAAATCAACCCCTGACCCCATATGACCAAAGTCAATCCTGACCCCATATGGCTACTTGACCCCGTATGGCTAAAGTCAATCCTGACCCAGTATGGCTAAAGTCAATCCTGACCCCGTATGGCTAAAGTCAATCCTGACCCCATATGGCCAAAGTCAACCCTCGACCTCCCCGTCAAAGCAATGCTTTAATTCGGAAGTTGGTCAACTCATCAATCACTTACGAGTCCTCTCGACTTGTAAGGAAGAAAATTCTCTCGGGAGATCCTTACGACTCTCAAGAGAAAAACACACTTAGAAATCCTCACGATTTCTAAGGAGAAATTACACTTACGTTCTCCTCACGACTCGTAAGGAGAACCCTCTTATGATACCCTCACGGCTCACAAAGTTGAAAAGTCTTAGGTGGCAGATCCTAACCCTGTCTCCTAAGCCATCACTGCCTTGCGAAGAGGTCAAGATGGACTATCTATAGGCTACACTCTCCGAAGTCGAATATCTACAAGGAGGGAAACAATCACTTACGAGTCCTCTCGACTTGTAAGGAAGAAAATTCTCTTGTGAGATCCTTACGACTCTCAAAAGAAAATACACATAGGAATCCTCACGATTCTTAAGGAGAAAATAGACCTACGAGATCCTCTCAACTCGTAGGGAGAAAAGTCTTTATGAGATCCACACGGCTTATAAAGTTAGAAAGTCTTAGGTGGCAGATCCTAACCCTGTCTTCTAAGCCGTCACTACCATGCAAAGAGTCCAAGATGGACAGCTACCTACTGTCTACAGTCCACACTTGCTAAAATCACATGGCAACAACACAGCAAAGAGAAGAAAGCAACAGTAGGAGATAAAAAAATGTGTATCTTTTATTCATGAATTCAATTGCGTACAAGACAAATCACATAAAAGAATAAAAAATGGATACACATTATTCAAGGATTACAAATATTTAATTGATACAAAGGTAGTTACTGAGAAGGAGGCGTTTTCAATAAGTCAGCCAGTTGCTCGCGCGCTTCTCTCAACTCCTTTTCATTGTTAGCCGCTGCGGCTAGCTCCGCTTCGACTTGAGCCCGTTGCTGCAATCCAGACGAAAGTTTCTTATCGATTTCCCATTGAGCAACTTCGTGATCCCGCGTAACCCGCTCCAGAAGGTCGAGCTTTTGCCTTAGTGCTAGTCCGTCCGAAATGCATTGTCGCAAATTGTCAAAGACGGCCCTCAATTGCGCAGCATTTGCTTCAACCTGGGCGCGCAGTTGGGCGGATTCACTTGAAGCCTCCTCGCATTCCTTTCGCCTCAAGGTCGCTTTCTTGCTCGAAATGGCGGAAGAAAGGAACGCTCTGCTCAACCCATGCGGCCCGTTGAGAGTTCAAGGACAACATTTCTGGAACGGGACGCCTGAGCTCAATCTTATGCAGACAACCCTCGATCTTCCTGCAGTAGTTTACCCAAGACTCGACAATACCCTCGCTATGGAAGTTCACGAGCATCGCCAACATGAGATTAACTTCAGCAGCAAAATCTGCAGCAGATGCAAAGGCCTCGACGTTAAGGTCCTCGACGAACTCGCTCAACATCCGCAGGCTATTTGCAGCACCCCTGGAAGAAGGGCGTTTAGCAAAAGGCCCTGCTGGCATGGGAATCTGAGACTCGAAGGGAGCTGGAGTCGGTGTGATTGCTGCAAAAAACAAATCATTGTTAGACATCGGTTTAAGAGATAAAGAAGAGGCAAGAGCGATGAAGGCTACTATACCGGCTACGACAGGTGGCAGAGCTGGGAGTACAGGTGGCGCAACAATTCTCTTGTCCCCTCCTTCAATTTTTTGTGCTGTAATCAACTTAAGGTTAGCAACGGCAGAATCATCTGTTAAAGAAAAGAAAAGACGTCGGTTAGAAAAGATACTCACCGGTACCGGCAGGCAGACTAATTTCCGACTGGAAGGAGAAGTGCGGGTTCAGCACTTGATATAGATGATCAAAGAGAACTCCTACAAGATTACGATGATATATGGTCAGTACACGAAAGATGTTGTCCCCGATTTAAATTAATTGCAAACCCATACATTCCAGCATTGGAGAGGATATAAGAGGAGACGAAGGGGCAGCGACCGTCAGAGCGGCAGCTGGTGGTGCTTCTTCAGGTGGCACAACCCCGACGCTCACCACACCTACATTCGAAAGGAACAAAATGTCATCAGAAGGGATTGCAAAACGAAAAGAATGCAACGACCCGAGACCTACCAGACAGATCATCAGCCAAAACTATGATAGAGGCATCACCAAGCATCACGACTTCTTCGATCTCATTCGGGGGGATGGCTTCGCTGCCCGTGGCTTCATCCCCTGATTCCACGAGAGCCGTCATGACACTCGCAATGCCAGGCGATGGCAGGGAACCGCAGGTGGAAAGAGCGACAATTGGAGCAGTCCCGGACTCCTGCGAAAGAGTAGCCGCTTCGGGCTTGGTGGTTGCCGTCATCTCACCTGCCACCTCCTCATCAGGACTTGGCCCTGCAGGGTAAGATATATAAGAATCTGAAGATCAAACTCTGACAAAAGGGCCCAGTGTTACGTTACCTTGGGACGGCTTTTCAATTACTTCCCGAGCCGCGCGTACCGCCTGTCTATGAGCGGTAGACAAGGCGGCCGGAGCACCCTCTGAAGAAGCAGGGACAGGGGAAGCAGCGCTCGAGCCTGCACCTACAGCCAAGGCGGCGTTACGTTCTCTTGCTGCACGCCTCCTGCGCTTCCTTTCTGCCTGGGCCGTGAGAGCTGATTTTCTTAAGACCTCCACCAATGAGACGTTATCGTCCGAGCCAGGAGCTACCTCTGGAGCCGTTATGGCGTCCGTCATCGGTTGCTTAAGTGAAGCCTCTTTTGGCAATATTGGAGAAGCTGGAACTTCGGCAGCCGGCCTTAGAAGCATCTCCGCACCACCCTGCGAAGTCGGCACTGCACTCGGGATAACTCGGGTCGAAGTAGTCCCTGCGATAAGTTGAAAAAGGAGGGTCAGTCTACCCATAAAAAAGGCGGGAGGGAAAGAAGGAGCAATAAGCCGAAATATACCGAGGCCCAAGGAAACGTGAAGCCTCTCTTCCTCTTCGAAAGTCTTGAGAGAAGCCGTGAGAGCCTCTTCGGTGGAGACGCCTATTGAAAAAGAAGTGTCAGTCAAAGCAGGATAAAAAATGTGTGATGTAACCACGCAAAGATACCGCGGAATTATACCTGACTGTGCGAGGATGATCAGTCCTGCTTTGTTGCTAGCTAGTCGCTCGGAAGCCGCGATTGCAGCCTCCAGATCAGTATCATCTGGCACCATGAATAAACCCTCGTTGGTCCCGTATTCGCTTAAGCCTTCGCTATACGGAGCATGGGGCTCCTGGCCGAATACGACGTCTGCAGAAAGAATTGACTTCTTCTTCTTCTGCGAGCGAGTACCTGCCGCCGATAACACGAGCTTGCGTTTAGCGGGCAACTTCGGGCGGCGAGTCCCGATCTCCGCACCCAAGCCGGACTCAGGAGACGCCACAGCTACCACTTCGACAGGAGGACGGGGTAGCGGTAGCTCAGGAATAACACGTGGTACCACAACCGCAACAACCTCTCTCAAAGGAGGACAAACGACGGTCCGTTGCTTCAAAGGAATAGCTGGATTACCAGCAGGGGCTGCACCCTTGCGATCAAGTAACAACTTCTTTTCTTCCATGATGACGGCATCCATCGCGTGCTGATACCACACCATGTACACGTTCAACACCTTTGGGACGCATCCTGGCCTACTGATAAAGAAGTTAGACCCGGTGTTGAGCATCATGAAACGGTGTAGCACGTTGTGGATGCCTTCTTCTGTGGCAGTCGGCTCAGTTAGAAAGGCCTCGAGCAGAACACCCTGATTATAGCCAGATTGTTAGGCGAAACGATGCGGGTTGTATCTCATAAACAACGCCGCATCATTCTACCTAAACACCAGAAAGCCCAGCCTGATTGAATGTAGAGGAAGAATCTCCCGAGCTTTCAAGGTAGAGGCGCCATCTTTAAAGGTGTCCCGCAGCGGCTGCATCGTATTTGCGGATTCTTTACCGATATTTAAGACCTTATCAACGAAGGTCATGCCATCCCCGACGGTACGCGGGTGAAGGAGTAAGCCCCGAGCCTCCCGCGAAGTCGGTTCCAAAATAGAAGCGTCAACTAGCCGCAGCAGTCGAGGAAAGTTATATCTTTCATAAAAGGGGGGCCTTTTGTGAACTCCAAAGGTGCCAAGCATATGCAACTCAAGCCACGAGGTGAAATAATGCATCGAGAAGTTTACAGGCTGCACCCCGGTTGGGTAGTATCTGTCGCTAGGCTGAGGCCGTGATACAAATGGGCTAACCCAGCGACCCCAACGGCCACCTTCACCCCAATAACCATTCGGTGAGCTGGGTAGAAGACAAACGGCCTCATACGGCGAGGGTGCATTGGAAGCACAAACCAGCTTAGCCATAGCCCGAGAAACCCCAGAAAGAACGCTTCTTCGTCGATCTCAGGAGCTGTAAGCTCTGCAAAAGAGACGACCGGGGTGTCGGGGAGAAAGAAACTCTTCTAATCCGCCTCCGCCGTTGGCAGGTTACTCAAGCCTAAGCTAAAAGGATCGTCGAGTTTGGCGAATTTCGCGGCTTCCTTCGACAAGACTTCCGGGCGGAGAAAATGAGCGATGAAGTCCGTGAAATTAACCCCACGGCTCCCAGATTCAAGAAATAAGCCCTCATAGACATTCAACACCTTAATCAAACTTGGGGATTGATGTTGAATGGCATTTTCCGGGGTAAGGCCCTTCATCACCGACCTGACGGTAAAGACGTACTCATCCTGAGGAAGTAATTCCTCATAATGCTCCCCTCTCACAGGCAAGCCAGAGATCTCCTCGAACTCCTCTAGAGAGATTGAGACTTCCCGATCCAACAAAAGGAAGGTGTGAGTTGGAACGTTCCATTGTTCCAAAAAGGCTTTTACCCACCATGTAGGAGGAGTGGAGTACTGAAAGAGAGAAACGTAAATTGCAGGATACAACCCGAGCCTTAGCAACTGCAACCTTTTCACGGATAAAATGTACCGGGCCCACTGCAAATATCCGGCTGGGTGACGGGGAGTTAATCCTATGTTATAAGGCTGTCCCCAAGGGCGCGACTCACCTTGACATATACGTCGCCCCAATATATCCAACGCCATCGGAGACTGTACGGGTATCGCAGCCAAAGAAGGCTGAAGGAGACCATTTGAAGTCCAATTGACCTCCTCCACAGTATAGTTCACTGGGGGTGGGTCGACGTAAGAGATCGCTAAAATGGGCTCTGAGGGCGTCGCACATGAAAATCTCCGACGGCCCCTGATAATTTAATTGTACCACGTTCCCCATAGATGAAGATTCTTGTGCTCTGGGTCATGATATTTTATCAGCGCAAAGACTTCCCTGTCCACGGGCGCTTCGGAGAATCCGCCTTCCGAACGGACGAACGAGAAGGAAGTGTCGAAAGACATAGTACCTGCGCGGAAAAAAACAAATTTTCAGCTGCCAATGCTACAATTTAAGTTCTATCACTAGGTACTTTAAATCCGTACCGCACCGCAATGCAGTGAAAAGGGACCAAAGGGGATCCACATAATCTAGATGACAATTCATCATTAATAAAACAGTCTCATCATTTGATGAGACTGTCATTAAATGAGGAAATCCTCAAAGGATTCTCATTTAATGAGGGTCCCTCGGGCCAAGAAGTAAATCTCCCATTGAGAGCAGTGATTTTCAACAGAGTGACATGTGTCAACTCAGATGATGAAAGGAATAAAATTCCTCAAAAAAAATTCTGAAGAGCCATGCTCTGTAAAGATGATGGAATAATCCATTAGAAAACTTAAAGTAAAGTTTTTAATTCTGAGATCTTCAAGATCTATGAACAAACTCTAAGAGTTTTTCATGGAAGATGAACAGTATTCCAGTTCATGGGTTAAAATCGCCCTAAAAAAGATTATACTTTTAAGATCTATGATCTAAAGATGAGCATGGATCTGTTAATGGGTAAAACCCTAAAAATATTTTTAGATCTATGATCGGAGAAGAGTAAAGCTCTATTTATAAGTTCAAATCTTACCAAAAAATTGGACAGAGTTTTGACTCTTAAGAGTTCTTAAGGGAAAGAGCTATGCTTTGAAAGAGAATTAATTCTCAGAAAAAAAGGAAAGCGATGAACAGAGGTCATCTCAAGGGCCAAGGGTCCTATTTATAGGCACTGAGATACCGTTTCAACTTTTGAGTTGATCCAATGGCAGAGATGTTGCCACCGCTGCACTCATGTGTGGGCCACGTGAGCGCAACGGTGGGGGGGCATTTGTTTCCCCCAATCAGAGCAAAGTTCTGTTCAAATTTTGAAATTTGAAATGAAGCAGCGCTTCATAATAGCGCCAGCGCTAAGAGTCAGAGACTCTGCTGCAGCGCTCATGTGCAAAGCACATGAGCGCTGCACTCTAAGCAGTGCAGCGCTAGCAGCGCTGCACTCTAAGTAGCGCACTACGTGCAAAACATGTGAGAGCTAACGCTAAGAGCGCTGCACTCTAAACACGCACCACGTATAAAGCACATGAGTGCTAGTGCTAAGAGCGCTGCACTCTAAGGAGCGCACCACGTGTAAAGCATGTGGGCGCTAGCGCTAAGAGCGCTGCACTCTAAGCAGCGCACCACGTGCAAAGCACGTGAGCGCTAGCGATAGAACAAAATATTCTCGATCCTTGGATCAAAGATCTAACGAACATGATTAAAAATCATCAATTGACTAGAATAAAATTCTGTTAAGGAAACATTCCACAGAATCTTTCCAAACAGGAAAGATTATGCTCTGAAAATTAGAGCACCGTTGGATCAATGATCCAATGGTGATTAAAAATCACCAAATTACAGAATAAAATTCTGTATGGGAAAAGATTTCATAATCTTGTTAAAAACAGGAAGATTGTCTTCTGTAAATCAGAAGCCCTTGGATCAAAGATCCAACGGGGGAAATATCCCCAAATCAATTAGAGAAAAGATCTCCTTAACCGATTGAACAAATCAGCCTTCACTATATAAAGGCCCCAAGGCTTCAAGTCTCATATAGAGGAACCCACCCATAAACTTTGAGAAATTTCAAAGACAAAGAGCAAGTTCTCAGAAGAAGAAGATTTTCTTCAAGGTAAAAAAGAACAGAGAGATGAAATCATCTCATATAAAAGAAGAATTTACTTCTTTTTCTAAAATCATAGATCTATAAGACCAAGATCTTTCACAACAGAGATCAAAATATCTCATCATAAAAAATAAGGGGAAGAACTTAATTTTCTTCAGATCATAGATCTATAAGACAAATTGTTTTTCAGAGATCATAATATCTCATTATAAAAAGAGGGGGGAGAATAATTCAATTCTTTTAGGATCATAGATCCATAAAGGCAGAGCCTTTCACCAAAAACATAAGAGATTGAAACATCTCTTATAAAAATTAAGAACTTTGTTCTTAGATCCATGAGACAAAGTCTCTTATAAGTTTGAGAATTTAATTCTCAGGACGCAAAGCTGACAAAAAAGAGCCCTAGCGCTCCAATAAAAAAAAGCGCTTCAGCGTTCCAAAACTAACGCATAGCGTTGCAGAGCCTTAGCGCTCCAAATTTCACAAGAAGCGCTCTGCGCTCATTGTCTGGCGCACAGCGCCAAGCGCGCCACGTGCTTCCCACGTGTGCGCTACTTAACAGAAGCGCCTTAGCGCTCCAAATCTGGTGACCAGCGCCAAGCGCGCCACGTGCTCCTCACGTGTGCGCTATTTCACAAAGAGCGCTCTGCACTCATTTACTGGCGCTCAGCGCCAAGCGTGCCACGTGCTTCTCACGTGTGCACTATCTCACAGGAAGCGCCTTAGAGCTCATTGACTGGCGCACAGTGCCAAGCGCGCCACGTACTCCTCACGTGTGCGATAAAAGAACATAAACTGTTCTATAAATAAAAGCCCAGAGCTATGATTAGTGCTCAGCATTTAATAAAAGACAAAAAAATTGTCAGAACCCAAACAAATGCTCAGTATTGTTAAATGTTTAACATTTTAACTGAATGGGCCGAGCCCAAAGTGGCCAAAGAACCCTAATTCAGATCAATTGAGCCCATATGCTCATAAATCTTTGATCTTAGTCCCAAATTGGACTACAGATCTCCCAACCAATATTGGTTCGAGGGTACATCTCTTCACTCCTCTGATATTTGTCGTTGTAATCCTTCAACGTCTTCACAGAGGTGATGGGTCCCGACAACCAGACATTCCACGGACTGTGGGGTCCTTAAACTTGTCACGACCCAAGTTTGGATGTGACAGACACTTAGATTGTATCATATCTAAAGATATGCACGATCCAAGTAAGCCAAAAACCAAGATCAAATTACCTTATTTCGGAATTATTTATGAAAATTTAGTTTTTAAGTAGAAATCTCAAGTTAGTAAGTTTATTCATTAAACAAATAATAAAGGTTAAGTTTGGTTGTATTCCGGGTTGGAATCAACAATATCAATACTGAACATGAATATAAACATATGAAATATCACTGAATCTCATAAAGAAAGAAACTATGAAACTGATCAACCGATCTCAACTGTATATATACATACCATCTCTCATTTCTAAGTCAAAATACAAGTCTGATGGAGTCTTTCTAGATACAAAAGTACAAAAAGGGAAGGTTACCACACATGCAACCTACCTATCAAAAGATGGAATATAACAGCAAAAGTGATCCTTCCTCGCAGCTACCCGTCCACTCTATCCCTGCAAGGAACTGTGGCACAACGGGGATGAGTTGCCAACTCAGTGAATACGACTAACATATAACGGCGAATAAAGTAAATATGGTAATCATGCTAATGAATATGAATCACTATGATATATGAGTATATGTGAAATCCAACAATAAATCCCATCATATTTCTGAAATCACAACTCAATATAAATCATCTCTCGGTGTCTATCAACGACACAAAACTTTCATTTCTTATAGGCATCATTCCCCGAATGATCCTATACCCATAATATCGGTCGTCATCCTCTAGATGCACACCGCATATTTCTATAACCAATATCCGGAATCGAGTAACCTCGCTAGGCTCCCCCGTCTCAATACGGCTATCCTGCCCCTCGGTCTCGACCGGGTCCACCCTGTATCCAACTGTATATCTCCCCCACTCAGTATGGATAACGTAAATCCGCGACCGTATATCTCCCCCACTCGGTCCGGAATAAAACCAAAAACAGAAATCAACTCAGGGTGGACATGTCACATCAATCATGAAAACTGGATTTATATAATAGTATTTAAAAACTCAAAATCATAAATCCTCAATTCTGCATCTATCTCATATCCAATATAGAAATACGCATAAAGTGACATGATGTAAATAATGAAATCTACCAATATACTTGATATGTGAAATACGATATAATTTATGTAAATATGTATGATAATTAAGTGTATGTGACATGGCAATATCGACGAGGTGTGTGTAGCATATAAGATGTGCACGTGGCATGAATCGTCGATACTTGTGAAGTGTTCTAACAACTAAGCAATATACAAGCATTTTAATGAATGAAATTCTAATATTTACACATAATGATATGAATATTACATTAATTAAAACCATGGGCGAAACACGCCATCTTTACTAAATTCCCCGGTAGATGTTTAGTCTACTCACCGGAAAGACGAATCTACTCCGGAATCGCTAATCCTTTCCCTTTCCTCGCGGCTTCCGTACTCCTTGTATCCGCGTCTAATATACCAATATAACGTATATAAGCAAAACTACATTCCCGACATAACGGAAATAGAAACACGCTAATCCCCATAAGTTATATACTAACTGATCCTATCAAGTTATTTAAACACTTAGTCCTTCATTAATTTAACCCTAATCTGTACTGGTTCAGGATTAATACGCGACGTAGTTTCGTCTTGTCGTTTTTTAACGTTTTACGATTCCTTTTCCGATATATTCTCCCAGGTTTTAGTTACAGTGAAACTAAGTTAAATCAACAGTGCCAAAATACCCTAAATTGAACACTGTAGACTACCCAATTAACCAAACCCCCAAAACTTCCCACTTGGCCGGCGACGCCGGCCAAACCTCTTCTGTCGCCGGCCCAAAGCCGGCGCCATGCCTCCGTATTCTTGTGGTGTGTTCTAATTGTTACCTACATCATTTCTACTCTATTGAATTTATTTAATTAAGTTCCAGATTATAGCAGATTCTAACAGACTCTTAATTTAGCTAAATACGATATTATGTGACTTGATTAAACCTACTCTAATTCAGCTACAGAAGTTAATCTCTACTGAGTTTAAGAATTTTACCCTCCTAATTTGCTGTAGGAATGACCCTCCTTGATCAATCAACTCTTCCTAGTTTGAGGATGAACAATCTCCATGAACAAGCTCCTCATCAACATCTTCTTTCTCTTCTTTCACTTGTTCTTCTTTTCTCTTCTATTTTTCTTTTCTTTTGATTTTATTTTTCAGTTCATTTGAAGTTTTAATCTGAAGTTTAACTGAAAAGGAGCTATTTAAGTGAAGGTATAAAGAGATAAGGGAAGGAGGAGGTGTCTTATGATGAAGGGTGTGCATTTCATGCAAGGAGGAGGTGGAAAATGGTGGTGGCATGAAGCATGAGGTGTTTTAAACATTATCTTTTATTTTCTTTTTGATTTATCTTCACATTATCCCTTTTTATCTCATTTAAATTCTGAACCAAATTTAAATTCCCACTCACTTCACTTAAAACCTTAACTATCTTATATTTGCATAAAAAACTTAACTTTTACAATTTGACCCCTCACATCTTAACTTATTATATAACACATCTTTTATTAAAATGAAGCTAAAATTATCATTAAAACCCTTATAACTTATTTAATTTACATTCAAAATTTCTAATTTAAATTGTATTACATATATCTTATGAAGATTGACATATTTGATTTTAACCATTTTGTGATTTATCAGCTTATTCTTAATTTAATTAAATTTATTTATTTCTAGCTTTTTCCTAATTGTTACAATATCCCCCCTTAAGAAAATTCGGTCCCCGAATTTAAACTAATTACTATACATACCTATGAAAAGATGTGGAAATTTCTTTCGCATCGCGTCCTCCGTCTCCCAAGTAATCTCCTCGCGATCCTTTCCTTGCCAGAGAACTTTTACAGATGGCAGGACCCTCGATCGTAGTTGCTTTGCCTGCCTGTCCAGAATAGCTACTGGCTGCACTGTGAAGGATAGATCTGGCTCAAGCTGTAGAGTCTGATGCTGGATCGCATGAGATGGATCGTGAAGATATCTGCGTAGCATCGAAACATGGAACACCGGATGTACGTCGGGAAAACCCGGTGGAAGTGCTAACCGATAAGCCACAGCGCCCACTCTTTCTAAAATCTCATAAGGTCCAACATATCTGGGGCTGAGCTTTCCTTTCTTCCCGAAGCGCATCACACCTTTCATTGGAGATACTCGAAGGAACACATGATCTCCCACATCAAACTCAAGTTTGCGTCGTCTTCGATCTGCGTATGACATCTGTCTGCTTTGAGCCGCTTTCATTCTATCTCGTATCAAGTGAATCTTCTCTGTAGTTTCTTGTACTATCTGCGGTCCCAATATACAACTCTCACTAAGTTCCGTCCAGCAAACAGGTGATCTACATTTCCTTCCATACAAGGCTTCAAAGGGTGCCATCTGGATCGTCTCTTGAAAACTGTTATTATACGAGAATTCTACCAAAGGTAGGTGACGATCCCAACTACCACCGAAATCTAGGCTACAAGCCCGAAGCATATCCTCTAGTGTCTGAATGGTCCGCTCCGACTGACCGTCTGTCTGTGGGTGGAAAGCTGTACTAAAATTCAGTCGTGTACCAAGAGCGTCCTGAAGTTTCTGCCATAGCCTGCTCGTGAACTGGGTACCTCGATCTGACACTATGCATGTCGGCACTCCATGTAGACGTACAATCTCATCGATATAAACTTGTGCATACTGAGCAAATCCATATGTCGTCTTCACTGGAAGAAAATGAGCGGCCTTCGTCAGCCTGTCTACTATCACCCAAATAGAATCATACCCTCTGCTAGTCCTGGGTAGACTCACCACAAAATCCATAGAAATCTGTTCCCATTTCCACTCTGGAATGGGTAAGGGTTGCAGCTCTCCGGCTGGCCTCTGGTGTTCTGCTTTAACTTGCTGACAAGTCAAGCATCGTGAAACAAAATCCGTAACATCCTTTTTCATTCCTTCCCACCAATAATTATCCTTCAAGTCACGATACATTTTGGTGGAACCAGGATGAATACTGTATACTGATCTGTGGGCATCCTCCAAAATCTCACGCCTCAATCCGTCAGAATCTGGCACACAGAGACGAGTCCTAAAATGTAATACTCCATGATCATCAATCACGAACTCCGTCTCCCTGTCCAACCTAACATGATCCATAATCTCCATCAAGCGAGCATCTGTAGGCTGCGCATCTCGAATACGATCCAATAGCTGAGGTCTGGTGCGAACATGTGCTAACTGACCTCCTGCCGATGTGAATTCAAACTGTATACGACTATCACATAAGATCTGCCAGTCTGTAGAAGACTGTCTCTGCAAAATGCTCAAATGAGATAACTTACCTCCAGGCCTCCGACTCAAGGCATCTGCTACAACATTTGCTTTGCCTGGATGGTACAAAATCTCACAGTCGTAATCTTTCACCAATTCCATCCATCTACGCTGCCTGAGATTTAGATCTTTTTGCTGAAAGATATACTTTAAACTTTTATGATCTGTGAAGATTTGACACGTTTCTCCATACAAGTAATGTCTCCAAATCTTCAATGCGAAAACTACAGCAGCCATCTCTAGATCATGAGTGGGATAGTTTTGTTCATGCCTCTTTAACTGTCGAGAAGCATATGCTATAACCTTGCCGTGTTGCATCAACACACAGCCCAAGCCCACTCTAGAAGCATCGCAATACACAACGAAACCCCCTGACCCGGAAGGTAAAGATAATACAGGTGCAGTTGTCAAACGCATCTTCAACTGTTGGAAACTCTGCTCACATGCATCTGTCCACTGAAAAGGAACTTCCTTCCTAGTCAATCCTGTCAAAGGTGCCGCTATCCTTGAGAAATCCTGTACGAAGCGTCTGTAATAACCTGCCAGACCTAAGAAACTCCGAACCTCCGTAACTGACATAGGCGTGGGCCAGTGTTGTACCGCTTCAATCTTCTTTGGGTCTACGCATATACCTTGTCTTGTAACTATGTGACCCAAGAACTCCACACTATCGAGCCAAAAAGCACACTTAGAAAATTTTGCATACAACTGATGCTCTTTCAAGGTCTGCAATGTGATACGTAAATGTTGCTCGTGCTCCGTCTGACTCCGAGAATATACAAGAATATCATCTATGAATACTATAATAAACCGATCGATAAATGGTCTAAAGATACGGTTCATCATATCCATAAAAGCTGCTGGAGCATTGGTAAGTCCGAACGACATCACCAGAAATTCATAATGCCCATATCTCGTACGAAACGCTGTCTTCGGAATATCGTCCTTCCGAACCCTCAACTGATGATATCCTGACCTCAAGTCAATCTTTGAGAAGAATCCGGCTCCTTGCAACTGATCGAACAAGTCATCTATTCGCGGTAATGGATATCTGTTTCGCACCGTGACGCGATTCAGCTGTCGGTAGTCGATACACATTCTCAGACTACCGTCCTTCTTCTTTACAAATAACACAGGAGCTCCCCACGGTGAAACACTGGGACGAACAAGTCCTCTATCTAACAACTCTTGCAACTGGCCCTTGAGTTCTTTCAATTCCGTCGGTGCCATTCGATATGGTGGTATAGAAATAGGCCCTGCATCCGGAATCAAATCGATACAAAATTCAATTTCTCGATCAGGTGGCAATCCTGGTAACTCTGCAGGAAATACCTCAGGAAATTCTCGTATGATCGGGATTTGATCCAATGGAACTTCAGCGACCTCTACGTCCTGAATAACAGCCAAGAACCCATAACAACCCTTCTTCAATAGCCGCCTCGCACCAAAAGCAGAAATCATGTTGACCGGGGTTGACTTGCAATCCCCCTGCACAACAAACACCGGTTCACCTGGAAAACACAATCTAACCGCTTTTCCTCTACAATCTACATAGGCATGACAAGCGGCTAACCAATCCATCCCAAGAAGTATATCGAAATCCAACATGTCTAGGAGAATCAGATCAACTAGTGAATCTCTATTACCAATACGCACCGAACACGATCTGAATACGTGCCGAGCAATAAAGGAATCTCCAACTGGAGTAATCACTACCAAAGGTAACTCTAACAATGACGACTCCTTCCCCAATAAAAGTGCGAATCGTGACGATACATAAGAATGTGTAGAACCGGGATCAAATAAAACATGTGCCTCTAATGAGCATACTGTAAGAGTACCTGTCACGACTGCATTTGATGCCTGGGCATCCTGTGGAGTCAGTGCAAAAACCCGTGCCTGGCCCCTGCCCGCATCTTGTCGTCCTCTACCTCTATCTCCTCTACCTCTCGGAGCACGTCCCGCATAACCTCTACCTCGTGGTGCAACTGCCTGGCGTGTAGCGCCAACTGGGGGAGGAAGTAAAGCCATCGGTGTAGGAGGTGGAAGAGGTAAAACAGTCTGTGGAGCAACGGTCCCGCCCTGAGATCTACAATCTCGCGCAAAGTGTCCGGGAAGTCCGCAACTATAACAGGTAGATGGTGGTCTCTGATCACTAGGATAAGAACTGAACATCTGGCCCTGTGTCCAATCTCGTCCAACACTGCGACCTGGAATATATCTGCCTGGGTAGGACCTTCTACCTCTGCCAAACTGTCTATTTATCGGCACGAATGGTCTACTCCTCTTTGGCTCCGGAACAACTCCTGACTGGCCCAAACGCTCCTCAACTCGAATCGCCGCATCCATGGCCTGTGCATATGTATCAAAATGCTGGGAGCCTATCGCCAGATACAACTGTGTGTCCAAACTCCTTAGGAACCTTTTCACTCGAAGCTCCTCTGTAGGTACCAAGTATGGGGCATATCGCGAAAGCTGGGTGAAGCGTAAGTCATAATCGGCTACAGACATACTTGCTGATTTCTTCAACGCTTCGAAACTGCTAGCTCTAGCATCCCTCACACTCTCGGGAAGAAATCTGGCAAGAAAGACTGTAGAAAACTCGGTCCACGTCATCGGAGGAAGATTCGTAGCTCGCCCTCTCTCCATCGACTCACACCACTCCTGTGCAAGTCCCTCCAAACGAAAGCTAGTCAGCTCAACTGACCTCGCATCAGAACATCGTAATGATCTGCATATCCTCGCCATTCTATCAAGAAAAGACTGAGGATCTACCGCCATCTCGGTCCCTGTGAATACCGGTGGTCTCAATCTCATAAACTCCGCAAGTGATACCTCCATCACTCTCGTATCTACTGGTGCTGCCGTCTGTGTAGGCTGTACCTCGGACTCTGCTACGGTCGGTGCTGGATCTGATCTCAAAGCTCGAGTGGTCTCAGCTAACTGTCCTACCACTCGCTGTAATCCCAACATACCCTCCTCGATCCTAGTCATGCGATCTGGAGGAGGAGGATCAGCATGCTCATGCACCTCCTGCACGTCCGGTGTACCAGTCCTCATCACAGGCGGACTCGCCCTAGCTGCATTCCTGGCTGCGGCTCGCCTAGCCCGCGTAGCCATAGCAACTGGAACAAGAAACGAGAGTTGATAAGGTGTGGAAACAGAAGAATTCAATAACGGAGAGTCAACGGAAGAATAGATCAAGATAAACATCCTAAGGTTAGTTAGGCTGAATACGATAACGTAAATATGCCGCGGAACATACGTACGGTACTGCATTCGTCCTAATTCACCTACTCCATCAAACCAAAGGTCATCCTAACTCTCAGACTTACATCAACCTATTGAAATCCCTTACTGAATTCCGTAAGGTTACTCCTAAGCTCTGATACCAACTTTGTCACGACCCAAGTTTGGATGTGACAGGCACTTAGATTGTATCATATCTAAAGATATGCACGATCCAAGTAAGCCAAAAACCAAGATCAAATTACCTTATTTCGGAATTATTTATGAAAATTTAGTTTTTAAGTAGAAATCTCAAGTTAGTAAGTTTATTCATTAAACAAATAATAAAGGTTAAGTTTGGTTGTATTCCGGGTTGGAATCAACAATATCAATACTGAACATGAATATAAACATATGAAATATCACTGAATCTCATAAAGAAAGAAACTATGAAACTGATCAACCGATCTCAACTGTATATATACATACCATCTCTCATTTCTAAGTCAAAATACAAGTCTGATGGAGTCTTTCTAGATACAAAAGTACAAAAAGGGAAGGTTACCACACATGTAACCTACCTATCAAAAGATGGAATATAACAGCAAAAGTGATCCTTCCTCGCAGCTACCCGTCCACTCTATCCCTGCAAGGAACTGTGGCACAACGGGGATGAGTTGCCAACTCAGTGAATACGACTAACATATAACGGCGAATAAAGTAAATATGGTAATCATGCTAATGAATATGAATCACTATGATATATGAGTATATGTGAAATCCAACAATAAATCCCATCATATTTCTGAAATCACAACTCAATATAAATCATCTCTCGGTGTCTATCAACGACACAAAACTTTCATTTCTTATAGGCATCATTCCCCGAATGATCCTATACCCATAATATCGGTCGTCATCCTCTAGATGCACGCCGCATATTTCTATAACCAATATCCGGAATCGAGTAACCTCGTTAGGCTCCCCCGTCTCAATACGGCTATCCTGCCCCTCGGTCTCGACCGGGTCCACCCTGTATCCAACTGTATATCTCCCCCACTCAGTATGGATAACGTAAATCCGCGACCGTATATCTCCCCCACTCGGTCCGGAATAAAACCAAAAACAGAAATCAACTCAGGGTGGACATGTCACATCAATCATGAAAACTGGATTTATATAATAGTATTTAAAAACTCAAAATCATAAATCCTCAATTCTGCATCTATCTCATATCCAATATAGAAATACGCATAAAGTGACATGATGTAAATAATGAAATCTACCAATATACTTGACATGTGAAATACGATATAATTTATGTAAATATGTATGATAATTAAGTGTATGTGACATGGCAATATCGACGAGGTGTGTGTAGCATATAAGATGTGCACGTGGCATGAATCGTCGATACTTGTGAAGTGTTCTAACAACTAAGCAATATACAAGCATTTTAATGAATGAAATTCTAATATTTACACATAATGATATGAATATTACATTAATTAAAACCATGGGCGAAACATGCCATCTTTACTAAATTCCCCGGTATATGTTTAGTCTACTCACCGGAAAGTCGAATCTACTCCGGAATCGCTAATCCTTTCCCTTTCCTCGCGGCTTCCGTACTCCTTGTATCCGCGTCTAATATACCAATATAACGTATATAAGCAAAACTACATTCTCGACATAACGGAAATAGAAACACGCTAATCCCCATAAGTTATATACTAACTGATCCTATCAAGTTATTTAAACACTTAGTCCTTCAGTAATTTAACCCTAATCTGTACTGGTTCAGGATTAATACGCGACGTAGTTTCGTCGTGTCGTTTTTTAACGTTTTACGATTCCTTTTCCGATATATTCTCCCAGGTTTTAGTTACAGTGAAACTAAGTTAAATCAACAGTGCCAAAATACCCTAAATTGAACACTGTAGACTACCCAATTAACCAAACCCCCAAAACTTCCCACTTGGCCGGCGACGCCGGCCAAACCTCTTCTGTCGCCGGCCCAAAGCCGGCGCCATGCCTCCGTATTCTTGTGGTGTGTTCTAATTGTTACCTACATCATTTCTACTCTATTGAATTTATTTAATTAAGTTCCAGATTATAGCAGATTCTAACAGACTCTTAATTTAGCTAAATACGATATTATGTGACTTGATTAAACCTACTCTAATTAAGCTACAGAAGTTAATCTCTACTGAGTTTAAGAATTTTACCCTCCTAATTTGCTGTAGGAATGACCCTCCTTGATCAATCAACTCTTCCTAGTTTGAGGATGAACAATCTCCATGAACAAGCTCCTCATCAACATCTTCTTTCTCTTCTTTCACTTGTTCTTCTTTTCTCTTCTATTTTTCTTTTCTTTTGATTTTCTTTTTCAGTTCATTTGAAGTTTTAATCTGAAGTTTAACTGAAAAGGAGCTATTTAAGTGAAGGTATAAAGAGATAAGGGAAGGAGGAGGTGTCTTATGATGAAGGGTGTGCATTTCATGCAAGGAGGAGGTGGAAAATGGTGGTGGCATGAAGCATGAGGTGTTTTAAACATTATCTTTTATTTTCTTTTTGATTTATCTTCACATTATCCCTTTTTATCTCATTTAAATTCTGAACCAAATTTAAATTCCCACTCACTTCACTTAAAACCTTAACTATCTTATATTTGCATAAAAAACTTAACTTTTACAATTTGACCCCTCACATCTTAACTTATTATATAACACATCTTTTATTAAAATGAAGCTAAAATTATCATTAAAACCCTTATAACTTATTTAATTTACATTCAAAATTTCTAATTTAAATTGTATTACATATATCTTATGAAGATTGACATATTTGATTTTAACCATTTTGTGATTTATCAGCTTATTCTTAATTTAATTAAATTTATTTATTTCTAGCTTTTTCCTAATTGTTACAAAACTCATGGACTATGATGTCCTTAAATTTTACAGACTATGACGTCTTTAAACTGGACCGCAAAGTCCCTAAACTAAAACAATGGACCCAAATGCTCTTTTGTTGGATCTAAACGATCCCGTTAAGTTGATCTTAGTCTAAAATTAGACTAATGTATCCTTAATAAACGTTTAAGTTGATCTTAGTCTCAAATGAGACTAACGCATCCTTAAACCCAACCCCAAACCCAAATCTAAGAAAATACGGATTTGGTCTAATCCACGCCTTACGGGCGACAACATAAATTAGTCTCCGTATACAATCCACGGGCAACCAAAAACAAAACAAACACAAACGACACGAAATGACCATTTGGAGAAGGAGAAAGTGGTTACCGCGATGCGGTAGCGTAATTAACTGCAGGGGCTTACGCCTGCAGGGAAGAGCGTTCTCACAATCAAAAACCCCTCAAACGAGGGGGAATCTAACTAAGTCTGCTACATCGGCCGCATCCGTCTAAACCTCCGATACACGGTGCCATAAAACAACTTGGCATCTTCGGAGAGGTGGACGGATAAAACCAAATAGCTTTTGCCCCCAAATTCAGGAAAGACGAACCTACGCGGTCGCGTCTCTGTATTCGGAGGAGAACACCTCTTCCTCACGATTTACAAAATGAAAAACCGTATCACAATAGGGACAATACGAAGGCAATGGAGCAGTGGGCTGCTGCTCGACCTCAAATCGATATGATGATAGAGATAGCAGACACAAGTATTGATGAGGTATGGACTGCGGGGGATAATCTGGCCCAGTTTGAACACCACGGAAGAGGTGTTGCAAACGAAATTACGAAATACGATATGCGTGGAAAAAGGGAAATCCTGCAATGGGTAGGTGGGAAGCCCGCGGTCCGGATATGTAGGCTACACATTTCCACGGTTATATCGGTATTCTCGTCCACAATACCGACTTCTGGAACGTGGGCTTCACATTTGCAGATAACCCCTGGAAAGCATACGTATGGACTTGGCGTTCACTCTTAATAATGCATAACTAAATTTTATTTCAACATTACATGCATACCTATTATATGTTATAAATTTATTAAATAATATATTTATTAATCTGTATTACATAAACATTTCGTTTTAGCATATGATATAGATAGACATTGGACGCATGTCCGGTATGAGATGTCACAAATATTCAAGAGATGATTGGGAACGTTTTGCCGCTCTTCCCTCCATCATCCCTAAAGATCGGTTTTTATTTCTCTTATTGCATTGGGATACACCCGAATTAAAGGTAATTAAAAATATATTTAAATAATTTGAATACTGAATTTAGATTAAATTATATTTAGAGATATTATCTTCTGAATAAGCAGGAAGTATCAGAAAGGAATAAGCAGAACTGAGGGAAAGCCACAGATGACTATTATGGTGGATCGGTTCCTGTTGATCAGTATATGGCTACTTTGGTTAGCTTATCTTTAATTACAAAAATGTTCGATATTTAAAATTCATCATTACATATCTTCACGTTTAAATAAATCAAATATTCGTTACAGTAGAAGGCTGGGAAAAAGCCGAGCCTTCCTGAGACTTGGGAGGTATTGCACATAAGAGAGGGAATGTCAGAAGAAAGGATGGATATATCCACTCAAGATGTGGTAAGCTTGCATTTTCAATTCTTTTAAGTAAATTAATTACACTTTTTAATTTTGTAAAAAAAATTAATTATTGTTTTATTTATTGAAGGAGAATTTCGAGAATGCAGAGAGGAGCTATCCGGAATCAAATCCCGAATATCCGGCCGATGATCTTCTTCCTACGGAGGCCGAGATATCTATTATAGAGCAGATTTTCTCTCAGTCGAGAGGACACGGTCGTATTCCCTTATACGGTGCTCCGTTAGTCTTTCGCGGTCCGGTTCTAGAAGAAGTACTTCAACTTCGTCGACCGCTCGCTCCAACCAACAACCGGCTGAGGCACAACGGATCAATAAGTTAAAGGAGCAGCTCAGGATGAGAGATGAAGCAGATAAGAAGAGGGCGGAAGATGAAGCGGCTTGGAGAGCTCAAATGGAGGCGCGATTGGAACAATTCTCGCAACAATACGTTCCGCGTCCGCAATCATGGTCAGCACAGGGTTCATTCCCGCTGCAACCGTCATATTACCCTCCTCTGACGCAGCGACCGTATTACCCTCCCCTATCACACAGAACGTCATACTATTCTTATCCACCGCCTCCGCAATCACAAGGAGGGTACTACCCTCGGCCTCCGTTTTTGCCACAAGATCCTTAATAGCCTAACCCTCTGCCACAGGAACCGTATAACCCTAATCAGCCGACCCCACAGGGAGGGTTATTAGGTAACTTTTTTCGCAGGAGGATTTCGACGATGTGAATCGATACTATTCAAGACGAGCTTCTGGTGGCGATGGTAGCGGTGGGAGTTAGTGATGTACGTATAGTTGTTATTTACAGAAAATTGAGCATACAATTAAACTGTGTTGAGTTTTGATATTTAAAATTCATGTTCTGTATTCGTGGGATTCTTATAAGTTAACGGCGAAAGGATTATGTTTTGAAGATGGAAGTGGCGGGTTAGTGAGGTAAGCATATATATGTGTTAGTATAGTTAATATTGTTTCGAAAATTATGATTTGAGTTCATATATTTATATATTTATTTATTTTGATTCACAGGGTTGAGTGAGCTGCGATTGCGAGTGATTTGGAGATTTTTTTCGTTTTGTTGGACATATATATAGCGTATGTATTGTGTTGTTCGTATTCAAAACAATTTAGTTTATGTATGCTTATTTATTAAAAATTTAGTTCATATGTATTTGATTGAGTTGTTGATATTGGTGGATATATCGTGGATAATGTTTATATGTTGGTTTGTATGCGTATGTGTTCGTATTTGTTGTTGATCTTGTTGGATATATTATGGATTGTGTGTGTGTGTGTGTGTGTGTGTGTGTGTGTATTGATTTGTATGTGAAACGCTATTATGGCATAATATATTATGATATTATGTATTATTGTATTGAATATAGTATTTTTCTGTAATTTTTATTCAGGAAAAATAGTTATTAGCGACCGTATATGCTACAGGAATGGTCGCTCATACCTCATCAGCGACCGTTCGATGATATTAGGAAACATGTAAATTCATTGAGATATCCACGTGTCTGCTTATTAGCGACCGGTGGAAACGGTCCCTGATACATCTATTAGCGACCGTTCGTATTAGAGACCGTTTATTAACGGTCGCTAATAGATATATCAGCGACTACCCAATCAGCGACCGTTTTTTAGCAACCGTTTAAAATATAAACGATAGCTAATATACATTAGGGACCGTTCATTATTTTTTGGAGACACTTCCATATGGTCTCTAATAGTGACTGTATATAGTAGTGCAATGGAAGAAACATGTCCTTTTGATAGTAGCCCTCCATCTGCATGCGCCACCAACCAAAATTCTGACCATTGAAATTTTCAATCCTTACTTTATCCTCCGCCATTTTTCGTCTTTATCACAGCAAACTTGACTTCTCTTTTGAACTGAACCAAAGCTTTCAAAACGACGATCTAAAAAAATGGGAAAGATGACGTAGTTGTCGTTACCCACCGTTGACCTAGATCGTAAATTTGAAGAACCGTACGTTTCGTAACGAATCTCTGATACCAGTTGTTGGTATCGGATAAACGCAACTCCGGCTCTAATACCAGTTGTTGGGGATTGACGGGGAGAGATCAAAACACGGAACAATACTCGCGACAACACCCAAATCACGCAAACACAATTACGCAATTAAACGACGAAAAAACAATATAAATATGCGAGAATAAAATAGGAAATCAAATACAGAAAGGCAAGAGATTTGTTAACGGAGTTCATCTACCGTATGATTAGTTCCCGGCAGAGTGGAATCTGCAAAGTTTCCACTATAATTTTCGAATCAATTACACGAGCAAAACCCTAGGAAATTTCTCTCAAAATTCTCCAGCCTTAGCCGTCACCCTCTCATACAATGATCTCTCACAAATTGGTCGTTATTGGCTGCTTAATAATATATATAAGGGGTTTCTTTATATAGGCAAACCATAATCCCAACAATACTAGGAAATAAGCAAACTTTCCAAAGCAAGTTATCTTCATAATTTCCCGCCTCCAGACGTCTGCAGTTTACTTTGGCAGACGTCTGCCTCCGTCCTGGATTAGGTTTTGTGGCTTTTACAGACGTCTGTCCCGATGAACTGTGAACGTCTGCCTCCGCTCTAGAGTTTCTCGTGTAGATACCAGATGTCCAGACGTCTAAAGTGAAGATGCTTACACTTTCAGACGTCTGCCATTATGTCTGCTTGGAACGTCTGATATGAAGGATGTTCCACCGTTTCTAACAGTGCCAAGCTATGATACCAATTGCAATTAAAAAATATCCCCTTAAAAGATACTAATCTCTGTTACCGATTGCTGGAGCAGCATAGTGGAAGATCTTACGGATCACCTTAAGATAATCAATCAAAGATTCAAGCAATAATACAGAAGCAAACCACAATGCAATAAAAGTAAACGAACGACTAAGAGAAAGACAAAGAATTAACATGGTTCGACAATATACCTATTCTACGAGGAGCGCTAGAGAGAACTCGCTATAATAAAAATAAGAGTACAAGAGTATTACACCGTATGCCTTCTCAAGATCCTTTATACAAAGGTCTTATGGCGATAATACCTCAGTCCTTGCTTTAATCTTCAACCCTAGAGAATCAGCCCTTACACCTATCTACTCAGAACCGCTATTACATTCTTTATTGTCTACTCCAAAAATCCTTATATGATAACCACTTTTATTTATAGCATAGAATAAAATAACTCCTAAATATATTAATTATTCTTACTAAAATAAAAGATCCTTATCCTAATTTAAATAGGAATGCTTTATTTATTCATATCCTTGACAAACTTTATAATTTAAATTTAAACTAAAATCCTTAACATCGTCATCAACATAAAAAATAATAAATCTAGGAGAGCTTGCGAGCAAGATCAATGGAGGTTTTTAGTGGAATGGCTTTCTATGGAGACGCAGATGTCATAGTATGTCATAAAAAAGAAAATAATATATCAAACAATTTCTTGATTAAGGTGCAACTGGCAAATAGAATAATTAATGCATTGAGAAGGATGAAAGCAGGTATGTGGAATAAAAAAGTTAATTTCAAACTCAACCATGCATGGTGGTGAGAAATATGTACTGAGAAGAGTGGATGGTGAGATGGATGTCGCAAGTGCAAGCTTCAAACTACAAAATTGTTCTCATACATAATTCCTCACTCCATGCCTCATAATAAAAAGATAATAAACTACTAATAACATAAATTTCCAAAAGACCACTTTAACAAATTTAACACCCACTAAAGAGATGGTGAAAAAAATGTAGAAATGTAGTATACTTTATGAAATGTAATATCTACATCAAATATCTAGCAGTGGAATGTTTTAAATCAAGTAGTAAACCAAGTTATGGGAAACAAGTAAAAGTCCTGTTTTCAAAATTGTATCTACTAAAGATGAAATAATTACATGATCAATATAAATAGATAATAGGAAACATGTGAGCACTTGCAAATCCTTGATCAGTTCCAATGGCAAGATGTTTAGATCCAGGATCCACAGCGATGGATTGGATAGCACCTTTGACTTTACCATTACGAATGCCATAGTTGCCACCTTGCTTTGCTGTTACAGCAAAAACCTGGAAGGGTTAAGTTGAGATATTCACATCGCACTCGTTAAAAGGAGTTTGTTACTGACCACATTGAAAAGAATTCTCCCAGTTACAGACCACCTTAGATTAGATTTGAACTTCAAACCCAATCTGCATCTCTGTTGTAAGACTTTCTATTTGAAGTTTATTTCGCATTGATGTGAGATTTAATACTAAAAAACGTATTGACTCGATGCCTTCAACTGAAACTTTTTATTTAACAAGACACCAGGAGGGATAAAGAGAGGTAGGTGTTGATTTAAACCATATGCCAGACCAGTTTGGTAGTGGCCAGTTGATTGCACAAACATGTTTCACTCTTTGTGAGACGAACGATCACACAACCTCTTCATCATTAAAATGTACGTTCTCTAAGTCACGATACCTATAAACCAAGACGTTTCACGTCGCCAATGGCATCATGATATATATGGAAAAATCGGAGTACACATCGACGGCAGAAATTACCAAGATTGGTGGGACACATGGCTTTATACTATTCATCAATACATGTGCAACTTTATTTTGTAAACACAAGAATCTCTTACACTAGAGCGAGAAAAGGTAAAGTGACATGGATAGATAAATAGTGTGTTTCAATGTGTCCCATTAATGTGTGTTCCACATCCTCTCTGTATATAGATACGCACGCACACACGCATGCACGCTTGCTGCGGCAAGAGCTCTATTCATCAGGGTGTTTCTAGGGTGACCCAACATATGAACATGCATCTGAGTATGGGTGCCAGAAAAAGTACAGATTCCCCCAGAAAAAAAAAATATTACTCGGTTTCTACTTTCTAGTTTAGGACCTGCTCAAGAAACAAAAACAAAATAAAGAAAACTTTGGCTTTAAAAAACCAAACTACTCTTTTCTCTATTAGGGTTCATCTCAAGCCAAAAATAATCTTACCTAATATTATCATATCTTAATTAAGAAATATGAATTGTTACCTTGCAATAACTTTTGTTATGCGATATGCAGTTAATGTTTCCAGAAAGAATGTTGGTGTTTGGCCCATAAAGTGTTATAAGTTGTGAATCCAATTATTATTTTTTAGTTCTAATAAATGCTGGACAATACCTTGCTGAAAGGAGAACATGTTCTCTGAGGCAAGTTGTTCGTTTTTGAATGTGACAATCCGAGCCTATAATTATCAGAGACGTTTATGTATTAAATAGCATTCTACTGAATTCACTCAAAGACGACATTATATTTTTATTTACCAACAACAAGATAAGCAGCTCACCAGGCCATTTTGATCTCCAGCAATCGGGATTTGCGAAGAGATGTCAAAATGCAATGCTGTTACCGGAATGCTGATAGGAGCATTTCCATCTTCACTCTGGTTAAATTTTTTCAAAGATCAGAAAACTTAGTTAATATACATGGACATATACATACATGCATGTTCATGTATGTGAATTCAATACCAGAACAGTGCTCCACATACATAACATTTATCAATGCTAGAAAATGCAACAGTTTACCTGTTGTTTTATTGATAATATTGGGAACAAAAGGGGGCATGAAGCACCCCAAAAATTTATTGTTCCATCCCGGTGTCCTGTTTGTACAAGTTATTTGTCTTTGTAAATCCATTAAAACTGGTTGATGATACTCATAAGTAGGAATTCCCAAGACCACGACACACAGCACATAACAAATCGTCCATATAAACCCACTAGATTCCTGAGAGCTACGGAGCGGGAATAAGTATGGTGCAGTTGGGGCATTCCTCGATGCCTCACCTCCGTGGTCGTGTCCGACCTTTTAAAAGATCTCCCCTGAGTACGTTCCCCCTTCCGGATGGCCACCAGCCAATAGTTCGTCTCCGAGCTATTCTATAACTGAGACTGCTCAGCTCACTCGTTCGTCTCCGAGCTATCCTATAGCTGAGACTGCTCAGCTCACTCGTTCGTCTTCGAGCCTATATCTGAGATTTCTCAGTGTCCTTGTTTGACCGGGAGCACAGAGGCCGCGGGCCCCATAACAGCTCCGCGTATCTCACCACGACGAGATCTCCACCGCTCCACGTCCCGCATCCTACGCTAGCGTATCTCGCCATTAATGGATGTATCCCGCCATCAACGCGAACATGATGCAAGGGCGTAACGGACGGCTCGAATCTCGGATCGGCTCACTTCAAGCGACCGCTATATAAACCCCTCTTCCCAACGACTCAGGTATGTTGAACTCAATCCAACACGCTGCTATCCCGTCTCAATATTCCTCGGAACTTACTTGATCGTCAAAGGGTCCGACGTGGTTTTCCATCCCGGACTTCCCTTGCAGGTAGCTCGGCGTCAACAATAGCCAACAACCCATTGATATCCACACGCTCAACTCTCATCTTAAATCTCAACCGTTGCAGCACCGCTGGAAACAAAATCGACGGAGAACAACATCTGAAAGAGATTCCGACCTCCATCAGTTGAGTTGGCATCGTCTGTGGGAAGAGTTTCTAGGTTTTCTATTCAAAAAGTTGATCCTCCGCCTTCGATTCAATGACCATCAATAACCGCAACGGTCCCGGCACGAGCCGTCCCGTCCTCCACAATGGAGGCAGGGGCGGTTCCACTCCACCTCCCAACATTGTTGACGTCTTATCAGTGCGGATCGACAGGCTCACGGCGATGGTGGACGCGCTTGCTCGTGTTCATATGGCTGGCCATGCCTGCCAGACTGTTGTCCCTACCTCCGGAATGACGGCGTGCGTGAGACGACGGAAGGGCACGTTCGTGCCATCGATCTTACTCACGCCTATCTTGATGACACCGGACACCGGCGTGCCTATAACGACTCTGAAATTTCTGTACATAATTTTCTTGTTAATGTACAGAAAAGAGTATTATAGCCTGTGTAAGAGTTATAAATTAGAATTGTTTAATAAAAACAAGAAACAACTTGTAGCTCACTGATAAAAGCTTTACATTGCTGTGACATAGCTTGTGTCTTCGATTTCCATCAGACACAATTATTTTTTCTGATATTTTCTTTTTAATTTTTGTAAGCTCAAGAGTTTCCCGTGCAATATACGGAGAAAGAAAAAGTTTCAGAAAAATCAAACATGTGCAAAATGGAGTAAATACAGAATTAACCATGTGGCATGAATCTCGAGGCAAGAACTCGAGAATCGACCGGCCAAAATGCCCTATGGGCCGGCGTCGACTGTTGGATGAGCTCCATGCTTTGTACGCTTGTCTCTTCAGCTCTTCTTAACTCCTCTGCACTGTTTGATTTCCCTGCAATCAAACAGAGACCTTTCATTTCATTATTTAATATCATTTTAATTCTTTTTAATCCAAAATTTTAATTTCCAAACCCTAACTCTCGACTATAAATATCATCCCATGTTTTAGCTCTTCACCATTCTGAAAATTCTAGCAAAAACTCTCTCAAAAAATTCCTAAGTGCAAATGGAGTTAGCGACCAAGCTCTTTCCGTCAAAAATCGAAGCCGATTTCGGAGCTTCCACAATGCCATGAAACCTCCCTCTTCTTCCTTACCCTTTCCTTGAAATTTTTAAATCGTAAGTCCCTCCTAACTCTCCTTCTTTTCATTGAAATTCATCTCCAAATCGTATATCGGTAAAGTGGAGTTATTACAGATACCTTTCTTTTCTAAAACCTAGAACTCCCTTTTTCTTTATATATTGATCAATCTAATTTTACCACATTACTTGTAACTTTAAATACCAATGTTTAGATTCAAATTTAATCAAAATTCTTATTTG
Organism: Agapanthus africanus; assembly: GCA_030015575.1. NCBI lineage: Eukaryota > Viridiplantae > Streptophyta > Magnoliopsida > Asparagales > Amaryllidaceae > Agapanthus > Agapanthus africanus. Next base: position 60,626,087 of record CM057345.1, read on the forward strand.
AAACAACCATAAAACGAACTTTTTATTAAAATACCTTGAACTTTATTATCACATCTTTTCGATTTAGTTAAAACGATACCTTTAGGAAAAACTTCACGGGGTAACGACCTACCCCACACGCACACTTTGGTTTCATAGCACGATGCCTATTTAGATGTATATTTGGTTCAAAGAATAACCTTTACAGTAAAATGCCACATCTTTTAAAAAACCGGATTTCTTTTAAAACGGTATTTTGAACATCCTTGGCAAATACGCCTCTACAACCCTCGTTAGGGGACCCGCTAATATATGGTGCGAATTATCACATATCCTTAGGGTAGTAGAGTGAGATGCAGAACTCCTCATGGAGTATTCGATCTCGAAAGGAAATAAAATACAGTTTTTAAGAAATGCGACTTTTCTAAAAAAACTAATTATTAAAATTATATAAATTATAAATCCATATTTTCATTAAATAATGAAACTATATTTTTCTAAAAATGAAAGATTAAAAACTGTTAATAAAACACCATCAAGTTACCAAAAAGGACTACTTTTCAATAAAATACCATAAACTTTTAAAAACTAAGTATTTATCATTAAAATATCCCAAATACTTAAAATAAATGTTCATGAAAACCCTAAATAATACAACTCACCCTCAAGGTTTATTTTTAAAATATTTTCATAAAACCCCCTCGAGATATACAAAACAATATTTTAAGGATTTTAGTAAATATGGATTTAAGCGGGATCAATTCTTTTGAGCCCCAGAAAACCGGAGAAAGTGAGTGCTTGTCTATTCAGGTTAGACAACTTAACGGAGTCATCAATGACAATTGTCTTAGAAAAAGACACAAATCCTGCCGTTCATGTGCAGCAGTTGTCGATTACTCCCGAACCTAAGAATTCAAAAGTTAAATCAGTTTACGAGTGTCAGACTCAATCTGAGTCCAACCTCAAACCTGAATCCAAAATCAAACACGAACTTGAATACTTGATCATGAACATGAATACTTGAATTCAAATATCAAACTCAAACTTGACTCGACTTGACCGAACCATGGTTATAACTTGATATGAACTCAACATGATTACTTGAACACATGATTATATCCTGAACATGAACCTGAACATTTTATATCCATGGTTTCGACCAAGACCTGTAAACATAATTTATACAATACATTACACGAAGATAAAGGGGTAGATTGGTACAGAACGTATATGGTGGCACAAGAGGTCACTTTAAAAGACTACTACATGATTTCACGTATCGTTGTCCCGTGGGTTATGAAGGGACCTTGTAATACATGTTACCATAGTCCACGGGGTAAGATGGACTCCTCTCGTATACATGAATACATTTTTTTTATCAAATTACAAATAACCGCGTTAGAATAACTATCCTATACCTGTGAACGATCATATACAACTTTACCTGTTCATTTCACATTATATACTATCTTCTATTTTTTCTTTTGGGACATACCGAGCGCTAGTTCGCTGACGACATTCATTTCTGTCTCTTTCTTTGGAATGTTCGTCAGGAGGACCGGACTCTGAGAAAATAGAGCTGAGCTAGGAAGACTTGGACCAGCTTACAGCTCAACCTGACTACTAGTTCTTCTTGCACTTATTTTATCTATGCCATTGTTTAGGCATTTGCTTTATATCATTGTATCTTTTTATTTTCAAATAGTTGTATGTAAAGTTGAATGTAAATAAAGTTGCTGTTTTATTTTATTACTCTTTTCATTTTTGTTCATTTATATATTGCTTAATTACGCTTAACGTATTTATTTCATAGTAAATACGTTGCGGGTTTGTCACGTCACCGTTTCCATCTATTGGGAGGCGTTGCGTGGCAGGTTTTTTTTAGCGGCACATGCAGGTCAGTTCTGCTTGAAGTCTTAAGCAATATATTACAAGAATTATAAGAATCGGCAACTATACATTCCTTGCATTTCAAATTCCTTGAATCTATCATATCTTTCCTTTTTCTATCAAGGTGATGGACTCTCTAAACAACACCGGCACGAACATCAATGGCAATACTCCACCGCCTACTCTACCACCACCACCTACCTTTGTAGCACCTATCAATGAGCAAACGGTATTGCTTGAGACTATCAATAGCCTATTGGAGGGTCAGCAGCAGCAGACTGCTATCCTCATGCACCGCCCCGAAGCCGAGGCACCCGGAGTCAAGCAGTTTCGGGCACTGCACCCAAAACACTTCTCGGGAAAAGAGAGCCCACTTGAGGTAGAAGAATGGGCTTAAGCGATCGAAGATGATCTGGCAGTAGCTCAAGTGTCAGATATTGCCTGGGTGAGAGTTGCTAAGTTGCAACTGACCGACAATGCAAGAGTCTGGTGGAAGGCCAAGGTAAGCCATTTCACACAACCCATAGAGTGGAAGACATTCCACGATCTGTTCGATGCGAAGTTCATCCCCGAGACTGCTTGATTTGAGATGGAGCAACAGTTCATCCACCTACAATAAGGCTTTATGTGGGTAAAATCGGTGGATGAATATGATGTCGAATTCATCATGCTTAGCAAGTAAAGAATTCGTATCAAGTTCTGTTCCGTAAAACACATCTCTATCCTGATTTCAACATCTTATCAGGTTTGCGGCACATTTGATCCCGAATGATGAGATTCGGGCTAGACGATTCCAACAGGGCTCAGACCCGGAGATTCAGGCGGCATTAGCTACAGGTGACTACCCAACTCATGAACTCGCCCTGAAGGTAGCACGCCGTTACGAAGCTGTGGTCAAGAAGAAGGGTAAGCCCCAAACAGCTGGAATCAAACGCCCTACCACACAGATGGCAGGAGGAGCCTCTTCTAGGCCGACTTTTGCACCCAGGAGGGCAGGAGGATCGTTTAACCGGTCTAGTCCAGATTTCTGTTTCTACTGCAAGAAGACTGGACACCTAGTGAAAGACTGCAGGCGTGCGAATGGTCTGTGTTTGATTTATGGCGCATCTACTCACTCTATAGGAGCATGCCTGTATCGTTTTAACACAGCACCAGCACCCAGACCCACAATCACAGCCCCACAGCGGCCAGCCATTCAGGCACCTGCACCCCGCCTAGCTCTTCCTGCACTAGCTCCATGTGGACCACCTGCACAGCCTCATCGTCAATTCCATCAGGTACAGAGAAAAGTGCCTCAAGGGCAGAGAAACGTACCCCAAGGGCAGAGAAACGTACCCCAAGGATAGAGGAATGTGCCTCTGGTAAGGAGAAATGTACTGAGATGTCAGGCTTTTATAATGACGATCGAGGAGGCCGAAGCCACATGACAAGTCATCACTGGTAAATCCCCCAATCTTTTCAATTTTTTCAACCCTTGTATATCGCTATACTTTTCTTATATCTAACCCAATCTCATACAACTTAGGTACTATACTAGTAGCCATCCTTTCTGCACTCGCACTTTTCAACACCGGAGCTTCACACTGCTTCATATCACAACGATTCGTGAGAACGCATGTGATTCTCATGAAGCCACTCATTTCAAGCTAGAATGTCAGTTTCGGGAATGGAGTCTTGAAGGCAGCTTTGGGGTATGATCAGTGCCCAGTTGTAGTTTGCGGACGAGAATTCTATGCAAATTTCAAAATACTGGACATACCAAATTTCAATGTTGTGTTAGGAATGGATTGGCTGGGAGTATTCTATGCTACTATTTACTGCCGTTAAAGGAGGGTAGTATTTGAGATACCAGATCACCCAGTCTACTATTTCAAAAGTGGAGATAGAACTTTGGAGCCAGGAAGCTACCGTGCTAAACCGAAGAATGCAGAAGTGTTCTCTCTACCGGTGGAAGAAGAAAAGCCCGAAGTAGTTCGAGAGTTCGAGGATGTGTTCCCTGAAGACCTATTAGGTTTGCCTCCTGATCGAGCTCTTGAGTTTAGTATTAATTTATATCCTGGTGTATAACTTGTAATAAAAGCTCCGTACCGATTAAGTCCGGAAGGATTGAAGGAGATCCGTATTCAGTTGGACGAACTCCTAAAGAAAGGTTGGATTCGTTCCAGCACTTCAAGCTGGGGATCTCTGGTACTATTGGTGAAGAAGAAAGAAGGTTCCTACAGAATGTTTGTGGATTATTGAGCTCTGAACGAAGTGACAATTAAGAACAAGTATCCACTACCACGCATCGATGACCTTTTCGATCAGTGAAGTGGGTCTTGTGTCTTTTCAAAACTAGATCTTCATTCGGGTTATCATCAGATGAAGGTCAAAGAGTCCGACATTCTGAAGACGACATTTAGGACTCGATATGGTCATTATGAATATCTCGTAATGCCATTCGGAGTGACCAATGCCCCTGCTATCTTTATGAACCCGATGAACCAAGTTTTCTGAGAGTACTTAAACAGGTTCGTTGTCATCTTCATCCACGACATCCTGGTATATTCAAAGAATCGGAAAGAACACGCCGAGCACTTACGGATTGTCCTAGAGACATTGTGACAACACCAGCTCTACGCCAAGTACAACAAGTGTGAATTTTGGCTAGATCAAGTCTGATTTCTCGGACATATCGTTTCAGGCGAAGGAATCTCTGTAGATCCAGCTAAAGTGTCGGCTTTCAGCGAGTGGCCGACACCAAAACGGTGAAAGATATACGAAATTTCTTAGGATTAGCAGGATACTACCGACGATTCATTGAAGGATTCTCAATGATTGCAGCACCCCTGACCAATCTCATACGTAAAGACGAAGCATTCGTGTAGTCAGAAGAATGCGAAAAGGATTTTGTAGAACTTAAGTCGAGATTAATCTCTGCACCAATCCTTATAATACCGGATCAATCTGGAGGATTCGTTGTACATTGTGATGCGTCCGGTAAAGGATTAGGATATGTTCTACACCAGCATGGAAAAGTTGTGGTGTCACGTCCCGCTTCCCAGTATACGGGAAGAGGACGTGACTGGCCGCTACGTATTTACTCAGAAGTAAATACACTAAGCGTAACTAAGCAATATAAAAGAAATATACACAAGAGACAAATGTAATGAACAACAACTCTATTTATTAACATTCTTTTGTACAATGCATCTAAAAAGTAAATACATGGAATGGAAAGCAATACCTAAACAGTGGCATAACAGAAATGAAAATACAGAATGTAAATATGTACAAGGAAATCTAAAGCTCTGGGTCGTAATCTAGCTGGTCCAAATCCTCGCTGGTGGGCTCGATCTCCTGAAGGTCCAAATCACCTGACAACATTTCAAAGAAGAAAGAGAAGGAATGCCGTCAGCGAACAATCGCTCGATAAGTCCCAAAGATAAGGGAGAAGTAGAATAGATAGAGAGAGAATGTAGCTTTTAAAGTTGTATTATATTGTTAACGCTGTTGTTTGTAGCTTGATACAGAAGAGGCCAGTGTATACGAGAGGAGTCTCAGTAGACCAGAGACTAAGGTGGATGGAAAGTACAAGGATCCGTTTATGCTACAGTACAACAGCAATTGAATACATGTTAAGTGTCTTAATGGTTGCAGTCTCGTGCCACTTCTAACACCTTCTGTACCAATCTATCCCTTAAACCCCGCGATGTCTTATTTGTATTGTTTGTATTGTATTGTAAATTATATTGTCTTTTATTATAGATTGTATAGATGGATGACTTGCCGAAACCATGATATCAGTAAATGGATGTAACTAGAGAATCATGTAGATGGATGTATATCTATGTTCGGTTCAGTCAAGTTGTATAGATTGATAAATTGAACAGATTGAATACATAGATTCATATTGATTTGTTATATATACTTGAATCTCATTAAGTCAGATTGATTATATCGAGACTCAGTCTGAGTCAAACAATTAGAAAAGAAATTGAATACTGAATTAAGTTTTGGTGTTATCGGTAACCGCTGCACATGGACGGCAGGATTTGTGTCTTTTTCAATGACGATTACTGTGTTGATAACACCGTTTGTTAAGTTTTCTACTTTAAATAGGTAAGCACCCATATCTCCGGCTCCCTGAGGCTTAAGAGACCGGTGCCGCTTAAACCTATGTTTACTAGGGTCCTTATTGTAATTTATAAAACTTGAGGGGGTTTTATGTAAAAATAATTTTGTATGATTTTCAAAATACACCTCAAGTATTTAATGATCGTCTTTAGAGTTTTCATAGATGTATATTTTATCAATGTGATATTTCTAGTGAATAAAACATATTTTCATAATATATGGTATTTATTTGTAATGTATTGAACTTGTATGGAATTGCATGGTATTTTCATGTAAAGTGATTCTTTTTTATTTAGAAAGTTGGAATATTTATACTATATCAAAAATAGATATTTTGATAATACATATATATATATATATATATTTATAAAATAATTAAATTTATTATTTTTCTAGAAATCTTATTTTCTTAAGATATTTGTATTTTTAAATCTTTCGAGACCGTATGCTATTTGCGGAGGTCTGCATCTCGCACTACTAAGCCCGAGGATGTGCGATAATCCGCACCATCCCGAACAGATTCCGCAAATGGGTTGTAGCGGCGCTTTGCAAAGATTTGTTTAAGATACATAATCTTGTAGAAAACGGTTTTTATAAATTTGAGGTGGTTTTGTGTAAAATCGTATTTTCCCAAAACCATATTCCCAAAGATCATCGTGCTATATTACATATGAGTGTTGTGAGGAGGTAGATTATTACCTCTTGAACTATCTAAAGATATAGGAAGGGTAATGATGTTTTTATGTCGAAGCTAAACTATATGCTATTTTTCTGAAAAATGCGATAAAAATTACAATATATAGTCTTTTGATATGGAACTTGTTCAATATGTTTTGTTAATAATTAATAGTCATGTTGTGAGAGTTTGGTATTGTTGTTTTTAAAAATAATGGAACTTTTAAAGAAAAACCGAATCGGAAGTCGGATTAACTCCGCTCCCGTCGGATTTTAGAAATTTTGAGTTTCAGAATAGAAAAGAGAAGAGGGAGGAGGGACTTATTGGATTTTAGATTATAGAAGAGGAAGAGGGAATCATAGGAGATGCCGGTGCGTCATTTCGTCGCCGGGAGCTCCTAGGGTCGTCGTCGGAAGTTCGCCCTTCGCTAACTCCACTTGTACACAAAAAGTTTATAGATTTTTCTTGAGAGTTTGGACAGAGTTTTAGAAGTGAGGAGGGGTGAGTTTAGGTGTGGTATTTATAGGAAAAATTAGGGTTTAGGGTAGATGAAAGGGTGTGAGAAAATTGTATTAAATTTTGTATTTAAAAAATTAAAAGGGGTGTTTTAAATTCTCTGTAAATGTGCAGGGATATTAAACTATACATGGGTTATGGGGGAGGCCAAAGGTTTCAAAGAACAGAAGAAAATTAGGGTTTTTTCTGAATCGGGCCGGCGGCGGCGGCCGATTCGCCCGAGTCGCCGGCCCGAGTCGGGCCGAGTTTCGTCGTCATGTGTCCCCCGTCTCTTGGTCTATCTCCTGAGCTAGTTTTTTTATATGTGACTTTTGGTTTTTACGAGTTATGCACGTGTAGACTCTTGGGATTCTAAAAATTTAAAAGAAAACTATTAAAAATTAATGTGGCTGATGTGATTTGAACTCTGGTGCTTTTGTTCAGCAGTGCAAGGTCTTACCAGTAAACTACAAGCTCTTTCTTGTTGTTCAAAAGTAAATTAAATACTTATAGTACTCACAGGAAATGTAAATACCCCAAGTATACATTAACTTTAAATCAATTTTATGTATACAAGAATTGGAGTTGTTACATGTGGCTTTTGCATCAAGGCAGTTAAAGGTTCATGAGCGCAACTATCCAACACATGATCTGGAGTTGGCAGCCGTCATCTTCGCACTCAAGATTTGGCGCCACTATCTCTTAGGAGAACGAGTGGATATATACACTGACTTCAAGAGTTTGAAGTATGTATTTACTCAGAAGGAACTAAACATGCGGCAGAGAAGATGGCTAGAACTCATGGCGGACTTCGACATCAACCTACAGTATCATCCTGGGAAGGTGAACGTAGTTCCTGATTCACTTAGTCGCCAGCCATTAACAATGAACCTCACCACTCAGTGGAAGCTACAACAAGAATTGCATGGATTGGGAATTGAAGTAATTGTGCCAGGTAACACTTCCTATTTGATGAACTTACAAGTCCAGTCCACTCTTGTAAATCAGATCAAGGCAGCTCAAGTAAATGATGCCAAACTACAAAAGATCCGAGAACAAGTAGAAAGTGAACTACGAACTGACTTCATCATCTATGAAGATAGATCCTTGCGATATGGAAGACGTTTATGTGTACCAGTCAGACCTGTTTGAGAAGAGTTGATGAAAGAAGCTCACATTTCTCCGTATTCGGTACACCTCGGTGGTACGAAAATGTACAAGGATCTATGTCAATACTACTGGTGGCAAGGAATGAAGCGTGAAGTAGCAAGGAGCGTAGCCAAGTGTTTGGTGTGTCAGCAAGTGAAGGCTGAACATCACAGAACTGCTGGCTACTTCAGCAGTTACCAATCCCAGTATGGAAATGGCAGTACATTACCATTTCCATGTGTCCCCCGTCTCTTGGTCTATCTCCTGAGCTAGTTTTTTTATATGTGACTTTTGGTTTTTACGAGTTATGCACGTGTAGACTCTTGGGATTCTAAAAATTTAAAAGAAAACTATTAAAAATTAATGTGGCTGATGTGATTTGAACTCTGGTGCTTTTGTTCAGCAGTGCAAGGTCTTACCAGTGAGCTACAAGCTCTTTCTTGTTGTTCAAAAGTAAATTAAATACTTATAGTACTCACAGGAAATGTAAATACCCCAAGTATACATTAACTTTAAATCAATTTTATGTAAACAAGAATTGGAGTTGTTACATGTGGCTTTTGCATCAAGGCAGTTAAAGGTTCATGAGCGCAACTATCCAACACATGATCTGGAGTTGGCAGCCGTCATCTTCGCACTTAAGATTTGGCGCCACTATCTCTTGGGAGAACGAGTGGATATATACACTGACTACAAGAGTTTGAAGTATGTATTTACTCAGAAGGAACTAAACATGCGGCAGAGAAAATGAACGTAGTTCCTGATTCACTTAGTCGCCAGCCATTAACAATGAACCTCACCACTCAGTGGAAGCTACAGTATGAATTGCATGGATTGGGAATTGAAGTAATTGTGCCAGGTAACACTTCCTATTTGATGAACTTACAAGTCCAGTCCACTCTTGTAAATCAGATCAAGGCAGCTCAAGTAAATGATGCCAAACTACAAAAGATCCGAGAACAAGTAGAAAGTGGACTACGAACTGACTTCATCATCTATGAAGATAGATCCTTGCGATATGGAAGACGTTTATGCGTACCAGTCAGACCTGTTTGAGAAGAGTTGATGAAAGAAGCTCACATTTCTCCGTATTCGGTACACCTCGGTGGTACGAAAATGTACAAGGATCTACGACAACACTACTGGTGGCAAGGAATGAAGCGTGAAGTAGCAAGGAGCGTAGCCAAGTGTTTGGTGTGTCAGCAAGTGAAGGCTGAACATCACAGAACTGCTGGCTACTTCAGCAGTTACCAATCCCAGTATGGAAATGGCAGTACATTACCATTTCCATGTGTCCCCCGTCTCTTGGTCTATCTCCTGAGCTAGTTTTTTTATATGTGACTTTTGGTTTTTACGAGTTATGCACGTGTAGACTCTTGGGATTCTAAAAATTTAAAAGAAAACTATTAAAAATTAATGTGGCTGATGTGATTTGAACTCTGGTGCTTTTGTTCAGCAGTGCAAGGTCTTACCAGTGAGCTACAAGCTCTTTCTTGTTGTTCAAAAGTAAATTAAATACTTATAGTACTCACAGGAAATGTAAATACCCCAAGTATACATTAACTTTAAATCAATTTTATGTATACAAGAATTGGAGTTGTTACATGTGGCTTTTGCATCAAGGCAGTTAAAGGTTCATGAGCGCAACTATCCAACACATGATCTGGAGTTGGCAGCCGTCATCTTCGCACTTAAGATTTGGCGCCACTATCTCTTGGGAGAACGAGTGGATATATACACTGACTACAAGAGTTTGAAGTATGTATTTACTCAGAAGGAACTAAACATGCGGCAGAGAAGATGGCTAGAACTCATGGCGGACTTCGACATCAACCTACAGTATCATCCTGGGAAGGTGAACGTAGTTCCTGATTCACTTAGTCGCCAGCCATTAACAATGAACCTCACCACTCAGTGGAAGCTACAGCAAGAATTGCATGGATTGGGAATTGAAGTAATTGTGCCAGGTAACACTTCCTATTTGATGAACTTACAAGTCCAGTCCACTCTTGTAAATCAGATCAAGGCAGCTCAAGTAAATGATGCCAAACTACAAAAGATCCGAGAACAAGTAGAAAGTGGACTACGAACTGACTTCATCATCTATGAAGATAGATCCTTGCGATATGGAAGACGTTTATGCGTACCAGTCAGACCTGTTTGAGAAGAGTTGATGAAAGAAGCTCACATTTCTCCATATTCGGTACACCTCGGTGGTACGAAAATGTACAAGGATCTACGGCAACACTACTGGTGGCAAGGAATGAAGCGTGAAGTAGCAAGGAGCGTAGCCAAGTGTTTGGTGTGTCAGCAAGTGAAGGCTGAACATCACAGAACTGCTGGCTACTTCAGCAGTTACCAATCCCAGTATGGAAATGGCAGTACATTACCATTTCCATGTGTCCCCCGTCTCTTGGTCTATCTCCTGAGCTAGTTTTTTTATATGTGACTTTTGGTTTTTACGAGTTATGCACGTGTAGACTCTTGGGATTCTAAAAATTTAAAAGAAAACTATTAAAAATTAATGTGGCTGATGTGATTTGAACTCTGGTGCTTTTGTTCAGCAGTGCAAGGTCTTATCAGTGAGCTACAAGCTCTTTCTTGTTGTTCAAAAGTAAATTAAATACTTATAGTACTCACAGGAAATGTAAATACCCCAAGTATACATTAACTTTAAATCAATTTTATGTACACAAGAATTGGAGTTGTTACATGTGGCTTTTGCATCAAGGCAGTTAAAGGTTCATGAGCGCAACTATCCAACACATGATCTGGAGTTGGCAGCCGTCATCTTCGCACTCAAGATTTGGCGCCACTATCTCTTGGGAGAACGAGTGGATATATACACTGACTACAAAAGTTTGAAGTATGTATTTACTCAGAAGGAACTAAACATGCGGCAGAGAAGATGGCTAGAACTCATGGCGGACTTCAACATCAACCTACAGTATCATCCTGGGAAGGTGAACGTAGTTCCTGATTCACTTAGTCGCCAGCCATTAACAATGAACCTCACCACTCAGTGGAAGCTACAGCAAGAATTGCATGGATTGGGAATTGAAGTAATTGTGCCAGGTAACACTTCCTATTTGATGAACTTACAAGTCCAGTCCACTCTTGTAAATCAGATCAAGGCAGCTCAAGTAAATGATGCCAAACTACAAAAGATCCGAGAACAAGTAGAAAGTGGACTACGAACTGACTTCATCATCTATGAAGATAGATCCTTGCGATATGGAAGACGTTTATGCGTACCAGTCAGACCTGTTTGAGAAGAGTTGATGAAAGAAGCTCACATTTCTCCGTATTCGGTACACCTCGGTGGTACGAAAATGTACAAGGATCTACGGCAATACTACTGGTGGCAAGGAATGAAGCATGAAGTAGCAAGGAGCGTAGCCAAGTGTTTGGTGTGTCAGCAAGTGAAGGCTGAACATCACAGAACTGCTGGCTACTTCAGCAGTTACCAATCCCAGTATGGAAATGGCAGTACATTACCATGGACTTTGTGACTGCCCTTCCTTGCAGCATGAAGAGTAACGACGTAATATGGGTTATTGCGGTTTGACTCACTAAGTCGGCTCACTTTATTCCATTTCGAGTTGGCCAGTCAACCGAGACGTTAGCAAAGAAGTATATGGTGGTGAGAATAAATCTAAAGTAAGATTTAAACCTTTGAGATGTACCATATTTGATACCCATAAACTCATGCAGTAGATCGTGAGATTACATGGAGTACCTGTTTCCATCGTCTCCGATCGTGATACAAGGTTCTGATCACAATTTTGGCAGAGTCTGTAAGCTAGCCTGGGAACGAGTCTGAATTTCAGCACGGCTTATCATCCACAAACGAACGGACAGTCCAAACGAACAATTCATATTCTGGAAGACATGCTAAGAGCCTGTATGTTAGACTTCGGAGGTTCGTGGGAAGATCACCTACACCTTTTGGAGTTTTCATACAACAACAGCTATCAGGCAAGCATTGGAATGGCTCCATTCGCAGCACTCTACGGATGAAAGTGTCGTTCACCGCTAAGTTAGAACGATGTTGGAGATCGTGAACTCCTTAGATTAGAGATGATCGTGGCAACTGTGGACCTGGTTCGCACAATCAGGGAAAGAATGCGTATAGCCCAAGACCGACAGAAGCATTGGGCAGATGCAAAGCGTCGTCATCTGAAGTTCCAACCTGGAGATCATGTATTTCTGAAGATCTCTCCAAACAGAGGAGTGATCTGTTTTGGCAAGAACGGAAAACTCAGTCTAATATACATAGGACCGTTCAACATACTTGAACGAGTTGGAGAAGTGGCATATCGTTCAACACTACCACTCTCATTGGAAGGAGTGCACAACGTGTTCCACATATCCCAGCTATGACGATATGTGAGAGACCCCAGCCACATAATTGATCACTCAGAGCTCACAGTACAGTCTAACCTAACCTGGGAGCAACAACCAGTTGAGATCCTGGATCGAAAGATGAAAATATTACGGAACAAGGAAGTGAACTTGGTCTGAGTGATGTGGAGAAAGGATTCGCCAGGAGAATCAACATGAGAACGAGAAGAAGATATGCGTGCATGATACCCTCACCTATTTGAAAATTAGTCCCGATGTAATTGTAAATTTCGAGGACGAAATTTTTTAAGGAGGGTAGAATGTAACGACTCTGAAATCTCTGTACAGAATTTTCTTGTTAATGTACAGAAAAAAGTATTGTGGCCGGTGTAAGAGTTACAAGTTAGAATTGTTTAATAAAAGCAAGAAACAACCTGTAGCTCACCGGTAAAGGCTCTATACTGCTGCGACATAGCCTGTGTGTTCGATTCCCATCAGACACAATTATTTTTTCTGATTTTTTCTTTTTAATTTTTGGAAGCCCAAGAGTTTTCCGTGCAATACACGGGGAAAGAAAAAGTTTTAAAAAAATAAAACTTGTGCAAAATGGAGTAAACACAGAATTAACCATGTGGCACGAATCTCAAGGCAAAAGCACGAGAATCGACCGGCCAAAATACCCTATGGGCCGGCGCCGACGGTCGGATGAGCTCCAATGAGCTCCGTTCTTTGTACACTTTTCCCTTCAACTCCTCCGCACTGTTTGATTTCCCTGCAATCAAACAGAGACTTTTCATTTCACCATTTAACATCATTTTAATGCTTTTTAATCGAAAATTTTAATTCCCAAACTCTAATTCTTCACTATAAATATCACTCCATGCTTTAGCTCTTCACCATTCTGAAAATTCTAGCAAAAACTCTCTCAAAAAGTCCCTTAGTGCAAGTGGAGTTAGCGACCAAGCTCTTTCCGTCGAAGATCGAAACCGATTCCGGAGCTTCACAATGCCACAAAGCCTCCTTCTTCGTCTTTACCCTTTCCTTGAAATTTTCAAACTGTAAGTCCCTCCCAACTCTCTTTCTTTTCATTGAAATTCATCTACAAATCATATATCGGTAAAGTGGAGTTATTACCGATACCTTTCTTTTCTAAAACCTAGAACTCTCATTTCCTTTATATATTGGTCAATCTAATTTTACCACATTATTTGTAACTTTAAATACCAATGTTTAGATTCAAATTTAACCAAAATTCTCATGTGAAACAACCATAAAACGAACTTTTCATTAAAATACCTTGAACTTTATTATCACATCTTTTCAATTTAGTTAAAACAATACTTTTAGGAAAAACTTTATGGGGTAACGACCTACCCCACACGCACACTTTGGTTATATAGCATGATACTTATTTAGGTGTATATTTGGTTCAAAGAATAACCTTTACAGTAAAATACCACATCTTTTAAAAAACCGGGTTTCTTTTAAAACGATATTTTGAAATCCTTGGCAAATACGCCTCTACAACCCTCATTAGGGGACCTGCTAATAGATGGTGAAGATTATCGTATATCTTTGGTATAGTAGAGTAAGATGCAGAACTCCTCACGGAGTATTCGATCTCGAAAGGAAATAAAATACGGTTTTTAAGAAATGCGACTTTTCTAAATAAAACTAATTATTAAAATTATATAAAATTATAAATCCATATTTTTATTATATTATGAAACTATATTTTTCTAAAAATGAAAGATTAAAAAATGTTAATAAAATACTATCAAGTTACCAAAAATGACTAGTTTTCAATAAAATACCATAAACTTTTAAGACCTAAGTATCTATCATTAAAATACTCCAAATACTTAAAATACATGTTCATGAAAACCCTAAGTAATATAACTCACCCTCAAGGTTTATTTTTAATCTATCTTAAAATATTTTCATAAAACTCCCTCGAGATATACAAAACATATTTTAAGAATTTTAGTAAATATGGGTTTAAGCGGGATCAATTCTCTTGAGCCCCATGGAGCCGGAGAAAATAAGTGCTTGCCTATTCAGATTAGACAACTTAATGGAGTCATCAATGACAATTGTCTTAGAAAAAGACACAAATACTGTCGTTCATGTGCAGTAGTTGCCGGTTACTCCCGAACCTAAGAATTCAAGAGTTAAATAAGTTTACGAGTGTCTGACTCAATCTGAGTCCAAACTCAAACCTGAATCCAAAATCAAATACGAACTTGAATACTTGATTATGAACATGAATACTCGAATTCAAACATCAAACTCAAACTTGACTCGACTTGACTGAACCATAGTTATAACTTGACATGAACTCAACATGATTACTTGAACACATAATTACATCCTGAACATGAACCTGAACATTTTATATCCATGGATTTGGCCAAGATCTGTAAACATAATCTATACAGTACATTACGCGGGGATAAATGGGTAGATTGGTACGGAACGTATATCGTGGCATGAGAGGTCACTTTAAAAGAAACCTACATGAATTCACGTGCTATTGTATCGTGGGTTATGACGGGACCTTTTACTACATGTTATCATAGTCCACGGGGTAAGATGGACTCCTCTCGTATACATAAATACTTTCTTTATCAAACTATAAATAACCACGTTAGAATAACTATCCTATACCTGTGAACGATCATATACAACTTTACATGTTCTTTTCACATTACATACTATCTTCTATTTCTTCTTTTGGAACTTATCGAGCGATAGTTCGCTGACGACATTCATTTCTGTCTCTTTCTTTGGAATGTTTATCAGGAGGACCGAACTCTGAGGAGATAGAGCCAAGCCAGGAGTACTTGGACCAGCTTACAGCTCAGCCTGACTATCAGTTCTTCTTGCACTTATTTTCTGTATGCCATTGTTTAGGCATTTGCTTTATATTATTGTATCTTTTTATTTTCAAACAGTTGTATGTAAATAAAGTTGATATTTCATTTTATTACTCTTGTCATTCTTATTCATTTATATATTGCTTAAATACGCTTAACGTATTTATTTCATAGTAAATACGTTGCGGGCTTGCCACGTCACCATTTCCGTCAATTGGGAAGCGGGGTGTGACAGTGCTTATTCCGGTGACCCACATATGAGGAATGATTCCATGACCCGTTGGGTGCCAGATAGTTCAATACCGAGATCTCAAAGAAGACAGGGCTATCGCTTCAACGCCTACCGCACTATATCGCCCTCTGAAGAGGCGTCGGTCAGATCGTCAGATTCAGGAAAGACCGACATCAACACACTCATCGAGGCCATTCTTAATGGGTCCACCCCGAAAATTGAGGAACGTGATAGAGCGAAGCTGAAACCGCTTCATCGCACAAGCCCGGAGCAGAGATAGCAGGCACTCCGACTATGAAGAATTCTCGGGGTACCAACAGCGAGTCGAGGCCCTCGAAAAGAAAATTGAAGACATGCGACATGATACCCGTTCAGTCGGAGGAGTGGTGAAATACTCCGCTGATTCGCTCATGTAATAACCCTAAACTTTCTGTACAATTTTTTTTCAAAAATACAGAAAGGGATACTTTTGCCTGAGCACAAGTTATAAGTTTGTTTTGCTTTTTAATAGCAAAAAGGAGCTTGTAGCTCATTGGTAAGACCTTGCACTGCTGAACCAAAGCACCAGAGTTCAAATCCCATCACCCACATTATTTTTTAATATTATTTTCTTTTAAATTTTTAGAATCCCAAGAGTCTACACGTGCTAAACCCGTAAAACCAAAAGTCACACTAAAAACAAACTGACCCAGGAGACTAACAAAATGAAGAGGGACACGTGGCCCCCTGCCCCGGCCCGACTCGGCCTAACTAGGCCGACGGATCGGCCGAATCGGCCGCCGCCGCCGCCGGCCGAACTCGGTCGGATCCGAGTTGGTCCTACATGAAAGTTGTATCTTTTTAGCTTCTCTTAACGCTCGTACACTTTATTTCACCTGCACATTTACAGAGCCAATAAAAACACTTATTTACTCCATTTTTAATACAATTTTTAATACATTTTCTCACACCCTTTCACCTACCCTAACCCTAATCTTTTCTATAAATACCATCCTAAACACACACCCCTCACTCATAAATTCTGTCCAAACTCTCAAGAAAACTCTCTAGAATTTTTGTGTGCAAGTGGAGTTAGCGAAGGGCGAAACTCCGGCGAACTTCCGACGACGACCCTAAGAACTTCCGGTGACGAAACGACGCACCGGAAACTACTTCCACTCCCTATTCCTCTCCTCTAAACCAAAAGCCAGTAAGTCCCCTTTCTCTCTCTATCTCTCTCCCTATCTCTCTTTGTTTGATTTAATTGCTAGGATTTCATAGTTTATGTATTTTAACATTAGCAGAACATGAGTGCATAAAACATTACTGTAAATTAGTTAAAATGTGATTAATGCCACTGTTTAGGCATTGCTTTTCATTCCATGTATTTACTTTTCCATGCATTGTACAAAAGAATGTTAATAAATAAATTTGCTGATTATTTTACATTTTGTCTTTTGTGTATATTCCTTTTATATTGCTTAGTTACGCTTAGCGTATTTACTTCTGAGTAAATACGTAGCGGCATCGTCGCGCCCTCTGCCCGTATACTGGAAAGCGGGGCGTGACAGGTTTTATTGGTGGCCTATGGAGGTCAGAGCTGTATGGAACCGTACCATGCAGTTCAGTTCTGCGTAAACAACCTAAGCAATATAACATAAGAACCAGCAACTAAAACATTCTTTACAATTCATATTCCTTGAATCTTATCATTTCATATATTTTGAATTTATCCTAACCCAAATCTTTCTTCCAAGGTTATGGATTCCCAAAACAACACCAGCACCAACTTCAACAACACTCCACCTCCCCTACCGATTACACCTGCCATAGCTGCTCCGATCAATGAGCAGACGATATTGCTTGAGGCGATCCGCAGCCTCCTGGAAAGACAGCAGCAGCAGACTGCTATTCTCTTAAACCGTCCAGAAGTGGAAGCACCAGGGTGAAGCAATTCAGGGCTTTGCACCCCAAATAGTTCTCAGGAAAAGAGAGCCTACTAGAAGCTAAGAAATAGGCTCAGAGCATCGAAGATGATCTGGCGGCAGCACAAGTGCCAAAAATAGCTTGGGTTCGTGTTGCAAAATTACAGCTCACGGACAATGCACGGGTCTGGTGGAAGGCGGAAGAAAGCCGTCTTGATTAACCCATCGAATGGAAGACTTTCCGCGAAATGTTCGACGCAAAGTACTTCCCTGAGACTGTCAGGTTCGACATGGAACAACAGTTCATCCATCCACAACAAGGTTCAATGTGGACCAACTCAGTAGATGAGTATGACGCTGAGTTCACCATGATTAGTCGGTAAGAAATGTCTCAATAAATTCGATTTTCAAAATATCACATACTATACAGCTAACATAAGACCGTAACAGGTTTGTGGCCTATCTTATACCGACTGCTGAGATCAGAGCTAGAAGATTTCAGTAATGGTTGGACTCGGAAATCCAAGCTGCTCTAGCTACAGGGGATTTCCCAACCCATGATTTGGTTTTGAAGGCTACCCGAAGATACGAGGCAGTGGTGAAGAGGAAGGGCAGACCTCAATCTGCCTGGTTTGAAACGTCCTGCCACTCAAATGGCAGGAAGAGCCTCTTCCAGGCCATCGTTCGTATCCAGGAGAGCTGAAGAAATCAATAACCAGTCGAGTCCAGACTTCTGCTACTACTGCAGAAGAAAGGGACACTTGTGGAAGGACTGTAGGCGTGCAAAAGGCCTGTGTCTAATTTGTGGCACATCCAATCACGGAATTAGAAACTGTCCTTATAGAAGCAACCCAGATCACATACCCACCAACTACCCGCAGCGGCCAGCTATCCAGGTTCGTACACCTCGTCTTACACTTACAGCTCCACCACCTGCACCACCTACTCTCCAATTCCAACAGGCAATAAGAAACATTCCTCGAGGGCAGAAAGACATGCCCCAAGGACAGAGGAATGTGCCTCCAGCTAGAAGAAACGTACCCCGGCGACAGGCTTACACCTTAGCAGTCGAGACAGTTGACCAAAGTAACACTAGTAAGTCTCTTTCATATTTTTAAAACCCTTGTATCACTTTGTTATTTTTCATACACTATCAGTACTTCAGCCACCAAACTTTCCTTGAATCTGTTATACTTTCCCTTTACAAATTTCGAGAACGAAATTTTTTATAAGGAGGGTAGAATGTAACAACCCTAAACTTTCTCTACAACTTTCTGTATAATTTTTTTTCAAAAATACAAAAAGGGGGTACTTTTGTCTGAGCACAAATTATAAGTTTGTTTTGCTTTTTAATAGCAAGAAGGAGCTTGTAGCTCATTGGTAAGACCTTGCACTGCTGAACCAAAGCACCAAAGTTCAAATCCCATCACCCACATTATTTTTAATATTGTTTTCATTAAAATTTTAGAATCCCAAGAGTCTACACGTGCTAAACCCGTAAAACCAAAAGTCACACTAAAAACAAACTGGCCCAGGAGACTAACCAAGAGACGAGGGACATGTGGCCCCCTGCCCCGGCCCGACTCGGCCTAACTCGGCCGCGGATCGGCCGCCGCCGGCGGCCAAACTCGGTCAGATCCGAGTTGGTCCCACATGAAAGTTGTATCTTTTTGGCTTCTCTTAACCCTTGTTCACTTTATTTCACCTGCACATTTACAGAGCCAATAAAAAACACCTATTTACTCCATTTTTAATACAATTTTTAATACATTTTCTCACACCCTTTTACTTACCCTAACCCTAATCTTTTCCTATAAATACCACTCTTAAACACACACCCCCTCACTCACAAATTCTGTCCAAACTCTCAAGAAAACTCTCTAAAAATTTTGTGTGCAAGTGGAGTTAGCGAAGGACGAAACTCCGGCGAACTTCCGACGACGACCTTAGGATCTCCCGGGGACAAAACGATGCACCGGAAACTACTTCAACTTCCTATTCCTCTCCTCTAAACCAAAAGCCAGTAAGTCCCCTTTCTCTCTCTCTCTCCCTATCTCTCTCTGTTCGATTTAATTGCTAGGATTTCATAGTTTATGTATTTTAACATTAGCAGAACACGAGTGCATAAAACATTACTGTAAATTAGTTAAAATGTGATTAATGCCACTGTTTAGGGATAGCTTTTCATTCCATGTATTTACTTTTCCATGCATTGTACAAAAGAATGTTAATAAATAAAGTTATTGATTATTTTACATCTTGTCTCTCGTGTATATTCCTTTTATATTGCTTAATTAATCTTAGCGTATTTATTTCTGAGTAAATACGTAGCGGCCTCATCCGCTCTCTGCCCGTACACCGGAAAGCGGGGCGTGATAGCTCACGAGGCCCTTTACAGAGCAGCTACTAGGTGAGCGGGTCTCGTCCAGGAACAAACCGTCTAAAGTGGCCCTCTTCGATATGAAGTCCAATCCGAAGGACTATTTGAATGCATTTACGATGGGCATGAGCTTCCAAGACAACTCAAATGCAGCTCAGTGCCAAGCATTCCCCACCACCCTTATACGGGTCAGCCAGGATTGGTTCCATGGGCGTGCGCCACATTCGATCTCAACCTTTGACGAGCTGGTGACTCAATTCCTCAGTCATTTCGTCGGTAACCGACGGCAGAAAAAGACGGTCGACTACCTATTCACTGTCAAGAGCGAGGACATGGAATCCTTCAAGAGTTACGTCACCCGCTTCTATAATGCCCTCCTGGAAGTCCCTGAGCACCGCGACGAAACGGTTATCACCGTCTTGAGGTCGGGTCTTAGGCACAAAGAGTGGCTCCGCTCTTTTGCATTGGTGCAACCTAAGACCATGGCCGAAGTAAAAGCCTGGACCGAGCGAGAAATCCAACTCGAGTCGGAGGTGAATTCCAACCTACCCTGCGGTGACCAAACGGACCGAAAAAGACAGGACAGAGAAGAGAAAAAGAAAACCGACCGTCCAAAACCTTATTCTTAGAAGTTTCATGAATACACTCCCATGAATATCTCCCAGGCCAAGCTACTAAAAGATACTAAAGGCGAGAGGTTTTTTAAACTCCCGCCGGTTACTCATAGGCCGGGCAAGCGACTCCGGGGCCCGTACTGAGCCTACCATAGGTCGCGGGGACACCGACCGAGAGCTGGAAACAACTTCGTGACTATATTAAGGAACTGATTTGCTCTGGTCACCTGGTGAAATACCTGCGAGACAAGCGGTAGGCAGATCGGGAGAAAACGGACCAACCCCCTCCCGGGGAGTTGATAATCGGGCAGATCATGGTCGTTTCAGTAGGTTCTCCAGGCAACGGGGGGCCCACCGCTTCTGGCCTGTCATAGCCTTGTGTGATCCGCCCCATAAGAAGTGAAAGAAGGACAATCCAATCACCTTCACCAACGAGGACATCAACGGCATATCACTCCAGCACAATGATCCCCTTGTGATAACAGCCCGGGTTAACCGATACGAGATCCAGAGAATGTTGGTCGAGTCGGGGAGCTCGGCGGATATCCTGTTTTACGACTGTTTCCAGCATATGGGATTAAATCAGTCCGACCTCCAACCGACCTCTCACGTCCTCTCCGGGTTCACGAACCATTCCATCTTGGCCGAATGATCGATCACCCTTCCTCTCAACATCGGGAAAGCAGGCAGACAGCGAACCATACTGGTGAACTTCCTCATTACCAAGATCCCGTCGTCCTATAACATCCTCCTGGGGCGCCCCACCCTAAACGCCCTCCAGGCTCAGATCTCAACCTATCACCTCACGCTCAAGAGGAACCATGCATAGCAGTAAATAGGGAGTCGCCGGAAATTTTTTTATGTGATGTGACACGTGAAATAAAAAAGATTGAAAAAAAAACTAGTTTCCTTTGGACAACGGGGCATAGGCCGGGCCTACAGAGACCAGCAAACCGCCAGGGTCTGTCTCGCTTCAATGTCTCCCGCCGATGAAAAGGTTGACGATTTTGAAGACGTGCACGATCCTCAGGGGTCCGTAGACAAACGCGACGACCAAAAAGAAATTCGAGGCACCCCGGTGGAAGTTTTGGTAGAAGTTCCTCTCAAGGAGGGAGTTAACGGCTGGACTGTCCAGATCGGATCTCTCTTGACAGAAGGCGCTCGCGATGACCTGATCCAGTTCCACTAGAACAACTCCGATGTATTCGCTTGGACCCCAGCGGACATGCCCGGGATCGACCCCAAGATGATCTCCCACAAGCTCAAGGTCGACCCGAAAGCCCGACCAATCCAACAAAAGAAAAGAAGTTCCGTGCCAATGAAACAAAAAGCGATAGAGGAAGAAGTGGATCGACTGCTCACGGCTGAATTCATCAGGAACCTAGACTACTCGGATTGGCTGGCGAACATGGTCATGGTTAAGAAAACGAACAGGAAATGGCACATGTGCGTCGACTTCACTGATCAAAACAAGGCCTGCCCCAAAGACAATTACCCACTCCCTCGAATGGATCAACTAGTAGACAACTCGGTCGGTCATGAATTACTAACCTTCACGGATGCCTTCTCTGGTTATAATCAGATCCGGATGAATCCAGCCGATGAAGAGCTAACCGCCTTCACCACCGATCCGGGGGTCTACTGCTACAGGGTAATGCCCTTCGGCCTCAAGAACGCCGGGGCCATGTACCAACGGCTGGTCAACAAACTGTTCAAACCACAAATTGGGAGAAACATGGAAGTCTACGCCGACGACATGCTCATAAAGTCCGTCTCATCAGCCGGGCATACTACAGAACTCGGCGAAACATTCGACGTCTTGCGGAAGTATAAGATGAAGCTAAATCCAGCCAAATATGCGTTCAGCATCACAAGCGGGAAATTCCTTGGATTCATGGTTACCTACCGAGGAATCGAAGCGAACCCGGAGAAAAACAGGGCCATCATCAACATGGTGACACCCAAGAGTAATGTTGATATCATGCGACTCACCGGTAGGGTGGTTGCTTTGAGTCATTTTATGTCCAGATCCGGAGAAAAGTGACTGCCTTTCTTCAAAGCCTTAAGAAATATCCCCAGGTTCGAATGGTCCGAGGAGTGCCAAAACGCTTTCAAACAACTCAAGGCACACCTGACGACCCCGCTGCTTCTTACCCGACCGATGGAGGGGGACGAGCTATTACTATATCTAGCCGTCTCCGACCAAGCTGCCAGCACAGTGATCATCAGAGAATTCGAAGTTATACAGAGACCGGTCTACTACGTCAGCCATGTTTTCAAGGATGCAGAGACCAAATACCCGGCCATAGAAAAAATAGTTCTTGCGCTCGTCGTAGCCTCCAGGAAACTGCGGCACTATTTCCAGGCACACACGATCCTCTTACTCACTGAACGACCTTTGGGGAATATCCTCAGCTCTCCCGAATCATCGGGCCGCTTAGAGAAATGGAGGCGGGAGTTGTCCCAATTCGACATCAAGTACCGACCAAAACAAGCTATCAAAGCACATGCCTTAGCCGATTTCGTGGCCGAATGCACTATTCCCAGTAAGGAAGGAGTATCAGCACGTGGCCCTAACCCACGACCCTCAGTCGAGGAGGCGCTCGACCCGATCCCGGATTGGGTACTCTATGTGGACGAATCCTCCACAGAAGAAGGGAGTGGGGCCGGTTTAATTATCTGCGGCCCGAATGAGGCAGAGATAGAGTAATTTCTGAGGCTTAGCTTTAAGGCGTCGAATAGCGCAGTAGAATATGAGGCCTTATTGGACGGGCTACGAATCGCCTCTGGCATGGGGCTAAAAACGATCAGGATACGCAGTGACTCCGCGCTAGTCGTCGGCTAAGTGATCGGGCGTTTCGAAGCCCGGGAACCACTAATGATAAAGTACCAGGTGGAGGTACAAAGACTTCAGAGAAATTTCGATGAGGTCCAAGTGGAACAGATCCCCAGAAACTTGAACGCCAAGGCCGATGCTCTGAGCAAACCCGCCTCTTCCTATTCGGCCAATCACAAAAGAAACATCCTCTTCGAAGTCCTGCCATGACCCAGCATGGAAGATGAAGAGGAAACACTCTAGATTTACACGACTCGAGGTGATGTCTTAGATTGGAGAAAACCTATTATAGAATTTCTAAAAGACGGAGTACTCCTTGAAGACCGGGTCGAGGCTCGCCGGCTTTGTGCGAAACCTTGCCACTTTGTGTGGAACAAAGGAAACCTGTACAAGAAGTCATACGCTCAACCTCTACTCCGATGCGTTGATCCCAACGAAGCAGACTACGTCATATGAAAGATCCACGAAGGGGTCGGAAGGGCACATTAAGGGGCCCGCAGTATAGTTCAAAAGACACTGTTGCAAGGGTATTACTGGCCGACAATACACCAAGATGCAGGAAAGATAGTCAGAAGATTTAAGAACTGCCAACTCTTTGGCAGCGTCCCTCGGCTTCTCGCCACTGAACTAACGCCATTAAGTTCCCCTTGGCCGTTTGCACAGTGGGGGATAGATATGGTGGGTCAGCTTCCCACTGGCACAGACGGACATAAATACATCCTTGTCGCTGTAGAATACTTTACAAAATGGATAGAAGTCATACCGATCAGAAAACCAAACGCCACCTCTACGATAAAATTCCTGCAAAATAATATAATCTCCCGATTCGGAATCCCGAGGTGTATCATCACCGACTATGGAACCAACTTCAAAAATTACAAAGTCAAAGAATTTTGCAACGACTGTCGCATATTGATGAAGTTCTCCACGGTCGCACATCCCCAATGCAACGGACAAGCTGAAATAGCAAACCAAGGCGTCATCCATGGGCTCAGAGCCCGCATGGAGGGAAGACAGGACAGCTGGGTTGAGGAACTGCCTAGGGTACTGTGGGCGTTGCGGACGTCAAGAAAAACACCTATAGGGGAAACACCTATACGGATGACGCCTTGGTTCTCTATTTCAGCTTTTCCGTTTTGCTCGACTCGATAACTAGGCAATCCAATTTCCGCGGGTACCATTGCCTCGGCCTTACAGAGCAAAAGAAAAAGCATATAATTCCTAAACTATTACAACAAAGGGGTAAGTAAGTATGGAAAACATTGACGATGATACTCGGAGGAGAGTTCCTCCAGCCAAGCCCAAGCGTCCTCCGACCGCTCTCTCTCTCTCTCTGTCGGTACCCATGGACCCTAAAAGCTACGGATTCGCCGGGGATTCCTGCTGCCGAACACGACACCATGACCAACCTCTGCTGAAAACATACGAGAAGAATATCCGTTGAGCGATCCCGCCTTCTTTTCGAGATTAGACCCAGCTCGTAGTCCGTGTGTATCTTGTCAAATGCCTCATCCATTGCCTGTAGGGATAAGGCCTTGTAAAGATCCGGGGAAGACCTCCATATTGCATAGATTAGCACCTGCAAGAGAGGGGATCGACGAGGAAGTGGACACCCATAGTGTCCTTCTAGACGACCTATCACGGCCTCATACGTCGCCTAGGAATGATCGAGACCATAGAAATGCACGTCGTCTCGAGATATGATCTCTCGGATGTTGTACGTGTGGCCCGTCATCAGGATGAGACAAAGTGGCTAGAAGGAAATCAACATGGATGCCTAAAGGCGAGGCCATACCTTCGATATTTATAGCCTCAACAAAGTCTTCCAACAGCTGAGATCTTCTCACGCCACAGCGCGAATCACGAAATATTACATCTTCCCGATAAGGCGCGGCTATGTGGCGTCCGATTACTGGTCTGCTCCCCTTATGCGGGTCAAGGAAGGTTTCTCCAAGAAATCCCAAGGATCAAGGAGGCCAAGATACGAAAGCCTTCATCACGGGACGACCGAATAGTTTCATGCTCGGCTCATCAGCTAAGGGCAGCTTCCTGTCCGGCCACTCTGTGGATCCAAGGCCCTTATCACGAGGTGACCGAGAAGTTTCCTGCTCGGCTCATCAGCTGAGGGCAGCTTCCTGCTCGGCTACTCTGCGAATCCAAAGCCCTCGTCACGAGGCAACCGAGTAGTTTCCTGTTCGGCTCATCCGCTGAAGGCAGCTTCCTGCCCGGCTACTCTACGGATCCAAAGCCCTCGTCACAAGGAGACCGAGTAGTTTCCTGCTCGGCTCATCTGCTGAGGGCGGCTACCTGTCCGGCCACTCTGCGGATCAAAGCCCTTGTCACGAAGCGGCCGAGTAGTTTCCTGCTCGGCTCATCCGCTGAGAGCAACTCCCTGCCCGGCCACTCTGCGGATCCAAAGCCCTAGTCATGAGGGAACTGAGTAGTTTCCTACTCGACTCATCCAAGGCCGAGTCCAAGGACACCGATTTACCTATACATGGCATTCACTCGTTCGTATGTCGCGCTCGATCGTCATCTCGACTCCGAGGTGAGGAAGGATGCCGACCTACTTATACTTGGCGTTCGCTCGTTCGAATATCGCGCTCAACCGCTACCTCGACTCCAGGGTGAGGAGGTGCGCCCGGCCTATCTATACTTGGTGTTCGCTCGTTCGCATGTCGCGCTCACTCGACACTCGACTTTATATATACTCGGCGTCCGTAGTACGCCGGCTTATCTACACTTGCAAAAGTAAAAACATTGCATAGGCGGGCTACAAATACTTTATTTATATTCCGAACTATGTACAAGGTATTATGGGTCCCCAGCCTTACAAGATGCCCAGAGGCTTACAAAAATTTAATAACAAAAGCGGGGGTAGCTCAAGCTGCCTTCTCGGTCGCCGCTTCTCCCTGCTCAGCGCTTCCGTCAAGAGCTTCGGTGGCGACCTCCTGCTCGGCGCTTCCTCCTGCCACCTCACCTCCTCCTGCTGGCTCGGCACCGCCTCCTTGGGGCACTTCCTCAGCAAGGGGATACCTTGCACGAAGCTCCTAGTCGTTGAACACAGGCATAGCTTCCTTGACGGCATCAAGGGCGTTGTGCCCCCGATGGCCGTGGAGTCTGCAAGGTCAATGTAGAATTGATCGGAAGCCTTGTACTCCTCCACAGCCTTTTCCACCCGGCCCTCCGCAAGCTTCGCCGCCTCGTAGGCCGTCTGGGCATCCCTTTTGAACGAGTCCCTCTGCCTTTTCATGGCGTCATAGAGCCTGTTGACCTCCTCCATCTGGGCCTGAATAGCCCAGTTAGAGTCGTCAGGAGTCGATGGGACTCCTTCAATTTGGCGACCGTCAAGCCCTCCGTGACTAATCTCGAGTCCAGAAGGGCCGTCTTATCCTCCGCCTGTTTCAGCTGAGCGATGAGCTCTTCCTTTCATGAGGAAGATTCACCGGCCTTCTTCATCGTCAGGGCCACCTCTTCGGCCTCCATGGCGGCAAGAAGGGCGCAATGCTGGAGGACCTGCGCAAAACATGAACCATTTTAGGAGCTAAACAGAGAAAAAAACACTTGGAGAAATTTTGGGAAAGTTACCGACCTGAACGGCCTCCTGAGCTATCGCCTCTACTTGGGCCTTCAAGGTGCCTCGGGGAATCTTATCCCCCATCGTCTTCTCTATATCCGCCAGTAAATTGTCAGCCACGGAAAGCCCCGAAGGCATCTCGATGCAGAAATCGCCCTCCTGCATCTGTATCCCGGTCAGGGATGGCCGGGAAACCACTCTCTTCTGCCTCTTAAGCGGAGATTCAGCAGAGGTTGGCACCTCCGCCCTGGTCCGGGACGCTGAATCCCGTGCATGCTTCTGCCATCCACCACGTCGTTCCTCGGGAATGGGAGGGGCTGCGGGGACCCTAAAAGAAGGGGCTTTCCAAGGAGCCATGCTCGGTGCGGATCGGAACGAGCTCGCGCCACCGCCCTTCCTCCCCTGCGCCTTAGTGGCCATGGCAGCCATGATCTTCGAGCGATCTATCATCCCTGTGGAATACATATAAGAAAAAGAAAGGAGGGGGTCAGCGACCCAAAAACATCAAGTTATGATAAAATTATGCGAAGTCTAAATAGATCGGCGAAACCTTAACTTACCCCCAAAGCGCTCGGGACTGAGTCCCGCTCAGCTCAAAGCCTGCTCGGAAAGCAGGATATCGGCTCGCTGGATCGGTTCCCACTGCGACACCACCTTTGCCTCTGGGTCATTCGACTGTTTGACCCTAGGGCAAGCCGCCCTATGCCACTTGGTGGGCACGGGCCAATCCTTACCCTCCGGAGGCCCGATAAAGACAAACTTCTTCTTGGGATGGCCACTACCCCAGATTCGGCCGCCCTACCCTTATGTTTTGTAAAAGAAAGGTATATCCAGCTCGGTTCATCCTTACTGGTACCGGGGTGATTCTTATAACAAAAAAAGGAGATGAGATGACTCAAGTAAAAAAGGATCCGATCAATTTTCAACCGGACCAGAAACCCTAGGAGGATTCTCCACGAATTTGGCGCTAGTTGGCCCGGGGCGAGACGGAAGTAATGGAGTACGGCGCAAACTTCAGGTAAGAAGGGAAAACACATTTTTGTCCGGAACGCTTCCAGGTATAGGGCAATCTCATTGCACTGCACCTAGTCTGCCCGCTCGCCTTCTCTGGTCAGACAAAGTGAATAGCCAGGGGGAATGTGGAAACGAGCCCGGATATTGGAAAGCTCATCCAAGCGATTCAAAATTGAGGGCGCATCGCGAGTATTTTTGATGCGCATCTTGGGGGCCCTCTTCACCCACCGACGACGAAGGACAAGGGCATCGCCCCATAGGGGGCAAGCCCGACGCAGAAGATGAAGAGGAAGAAGAAGAAGAACTTCCTCGGATATCGGAAGTCGAGCAGGAAGAAGACCCACTGGACTCGGCTTCATAAACTGAGACCTCATCGTCCGACTCAATCCCAACTACATCTATGGATATTTCGGAAGAAGACATCTAACCTAATTTAAGGAAGGATTGGCCGTAGAAGGGTTTTTGGCTGAAGTTCCGACCTAAGTAAAGATGCGCCGGGCAATCTTCAGACGAAAGGAAATGACTAGGGCAAAATATCTGCGAAGGAATGTCATCCCCTATTTATACACTCGGTAAGAAAATATCCAACGGCCCAAATCCGTTCCCGCTGAAATGAAGCGTCACACCCAACGTCTACAAAGACTCCACGTGGCGATCGACCATGGGACACCTCCTTCTCACTCGGATTCGAATGACAACCCCTCGCATCCCGTCACCCTGCGACGAACACATGACACGAAGGCTAACAGACCGAGCGAGCAAAGCGGCGTCCCCTTTAAAGCGCAATCATTTCACCGATCCGTTGATGTCATCAAAGATCCGTGCGGGAATTGAGGCGCCTCGTGAGTCGCCGCCTGGATCCAAGAATCCAAGAGGCGCAGCTGCCAAATGTCACGCCTTCCTTGGACAACCCATTACGAAGAATCCTCGGTGCCGAGGCTGAGTTATTGAAAACCGAGCAGGCCACTCTCGACCCGACCCATAAATAGGTCGGAACGAGAGTGGAGGGCTAATGATGATACTCAAAAGTGGGAACCCCCCGGATCATGACACGCTGCAGATGACAAATCGTCCACATAAGCCCACTAGATTCCTGGGGGCTACGGAGCGGGAATAAGTATGGTGCATTTGGGACATTCATCGGCGCCTCGCCTCCGTGGCCGTGCCCAACCTTTTAGAAGATCTCCCCGGAGTACGTTCCCTCTCGTCTCTGAGCTATCCTATAGCTGAGACTATTCAGCTCACTCGCTCGTCTTCGAGCTATCCTATATCTAAGATTCCTCAGCGTTCTTGTTTGGCAGGGAGCACAGAGCTTGAGCGGCCCCGTAACGGCTCCATGTCTCTCGTCATGACGAGATCTCCGCCGCTCCACGTTCCGCATCCCACGGTAGCGTATCTCGCCATTAATGGATGTATCCCGCCATCAACGCGAACATGATGCAGGGGCGTAATGGACGGCGAAAATCTCGCATCGGCTCGCTCCAAGCGACTGCTATATAAACTCCTCTTCCAGACGACTCAGGTACGTTGAACTCAACCCAACACACCGCTATTCTGTCTTAATATTCCTCGGAACTTACTTGAACGTCGGAAGGTCCTACGGAGGTTTCCCATCCCGGAACTTCTCTTGCTGGTAAGTCGGCGTCAACAATAGCCAACAACCCATTGAGATTCACACGCTCAGCTCTCATCTTAAATCTCAACCGTTGCAGCACTGCTGGCTGCACGATCGACGGAGGACAACATCTTATCGAACAGAAAGAAGTTTGAGTGCCTTCTGTACTGCTGCCAATTGCTCCAACAACAACACGATAAGACAATAATACAACTGTACCAGCAAGGATTCAAAAATGGCCCGCTTAACATAAGTGCACAGAAGTTGGCGATTATGTTAAATCACTATAAGTTACCTCAGACTCAATATTTGACTCGCGAGAGAGCTGCCAGTATAAAGTTTTGCAATTGTGATGCTTGAATCACTGAATGGTAGCTTCATGAGAAAATGTTTTGGAAGTGACACTCACGTTAATTAAAATGTGTACGAGTTATCCATAATGGTAGCTTCACTCGAGAGAGCTGCCAGTATAAAGCACACTCACGTTAATCATAAATTACTAATATTCACATAATTATTAATACTGACATGATTATAAATTAATAAAACAGTACTTTAAATCATATATGTGCATAATTATCTTGAGTTCTTCAAGCGTCGCTATCAAGCACTACTAGCAACAACACAACCCAAAAACAAGCAAATAAACAATACGACAACAACAAGGGGTCTTTAAGGGCTATTTCCTATGCTTATTTAACAATTAACAAATTGTTTTCATTGCCTGTATCCATGTTCGTCCGTCTAGGTCTACCATCTATTTATATCCCTAGTTGTGCGCCATACATTCTTCTAAATAAGGCAATTATTGGTCTCCGTTGCACATATCCAAACCATCTAAATCTGTTAAAAATATAGCCATTCATTATCCTATCTTTAAATTCATATTCATAATCGAATTAGTAAATGTCAGAAGAAGTCGGAAGATATGTCGAGTAATATCGGGCAGTAAATCGGATCAAGTACAAAATGTCGGGACATTGACCGAAAATGTTATAAGTAATATTTGCATGAATGTCAGTGGTGGCTGCCACTCCAAAAAGACATTGCGGGTGCCATATATCGGACATGTTGGGGGCATTTGACACAGTTGATTAAAATGTGTACAAGTTATCCATAATGAAGAACGAGGAAGAAAGGAAAAGATTGGTCACATAAGCGGAGATTAAATAGCAACAAAAAGCTTGTACCTGTAATGAGTAAGATCCGCGGTCGGAATAACCATTGACGTATAAACGACTAGATCTGCCATCAGCAACTATCCACCTTAAAGAAACTATAGGAACTTTGTCCGTCTTGTACCCAAGATTAAGCTTGAAAAGAGGAATATCGGAGAAAATTAAGTTTATCAGCCAAATTTTTGTGTCCTTTTCTGCGGAAAATTGCCTTTGGCCCTTGCAAGTCCATCAGCCAA
This sequence comes from Agapanthus africanus, assembly GCA_030015575.1. Taxonomy (NCBI): domain Eukaryota; kingdom Viridiplantae; phylum Streptophyta; class Magnoliopsida; order Asparagales; family Amaryllidaceae; genus Agapanthus; species Agapanthus africanus. The sequence continues at coordinate 60,657,198 of CM057345.1, forward strand.
AAATTCTGCCATGTGTACCTTTAAACTCTGCCTCTTACCTTTTAAGCAAATTTTCATTTCACCCCTTCTATGTTTATCGATACATAACTAATGGATTGGAAGATTAAGTTAAGTTTTGTCCCTTTTTTTAATCCATATGTTCATTCGGACCATTCACAGTGTCTCTTACGACTTTCTTTTCAACAAACATGACAGAATTGACTTAATTCACGACTTTATTTTACTAAAAAAACAAACATCTCAAGCAAATAAATTACAACCGCTAAATATATAGATGCTATGGATGATTGTTAGGTATTACTTAATTGCTCATTTAATTCTTTCGAAGTCTATAAATCTTTCCTTCTATTTCAATTTTTCAACCCCCTTTGCTCTTATGCCCTCCATTATAAATCTTTCCTTCTATTTGAATTTTTCAACACCATTCGCTTTTATGCCTTCCATCTTCGAAAGATTTTTTTGGTTTCTGCTCGCTTGCATTACGCGGAATTTTCTACGTGTGGTTCATCGCTTACTCTTATGTTTATAATTCTGAAAGGTTGATTATCTTTTGGTTTTTTTTTTGGTTTTAGCATAGCCACCCTCTACTGTTATAGGGCAAAAGAAAGGGGTCACAAATTTTGTTGCACATGTCATTTTCATCAATCAAATGCCACACTATTACGGAGCAACGAAACATGAAATTTAATGGGCTAATCCTGTGCATCGCACGGGCGGCCCTGCTGGTTTTACAAAAGGTTATTTAGGAAGCGCAAGTTTGAAAGCTAACCAGGATTCACTCTACCACAAGAGCAGAACCTGCTCTCTAATCTTTTTTTCTCTCCCGATTTCTCTCTCACGTCATCTCTTAGCATAATTCTTCCCTCTAACTGCAATTTCCCGTATCTCTGCATATCGGCCGGCTCTTATCCGAACTTCTCTTACATTTATACATAACGCTCTTTCTCAGAAATGTTCTAGGAGGACCCCTTCGTTAAATACTTAATTTATAAGGAAAAACAACAAACACCCCCTTACATTATACATGAATCTTATAAATTAAGCACCAGAAGATCTAATAGTATCAAGGAGTTTTTTTTTTATTAAATGAACATAAAGCCAAAGTTAGTTTCTTCTTCTGGCGACTCGGAGGAAGCTCGGTCAAGAAGCTAGGATATGCAGGAGAGAATCCTGATGGTTTGATAATTCATAAATTTCAGACACAAGAAAATGAACTCAGTTCATGATTATTTAGTATATCATTTCTGTCAAAACACACATATAGACATGCATGCATAATGTATATATTAAAGCCATCTCTGAGTTTTCTTCTGTACAATCCAATTCCTGCGTTACCCGCCTATAAAGTTGTACTCCACATCTAAACAGGCTAAACTAATTTTCGTTATTTATAAAGTTCATCACCGGTATGCCTTCTGATTTGATCTTTAACGATTTCATAAGCTACTTTGAGAATCAAATGTGTCTTTGTGATAAGCATACAATTTGCAGATCAAGTAAGTAATTGTGTAAAAGTGCAATACGAATTTTCAATTGCACCGAAAAGCTATAATGGTCCGAATGGGTTTTCAAAAAAAAAACCCAAAACTGTTTTTGCATTGTGCTTTATTTGTGTTGTTAATATGGGCTACTGTGTAGCATGCAAGACTGCCTTGTGTTGCTAAACTTTTGATTTAGCCAAGTTTAGTGATGACCCAAAACTGTTTTTTGCATAATGTTCCATCGTGTACTATTTAATACTGCTTCATGATGCGGGAGCTTTTGAAGAGAGGACATGATAATCATAAAAATAATAATAATTAAAAACTTAGGAGGAACACACCTCTTGGTCTCGGCCATTGGCTGCGGCAAGACACCAACGACTGCAGTATCATCACCCACTTCACTCATTTTACCTGATAATCAGTTATCAATTTTAAATTAAAGATAATGCTGGACCAAAAGGAGAAGGAAGCATAGATAATTCAGGTCAGAGATTTAAAAAAGGAAAAACACAGGGATACTCATCGTCGTCTTCATCTGAACAAATATCATTGAAACGAACTAGTGCTGATATCTATGCACCGCTAAGCAAAATGCTAGTTTGAGGATGGCTGTGCTCATTATTAGAAATATGTGACAGCAACAAACTCAAATGGACTTAAGGTCTATTAATTGTAAGTTTATATTAACAGTGCTTGAGCGACCGGTATGCTATTAATCTGATGCCATAACTGTCAGAAAATTTTGCAACGCGTAAATAGATAGGCTGATAGAGTTAGAGAACTACTTACATGTACAAACTTTGTTGTATAACAGCAATTGAGGTAACTTCTTCATCGGAAATGTGCACATAGCACAGCTCCTTCTTATCGATGTCCAACACCTATATTGACATTTTTGTGTCAGTAAGATATATACTCAGTGATAAAACCAATCCATCTCCCACAAGTATAGATTAAATTGTACTTGTTCTAGCATCCTAAAACCTGAATAAATATAGAAAATTGAAGTGGTAATTTTCCTGCAAAAGAAAGCTAATATTTGGGACCCTACTTGTTATGTAGATAATCATATTACAAATGAATGATTAGATAATTAAGAATATAATATTTACTAATAAGATTCTCATAAAAAATTAAATTTTTTTTATCTAAGATGCCCTGTCTTGGTGAAATTTAACTTAGATACAGAGGTAATCGATAAACATATATATTCTTCGCAAAAATATCACAAGGCAGAAAACATAGTTTGCTTGGCGAAATTTAAACTGCCGCTGCAGAAATGAAGACAGCTGCATTTATGGAATCCCAAACATATACAGCACATGGGTATATGATTCAATGTTTAGGCAACTGCATAAACTTGCCTCGATATGGTTCTGGAAATTTTTGTTCAGAAGTATTCCATGGTTGTCAATAAACTGCAAGACAACAATTAATTACACCACTGGTCAGTAATCGATACATATTAAAAGGGACATTACTCGCTTTACATATGCTATAGGACATCAACTAAAAAAATACCGATAAGACGACAGACTAAATATTCATTCGGTATCATCTTTCTGCGCATTCAATCTCTCTTTCCTAAACCAATCTCAGTGATTTTTACCTGTGGAATTTTTACCTGTCTAAATATTCATTCGGTATCATCTTTCTTCGCATTCAAGGTTCGAATTTGTTATTTGGTGTATATTGTATTTGAACCAGCACTTGTTGAAGGGTATTTTGGGAATTCCGGATGTGATTAACACCAAGTGTTATTTAAGTTTTCAGTTGTCAAAAAAAAAACCTACATGCGATATCTATGTACTTGTCTGCTATATCTAGTTATTATGCGATAACTATGCAGTTACCTACAATATGTATGAGCTAATTAGAGACAACAAGCAACTTTATAGATACTACATGAAAAATTTACAGAGGGTTTTTGACAACTGCTTCGGATCCAGTGGGTTTTTGTCGGTGGGAAAATATGCTTGGGTGTTTTGACAACTTACCCTACATTGTATAACGCACCATCAAACTTTCAAAACTTTTGCGAGAGAGACGCTTAACTCAAAAGACCCGTTAAGGAATGGAGTAGAGTTTTCTACATAGCAAAACGTAACACCAAGTTTTCTAAGCTTCGGTTTTCCCGACACATCACTAAAGCATAACTAGAGTTCATTCTTCAATGTTGGAGTTGAAGTCTGGTGAACCATAGTTTGGATCCCCTCAACCTCACTATATAAAGAAACTCTGGTTTTCCTCGCTCCCGACCCAAACAACGGCCTAAAAATGTCATAAAACCCCATTCAACTAGCGATGTTTGTGTGTAGGTATCTATGGTTAACTTGTTTAAAGCACCAACGGACTAACCATAGATTAACCTTGTACATGGACTAAATATCCCAAAAATAAGCTGCAATTGACACTTTTTAACAAAAATATTCTCCATTTTTTGACACAACCACCCTTCAGGAAAGGTTCATCGCATTTTTTAAGTTCAATGATGCTGTCTCAAAAAACCATGAAAGTTCAATTGTCCTTCATAAAATTTACCCAAATTGCAAAATAGATTAAATGATCGTTTTACGTCAATCTTTTCTTTCCAGGATAGATTGCGCTAAAATGCCCTTAAATATCGTGTTTTTTCCCCGCCGAATTACCTTAACCTTATTTTATTAAGGTGAAAATGTGAAATACCTTACATTATGGCTTTTATTAAGGGGTTTTCTCTCACTAAAATACCCTAAAAAGCGATAGCATAAGGAAGAAAAGAAAAAACCTTTAACGTGGTTTAGTGAAGAAACACAATAGTTAGGGTATATTAGTGTAATTTACCTCTCTTTTTTTTCTTGAACACCCCATGAATTCTTTCAATTTATATATACCCCTTGAATGTATTCTATTTGTGTATATATCACTTGTGATATTTGAAGTTGCTTAAGCAAACACCATATATATCAGTGATATTAGTTCAAATTTGAAAAATGTGGGCATATTACATAATCTTACCTTATGTTGCGCATAAGTAAATTTTCAAACAATTATTGTAATTCTAATTGCTTTTGCTTAAGTAAACATAAAATCCTTTTTGAATTTAGCAAAACCCTTATAGAGTCCAACTTCGATACACCTATATTATATTTTACATTAAACGCTAAGGATTTAATATCAAACGTTAACTTGTTCAACCAGTAACCAATTCGGATCCAGTAAATCGTACAAAATATCAAATCAAGACTCCTCTCTTCATGTTATTTAAGTAATATATTGACCAACACTAATTGGCAATACTGGTATCTCTCATTATCAACTTTAGCATACAATTTGGAGACAAAAACCTGTTGGAGCAGGGGAGCAAATGGACGACGAAATTAAAATTTCGGTTTTGAAAAACTTATCTGCAAAAAAACAATGGAATTGTGGCGAGCTGCTGTGCATCCTCAAACACGGAACTTAAAGCAAATTCGGCCTGCTCCGGTGCAAGGATCTCAAACCCGAATTGCTTCTAGAAACAGCAACTTCAGTACTGGTGTGCACCAACCAGCTACTCTGAACTTTTGGCCGTGCTGATCAGATCTCCATGCTCTTACGCACGAGCTGAACTCTCTGAATTTTGACTAACGTGTTTCTCAACCCTCTATAATACAGCTCAGTTACAGTCCGAAAAATTATCTGGCTGCAACCCTCTCTCCCTTCTAATGTTTGGAAGATTTTTTCTTCTTGCCCTCAAACAATAAATAGAATTGAGAGGGCTATTTAAAGGGTGAAAAATCAGTGTGAACACACCAAAACATCAATTTAAAATATGGCCCGACACCATAGTGGTTACTGCAGTGTAATGTAGCAATTACTGCTGACGACGGTTACTGCAGCATACCATAGCAGTTACTGTACGTAGCAGTTACTGCGGCACTTACAGTTGCCGACGATTACTGTAGCATTTACAGCGCATGCGGGTTACTATAGCAGCTACCGTGTAGCAATTTCGTGTATTGTACAAAGTGCGGCTCAGTCCGATTGATCCAATTCCGCTCCAAATTGAAGCCCATGTCTACTTGTATTACATACAAGGAATTAATTAATCAATCTTGTCAACGGCGCGCCAATGTCTTTTATGAAAAATACCAGAAAGATCCAACAAAAATTTCCCACTGTCAAGTGTCCCGAAGCAAAATTCTTATAACTTTTCCCTCCACGTGTTTTTTGCGCAAGGCCTGGGCCCTTCTCCACATGTTTACACCATCAACAAAAACATTTTATATCATCTCATGTTACATTGCACCAGGCATCTTATAGGACATGATGAGTCTCTGATTTGGTGGAGTTCCTACGACCCATCAAAAGGATTATTTATTTATTTATTTATCTTTAAATCCTTTGATTTTTCAATCTGAACGGATCAGTTCGTTAAAATATGTCTTAGATCAGAAGTTTCCGTTTTAAAAAAGCGCGGGTTTTCAATGGATCACACCAATAGCGATATATATTCATTTGGATTACTTTAATGATTCGGTTTTAATTGCTTGTTTGTAAATGTACATTCTTTAATCATTCTTTATGTTTAGAATGAATCATATCAGGAAACCAGATGAAAGATTATATGAAAATCTATCTTGGTCTCTCCACAGCATCATCACCAAAACTCCGAAAAAACTGGAACCTAATATATGTCATCGGAAGAGATATTTGATGGATTTGACTCCACATGGAGCAAGTCATAATATTCCCCTTTTCGAGTACATATATTAGTGGAATCAACTGAGTTGAGTGAATATCGGCAATTTTAATTTAACCAGTAGTTTTTTTCTCTAATTTTAACCTGATGTTTTTCTTATTTGCAGCAAATATATGCTGCTTTATTTGGCAAAAGAAATATATATATATATATATATATATATATATATATATATATATATATATATATATATATATATATATACTGCTTTAGGTTTGTTATGCAGTATTCAAGTTCACGACACAATGAGATTGATAATCTATATGATTTTTTAATTTTAGTGATATTAGCCCAAACAAAAATTGGAGGACCATATTTTCATGTGGGCAAAATAGCCTATGGACAAGCAAAAAAACTTAAGGGCCCTAAAGGGCCAATATACTCTTGTTGATGTGTTTTAAGAGCCCAAAAATGCCAACATAGACCGAGTTCTGCCAAGACAAAAATGAATATTTAATTCGGTCACTGGCAAGTTGTCTGCGGTCATTACATAAAATAATTGGAAATTAGGGAGTGGGTCTCATGCCCATGCTGGCTCACCTCCTGTTTTCCGCTAATTTGTGTGGTTGCTGCAAGCAAGTACCCTTCATAGGCCCCACCCCTGTTTTCCTCTTATCTGTGTGTCGGTCGCAACTTGCCTACGACCGGTCACAGTGCCATATTAATCTTCTCATCTGTTGTTCAAGATTTTTCGGAATCGAATTGGTTAAGGTTTGTTAATTTTTAGGAAGGTGAGAACCATGAATATAAAGTATAATTTGGTGCTAATTTGAGCCACCTATTAACAAGGTTTTAACTTTTAAGTATATGTGAAGCCAAATAAAAAGGATTTAACTTTTAAGTATATGTGAAGCCAAAAAAAAAGGATAACTTAAAAAGAAGAGATATTTACAAAAAACCACCGTGTGTTTTGATTAGAATTTTCCATTAGCGAAAAACCAAAAGGAAGTATGCAATATTAGCGAAAAACTATCCTGACTTTAATGATATATTTGACATCTTTATCTATTATGTTAAGTACCAAACATGGATATTCATCCAAGAATATCGTGCAATTTGATAAAACCATCCCGTGATTCACTTTCGTTAATTTTTTTTTCAAATTTCTGATCTCTTGGATCTTCAAGTTGTTTTAAATTGTACCGGTTTATTTTTATTTATTTGTTTTGTTTTTATGATAGAAAGTACTCCAATTACCGCTACAAAATCTATGAATTTGTAATAAAAACATCTGATTGTTCCATTTTAGTTATATTTATATGAATTTCTTCATTGTTGTGCTGTAGGATTTGCTGCAAAATACCATTTTTTAAATAGATTTGTAACATCTAAAGTCTCAAAGTTGAAAATTCTCTCAATTTCCTTGATCTACCTTTTCACCTACAAGCAAAATGAGAAATCTTTATTGAAAACCCTAACCCTAGATTAAAATCAAGAAGATATGAAAGATATTATGTAAAGGTTTGGGTTTTTCTTCTCATCTATAACATAAAGAAGATTATAAGGATATTTTGGGGAATATTTCTTTTTCACAAGTCACATTAGGGTATATTCTTGGATATTCCAAAAATGAATTATAGGAGGGATTTGTCAAATCATTGGTAGGTTACCTGCTTGCAGAGAATATTACAGAGTGATTTCACTAATGAAAAAACTATAGGAAGGTTTCCCTTAAAAATGTCAAACTATAGGAAAGATTTTAGTAAATACACCTAGAATAAATTATAAATTGAGTGCATAAATGTTGGCATCGAATCTTCTAAGAAGAAGAAGAAACTCCAGATCAATAATCAATTTGCATATGCTATACAGAACAATATGGACAAAGAATTCAGAAGATCTTTAAGGAATTTTGGTTATGTATAGATCTTTAATGATTTTTAGTTGCATTTTTAACATAATTAAAAGTTAGTTATATGATTTCAAACAATTTTAACCGAGAGTTGTTAAGATATGAGCAAATTATAAAAGTTGTGTTAAAGTTGGTTCCTATTCAAGAGTTGATGATGAAGAGCGAAACGGTTTGTTGCAGAGTTGATAGAGTCCAAGTCCTTCTAGAATTTGGTTTTGGTGAAGATTCATTTTAAAGATTAATTAGAAGAATTTGTTGGAAATTTATTTGAAGAGTTGTTGGAAGATTTATAATAGATTTTTCAGGAGCTTAATTAGGAAAGTTTGTTTGGAGAATTATTTGAAGATTTGTTAGAAATTGTTTTGAAGATTTGATAAGATCCTAATTGGAGTAACAATTCTATTATTTTGTGCTTTAAATAGAGAAAGACCATCTACATGTGAAGGTGTAGCACCAGAAGAGTAGTCTTTGTATTTGTATAAAGAAGACGAAAGCAAAGAAGAAGGGTAGTCATCTACTGGTGAAGGTGTAACACCAGAGGAGTAGTTTTTGTGTTTGAATGAAGAGACGTTTGTATGAAGAGACGAAAACATAGGCGAAGGGTAGTCATCCACAAGTGAAGTGGAAGGATTTACCAATAGTGATTTTTGTGTTTGTATGAGCGTTGAGACGTGAAGAAAGATGTGAGAGAATATAAAATGTATCTGTATTCTTAATCATTAATGAAGAAATTCTAATGTTTGCCCCGTGGATGTAGACCGTTGGTCGAACCACGTTAAATATTGATGTTGTGTGTTCCTATTCTAGCTCATCTTCCTTGCATGCCTAGCGGCAGAGCGTATGTAACCGAAGGATTTTCGATTCAACGGTCTAAGTTTACGGTGGGTGACGATGCTTGTGTCCGCTCCCCGTCTTCTTGGATTGTAATTTCGAAGGTGTTAGTTTAAAGAACCATGTCACGCCCCGCTTCCCAGAGTACGCTAGATTGGACACGTGACATAGCCAACCATGCTACCTGTGGGTAGGAAGTATCCATCCACAGTCACATTACGGCTGTAGAGGTATCAAGAACAAGATAAAACTATGTAAAACATGTCCATAATCTAGAATAACAGGAGTCAATAATAAATAAATGCGGAAGCAAATGATCCAATACAAATAACTGAAAAGTGTGTCCCATAATGCGGGCTCACATCAGGAAATAAATGCAGGAAATAAAACTAACTACTACTGAACTCACAGCTCAGCCTGCTGGCTGAAGTACTCCTGCTCGGACTGCAACAGCGGTACGGAATCTGGGCCATGCAAAACCCAGACGTCAGCGCGTCATGTCATCAAGTAATATAATATGAACGGTGTAGCAGGCAATGTAATATAAACATGAATACAGCAAGAATAACAATAATATGAATCATACCCGTACAGGGTAGCGTGCAGTGGGTAAACTAAACTGTTCTATCAGGTTTTCTATTCTAAAGTCTTTGAAATCAATTGATGAATCATCGATATAACTCAATAGTATCCCGTGCATGCCCGGGACCACGGTCAAGACCCTCGGGGCTGAATCCGAGACGTGCCGCTAGGCAGTAACAGGTAGCAGGATGGGCGAGTGATGTCAGCATCATCACTCCGGGGCTGGCCTAGCCCGTAAGACTGATCAGAACAGGTATCGAACTGTTGAGTTACAAGTCAGGTTTCACCTTTGATTTCCCCATACCCCCAAGTTATGTATGTCGAGTCAGGTAGTCAGTAATCAAGAACTAATGCCAACACAGAATCAGGTAAAAGCAGGTTTGTCTGGATAGACAACAGGAACGGTCCATGAGGACTACATGTCAGGTTTGTTGTCATTAGACACAAGATCAGGTAACGAGTCGGGTCATGGTACATCAGGTCAAGTCAACAATATACGGTACCATGTCAGGTATATCAATATATATATATATGTGTGTGTGTGTGTGTGTGTGTGTGTGTGTGTAGCAATGTCAGGTCAAGATGTAAACAATATCGTGGGTGTGCTCACAATCAGATATATAATCACACATGGGTATTAACAACATGAGATAAGCAATGGATTAAGTAATAAGCAGTTTCATTCAATTTGCAATACAGATATCAATTTGTTACAGAGATGATTACAAGAGTGCAGTAAGATAAATATAGCCGTTTAGTCATGTTAACAGGTTTAAGAACCCTTAGAGGTGCAATAATTTATGTAACGGTTCAGTACAACTATTTCAGGTTAAATGCATACGAGTGTCCGAATGTAACGGAACTACAGGGATAAATGCCACAAGCTATTTTAACAGTAAAATGTGATTGAACAGGTAAATATGATTATTAGGTTCAATTTGCAAACTGTAAGTTCCATGTTTAACGGTAAAATGATATAATGCAATATTGTACCCGAAAATGGGAAACGATTGTACCAAGTTAAATTTTACAGGTTTAGGGTGTCAATATATATATGTAAATATTGTATAGCATGTAGCAAGGGGTACTTGCCTCGACGGGTCGCGAACCGGGAAAAACGGATCGTAACGTCGGCGGGGAAACTCGCGACGGCCGCTCGGTTCACGGATTGAACCCAAACAACGAACAATGGAACCACGCGGGTCGGGGTACCTCGCTGGAACGTCGGGTCACGTCGTCGGCATTGTCGGATTCCGGCGAAAACGTGAACAGTAAACCATCAAGATGTGCAATCAAGAATACAAGGAACCAGAGAAGAAAGAAAGGAGAAAAAGAAGTAGAAGGCTATCAGTGGGTCGTACGAAGGCCGGGGAGGCAGATCGAGATCGCCGGCGGCGACAGATCCGGCGGTGCGACGGGTGTGCAGGGGTTTGCAGTGGCTGCGGCGAAGGTGCAGGGGTGTACGGGAACGGTGAAGGAGAGGTGATGGAGAAAACGAGATGGCGAAGATGGTGGGGTGAGGCTAGGGTCGCCGGCGATGGAGGAACGGCGACGAGGTGGCTCGGGCGAGTGCGAGGGTGTGCGGGTGGCCGCGTGCAGGTGCAGGGAAGAAAGGAGAAAGAGGAAGTGGATGGGACGAGGCTGAGGAGGCGAAGGTGGAGGTGGTGTTTACGTTGGCATCGGGGCTGCGGCGGTGAAGGAGACGGCGGCGGTAGGGAGCAGCGATGGGTTTGCGAGGTGAAGGTTTACGTTGCTGAGGGAAAAAATAAAAGGAGGGGGAAAAGATTTGAATATATAGAGGAGAGAGAGAGTGAGATCGGGGGAGAGAGAGAGGGAGAGAGAGAGATATCAGGGAAGAGAGAGAGGAGAGAGAGAAAGAGAAAGCGAGAGAGAGAGAGAGAGAGTTGCATGTGGGGGCCCACGGAATTAAAAGGAACGTGGTTGGCTAAAGAGGAATCGTTAGTTAGGGATAAATATTAATTAAATATTCAAAATATTTTAAGGAACAGTAGGATATATATAGGTTAATCTAAAGATTTAAAAGATAGGTAATGAACAGTAAGATATCAGGTTAGTTAGAAAAAATATATGCGATGGTTTTAATAATATTAAAATTTGGGATTTGGCGCCAAATAAAACATTTCCAAATCGCGCCCGGGTCGAGTCCAAAAATTTGAAATTGAAATAATAGGATTTTAAGCGGGATCCAAATTTTAAAATTAAGTGTTTTATGATTAAAAAGCATACCCCCAAAACGGACACATGTACGCGCGCGTAGCCGTCCAAACTCGCCCGTTTCACTGAACGGGACGAGAACACAATGCACGGACGCTACCACGAGGATAGGGGTGTCAAGTAGGCCAAGATGAATATTTTCAATTTTATTTTAGATGCCAAAATTTGTTATATGTAGAAATGACTTTGCCGGGTAAATTTTTCAGTAAGCAACAAACAAGCAAGTTAAATGAAATGAGTACCACATTATGCTCAAATAGTAACTGAAAATAGTAGCATTGGGCTCGGGTGTTACATTATACCCAACTACAAAAGAATTTAGTCCTCGAAATTCCAAGAATACAAAGATAGATAACTACAAGAAAAGGTGAGGAAACTTCTGCCGGATTTCATCTTCTCGTTCCCAAGTGGACTCTCCATGCGAGCGATTACCCCAAGAAACAAGCACAAGGGGGATAACCTTATTCTTAAGAACATTTTCCCTTCGATCCACGATTTCAATCGGTTGCTCCTCAAAAGTCAAGTCTTCTCGTACTGTTAGCTCCGAATGATCCAAAACGTGTGTTTCATCTCGAACATACTTACGGAGTTGAGATACGTGAAACACATCGTGCACACTTGCCAAGGACTGCGGTAACGCCAAACGATACGCTACCTCACCAACACGCTCCACGATCTCAAGGGTCCAACGAATCGAGGACTAAGCTTTTCTCGACTTCCAAAACGAATCACCCCTCTAGTCGGTGATATCCTCAAGAATACCAAATCACCCACGGCGAACTCTAGAGGTCTTCTTGACGTATCAGCCCAACTCTTCTGTCTGTCTTGAGCTGCCTTCATATGATTTCTGATAGTGTTAATCTTCTCAACTGTCTGCACAACCAAATCTGGTCCCAAAAATCTTCGTTCACCGACATCATCCCAACACACAGGTGAACGGCATTTACGACCATACAAAGCTTCAAACGGATCCATCTGGATAGTTTCCTGAAAACTGTTGTTGTAAGAAAACTCCACCAAATGTAGATGATCCTCCCACGAACCCTTGAAGTCCAATATGCATGCTCTCAACATATCCTCAAGAGTTTGGATCGTTCTCTCCGACTGGCCATCAGTTTGAGGATGATAAGCTGTGCTAAACTTCAATCGAGTCCCCAAACTTTCCTGTAAACTCCTCCAGAAGTGTGATAAGAACCGAGTGTCCCGATCGGACACGATGCTCACCGGTACTCCATGCAATCTTACAATCTCCTGCATGTACCGCTCTGCCAAAGTCTCTGTTGATTGACCAACCCGAAAAGGAATAAAGTGAGTTGCCTTGGTCAATCGGTCAACAATTACCCATACTGCATTGTTGCCTTTTGGACTCCGTGGTAAAGCCGTCACGAAATCCATGGTTATATGTTCCCACTTCCACTGAGGAATCGGAAGTGGTTGCAATAAACCAGCAACCCTTTGATGTTCAGCCTTAACTTGTTGACACACCAAGCACTTAGCCGCAAAGCGAGCAATTTCTCGTTTCATGCCTTCCCCCCAGAAATGCTGTCGAATATCTCGGTACATCTTTGTGCCTCCTGGATGTACAGAATAAGCTGAACTGTGTGCCTCCTTCATAAGCTCTTCACGAACATCTCCCTTTGGCACACATAAACGGCTACCATACCTCAACGAACCATCTTCGTGAATCAGTAAATCTGTTCGTAGTCTGGCTTCAACCTGCTCTCGAAACTTTTGCAGTCTAGGATCCTGCGATTGTGCTGCTTTAATTTTCTCAATCAAAGACGGATGTACTTGCAGCTGCATCAACTGTCCCGTAGAACGCGGTAGCACAACCTCCAAGTCAAATCTTCGAAAATCTGCGACGATCTCCTTCTGCGTAGTTCACACCTGAATTGCTGGTAACCGACTAAGCGCATCCGGCACAACATTAACCTTCCCCGGATGGTACTTAAGATCAAGATCGTAGTCAGCCATCAGCTCCAACCATCTACGCTGCCTCATATTAAGCTCCTTCTGTGTGAACACATACTTCAAGCTCTTATGATCTGTAAAAATTTTGACCCTTTCGCCTAAAAGGTAGTGTCTCCAAATCTTCAAAGCGAAAATCACAGCCGCAAGCTCCAAATCATGAGTTGGATAATTCTTCTCATGGGTCTTCAATTGTCTCGATGCGTATGCTACAACTTTCCCATGCTGCATCAAAACACATCCCAATCCTTTCCCAGATGCGTCGCTGTGAAACACCAATCCTCCGGAATTGTCTGGCACGGTCAGAATAGGGGCGGTTATCAACTTCTGCTTCAACGTCTCGAAAGCTAACGCACACTTATCCGTCCATACAAAAGGTACCTCCTTGCGCATAAGCTTGGTTAACGGCTCTGCCAGACGAGCAAAGTTCTCCATAAATCTTCTGTAGTATCTGGCGAGTCCAAGAAAGCTTCTTATCTCCGCAACATTCTTTGGAAATGGCCAATCACGAACGGCTGTAATCTTTTCGGGATCGACGGTAATTCCATTGCCCGACACAACATGCCCCAAAACTTCACTTCCTCCAGCCAAAACTCGCACTTACTCATCTTCGCATACAATTTCTCATGTCTCAACGTCTGCAGTGCGATCTTCAAATGCTCAGCATGCTCCTCAAAACTCTTCGAGTAAACCAGAATATCGTCAATGAATACCACAATGAACTGATCCAAGAACGGTGAAAAGATTCGGTTCATCAAGTCCATGAATACTGCCGGCGGATTCGTTACTCCGAAGGGCATCACTAAGTATTCGTAATGTCCATACCGAGTTCGGAACGCCGTCTTGCAAATATCTTCTGCTTTCACTCGAACCTGATTATATCCGGATCGCAAATCCAGCTTCGAGAATACCCTCGCGCCACTAAGCTGCTCAAAAAGTTCTCCAATGCGAGGGATAAGGTACTTGTTCTTGATAGCCACCCGGTTTAATTCTCGATAGTCGATGCACATCCTTCTTGTGCCATCCTTCTTCTTTACTAGAAAAACTGGAGCTCCCCAAGGCGAGTTACTGCTTCGAATCCAACCCTTTTCAAGCAATTCAGCAACCTATTTCTTTACTTCTTCCAACTCTACCGGCGCCATTGGATAATACACTTTAGATACTGGCGCTGCACCAGGAATAAGATCAATTGCGAACTCCACGTCTCTCCTCGGCGGTAAACCCAATATATCTTCAAACACGTCCATAGAATCACGAACAACAGCCGGCTCTTTACTTTCATCACTTCCATTGATGCAAGAATATTGTTTGTCGGCCTAGCCCTAACTCGACCGGCCCGACCGAACTGCTTCCTTAACGCAACTGTTGTCTGCTGCAAACTCCTTTTCATCCCAGATAAACTCTGCTGCTCTTGGCTGCTGCAAGTATTTGTGAGAAAGTGGTCAAACCTAGGGAGACAATCTGCCTCTGGATGTCCACGTCCAAGCTGCGCATGAACCTCCGTGCCCTGTTTGCATCATTGGCAACTAAAGGTCCAGCGAATCTGCTGAGTCTTGTCCATTCTGCTGCATGCACATCTACCGTTGCTCCCTTCTGTTTTAGCCTGATGAAATTCTCTTTCATTCCTCTCGTGCAGTCCGCGGGGAGAATTTCTCCAGGAAACTCTTAGAAAAATTCGCCCACTTGATCGGCTTGGGCAAGCGGGTCTCCTCAACAAGCCACCATTCTCGGGCGTAGTCCACTAGCTGAATGCGTACCACAACAACTTTTTTGTCATCTGGAATCTGTACCGCAAAAAACAAGTTCTCTGTGTCAACTAGCCACTGCTCCACTGGCAACGACTCCTTTAAACCAGTAAATGTAGACGGACCCAACCGCCTGAAATCTGCTACGGTCCCTACTCGGTCAACTGGTCTAGCTCCAACATTGTTCACAGACTGCTGAACGATCTGCAAACCTTCTCGAAACGAGTCTGCTTGCTGCTGGATCAGCTCGGTCTGTTTCTTTGATTCTCCAGCATTCCTCTTATCACTCCAAGCATGGCGGCTTCGTCCACACGCCTCTGGTATGTCTTCAATTTCTTATCGGCCATAATCCTGAACTCAAAATACCCAACATTAGCATGATGATAGATTTTGAATATAGATCAAGGCTAGAACTCCAAGATACTTAAATAGAGTACCGCATTGTAACTATGCCGCGGTATCATAGCCACAATTACATAACTCCATCCAAGTCCCCTAAGTCCTAGAGATAACAAAAAATCAGGTTTTCGAATCGATATGCAAAGGAAGTTTGCACATCGTAAAAGATATAATCAGGAAGAATGTGATTCAAGAATGGTAAAACGGTCAAGGTGGCAGGACATGTTTCCCTAAACACGGGTATTCTGATTCGTGTATTGGGTACAATACCCAACTACAAAAGAATCAACCCGACTATCCTATGTCTCTGATACCAAAAGAACCATGTCACGCCCCGCTTCCCAGAGTACGCTAGATTGGGCACGTGACATAGCCAACTATGCTACCTGTGGGTAGGAAGTATCCATCCACAGTCACATTACGGCTGTAGAGATATCAAGAACAAGATAAAACTATCTAAAACATGTCCATAATCTAGAATAACAGGAGTCAATAATAAATAAATGCGGAAGCAAATGATCCAATACAAATAACTGAAAAGTGTGTCCCATAATGCGGGCTCACATCAGGAAATAAATGCAGGAAATAAAACTAACTACTACTGAACTCACAGCTCAGCCTGCTGGCTGAAGTACTCCTGATCGGACTGCAACATCGGTACGGAATCTGGGCCATGCAAAACCCAGACGTCAGCGCGTCATGTCATCAAGTAATATAATATGAACAGTGTAGCAGGCAATGTAATATAAACATGAATACAGCAAGAATAACAATAATATGAATCATACCAGTACAGGGTAGCGTGCAGTGGGTAAACTAAACTGTTCTATCAGGTTTTCTATTCTAAAGTCTTTGAAATCAATTGATGAATCATCGATGTAACTCAATAGTATCCCGTGCATGCCCGGGACCACGGTCAAGACCCTCGGGGCTGAATCCGAGACGTGCCGCTAGGCAGTAACAGGTAGCAGGATGGACGAGTGATGTCAGCATCATCACTCCGGGGCTGGCCTAGCCCGTAAGACTGATCAGAACAGGTATCGAACTGTTGAGTTACAGGTCAGGTTTCACCTTTGATTTCCCTATACCCCCAAGTTATGTATGTCGAGTCAGGTAGTCAGTAATCAAGAACTAATGCCAACACAGGATCAGGTAAAAGCAGATTTGTCTGGATAGACAACAGGAACGGTCCATGAGGACTACATGTCAGGTTTGTTGGCATTAGACACAAGATCAGGTAACGGGTCGGGTCATGGTACATCAGGTCAAGTCAACAGTATACGGTACCATGTCAGGTATATCAATATATATATATATATGTGTGTGTGTGTGTAGCAATGTCAGGTCAAGATGTAAACAATATCGTGGGTGTGCTCACAATCAGATATATAATCACACATGGGTATTAACAACATGAGATAAGCAATGAATTAAGTAATAAGCAGTTTCATTCAATTTGCAATACAGATATCAATTTTATACAGAGATGATTACAAGAGTGCAGTAAGACAAATATAGCCGTTTAGTCTTGTTAACAGGTTTAAGAACCCTTAGAGGTGCAATAATTTATGTAACGGTTCAGTACAGCTATTTCAGGTTAAATGCATACGAGTGTCCGAATGTAACGGAACTACAGGGATAAATGCCACAAGCTATTTTAACAGTAAAATGTGATTGAACAAGTAAATATGATTATTAGGTTCAATTTGCAAACTGTAAGTTCCATGTTTAACGGTAAAATGATATAATGCAATATTGTACCCGAAAATGGGAAACGATTGTACCAAGTTAAATTTTACAGGTTTAGGGTGTCAATATATATATGTAAATATTGTATAGCATGTAGCAAGGGGTACTTGCCTCGACGGGTCGCGAACCGGGAAAAACGGATCGTAACATCGGCGGGGAAACTCGCGACGGCCGCTCGGTTCACAGATTGAACCCAAACAACGAACAATGGAACCACGCGGGTCGGGGTACCTCGCTGGAACGTCGGGTCACGTCGTCGGCATCGTCGGATTCCGGCGAAAACGTGAACAGTAAACCATCAAGATGTGCAATCAAGAATACAAGGAACCAGAGAAGAAAGGAAGGAGAAAAAGAAGTAGAAGGCTTACAGTGGGTCGTACGAAGGCCGGGGAGGCAGATCGAGATCGCCGGCGGCGACAGATCCGGCGGTGCGACGGGTGTGCAGGGGTTTGCAGTGGCTGCGGCGAAGGTGCAGGGGTGTACGGGAACGGTGAAAGAGAGGTGATGGAGAAAACGAGATGGCGAAGATGGTGGGGTGAGGCTAGGGTCGCCGGCGATGGAGGAACGGCGACGAGGTGGCTCGGGCGAGTGCGAGGGTGTGCGGGTGGCCGCGTGCAGGTGCAGGGAAGAAAGGAGAAAGAGGAAGTGGATAGGACGAGGCTGAGGAGGCGAAGGTGGAGGTGGTGTTTGCGTTGGCGTCGGGGCTGCGGCGGCGAAGGAGACTGCGGCGGTAGGGAGCAGCGATGGGTTTGCGAGGTGAAAGTTTACGTTGCTGAGGGAAAAAATAAAAGGAGGGGGAAAAGATTTGAATATATAGAGGAGAGAGAGAGAGAGATCGGGGGAGAGAGAGAGGGAGAGAGAGAGATCGGGGGAGAGAGAGATATCAGGGAAGAGAGAGAGGAGAGAGAGAAAGAGAAAGCGAGAGAGAGAGAGAGCTGCAGGTGGGGGCCCACGGAATTAAAAGGAACGCGGTTGGCTAAAGGGGAATCGTTAGTTAGGGATAAATATTAATTAAAGATTCAAAACATTTTAAGGAACAGTAGGATATATATAAGTTAATCTAAAGATTTAAAAGATAGGTAATGAACAGTAAGATATCAGGTTAGTTAGAAAAAATATATGCGATGGTTTTAATAATATTAAAATTTGGGATTTGGCGCCAAATAAAACATTTCCAAATCGCGCCCGGGTCGAGTCCAAAAATTTGAAATTGAAATAATAGGATTTTAAGCGGGATCCAAATTTTAAAATTAAGTGTTTTATGATTAAAAAGCATACCCCCAAAACGGACACATGTACGCGCGCGTAGCCGTCCAAACTCGCCCGTTTCACTGAACGGGACGAGAACACAATGCACGGATGCTACCATGAGGCTAGGGGTGTCAAGTAGGCCAAGATGAATATTTTCAATTTTATTTTAGATGCCAAAATTTGTTATATGTAGAAATGACTTTGCCGGGTAAATTTTTCAGTAAGCAACAAACAAGCAAGTTAAATGAAATGAGTACCACATTATGCTCAAATAGTAACTGAAAATAGTAGCATTGGGCTCGGGTGTTACAAGATCCAAGAGAGAAGATTAAGTTTACTGTGGGTGACGACGCTTGTGTCCGCTCTCCGTCTTCTTAGATTGTAATTTCGAAGGTGTTAGTTTAAATATCCAAGGGAGAAGATTAAGTTTACTGCGGCAGTAAACAGAAGATGGCATGGTGGTGCTGGGAACTCATACGCACTAGCAAGCTGATTTTAGAAAATGGCAACATGGATTTTTTTAAAAATTTAGTTTGCTAAAATTCCAAAACAATGAATCAAATTAAAGAGCTAGAACTTGCTAACAAAAACAAATGAGCTATGCTAATCTACTATATTAGCAATACTCACATCCTCAAACTTTTTTCAAGTGCTCCAGATCGCGCTTGCAAACCGATCCTCCTTCCCCGAAGATGATCCACCCAAGGGAACCAATCTAAACTCCAACTTCACATAGTGAAGCAACCGACGCTCCAAACTCGTTAGGAATGGAGTGTGAGAATGTAGGAATATTCTGTTAGTGAGATATGCCCTAGAGGCCATTATTGTATCATACTGGATTGTATATTACATATTAGAAGCTTGGGATATTCACAGTTATAATAACAGTCTTTCTCAAAATGGTAGTACGCTACTTGGTTTGATTCTATCTGAATATGTGCATGTGTTTCTTTTAGCACATCGCTTATACATATTGATAGAACCTTTAGGATCTTTGCCTGACTACAAGCGTTGTGATGACAGTCACACTGGTGGGGGTTGGGTAGTCTATAAGCACATCCTTATACAGGTCCCTAGTCGTAGGATTATCGAGACGGGGTATCGATACTCCAGAGTAAACTAGTGTATACGCTTCTCATCCCAGCAGTGGAGATGGTCTGTCCCACAGCCATTAGTACGTCGTACTGGAGATAGTATACCGGTGCTCATTGGGTTATGAGTTACACTGGACAGGACTCGTTGGGAACTGGTGGTTGGTATTATACCTATCGTCAGGAAGCAGTTCCCATGTGACATGAGTGCAGCTTAGTCCGTTAACTTGACATCGCTACTTCGTCTCGAGTGTGTTCCCACTGTTCTTAGATTACTATCCTACCACGGCTCAAAGGAGTCGTGCAAACAGGTAGTAGTTGGGTGCAATCCCGAAGCACTTGGAGGAAGTAGCGGTTAGATAGGATTCGTCTCTCCCGGTATTGGGGTTGATAACGCGCTGTGTTCGAAAAGCCATTACACAAAGTCCCTGGCCAGGGTAATCGAGATTTACTGGTAGGCACTCTGGTAGTTTCTCAAGGTGTATTGGGCTTTACTCCGGCACGACTTATTGCGCTATTAGGGGTCTGACGTTTACTATCCCCTTAGGCCCAATATGCGAGTATCTCGGACGAACAGACCGGACTGTACGGATATTGTCACAGATAGGTTCAGTAGAAGTTCGGATAAGTTTGCTCATCGACCTTCTTATCGACAGATACCTGGGTAGTCGTTACGTGCAGCTAGTACCGCTGACGTGCTTCTGGTTAAACTCACTACCAGCGTACTGTCGAGTCTTTAGAGTCCCACACAGAGGGTTTCCCTGCTTCGGGCGAAGCGATGTAGAGGCCGTATGGTTTTATGGCAGGGTTCCGATCACATACGTGTACTGGCTACACAGATGATGTTTGGATGGATAATACTAGTGGGCTTTGGTTTAAGCCGGATCCTAGTATTACATTATTAGATTGTTATCATCTCATTGTATTCGTATTTTTTGGAATACGAATACGAGTATGTATATACGGTGAGTGCATTCTTGTAATTTTACATGGTATGCTTCTAGAAGGGGACATCTCATTATTGGATTATCTATTTATGCAAAATAGATTAATGAGGTGTAATTGGAGATATTTGTGGCATGGGTATGAAGCATGGCTCAAATGATTTGTTTATTTGTTTGTGTTCACTATTGAAGTATGGTGGCTATTTGCTATGAGAAAATAATACATGCTTCATTATTGAAAGTCTTGATCCATTCTACACACTTGCTAACCTAAGCTCATTTGGTTCTTTTCATTCTCTCTCCAAAGTTTCCTCCTTCTTCTTTAAAAAGATCCTTACCCTCACATGTGTTGCGAAACAAAGGATCTCATGAGATAATACACTCCATTAGCTATCTACATCACCTATGCTACTTAGATTAGCGAACTAAGTACCCTAGTTACCTCGGTTTAGAGGTAGGAGCTTGAAGTACAAACTCTCGGGTGGATCATCTTCGAAACGAGGAGGCCGACGTTGCAACCTTCATCCGTTCTTCGAGGAGCTCAAGGAGAGGAGGAGAAGAAGACTCGAAGGACTGGTTCTAGGAGGTATACCAATCTATCATAGTAGTTAGAACCTCCTAGATAGTTTTGCTAGTTAAGGTTCCGTAAAGATCCTGGAGTTTAGTCGGTGTTGCGAGCTTTGTAAAAATCGTTTTTTGTAAATTCCGCCTACCCGCGAACCCGCGGGGTGCGCAACATCGACTTACAGTGGTATCAGAGCCTATTAAACCTTAACTAGCAGTTTAGACGATGTGTAGAATTACGAAACCGAAATAACTCCGAAATATCGAAACCAAAGTTCTAGTTTCTGTCAAATTTTTCAAAGGCTCTAAATTTTTGTTAAACAATTGCAGAGCACTCTTCTTGCTATAGATAGAACACCATAGAAAAACAAGCCCAAATAACAAATTTTTGGCCGGCCAAAATGTAAAAATTCCCGGCCTGGCCGGTTGCAATGAGGTTTTTGGACTCATAATTTTTGTGGTGTTCTGGTATCTTGGATTTAGGGTTTCAGGTGATATTTTATTTTGCCAAGATTGCATGTACTGTTATCTTTCTGTTGTGGCAATACGGAGTATTTCGAAGTCGCAGTTTTAACATCGTTTACTTGTTTCAGTTTGGATATGTGTTGCGAAACGTCGACTAATTGCTATACGTCGATTAGTCGGGGTTGCACATATAAGTATATCTTGTGATGTTTTGTGTATATGGAGTATTGGATCGTCGTGGATGAATAGACGAGGGGATGTGAGAAGAGTGTTTTCTTTTCTTTCATTCATGTAATTTGTAAAGTGATGTAATATTATTCTGTAGGGCACATCCAGATTGAGGTTGTAACCACCGTTGTATTATTTCATTTACTGTTTTTGCTCCTAGGATAGACCCAAGGTAGGGTGCACAAACTACCGGGTTCATGAAGTGCCGAGTGGCCTACTCATTTTACTGAGGGAGGTTGCTTCACTTAGGGAATTTGGCGGATAGTTTTCCGCACCCATAGGGATCTAGAGTGGGGTTTGGCTATTCATCATGACCGTGGAATCTGTCTTTCGTTATAGGCTTAAACGAAACGCGGAATTCCTAATATATCCAATATATTCATCTGTGATCTGGAATGCCTATTATTGCGTGAGACGAATATATATATATATATAGTAGACGTTGCTTATGTTTTGCACCCACGCTAGTCCAGCTCCCACTCTGCCGTTAGTTAAGTAATCTAACGGTGCATGACGGGGCCCCGTGGCGAATGCGGATGGCATAAGTGTACGTTGTATTTTTGTTTCTTTTCTGCAATGAGGACCGCATTAACATTGATTAATGCAAGCAAAACAAACCAAAGCTTAATCGTTGGAAAAGTTTCAAAACCACTCGGTTTTCTTCAAAAAGCAACTTTTAAATACGGAGCCTAAACCACTCCTTTTAAAAGCTATCATGGTTCCTTCGACTATATTAAGTTCATTACGTTCACGGTTTCGCCAAACCCATTCGTAGCCCTCCGTCATTTCAGATGGGTATTCAGTAGTATTCAAGCTATATATTTTGATCTTCGCCGAGGCACAGTGATTGGTAGCTGCTGGGTATTCATCTGTAGTATAGATATATGCGTTGGTTTGGGACAGTCGTACTACTATTTTGGCCTTCGTCAAGGGTATGTACGGGTGGGTTCAAATTAACCTGGACAATGACGGGTAGAACTTGACTTGCGACTTATGATATATTGGCCTTCATCAAGGTCATAAGAGCTTGGGGCAAAAATACACATCGGGGGTTTCTAAGGAAATTGAAACTTACTAGTGTTGCATACCATTTGGAGTGTGATGATTTTGGTAGGATTCCTTCAAGGTTATCACACGATGATATTTAGATCTCGATCCTACTGTGAGTATCCGCTACTCCTCGAGAGGTTTTTTCACTAAACAATCAATACTATAAACCAAGTAGGTGTCTAGAACGGTATTAGCGGGGCTACGCCTCCAGGGAAAAGAGGTTATGTAATTAAGGAACTTTGCGAAAGCGTTGGAAAACCTCCCTCGAAATACCAACACTAGCCTGGCTGAAAGGTTAAGCAAGAATTGTAAGAGTGAGATTAATCCTGACTAATTCTTCTTTTATGGTTTGAGGAAGGATTCGAGAAACAGTGGGAGCCATCCTGTTTAGATAAACTAATAACTAATCTAAACTTGCAAGAGTATCATGCTGAGTGTTTCTTCTCTCTCTCTCCTAATTGCAGCGACCACAATGACCGGACTGTTGGCTATAGTGCCCTCAAGTCAATTATTGAATCGCAGGCACGCGATTGCGATGATTAAGGGATGACCTATACCGGTAGAACAATCTTACTCAAGATGATAGTATGCTATCTGATTTATCTTTATCATCATGTAAACCATTAGGTGGCACTACAGATCACTATTACATGTTAATAGAGCCCATAGGATTCTTGCTTGACTACCAGTATTATGATGGCGATCATATAAGTGGGAGCTGGGTGGTCTATAAGCACATCCTTAAAATGTCCCTATTCGTGGGAGTATCGAGACTGGGCATCAGTACTCCAGAGTAGACTAGTGTATACTTATCAAGACCCCGACGAGGGGCGATGGCCGGTCTCACAAGCCATTGGTGTATGTCCGTCACCTATGATAGTATACAGGTGCTCATTGGGTTATGAGTACACTGGACAGGACTCGCCGGGAACATACTAGTTGGTATTATACCTATTGTCAGATAGCAGTTCCCAGGTGACATGAGTACATCTTAGTCTGTCGACCTGAGATCGTCATTTGTCTCATGTGAGTTCCCACTGTGCTTTGATTACTACCCTACCACGGCTTAAAGGAGTCGTGCAAACAGCTTTTAGTTGGGTACAGTCCCGAGCCACATGGAGGCAGCGAGCAGATCGTCGAGTATTCGTCTCTCCCGGTATAGGGTTTGATGTCGCACGGTGCACGGGTGGCCATCACCAGAAATCCTCGGCCAGGATAGTCGAGAATTACTGATTTGGATCAGTAGTTTCTCAGTGGTGATGGGCTTCATACCGACACGAAATATCACGTTATTAGGGGTCTGACTTTATCCACCCCCTAGACTCGATATGCGATACTCTTAGACGAACAGACCGGACTGTATGGAGATTGTCATGGACAGGCTCAGTAGGGGTTTGGATGAGCTTGCTCGTCGGCCTTCCTTTCGTTCAATACCTGGGTGGCCGTTACGTACAGCTAGTGCCGCTGACGTGCTTGTGGTTAAACCCACTGCTAGCGTATTGACGAGTCTTTAGAGTCCCACACAGAGGGTTTCCCTGGTTCTGGCGAAATGATGTGGTAGCCGTATTGGATACGTACAGGGTTTCGATCGATCGATTGTACTATGTACCCGGACTTTCGATCGGACAGTTGATAATACTACCCGGCTCGGGTTTGAGCCGGATTATTAAATCAAGTGTTGATTTAATAATTTACGTATATGTATTTCGATATGTATATTCGAGTATTATGTTCTTTGTGTTATTCTATCTCTTCGGGTATTCGTATTTCGGTACGAATGCAGGTATGTATATACAGTAAAATGTAATCCGTATTTTTTACAGATAACATTCTAGAAGGTGGACACCTCATTTTTTGGAATTTGACCATTTATTTGAAAATGGTAAATGAAGTGGATATTAGCAAATGGGGAGCATGGTGAGAATCATGCTTGCATAGTGTGCACGAATGAATATTTAATTCATTTGTGCATACTATTCAAGTATAGCTTGTTTTTAAAATTAAGAAGAATGGTTTTACAAAACCAAGCATTGGATTTTCTCTCTCCAAGGATGGCTCATTATTTTTGAGCATGAGTTTTTCTTCATCTCCCTCACCATTAGCTTCACTCTCCATGAGCTTTCTTGAGTTGCCTCCACCTTCATCTTTCACCTCCTCTCAACCATCTTATGTGTTGAGAATCATGAGAGGAGGTGAGATGAGATAGCCAAATACTTTAGAACACTCACTACATTCTAGGCTTTCTAGATTAGCAACCTAGAAACCCTAGTTGCTTCACTTGCCTCCTTGATGTGAAGCTAGAGCCATTACTACATCTCTCGGGTGGATCGTCTTCGACGAAGGGAGACCGGCGGCCAAGCTCAACCGGACATGCCTCAAGGAGCTAAGGAGGAAGATAGAAGACCGAAGGACTTGGCTCTTTTGGTATAATTTTTCTAACTTGTAGTTTAGCCCCTTTTAGTTACCTAGTATAGGATTTATGGTTTCGATCTTGTGCGGGGTTTGTTTGCGCCAAAGTTTTGAAAAATTTTGTTCCGCATTTTGCCATGGTTTGATGGCCGGGGTGCCGGCAAAATCCAACACGGACTTAGGTTACTGCTAGATAATAATAAATTGACTGGGCCAAACTATAATGATTGTCTAAGGAATGTCCAGATGGCCATTACCTATGACAAGCTGGGCTACCTCCTTACTACCAAAACCCCCGCCGTCCCAGGTCCAGATTCCACCATCGCGGATGTTGATATCCGTAAGACATGGAAAAAGGATTGTGCGAGAGCCAAGTGCCTCGTGTTAGCCTCAATGTATTATGAACACCAGAGGCATCACGAGAAGATGGACTTAGCTTCCATCTTCCTCCATACTAAGGATTTATATGAAGAGCAATCTCGTATCGCAAGATATGAGACCTCGAAGGAATTGTTTCAGGCGAGCTTGGCTGTCGGATCATCTGTAGGGGACCACGTCCTTACGATGATTAGCTATATTAAAAAGATCGCGGACCTTGGGACCACGTTGGAGAAGAAGTTATTTATTGACTTGATTCTACAGTCGCTCCTCTCCACCTACACCCAGTTTATTTTGAATTTCAAAGTTCAAGGGAAGAAAGTTTCACTTCCAGAACTCCTCAACATGTTGAGGAGCGCTGAGGGCACCCTGCAGGAATCTAGGGAGCCATCCGCTCTGCTCATTGGAGAATCTTTCTCTTCTAGATCCAAGACGAAAGCCAAAGGAGAGAAGAAGAAGGCCTCCACCAAGACGATAGGCGGTGTTAGTAAGGTAGAGGGAAAGGACAGGGCAAAAGTTTCTGGGCTAACATTAGGGAAGGAGGAATGTTTCTATTGTCATGGGAAAGGGCATTGACAGAATGACTGCAGGGCTTGAAAAGCCAGAAACCAGGATTTGAAGCACGTTGTGGCTTCGACTTCGGGTGTATTTATGATTGAAAACTGTCTGTCAATTAACTCTACTTTCTGAGTACTAGATACCGGATTAGGATCTCATATCTGTAATTCATTATAGGCTTTGAGAAACTGTAGATTTATCAAGGCAGGTGATATGATTCTCAGGGTTGCTAACGGAATGAGCGTGGACGCCGTATCCGTAGGGGAATATCACCTAGGATTGACAAGTGGGCAGATTTTGATTTTGCGTAACTGTTTGTGTGCACCTAGTTTGATATGTAATATCATCTCTGTATCTTTACTTTCTAAAGAAAGTTATGATTTTATATTTATAAGCAATGTTGTCAACATCTACCTAAATCAAGCTTTTATTAGGTCAGGTACACTAGATAACGGTATATACGTATTAAATCAAGCTCAGGTTTTCAACGTCCAGAACACACTTAAAAGAAAGTCTCCAGAATTAAATCAGGCTTTCTTATGGTATTGTAGACTGGGTCACATCAATGAAACATTATTGGCGAAGTTACATAAAGAGGGATATTTAGATACGTTAGAATATCAGTCCTATGCAACTTGTCAATCATGTCTCAAAGGAAAGATGACAAAGACTCTGTTCACTGGACATGGGGTAAGAGCAAGCGAGCTCTTGGGACTCATACACAGCGACATGTGTGGTCCAATGTCTACACATGCAAGAAGTGGTTATTCTTATTTCATTACTTTTGCGGATGATTTCTCAAGGTATGGACATGTATTCTTGATGAAACATAAATTCGAGGCCTTTGAGAAATTCCGGGAATATAAGAAAGATGTGGAAAAACAAACCGGCAAAAGTATCAAGACACTTAGATCTGATCGAGGTAGTGAGTACTTAAGTGCCGAGTTCTTGAATTACTTAAGAGAGAATGAAATTCTCTTTCAGCTTACTCCTCCATACACACCTCAACACAACGGTGCATCGAAAAGGCGAAACCGAACCTTATTAGATATGGTACGTTCCATGATGAGTAACGCTGAGTTATCGCGATCCCTCTAGGGTTATGCACTAGAATCAGCTGTATATATTTTGAACAAGGTTCTTACCAAGACTGTGCCTACCACACCATATCAGATGTGGAGTGGGAAGAAACCCTATCTTAAGTATTTGAAGATATGGGGATGTCCATCTTTTGTAAAAAAAGAAGCATGCGGACAAGCTCGAGGCACGCTCAGTACTGTGTAAGTTTGTGGGATACCCAAAGAACTCCAAGGGGTATCTTTTCTATTACGTAGAGGAACAAAAGGTTTTTGTTTCTCGGCATACCCACTTTTTTGGAAACTCAATTTTTAGAAAAAAAGATAAGTGGGAGCGCAATAGAATTGGAAGAAATTCCAGAACCACAAGCTATTACTGAAAGCATGGTAGAACCAGAAGTTTCGAAAGAACCGGATATTCTCGCGCCACTCCTCAGGACTAGTAGGCAGACTTATCAACCCAAGAGATACCATGATTTTCTCATAGACGGGGATAGAGAGGATTGTATCATCGACGATAATGAGCCAACTAGCTTCCAGCAAGCAATTCAGAGCAGAGACTCGGTAAAATAGCTGGATGCAATGCGGACCGAAATGGAGTCCATGTACACTAACAAAGTATGGACTTTGGACATTGCTCCAGAAGGGGTAAAACCCGTAGGCTGCAAATGGATCTTCAGAAAGAAGATTGGTGTAAATGGACAGGTTGAGACCTATAAAGCTAGACTTGTTGCAAAAGGTTTTCGTCAAAGACCTAGTTTGGACTATGATTAAACCTTTTCTCCAGTGGCTATGCTCAAATCCATTCAGATCCTTCTTGCCAGTGCTGCATTCTACGATTATGAAATTTGGCAAATGGACGTAAAGACCGCTTTTCTGAATGAAAATTTGGAAGAATTTGTTTATATGGATCAGCCGGAGGGTTTCATAGAGAGTGGGAGCAGCAGAAAAGTGTGCAAGTTGCTTAAATCCATTAATGGATTAAAGCAGGCATCGCGGAGTTGGAACATCTGTTTTGATGAGACGGTCAAAGAATTCGACTTTATCAAAAATCCAGATGAACCATGCATCTATAGTAAAATTGTAGCGAGAAGTGTGGTATTCCTCGTCTTGTACGTGTTGGGTTTCCTCTGCACCTACTTAATAGAATGGAAGTATCACACATGCCACTTTAAAAAATCAGAGGTGCAAAGCAAACAAAGCAAGGTTCTTTACCTAGAAGTTCTAGGGTAACAACACAAGTATCTTATACAATGAACCATTTAGTACTAAGTGAAAGGAATACAACCTTTGTAGTCTTCTTTGTAATGACTCCTAGGATCGTTGAGAGGTTGGAAAGGCTTGCTAGTAAGCTCCTACGTCCACGATGATCCACCCGAAGTTCACTAGGTCCAAGCTTCTAGCTCCACTTGATGCAAGAAGAACATGAAGCTAAACACTCTAAACTAATTGGCTAGATTAGAGTAGAATGATGAAGTGGGATGTTTTCTTTTGTCAAAACCCTTTCTTTTTAACTCTCTCTCACTTTGGAAAATTCAAGAGAGCTTGGAGGAAGAAGAAGATGAAGGCAAAAGCTTTTGTCTAAAATGAAATGATAAACCTTGAAATGAAAAATAGAAAAGATAGTATATATATTTTCTATCTCCATTCAAACCATGGTTCTAATAATATCTAGATATTTAGTAAGTGAGTTAAAACCTAAAAGAAAAGATTAATCCAAGGTTAAAAGGTAGGTGAAGTATGGTTTACTTTTGGAAGAGTGTAGAAAGATAACCATGGATTAATCTTTTTCTTTTCTTTTTCTTTTAAAAAATACACACACACACACACACACACACACACACACACACACACACACACATATATATATATAGATATATATATATCTCCATATATTATAGTTCCATGTGAGTCTTATATTGCCTATACATATAATGGCCTCTACGGCATACATATATCCAACAATCTCCCACTTGCACTAAGGCCAATTATTAGCGTATCTCATACCCAACATCTCAAAAAGTCGCTCATGCTGCGGCTATGGAAAGGCCTTGGTGAGTGGATCCGCTGTGTTATTCTTTGTATCAACTCTCCGAATCTCGATCTCTTGGCGATCTACAATCTTCCGGATCAAATGATATCGCCTGAGGATATGTCTGGACTTTTGATGGAACCTTGGTTCTTTGGCTAACGCCATAGCCCCATTATTATCACAATATAATGGTATTGGATCAACAATGGTTGGAACTGCTCCTAGTTCCGCGACGAACTTCCTCATCCAGACTGCTTCCTCGGCAGCATCATTTGCAGCAATATGCTCAGCTTCCATCGTTGAGTCTGCAACGGTATCCTGTTTGGAACTCTTCCAACTAACCGCCCCTCCATTGAGGGTAAATACAAACCCTGAGATAGATTTGCTATCATCCTTAGCATTTTGGAAGCTGGAATCGGTAAAGGCCTTCATTTGGAGATCCCCATTACCATACACCAAGAACAGTTCTTTAGTCCTTCGCAAGTACTTAAGAATGTTCTTCACTGCTATCTAATGTTTCTCCCCTGGGTTGGATTGATACCTGCTTACAACAGCTAGTGCATAAGCTACATGAGGGCGAGTACATAACATCGCATACATTATAGATCCTACGGCTGAAGCGTAGGGTATAATGCTCATGCGAGCTCTCTCTTCATCAGTCTTCGGACAGAAGTCTTTGGAGAGAGTGATTCCATGGCAAGCGGGCAAGGCACAACGCTTGGAATCTTCCATACTAAACCTTTTTAGGATGGTGTCAATGTACTTTGATTGGGACAATCCCAATAATCTCTTGGATCTATCTCTATAGATCCTTATGCCCAAAATGCACGAGGCATCACCCAGGTCCTTCATGAAGAACCTTTGTGATAAGAATAGTTTGACCGATTATAGTATAGGAATATCATTTCCTATCAGGAGAATGTCATCCACGTAAAATACGACGAATGTGACGGTACTCCCTACAATCTTCTTATAAATGCATGGCTCATCTATATTTTTAATACAATCAAACTCTTTGATTGTATCTTCAAAGCAGATGTTCCAGCTCTGTGAGGCCTGCTTTAATCCATAAATAGATTTAAACAACCTACATGCTTTCCTGCTGCTCTCACTGTCAATGAAACCCTCTGGCTGATCCATAAAAATGCATTCTTCTAAATCACCATTTAGAAATGCAGTTTTAACGTCCATCTTCCAGATTTCATAGTCGTAGTGAGCAGCAATAGCAAGTAGGATCTGAATGGATTTAAGCATTACTACTGGAGAGAAAGTTTCATCATAGTCCAATCCTGGTCTTTGACGAAAACCTTTTGCTACAAGCCTTGCTTTAAAGGTCTCTACCTGTCCATCTACACCAATCTTTCTCTTAAAGATCCATTTGCACCCAACGGGTTTTATCCCAGGAGGTGCAACGTCCAAAGTCCATACTTTGTTGGTGTACATGGACTCCATTTCGGATCTCACGGCTTCCAGCCACTTCACTGAGTCACCACTTGTGATAGCTTGCTGGAAACTAGTAGGGTCATCATCATCCATGATGCAATCTTCTCTATCACCATCAATGAGAAACCTATAGTATCTCTCTGGTGGGCGAGAAGTTCTACTAGATCTCCGGAGCGGCTAAGGTTCTTGAAGTTCTACTGCAACATCGGTTTCAACCAATTCGTCCTGAGTAATTTGTGTCTCTAGAACCTCTTCTAGTTCTACCACATTGCCATCAGTACTATTTGTAAAGATTTCATTTTCCAAAAATGTGGCATGTTGAGAAACAAACACTTTTTGTTCCTCCTTGTGGTAGAATAGATATCCATACGAATGTTTTGGATATCCCACAAATTTACACATGACCGATCGTGTCTCGAGTTTGTCTGGATTTTGCTTTTTAACAAAAGCCGGACAACCCCATATCCTAACTCTTTTAAGAGATGGTCTCTTTCCACTCCATATCTCATATGGAGTGGTAGACACGGTCTTGGTTAGAACCCTGTTCAACAGATACATTGTTGTCTCCAATGCATGTCCCCAAAAGGAAAGCGGTAACTCAGCATCACACATCATGGACCGTACCATATCTAATAGGATACGATTCCTCTGTTCTGACACACCATTGTGCTGTGGTGTGTAAGGAGGAGTGAGCTGAGAGAGAATTCCATTCTCTTTTAAGAAGTCTGAAAACTCTGTACTTAAGTACTCTCCACCTCGATCTGATCGAAGTTTCTTGATGCTCAAGCCTGTTTTTTTTCTACTTCAAGTTTGTACTCCTTGAATTTCTTGAAAGCTTCGGATTTGTGCTTTAATAAAAACACGTGTCTGAATCTTGAGAAGTCATCAGTAAAGTAATGAAGTATGAAAAACCGCCTCTAGCATGTGTAGACATTGGTCCGCATACATCACTATGTATAAGGCTTAAGAGTTCCACAGCTCTTTCTCCGTGTCCAGTAAATGGAGTTTTGGTCATTTTACCTTTGATACAGGTCTGACAAGTTGCATAAGATTTATATTCAAAAGGATTCAAATATCCATCTTTATGTAGCTTGTTTAGTCTTGTTTCATTAATATGTCCAACTCTACAATGCCAAAGAAAAGCTTCATTTATATCTGAAAATTTTCTTTTATTAGTATGTTGTATATTGAAAACTGTGTGTTGGTTCAGGACGTAAATACCGTTATTCAGTGTACCATACCCAATCAACTCTTGATTTAAGTTAATGTTCATAACATTACTTTGCAATACAAAATGATATCCTTCATTGTCCAACAAAGAAATGGATATTATATTACATAGCATACTTGGTACAAAATAGCACGAGTTCAAGACCAATATACAACCCGAAGGCAAACCCAGATGATACTCTCCTACGGATACAGCATGTACATTGGAACCATTTCCAACCCGTAGAGTATGGTCTCCAGTCTTCAAAACTCTACTGTTTCTCAACCCCTGCATACAATTGCAGATGTGAGAATCGGAACCGGTATCTAATACCCAAGATGCAGAGTTAATTGAAAAACAGTTCTCAGTTACAAACACACCTGAAGCGGAAGCATCAGCATGCTTCTTCTTCTTGAGATCAGCAAGATACACAGCACAGTTGCGTTTCCAATGTCCAGACTTGTGGCAGTAAAAATATTCTCCTTTTCCATTTCCCGCGGCCCCAGATATTTCTTTTCCCTTCGCCTTTTTAACTCCACCTTTCGGTTTGATGGACTTCTTCTTATTCTTTCCCTTGGCCTTAGCTTTTGAGATAGAAGAGGAAGATGGCCCAATAAGAAGACCGGGAGTCTTCGCTTGCTTAAGCGTGCTCTCTGCACTTCTCAACATATTGAGAAGTTCAGGCAATGATTTCTCCAAATTGTTCATATTGAAATTCACTATGAACGGAGCAAAGGCGGGGGGAAGAGACTGCAGAACAACATCCGTATATTGCTCATTATCCATTGTCCATCCCAGTTCCTCGAGTTCTTTTATAAGACCAATCATCTTCAAAACATGTTCTCCTACTGATGTACCAGGGGCCATTCGCATCTGAAACAGCTTTCTAGATGCCTCGTATCGTAAAGTCCGAGACTGCTCTTCATACAACTCCTTTGTATGAAGAAAGATGGATTGAACATCCATCTTCTCGTGCCGTTTCTGATGGATGCTGTCCATAGAAGCCAACGCGAGGCATTTGGCCGTGTTATAATCAATATCCTATGTTTTTCGGATCTCCCTATCCGAAACAGATGATTCAGGTCCTGGGACGGGTGGGGCTTTGGTTGTGAGGACATATGATACTTTATCATACGTGAGTGCAATGTTCAAGTTCCTCAACCATTCTTTATAATTCGGTCCTGTCAGTTTGTTTTTCTCTAGTAGAAGCTTAAGTCCCGTCATCGATATCTGCCATTAGGAGAGAGAAAAGAATACACTAAGCGAAATGCTCTTACAAAGAATTAGATTGGTTATTATCTTATCTAATCGATGTCTCCCACTGCTTTTATCAAATTTTCTTTCAAAACCTGAAAAGAAAACTAGCCAGGATTAATTAAATTATACAGATTCGCTAACCGATCAGCCAGGCCAGTGTCGGTACTTTGAGAGAGGTTCCCCGTGCTTTCGCACGGACCTAATTAAAATAAACTTCGTTTTCCCAGAGGTCAAACCCCGTTGACACCTTTCTAGACACCTACTGGATTAGCTAATTGTAAAGTGCAAAACTCTCCTGGGAGTAACTCTTACTCACAGTGGGATCGGGATCCATCTATCATATAGAAGGTATGCAATCTCATTGCAAATTTCAACTCTTGAAACTCCCGATATAGTTTTTACCCATAGATGCTTATGACCTTGGTTTTGGTCAAAATATCACAAGCACTAGTCAAGTTCTACCCGTCATTTCGAGATTAACTAGACCCACCCATATGGCCCTTGACTATGATCAGCATAATCACATGAATGTCCTAACTGATCGCATCATATGCTTTGTAGGAAGACATCACATAGCTACCGTACACTACGCCTTGACTATAATCAACATACGTAGCACGAATACTAAGTACTCTGCTTCCTAAAATGACGGAGGGTTGCGGATGGTTTTTATGAAAACCTTTAACACTTTGAATTTGATCTCGTAGTAGAATCAAAACAGTTTAGAAAAAGAGTGGCTTAAGCTCCGCATCTTTTGAAACTTGCATTTTCATAAAAAGGCCGAGTGGGTTTCAAATCCGATTCTACAACATCTTTTAGGTTTCTTTTACTTTACATTAATATTATTCATGTAGTCCCATCATTTA
The DNA here is from genome assembly GCA_030015575.1 of Agapanthus africanus. Taxonomy (NCBI): domain Eukaryota; kingdom Viridiplantae; phylum Streptophyta; class Magnoliopsida; order Asparagales; family Amaryllidaceae; genus Agapanthus; species Agapanthus africanus. The sequence goes on from CM057345.1 coordinate 60,691,588, forward strand.
AGTTCCTAAGCCATCACAGAAAAGAAACGAAAATAGAACGTATACTTATACCATCCGCATTCGCCACAGTGTCCCGTTATGCACCGTTAGGTTACTTAACTAACGGCATAGCGGGGCAGAACTAGCGCGGGTGTAAAATATAAGCAATGTTTATTATATATCATATATATAATAATAATCCATTCGTCTCAGATACTAAGTAATCACATTACAGAATATCAACAGCAGAAGCACATATGAAAATAAAAAGGATATCTAGGAGGCCCGTATTTTTTATTCAGCCAGCAATAGAAAATACGGATTCCACGGTCGCGATGAATAGCCAAGCCCACACCCCTAGACCCCTATGAGAGCGGCAAGTGACCCTGCCAATTCTAAAGTTTAGGAGACCCGGTCTCGACTCCTCGAGATGGCCTCCCACTGAACCTTAGAACCTGGTCACTTGTGCTCCCCTCCTTGGGACTATCCTAATGCGGAAAAGTAAATAATATACAATAATGGTGACATCATCCTCAACCCGGAAGTGCCCCAAATAAAAGAATATTACATACATTTGATCTTTACATGAATGAAAATTAAAACTCTCATCTCACATAAACCCCTGGCTATTCGATCGCGACAATCCTGCAAATCATATCTCAGCAACACATAATATCTCATATCATCAACGTAAGCAAGTATGCGTATCCCGATTGTCATTGATGTATAGCAACGAAACCGGCGATACACCACATACTATACTTACGGTCGCAGAAAAGAAAGTAAAAAACAACAATTGCAATCACAGATATCAAGACGATGTTTAACGTTTTGATCGAATCAACGTACACACACTAATTACCCTGTGAGCTCAACACTTGAGCAAAGTCGAAATACTCAAAAACCGTACCACAGTGTCTATGGACCAGCTGTAGAAGGAGTTAACCGATGCCTCACCTATGACACCACGGAACTACGGCAAACCCTAAGGTTCGTTCGCGGTTCCATGGGCATAAAATCGAGTTAAGGTTGGTATGGTCTTCTAGAGGGTCCATAGGAATACTTGCGTGATTTTACGAATACAATCAATTTCGGAAAGTTACAACACTTGGAAATTTCAGCGGGGTAGGAAGTGTAGTGTTCGATGTTCGTTTGAACTGTTAAAAATAGTCTAGGTTACCAATTTAGTGTCAAATAATACGATTACGAATCACTACGAAATAGCCCCAGGTCAAAATAATCATCACATGAAAATTGGGCTAAGCAAACAATACTAGAAACCCTAACTTGCAAACAACAGAGCACATGTGAAAACAGAGGGTGCATAGGGGGTAGGGGGCCGGCTAGGACGGATTATATGGGGTTGTGCTCGGCCAAAATCCGAGCACAACCCCCCTTATTTCATCTGTGTTCATAGGTTTGCCTATACTCCATTCTGTACATGTTTGAAAAAATTTTAGAGCACTTTTTAAAAAATTTCAAGAGAGCATATATAGGGTTCCATAATACCGTATTTTCGGAGCCGATTTCGTTTTCGTATTTGTAATAACACCGTGTCTAGAATTCTAGTTTGGCTCTGATACCATTGTTGGGTTTCCTCTGCACCTACTTAATAGAATGGAAGCATCACACATGCCACTTTAAAAAATCAGAGGTGCAAAGAAAACAAAACAAGGATCTTTAACTAGAAGTTCTAGGGTAACAACACAAGTATCTTATACAATGAACCATTTAGTACTAAGTGAAAGGAATAAAACCTTTGTAGTCCTCTTTGTAATGGCTCCTAGGATCGTTGAGAGGTTGGAAAGGCTTGCTAGTAAGCTCCTACGTCCACGATGATCCACACGAAGTTCACTAGGTCTAACCTTCTAGCTCCACTTGATGCAAGAAGAAGATGAAGCTAAACACTCTAAACTAATTGGCTAGATTAGAGTAGAATGATGAAGTGGCGTGTTTTCTTTTGTCAAAACCCTTTCTTTTTTAACTCTCTCTCACTTTGGAGAATTCAAGAGAGCTTGGAGGAAGAAGAAGATAAAGGCAAAAACTTTTGTCTAAAATGAAATGATAAAGCTTGAAATGAAAAATAGAAAAGATAGTATATATATTTTCTATCTCCATTAAAACCATGGTTCTAATAATATCTAGATATTTAGTAAGTGAGTTAAAACCCAAAAGAAAAGATTAATCCAAGGTTAAAAAGTAGGTGAAGTATGGTTTACTTTTGGAAGAGTGTAGAAAGATAACCATGGATTAATCTTTTTCTTTTCTTTTTGTTTTAAAACAAATACATATATATATATATATATATATATATATATATATATATATATATATATATATATCCATATAATATAGTTCCATGTGAGTCTTATATTGCCTTCAAAGATGTATCATCAACCATGATACTTTTGCATGTATGTATCCATGCACATCAACATGTGCATACGTACACATCAACATGTGCATACATGCATGCATTCTTTCTCTTTAATAAAAAGGGTTTGAATAAAGAATAAAACTAAAAGTCAAAATGTTAAATCAACAATTGATTTAACAATCCGGTCATATCACATACGACCCGACCAATAGAAAAACGCCCAATTAACATACGGTATCACATATTCGTATTCAATCGGGTCCCCGCGCATATTTCATATGCACACCACATCTTTTCGCCTGGGCTAGGAAACTTCTGTGTAGGACTCTAAGACTCGTCAATACGCTGGCAGTGGGTGATGATCATATCAAACACCCACAAGCCGCAAGCAGTCAGCTAAACGTAACGGCCACCCGGGTATTGAACGATCAGAAGAAAACCAGCAAAGCTGTCAAAACTCCCGTCGAGCCATCTGGCAACACTTACCGTACAGTCCGGTCTTCTCGTCAGATATGTTGCATATTAAGTCTAGGGATGGTATCGTCGACCCTAATAACTCAATAAGTCATGCCGGTGTATAGCTTATAACAGATCGAGAAACTACTGATAATACTTATCAGTAAATCTCAGTAGCCCTGACCAGGGACTTCCTGTTATAGCCAATCGAGTATAGCACAACATCAACCCCCAATACCGGGAGAGACGAAACCCCTCCTATCGCTCATTGCCTCCATGTGCCTCGGGACTGTACCCAAAGTCCACCTATTTGCACGACTCGGTAGAGCCGTGGTAGGGTGGAGATCAAAGTACAATGGGAGGACACATAAGACTCTATGACGATCTTGGGTCTACAGACTAACTTGTACCAGAGTCACCTGAGAACTGCTATTCGACGATAGATATAATACCACATAGGAGTTCTCGGCAAGTCCGTTCAGTGTACCCTGTCTCACTGAGCACCCGTATACATTCTTTGGTGTCCACACACCAGATGGATATGGGATCATCCATCGCCCATCACATGGGACAAGAATGGTATACGCTAGTCTACTCTGGAATATCGATGACCCGTCTCGATACACCCACGACTAGGAACAGTTCAAGGATATGCTTATAAACTACACGTGTCCCACTAGTATGATCCGCATCATAGTCGCGGTAGTTAAGCAAATATCCTGTAGGCTTTATCAACATGTGCAAATGAATAAAAGCATGATCAAATCAACATGTCAGATAAAGTAAACCAGATAGCATACTATCATGTCGAGCAAGAAAGTAATCTATATATATACATGTCCAAGCATCTACTATACATATAATGGCCTCTAGGGCATACATATATCCAACAGTACGTGGATGATATTCTCTTGATAGGAAATGACATTCCTATGCTACAATCAGTCAAAGGATTCTTGTCACAAAGGTTCTCCATGAAAGACCTGGGTGATGCCTCCTACATTCTGGGGATCCAGATCTATCGTGATAGATCTAAGAGGATGTTGGGACTTTCACAGTCAAGGTGCATCGACACTATACTGAAAAGATTCAGTATGGAAGATTCAAAGCGCGGTAATCTACCGGCTTGTCACGGAATCATCCTCTCCAAAGAGATGTCTTCCAAGGCTGATTTGGAAAGAGATCGCATATCTACTATACCCTACACTTCTGCGGTAGGCTCTATAATGTATGTGATGTTGTGTACCAGACCAGATGTAGCTTACGCACTGAGCGTTGTAAGCAGGTATCAGTCAAACCCAGGAGAGAAGCACTGGACAGCAGTAAAGAAAATTCTCAAGTACCTAAAAAGGACTAAGGAGATGTTCTTGGTGTACGCCAGTGAAGACCTCCAGGTCGAGGCCTTCATCGACTCCAACTTCCAGAGTGACAAGGATGACTCTAAGTCCATGTCGGGTTATGTCTTTACCCTCAATGGAGGGGCGGTCTATTGGAAGAGCTCCAAGCAGGACACCATTGCTGACCCGACGATGGAAGCTGAGTAATCGCTGGATGTGACGCCGTGAAAGAAACAGTCTGGATCAGGAAGTTCGTGACAGAACTTCAGGTGGTTCCGTCCATTGTTGATCCAATACCGTTGTATTATGAAAACAACGGCGCTATTGCTTTAGTGAAGGAACCAAGGTCCCATCAGAAGTCCAGACACATCTTGAGGCGGTACCACCTGATCAGGGAGATCATTGATCGCCGAAAGATCGAGGTGCGGAGAGTAGATACAGAGAACAACACTGCAGATCCACTCACAAAAGCCACCCCTCAGACACACAGTTCGAGAGGCTGATCAAGATGATATGTCTGCGATATGCCAATACATGGCCTTAGTGCAAGTGGGAGATTGTTAGTGAGATATGCCCTAGAGGTCATTATTGTATCATACTGGATTGTATATTACATATTGGAAGCTTGGGATATTCACAATTATAATAACAGTCTTGCTCAAAATGGTAGTATGCTACTTGGTTTGATTCTATCTCAATATGTGCATGTGTTTCTTTTAGCATATCGCTTATACATATTGATAGAGCCTTTAGGATCTTTGCTTGACTACCAGCGTTGTGATGGCAGTCACACTAGTAGGGGATGGGTAGTCTATAAGCACATCCTTATACAGGTCCCTAGTCGTAGGATTATCGAGATGGGGCATCGATACTCCAGAGTAGACTAGTGTATATGCTTCTCATCCTAGCAGGGGAGATGGTCTGTCACATAGCCATTAGTACGTCGTACCGGAGATAGTATACAGGTGCTCATTAGGTTATGAGTTACACTGGACAGGCCTCGTTGGGAACTGCTGGTTGGTATTATACCTATTGTCAGGAAGCAGTTCATATGTGACATGAGTACAGCTTAGTCCGTTGACTTGACATCACTACTTCGTCTCGAGTGTGTTCCCACTGTTCTTAGATTACTACCTGTTCCCCTCCGAACGGCGGCCGAGACGTGAGGACGTCTTGCCTGAGGTTTGGGGCAGATGCTATATGGTTTTATCCGTCTACCTCTCCGAAGATGCCAAGTTGATTTATGGCACCGTGTATCGGAGGTTTAGACGGATATGGCCGATATAGCAGACTTCGTCAGATTCCCCCTCGCTTGAGGGGTTTTTGATTGTGGGGATGCTCTTCCCTGTAGGCGTAAGCCCCTGCAGTTAATTACGCTACCGCATCGCGGTAACAACTTTCTCCTTCTCCAGAATTTCACTTCGTATCGTGGGTGTTTGTTTTGTTTGTGGTTGCCCGTGGATTGTATACGGAGACTGAGTAATGCCGTCGCCCGTAGGACGTGGATTAGTCCAAATCCGTATTTACTTAGATTTGGGTTTGGTGTTTTTAGTTTAAGGATACGTTAGCCGCATTTGAGGCTAAGATCAACTTAAACGTTTGTTAAGGACACGTTAGTCTGATTTGAGACTAAGATCGACTTAACGGGATCGTTTAGATCCGACAAAAGAGCATTTGAGGGCTCTATTGTTCCAGTTTAGGGACATGGTGGTCCATTATGTGCATGGCCATCGGGACCCGTCACCTCTCTGACGTCGTTGAAGGATTACAACGATAGGTGTCAGAGGAGTTCGGAGATGTACCCTTGAACCAAAGTTGGTTGGGAGTCCAATTTGGGACTAAAGTCTATTTGAACGTTTAAGGATACGTTAGCCATATTTGAGGCTAAGATCGACTTAAACGGGATCGTTTAGATCCGACAAAAGAGCATTTGGGGGCTCTATTGTTCCAGTTTAGGGACGTAGTGGTCCGTGTTCCAGTTTAGGGACGTGGTGGTCCATTGCCAGTTTAGGGACATGGTGGTCCATTGTGTGCATGGCCATCGGGACCCGTCACCTCTCTGACGTCGTTGAAGAATTACAACGATAGGTGTCAGAGGAGTTCAGAGATGTACCCTTGGACCAAAGTTGATTGATTTAAAAGAGCAGCCGTGCTCAGTCGATTTAATTTGAGGACTTACGGCCATGATTGGGCTAAGTCCAGTTGTAGATATTCAACATTTTTATTTGTAGTTGGCCTATTAGACCTTGGCTTAGGCTTTGCCCTTTGTTTGATAATACAGTGCATTTTTGTCTGGCCTATTAGACCCCTTTCAATTGGGCTTTGCCCTTTTTAAATGATGCACATCATCTGTTTTGAGCTTGACAGGCCTTTGTTTGGGCTTTATTCCTTTTGATAGTGCATAGCACTTCGTTTGGTCTGATAGACCTTTCTTTATTGGGCTCTGCCCCTTTTCTTAATAATGCAGAGCATTAAATACTCTGACAGTACCCCACGTGGCCAGTCAGGCGCTTTACGCTAATTAATAAGCACAAGCGCTCGTGGAGGTGACACGTGTCACGCTCTGGTGAGCGCAAGCGCAACAGCGCAGTGCGCTGCGTCAGTGGGCTGCGCTGTTGCACTGCTAACACGTGGCGCTTCCTGACGGCTTGCGCAATAGTGCAGTTTTGGCAAGTGCTGGGCACTGTTAACTTGAGAATCTTTTAGATTCAGAACCAATGGTTCATAAAAAGAAGTGCAAAGCACTGTTTGCTTTCTTGATCTAATTTAGATCAAAGAAAACAAGTTCTTCTTGTTTTTCTTATCTCGGGGAACCAATGGTTCATAGAAAAGTGCAAAGCACTTATTATTATTTATTTTTCTTTTTATTAGAGATTCTTGATCTTGTTCTCAGATCAATGATCTGTTCATAAGAGAATTTTCCCTTTTTCTAAAGGTTTTTTACCGTTTTTGTTCTTGAGGATTTCTCTCCAATTCTTCAGAGTTCTCTCTGTTTAATTTTTCACAAAATGTTGATGCCTTTGAATTGAGGTCTAGGGTCCTTTTTATAGTGCTCATAAATTAGTTAAAGAGATATTTCTCTGAGTGATTTGGGGAATTTTCCCCACCGTTGGATCTTTGATCCAAGGGCCTCTGTTTTACAGAAGAAAATCTTCTTGTTTTAACAAGAACAGAAAGATTTCTTTAAAATCTTAATTCTGTTTGGCGCAAACGCCCCAGCGCGTGACACGTGTCGCGTAGCGCAACTGCGCTAGCGCATCTGCGCTGACACGTGTCGCGCAGCGCATCTGCGCTGACACGTGTCGCGCAGCGCAGTGCTTGCGCAACTGAAACGCTGCTTCCTTTTGTTTTTTTAATAGAGCTTTGCTCTGATTGGGCGCGCCTTCTTAGGAGCTGCGCTGACGTAACAGCGCCTGACACGTGGCGCGTTGCGCCCAGGATTTGAAGCGTTGCTTCAAAATTTGAATTTTGAATTTCAACTGAGCTTTGCTCTGATTGGGGGAAACATAAGCGTTGCTTCGTTTCCCGCCTTAGAATTTGAACAGAGCTTTGCTCTAATTGGGGTAAACAAATGCCCCCCATCGTTGCGCTTACGTGGCTTCCAAATGTGAGCGCAGCGGTGGTAGACTCCCAACCGCCGCTCCATCCCTTGGAAGCTGAAAGGGCATTTGATGCCTATAAATAGGACCTTTGGTCCCTTAGATGATTTTCATCTCTAAAATTTTACTTTCAGAACTCAGAGCCCTGCTCTTTATTTTCAAGAACTTCAAGAGTTAAACTCTTAAAACTTTTAGGTGAAAATTTTAATTTGAATTAAATTAAATTAATTTTCATTGACAGAGCCTCGCTCTCAATAGATCCCTGATCTAAAGGAAACCCATTTAGGGTTTCACTTAGCAGAGCTTTGCTCTACAGATCTAAAGGGATCTAAAGAGAACTAAAGGGGACCCTATTAGGGTTCCATTAATAGAGCTCTGCTCTCTGAAGATTTTCCTTGGATTTTCTTAATTCATTAATGGAGCTTTGCTCTTTCCAAATCATACAAAAGAACTCTTAGGAGTTTTTCATTGATCTTGGAGTTTAAAGATGGCATTTTATTCCTCAGTGCATTATATCGTTTTGCTTAATCAGTCTTTCTGATAATTTTTGTTGATTTTCTTTCACAGAAACAATGGACGCCCACATGTACAATCTTGACGAGATCATCTCTTCCGGGGACATCCACCGACTTGGTCGTTCTCAAAATCAAGAGTTCACAAACGCGGAGTGTGCTGAAATCATGAGCCGCTTCGACGCATATAACGGTCCACTGCTTCCCCGACGTTCCTCCCTCCTTAAGATTATCGTGGGAGCCATCTGGGAAGCGCTTCCCCTATTCTGTTCCGGTGTGCCGCTTAGGGCGTTGGATGCCGCCGAGGATAAGGTGCACTCGGTGTACCTGATGAACTTAATCTCGAAGAGACGGCGAGACAATCTTGTCGATCTCTTGCACGAGGTCTTTCAACAGTCCGCCATACTCGCTGCTTATCGAAGGGTGGAGGACATCAGGGGGGACCCTGACACTTGTGCTCGCGAAAGAAAGCACACCAGGATGGTCCGCGAGGCTTGGAAAGTCATAGATAGGGTCACTTTCGAGTTCCTCAATCCATGTCCTGGGTTCGAGGTTATACCTTTGTAAACATTTTAATAATGTTATTATCCATTTCTCCGTGATTGTAAGAACACCTTTTTTATGATATGAATAGAAAATTTCCATTTCAGCTTGTCTTATCCTTTATTCTGAATCTTCTGCACATGCATGAATGAGTGTGTCTCGAACGCTTGATCAAATGTAAATCAAATGTTCTTCCTGTCACTTCCTTCTTTCTTTTATTGTGTGTATGCTAATAAATAGGGTCGATAGGTAATAGAGTAAGTATCTAGATTTCTCCAAGAGATAGCGATGGCTTAGGCCGCAGGTTCAGATCTGCCGCCTAAGACTTTTTAACTCTATGAGCCGTGAGGGTCTCATAGAGACTTTTCTCCCTACGGATCGAGAGGATCTCGTAGGTGGATTTTCTCCTTAGGAATCGTGAGGATTCCTAAGTGTGTTTTCTCTTATAAGTCGTAAGGATCGTATAAGAGAATTTTTCCTTCTTACGAGTCGAGAGGACCCGTAAGCGGTTGTTTCCCTCCTTGTTAAGATTCGACTTTGGAGAGTGAGACCCGTGGATAGTATGCAAGAAACCATTTTGGGCCAACTTGCAGGGTCCCATTGCTTAGGAAACAGGCTTCTTTTATGCCTACTGCCTAAGGCTTCATCTCACGAGTCGAGCCGCCTCGAGAATTTCTCGCAAAGACATCAGTTTCTTCACAAGTCGAGATGAATCGAGCATTTCTCGTAAGAATATCCTAACGTCACAGTTAACCTCTGCTCTTTATGACAGAAGTCCGTTAGGGTCTGTGGTACTTAGTGTTTTGGCCGTCGTACCGTCGCATAAGCTGATATATTCCTCGATAGGCAATCGTGCTGTTCGAGTAGCCCTGCGACTGTCGTGTCTCTGATCCCTTCGGGGGCTGGACAAGACGTCTTCAAGCAATCTTCCAAGGCAATTTGACCGTCAGAAGAGCAAGCGTTAGGAATTTGCCATGCCGCTTTTTACTTGAGGTTAGGCTCATTTTGGCGAGCCCCGATGAGTCATAACCACTCCGCGCTGGTGTGGGATGATCTCCAATAGTCTTTCAGGTTTTATGTGAGTTGCCGTCAAGACCCTGAAACTAGGAATTTGGCCTTTGCTTCGTTTGCTGGCATCGCATCTGCTGTATCGAGACGAATGCCGCGGTGGGAACTAGGGATTTTGCCGTGGCTCCATTTGTTTGATTGTCGCATCTGAACCCTGCTGAAGGAAGAACGCTGGAGTGACATCTCGTCTGCTGTATCGAGACGAACGTCGTAGTTGCCTCTAGGTTGCTGGTGAACCGTCGAGGTTTGGAACTAGGGATTTTGCCGTGGCTCCATTTGTTTGATGATGTTGCGTCTGCTGTGTCGAGACGAACGTTGGGGTGACATCTCGTCTGCTGTATCGAGACGAACGTCGCGGTGGAGCTGGGATTTTGCCATTACTCCGCTTGTTTGATTGTCGCGTCTGAACCCTGCTGGAGGAAGAACGCTGGAGTGACATCTCGTCTGCTGTATCGAGACGAACGTCGCGGTTGTCTCTAGGTTGCTGGTGAACCGTCGAGGTTTGGAACTAGGGATTTTGCCGTGGCTCCATTTGTTTGATGATGTTGCGTCTGCTGTGTCGAGATGAACGTTGGGGTGACATCTCGTCTGCTGTATCGAGACGAACGTCGTAGTTGTCTCTAGGTTGCTGGAAAACCGTCGAGGTTTGGAACTAGGGATTTTGCCGTGGCTCCATTTGTTTGATGATGTTGCGTCTGCTGTGTCGAGACGAACGTTGGGGTGACATCTCGTCTGCTGTATCGAGACGAACGTCGCGGTGGAGGTGGGATTTTGCCGTTACTCCACTTGTTTGATTGTCGCGTCTGAACCCTGCTGGAGGAAGAACGCTGGAGTGACATCTCGTCTGCTGTATCGAGACGAACGTCGCAGTTGTCTCTAGGTTGCTGGTGAACCGTCGAGGTTTGGAACTAGGGATTTTGCCATGGCTCCGTTTGTTTGATGATGTTGCGTCTGTTGTGTCGAGACGAACGTTGGGGTGACATCTCGTCTGCTGTATCGAGATGAACATCGCGGTGGAGCTGGGATTTTGCCGTTACTCTGCTTGTTTGATTGTCGCGTCTGAACCCTGCTGGAGGAAGAACGCTGGAGTGACATCTCGTCTGCTGTATCGAGACGAACGTCGCGGTTGTCTCTAGGTTGCTGGTGAACCGTCGAGGTTTGGAACTAGGGATTTTGCCGTGGCTCCATTTGTTTGATGATGTTGCGTCTGCTGTGTTGAGACGAACGTCGGGGTGGTGACCGCTCCGTACTGGTGTGAGACGATCTCCCGTTGTCTTTCAGGCTTTATATGACTCACCGTTAAGACCTTGAAGCTGGGAATTTGGCCTTTGCTTCGTTTGCTTTGTCACGTCCGAACCCTGTTGGGGAAAGAACGCTGTCGTGACATCTCGTCTGCTGTATCGAGGCGAATGTCGAGGTGGAGCTGGGATTTTGCCGTTACTCCGCTTGTTTGACCATGGGGTCTTTCGTCGGCGTTGTATCTACATCTTGATGGACTGCGAAGGAACACCTTTGTTAACATCTCGTCAGTTGTATCATGATGATTGTCGAAATGAAGCTGGGATTTTGCCGTCGCTTCGCTTTGTTTCGACCGCAAGGTCTTTTGTTGGCGTTGTATCTGCATCTTGATGGACTGCGAAGGAACGCCTTTATTGACATCTCATCTGCTGTAACGAGACGGATGCTGAGATGGTTTCTAGGTTGTCTGTGAACCATCGAGATTTGGCTTCGCTTTTTTATGGAGCCTGTTGGGTAGGTATGGTTCCCTCTTTGTTTGTGCCCCTGGATTGTATACAGGAATCGATGTGATCTAACCTGTAGGGCAGAAGTTTCATTCATTCTTTTTTTTATTATTATTATTTTATTTCCGCGATGCTCTATCATTTCAGCTTTTATATCGCGAAGGTCGCAATTGCCCAATCATTTCGGCTATTTTTCGCGGTGCCCAATCATTTCGGCTATTTAGTATGCGTACGTTTTTACTTGCTGATTTTTATTGCAAGTTGCTCCATCATTTCGGCTATTTATTTTATTTTCACTCGCTGATTTTTATTGCGAGTTGCCCAATCATTTCGGCTATTTCGTGTGCATACGTTTTTACTTGCTGCTTTTTATTGCAAGTTGCACCATTATTTCGGCTATTTCGTATGCATGTGCGGCCTATCGGCTTTTCACCGTAAACCTGAAATTAGACACCGATTTCGGCATCAGCACCGCTACAACTGGGATATTACCAGGAGCGAATCATCATTTGCCTCCGTCGATGTCGAACAAAGGTGGCTTAGCGAACAGGGTTAAGGTCCTGTCGACTAAGGCTTTTGACTTCATGAGCCGTAAGGGTCTCACAAAGGTATTTCTCCCTACAAGTCGTGAGGATCTCGTAGGTGTATTTTCTCCTTAGGAATCGTGAGGATTCCTAACTGTATGTTCCTCTGTAAGTCGTAAGGATCCTACAAGAGGGTTTTCTCCTTGTAAATCGAGAGGACCTACAAGGGTTGTTCATCATACGTACATATCCCTAGTCACGGATGAGACTTGGTTAGGGAAATATTTATTCGCGCCCGTGGATTGTATACAAGGGTCAGTATTGAACCACTTGTAGGGAAATATTGGAAGTTGTGGGGGTTGCTTAAGCACAGGTTTAGGTCTCTGTAACTTAAGACTTTCAAATCTTATGAGCCGTGAGGGTCCCATAAGGGAGTTCTCCTTACGAGTTGTAAGGATCTCGCAAGTGTATTTTCTCCTTAGGAATCGTGGGGATCCCTAAGTGTGCTGCTCCCTTGTGAGTCGTAAGGATCTCACGCGGGTGGTTTCTCCTTACAATATCGAGGGGATCTTGTAAGTGTCTTTTAACGAGGTTGCGCCCTTTCGGGTTTTCACAAACACTCGCCGGTAGTCCTGCTGTTTTTACTCACGGAGCCCTTTCGGGTTTTCATCCGTGCCCTTTTTGCTTATGGACCTACCCTTTTTTTTTATCGTTTTTATTTTTATTTACCTCTTTTTTTTACGAGGTCGCGCCCTTTCGGGTTTTCACGAACACTCGCCGGTAGCCTTGCTGTTTTTACTCACGGAGCCCTTTCGGGTTTTCATCCGTGCCATTTTTGCTTATGGACATACCGTTTTTATCATCATTTTTTTTTATCATTTTCTTTTTCTTTCTTTTTTTTTCTTTTTTTTATTCACCTCGTCAGCCTAAGGATGCTGCGGTATTAGTTTAAGGACGTTTCGGTCCGTCATTAGTTTAAGGACGTTTCGGTCCGTCGTTAGTTTAAGGACGTTGCGGTCCGCCGTCGCCGTATTTGAGAAGAATCTCTAGTTTACTGACTTTTCGGTCTATGAGGCTTTCTCTATGACTGAGCATGATGCCCCCCGGCGTATCCGTCTTTCTCAGAGCGTGCGGTTGTGGCGGGTTCATCTTCCAGTTTTCGGAGAGCGCGGACTTGCCATGTAGGTATTGGTCTTCAACCCAGTTTTTGAAGACGTGGCAATTCTCGATCAGGTGACCTACTGTTTGGTGGTAAGGGCAATAATTAGAACTGTTGACATCGTCCAGTTGTAGTTGGTGTTTCGGCTCCGGTAGAGTGATAAGCTTGTTATGCACTGCCACTTCGAACAGCCTCCTTGTTTCATCCTGGGGAAATGAGTAAGGACGTCTTAGCCTTTCCTCGAGGGATATGCGTGGACGCACATTGTTTTGACGAACAATTGGTCTAGGGCCACTCGACTGCTGTCGGGTGTTGGCGACGAAGGTCTTTTTCCCCTTTCCTTTATCCTTTCTGCTCGATTCTTTGCTTGTGGGGCCGAGATTTTTTTCGAGTAGCGGGCGATTGCACGGCTGAATGTTCTCGCAACTCCTTAATTTTTTCATTTTTGAAATGGATTCCTTGAGGAGAGGGTTGAGGGCAACTTCTTCGTCAGAGTCGCTTCCAAAGGTGATAATTTGCGATCCCTTGGAGTCGGCTATGTGACAGTCGGCGGCGGCTCTTTTGCGCTCATCTATCGCATTTTTCTGATGTCTACGAGCTCCATGCTTTGTCCTGTTAAAGTGTTTCTTTTGAGTGACATACCCTTGCCACCAACACTTAAAGGAGTCACAGTCTTCGGTAGGATGTATGATCTTCTGATGATATAAGCAGAAGTTAGGATGCATCTCTACTCCATTGAGAGTATTTTCTTCATGGAGCGGTAGCTTCATTCCAACTGATAGGGCTTTGGAGAACCTTTTCCTTGTCTTGAGTTTGTTTTTATTCGCAGCGGATGGCTTTTGATTTGATGGGAGTGCCTCGACTCTTTGGTCTAGTCGTCGGTGTTTAGCTCTTTCCAGTATGCCATCTCACGCTCTTGATTGGCTTTAACTTTCAGACGAATCTCATTCAAAAAGGCATCGATCAATTCGTCTGACGGCCGCGGAATTTCTGGTTCAGGTCCGCCCTCGGTTTCTTAGCGCAAGGAGCCTCTTCATCATCCGCCAATGAGTGAGAGATTCATATGACAACTCGCTACGTAGTCTTCGGATTTATCTGATGAGTCTTCTCCATCGTTTTCGTTCTCACAAGAGAACAAGCTGCCTCCATCGTGTCCGTCTTCTTTGGCGTGTGCGGCTGTGATGGGTTTACCTTCCAGTTTTCAGACAGCGCAAACTTGCCTTGTATGTATTGATCCTCGATCCATCCCTTAAAGACGAAACAATCCTCGATCGGGTGACTTACCGTTTGGTGGTAAGGGCAGTAATCGGGATTATTGAGATCGCCTGGCTGCAATGGACGTTTTGGTCTCGGCAGATTGATGAGTCTGTTGCGTATTGCCAGTTCAAATAGTCTTCTCGTTTTATTCTGAAGAAACGAGTAAGGACGTCCTAGTCTCTCCTCGAGGGACGGGCGTGGATGCGCGTTATTTTGGCGAACGACCGGCTTTGAGTTGCTCAGCTGTTGTTAAGCATTGGCAACGACAATCGCCTTCTTTTTCCTTTCTCATTTCGAGAGTCTGGTTTTGGAGGAGACGGTCCGTGGCCCATCTGGGCTAATTTGTCGATCAATGCTTGGAAGGTGGTCGGTCTGAAGAACATCATGAATTGTGAGATGGTCTCTTGTGGATCAAGAGTGCCCACGAACATGACTACCGCAGGTGCCTCTTCTATGCGTTGTTCGCATTTTGACCATATGTTCCGCCATCGTGTTGCGTATTGGACCCATGTTTCGCCGGGCCTTATCCTGGCATTTATCATTGCTGTTATCGGAGTGCGTTCACTAGCACTCGCGAATCTTTGTGTAAACAGTAACTCCATCTCCGTAAATGTTTTGAAAGAGTCGTTAGGTAGCTCCGAATACCATTCAAAGGCTGTTTCTGCTAAGCTGCCGACGAATTGGCGAAGCAACAGTTTGTCATCACCTCCAGTGTTGCCGCATAAGGCCCTGAATTGAGCGACATGTTGATGCGGATTCCCTGTCCCTTTATATACGCGGAACTTAGGGATCATATATCCCGGCGGGTAACTGATTTGGTCATACCAGCCCGGATAGGGTCGTCCAGTTCTAACAGTTTGTCCAGCCGATTCGCTCGCCTGATGAGCTCGTATTTGCTGCGCTATATAGTCATCCAGCGCGGTCTTGGAAATGGCTTCATCTTTGGCCGCTGAAAGAGCCGGAGGAGGATCAGATGTTTCCCCTCCGTCATTTCCGACAATGACTGGAGGGTCTTCAGCTGGAGGGTCCGGCTGTAACATCATCCCTACCATGTCTTGGAAGAGGAGTGCCATTTGTTTTATGTTAGCCGCTTGTTCTGCGGCTTCTCTGTCCTTCTTTTCGAGGATTCTACGTAAGAAGTCAGCATCAGTTTCTTGTTCGTGACGCTGCTCTGATGATACTTCTGAACTTTCTTTCGGTTCGGTAAGTACAGCCATCACAGTCATCATTTCCTGAAGCTTCTGTTGCTGCTCCTGGGCTTTCGTCACAGATCGGGTGAGTGGTCGGTGACCCGTCAAAGCACGGCTTTCCTCCTTTCCGGAAGCCATATAAACGGTGTACACCACCATACCCCCAGACTTGGGGCGTTTGTGTTCGGCGTCTTTGCGATTTGCCAAAGACACAGGGGCTTTTTGCGGCCTCCTTTTTTGAGTGATTGGAGTTGAGGGGGCCGTTGTAGTGGGCACCCAAGTAGCTTTTGCTTTCTGTGGCTTGACAGAGTAATCCTTCTCCTGCCGCACCTTCATCTTTTTCTGTCGGCGGAGATAGTTTTTTATCAATCACCGACTCTTGGACCTGTCGCCAGACTTTGTAAATTTTAGAGGACAGCCGTTGAGGGGGCTGCTCTAGCTTCTTCTCTGAGTATTCTCCACAAGTGAAGGAGTTCGTTTCAACACCGTAGTAGGAGAGTTTCTGCGTACCGTGTTCAGCAATTCAAAGCTGTTCCCGGTTGGAACAGCAGCATCGATCCCCACCGTCGGAGCTGGCGGAGTTATCCTAAAGGGGGAATTGCCCCCAACCTTCCTCACTCAGCACCAGTGGCGACGTCGAGCGTGTCTTGCAGATGGAGTCACCTCCGTTGTTGGATAAGCTTCTTCATGCCCCCTGCTCTGGGTAGGGGAAGCAGCTTTGAGGACCTCGCCTGGAGCAGCAACCGGAATGGCAAGCCTTGTAAAAACTGACTTCTCGGAAGGAGGAGCTTTTCCAATGATTTCGTCCGTTTGAGTCGGGATGGCTATCCGCTTTGGGATGACCGCTGCGGGTAATCGCGGGCTTGTAGACTTTCTGGCCCAGTTTGTTGAGAACTGAGGTATTAGAGTTGGGCGACCCATTGAGAGGGGCCGCGACAGTGGTAAGTCGATCAAAGACCGACTTCTTTGGGGCTTCTTGCGATGTCATTGGGGCATTGAAGCTCATCGGTGGAAGCATGGTCCCGAAGAATAGTCCAGCGGTGGTTTGAGTCACCTGCTCCACTGGCATCTTGAAAAGGGAAGCCGCTCGGGGCCCGTAAGTCACTCCTCCAGCAGAGACCGAGCGAGAGCTGCAGTTGCAAGCAGTGCAGTTTGAAGCCATTGATCTTCTATTTTCTACACGGATCAAGACGCCAAATCTTAGTACCTCGAATCCACAGGCAACCACAGCAAACCGCGATTCGCTCACGAACACGACATACGAGGTGTGGAGTGGAAAGAGGAAAAGATCCCACCGGGCGTGCCAGAATCTGTTCCCCTCCGAACGGCGGCCGAGACGTGAGGACGTCTTGCCTGAGGTTTGGGGCAGATGCTATATGGTTTTATCCGTCTACCTCTCCGAAGATGCCAAGTTGATTTATGGCACCGTGTATCGGAGGTTTAGACGGATGCGGCCGATGTAGCAGACTTTGTCAGATTCCCCCTCGCTTGAGGGGTTTTTTGATTGTGGGGACGCTCTTCCCTGCAGGCACAAGCCCCTGCAGTTAATTACGCTACCGCATCGCGGTAACAACTTTCTCCTTCTCCAGAATTTCACTTCGTGTCGTGGGTGTTTGTTTTGTTTGTGGTTGCCCGTGGATTGTATACGGAGACTGAGTAATGCCGTCGCCCGTAGGACGTGGATTAGTCCAGATCCGTATTTACTTAGATTTGGGTTTGGTGTTTTTAGTTTAAGGATACGTTAGCCGCATTTGAGGCTAAGATCAACTTAAACGTTTGTTAAGGACACGTTAGTCTGATTTGAGACTAAGATCGACTTAACGGGATCGTTTAGATCCGACAAAAGAGCATTTGAGGGCTCTATTGTTCCAGTTTAGGGACATGGTGGTTCATCTCCAGTTTAGGGACATAGTGGTCCATTATGTGCATGGCCATCGGGACCCGTCACCTCTCTGACGTCGTTGAAGGATTACAACGATAGGTGTCAGAGGAGTTCGGAGATGTACCCTTGAACCAAAGTTGGTTGGGAGTCCAATTTGGGACTAAAGTCTATTTGAACGTTTAAGGATACGTTAGCCATATTTGAGGCTAAGATCGACTTAAACGAGATCGTTTAGATCCGACAAAAGAGCATTTGGGGGCTCTATTGTTCCAGTTTAGGGACGTAGTGGTCCGTGTTCCAGTTTAGGGACGTGGTGGTCCATTGCCAGTTTAGGGACATGGTGGTCCATTGTGTGCATGGCCATCGGGACCCGTCACCTCTCTGACGTCGTTGAAAGATTACAACGATAGGTGTCAGAGGAGTTCAGAGATGTACCCTTGGACCAAAGTTGATTGATTTAAAAGAGCAGCCGTGCTCAGTCGATTTAATTTGAGGACTTACGGCCATGATTGGGCTAAGTCCAGTTGAAGATGTTCAACATTTTTATTTGTAGTTGGCCTATTAGACCTTGGCTTAGGCTTTGCCCTTTGTTTGACAGTACAGTGCATTTTTGTCTGGCCTATTAGGCCCCCTTTCAATTGGGCTTTGCCCTTTTTAAATGATGCACATCATCTGTTTTGAGCTTGACAGGCCTTTGTTTGGGCTTTATTCCTTTTGATAGTGCATAGCACTCCGTTTGGTCTGATAGACCTTTCTTTATTGGGTTCTGTCCCTTTTCTTAATAATGCAGAGCATTAAATACTCTGATAGTGCCCCACGTGGCCTGTCAGACGCTTTGCGCCAATTAATAAGCGCAAGCGCTCGTGGAGGTGACACGTGTCACGCTCTGGTGAGCGCAAGCGCAACAGCGCAGTGCGCTGAGTTAGTGGGCTGCACTGTTGCACTGCTGACACGTGGCGCTTCCTGATGGCTTGCGCAATAGTGCAGTTTTGGAAAGTGCTGGGCACTGTTAACTTGAGAATCTTTTTGACTCAGAACCAATGGTTCATAAAAAGAAGTGCAAAGCACTGTTTGTTTTCTTGATCTAATTTAGATCAAAGAAAACAAGTTCTTCTTGTTTTTCTTATCTCGGGGAACCAATGGTTCATAGAAAAGTGCAAAGCACTTATTATTATTTATTTTTCTTTTTATTAGAGATCCTTGATCTTGTTCTCAGATCAATGATCTGTTCATAAGAGAATTTTCTCTTTTTCTAAAGGTTTTTTTACCTTTTTTGTTCTTGAGGATTTCTCTCCAATTCTTCAGAGTTCTCTCTGTTTAATTTTTCACAAAATGTTGATGCCTTTGAATTGAGGTCTAGGGTCCTTTTTATAGTGCCCATAAATTAGTTAAAGAGATCTTTCTCTGAGTGATTTGGGGAATTTTCCCCACCGTTGGATCTTTGATCCAAGGGCCTCTGTTTTACAGAAGAAAATCTTCTTGTTTTAACAAGAACAGAAAGATTTCTTTAAAATCTTAATTCTGTTTGGCGCAAACGCCCCAGCGCGTGACACGTGTCGCGCAGCGCACAGCGCAGCGCAACTGCGCTAGCGCATCTGCGCTGACACGTGTCGCGCAAACGCAAAGCGCAGCGCAACTGCGCTATCGCATCTGCGCTGAGACGTGTCGCGCAGCGCATCTGCGCTGACACGTGTCGCGCAGCGCAGTGCTTGCGCAACTGAAGCGCCGCTTCCTTTTATTTTTTTAATAGAGCTTTGCTCTGATTGAGCGCGCTTTCTTGGGCGCTGCTCTGACGTATCAGCGCCTGACACGTGGCGCGTTGCGCCCAGGATTTGAAGCGTTGCTTCAAAATTTGAATTTTGAATTTCAACAGAGCTTTGCTCTGATTGGGGGAAACATAAGCATTGCTTCGTTTCCTTGGAATTTGAACAGAGCTTTGCTCTAATTGGGGTAAACACTACCCTACCACGGCTCAAAGGAGTCGTGCAAACAGGTAGTAGTTGGGTGCAATCCCGAAGCACTTGGAGGAAGTAGCGGTTAGATAGGATTCGTCTCTCACGGTATTGGGGTTGATAACGCGCTGTGTTCGAAAAACCATTACATAAAGTCCCTGGCCAGGGTAATCGAGATTTACTGGTAGGCACTCCAGTAGTTTCTCAAGGTGTATTGGGCTCTACTCCGGCACGACTTATTGCGCTATTAAGGGTCTGACGTTTACCATCCCCCTATGCCCAATATGCGAGTATCTCAGATGAACAGACCGGACAGTACGGAGATTGTCACAGATAGGCTCAGTAGGAGTTCGGATGAGTTTCCTCATCGTCCTTCTTATCGACAGATACCTGGATAGCCGTTACGTGCAGCTAGTACCGCCGACGTGCTTGTGGTTAAACCCACTGCCAGCGTACTGTTGAGTCTTTAGAGTCCCACACAGAGCGTTCCCCTGCTTCGGGCGAAACGATGTAGAGGCCGTATGGTTTTACGGCAGGGTTCCGATTACATACGTGTACTGGCTCACGGATGATGTTCGGACGGATAATACTAGTGGGGTTTGGTTTAAGCCGGATCCTATTATTACATTATTGGATTGTTATCATCTCATTGTATTCGTATTTTTTGGAATACGAATACGGGTATGTATATATGGTGAGGGCATTCTTGTAATTTTGCATGGTATGCTTTTAGAAGGGGACACCTCATTATTGGATTATCTATTTATGCAAAATAGATTAATGAGGTGCAATTGGAGATATTTGTGGAATGGGTGTGAAGCATGGCTCAAATGATTTGTTTATTTGTTTGTATTCACTTTTGATGTATGGTGGCTATTTTCTATGAGAAAATAATACATGCTTCATTATTGAAAGTCTTGAGCCATTCTACACACTTGCTAACCCAAGCTCATTTGGTTCTTTTCTCCTTCTTCCTCAAAGAGATCCTTACCCTCACATGTGTTGTGAAACAAAAGATCTCATGAGATAATACACCCCATTAGCTACTCTACATCACCTAGGCTACTTAGATTAGCGAACTAAGTACTCTAGTTACTTCGATTTAGAGGTACGATCTTGAAGTACAAACTCTCGGGTGGATCGTCTTCGACATGAGGAGGCCGACATTGCAACCTTCATCCGTTCTTCGAGGAGCTCCAGAAGAGGAGGAGAAGAAGATCTGAAGGACTGGTTCTAGGAGGTATAACAATCTATCATAGTAGTTAGAACCTCCTAGATAGTTTTGCTAGTTAAGGTTCCGTAAAGATCCTGGAGTTTAGTCGGTGTTGCGAGCTTCGTAAAAATCGTTTTTTGTAAATTCCGCCTCCCCACGAACCCGTGCGGTGCGTGACATCGGCTTACATATTTCACTATAATTTTCTCTCAAATCTAAAACTCAAGAGAGCAAGTAAAGAAAAAGGAGGAGGAGGTGAGGAAACTAAGCCATCGACAAGTTTTAAAAAGCATGAGAGAGTGAATGATGAAGAAGAATAGAATGGCTTCATATTTTTCACAACCATTCAAAATAATAAATCTCATAACATTTTGTAATAAACTAATAAAACCCATTCCTCTCTACATATTTTCAACCATGCTCAACGTCACTTCACCCTCCACCTCATTTTATGAATATTCATAATTGAATATGCACAAATGAGGTGTCCATCTTCTAGAACAAATTCCATATAAATACGGAATACTATCTGGTATACGTATCGAAATACATATACGTGTATTCGTATAAAAATACGAATAGCCAAGAGATAAATGAACAGTGAACAATAATACTAGAATACATATATTAAATAAATATATATATATATATATATAAATTATTAAATCAAAGCTTGATTTAATAATCCAGCTTAATCCTAAGCCGCTAGTATTATCAACCATCCGATTAAAGTCCGTGTAGCCTGTACACATATTTAATCGGATACTTGTATGTACCAACATACGTCATCTACATCATATAGCCTGAACCGGAAAAACTCTCTGTGTGGGACTCTAAAGACTCATCAATACGTTGTATGTTAGCGACACTAACTGTACATAACGGCTACCCAGGTATTGAACGAAAGGAAGGCCGACGAGCAAACTCATCCATACCCCTACCGAGCCTGTCTGTGACAATCTCCGTACAGTCCGGTCTGTTCGTCTACGAGTATCGCATATCGGGTCTAGGAGGAAGATAAAGTCAGACCCCTAATAACGCGATAAGTCATGTCGGTGTGAAACCCATCACCTACTGAGAAACTACTGATCCAAATCAGTAATTCTCGTCCACCGTGGCCAAGAATTTTTAGTGATGGCTACCCGTGCATAGCGCGGCATCTACTCTTAATACCGGGAGAGATGAATCCTTGACGATCCGCCTACTGCCTCCATGTGGATCGGGACTGAACCCAACTAAAATCTATTTGCACGACTACTTTAGCCGTGGTTGGGTAGTAATCAAAGCACGGCGGGAACTCACACGAAACAAATGACGATCTCAGGTCGACAGACTAATCTGTACTCATGTCACCTGAGAACTGCTATCTTCCAATAAGTATAATACCATCTAGCATATTCTCGGTGAGTCCGTCCAGTGTACTCACCTCCGGTGGGCACCTTTATACTATCTTAGGTGACCAACTGACACAAATGGCTTGTAAGACCGGCCACCACCCTTCATCGGGGTCTCAAAAATTATACACTAGTCTACTTCGGAGTATCGATGCCCGGTCTCGATACACTCTCGACTAGGAACATTTAAGGATGTGCTTATAGACCATCCATCTCCCACGTATATGATCGCCGTCATAATACTGGTACTCAATTAAGAATCCTATGGGCTCTATCAATATGTAACAGTGATATGTAATACCATATAATACATGTACATAATGATAAAGTCAAACCAGATAATATATTATCATCTCGAATAAGACTATTCTACCCATATAGGACCTCCCTCAATCATCATAATCGCCTGCCTGCGCTTACAATAAATGCCTTGAAGGCACTACAGCCAACATGAGGAAGTTCGGATTAAGGTGGAACTGAGAAGAAGAAGAAGTGGCCGTAAGGCGTTGTTGAAGAGAAGAGATTGAAAATTTCTCGTTGAATACAAACCAAGGTGGAGATTTGTTAGAGTTGGTTCGTATTCAAGAGTTAATGATGAAGAATGAAGCGGTTCGTTGCAGAGTTGATGGAGTCTGACTCCTTCGGATTTGGTTTTGGTGAAGATTTGTTTTAAAGATTAATTAGGAGAATTTGTTGGAGATTTATTTGAAGATTTGTTGGAAGATTTATAAGAGATCTTTCAAGAGCTTAATTTGAAAAGTTCGTTTGGAGAATTATTTGAAAATTTGTTTGAAAAAATTTTTAGAGATTGTTTTGGAAATTTGATGAGATCCTAATTGGAATGGGAGTTCTATTATTTTGTAATAGAGAAATGCCTCATCAAAGAAAAGTGGACAAACATGAAGAAGAAGAAGAAGAAGTCGAAGGGTAATCATCCACGGGTGAAGGTAGAGCACCAAAAGAGTAATCTTTGTGTTTGTATGAAGAAGGCGAAAGCAAAGGTGAAGGATAGTCATCCACAGGTGAAGGTGGAGCACCATAAGAGTAGTCTTTGTGTTTATATGAAGAGACGAAGGCAGAGACGAAAGGTAGTCATCCACAGATGAAGGTGGAGGGATTTACCAAGAGTAATCTTTATGTTTGTAGGAGTGTTGAGATTTGAAGAGAGGTGAGAGAGAATATAAAATATACCGGTATTCTTGATCATTAATAAAGAGATTCTAATGTTTGCCTCGTGGATGTAGGCAAATGATCAAACTACGTTAAATATTGGTATTGCGTGTACTTATTCTTGCTCATCTTTCTTGCATGAATAGCGAAAAAACCATAAGAAGTTGATTATGGTTTTATGTAAAATATTTTTTTCCTCCCATGTGTATGTATGAGAATCAAATTTGTTTAATTTAAAGTAGTCCTCTTCTACACTAACGATAACAAAGATGCTGGATGTGACCATAATCACAGCATATGTGAATCTAATATGGCAATTGGAGAAAACTATGAATCTAAATTGCAAAAAAAGAAGATAAAAAGTGAAACATAAAGGATTTGGGCTAAAAGCACATTCTATCATGGATGGTCTATAAATATAAAGTTCATATATATAATCCATAACAAAATAAATGATAATACATTTATTTTCTTTCTTTTGGTGAACAAGGGAAATACGGTGAACTTGAATTAATATTGTGATAGAAATGAATTTGTTGGGAATTTTCTCATCCGATACATATCGTCGAGGGAAAAATCTCGTCTTTACCCCTTTAATACCATCGTCGAGGGAAAAAACCCGTCTTTAACGTTCGAGCAAGCAAGATAGCAATCCATAAAAAGGAGTAATCAACACAGAGTATTTTTAATGTGGTTCAACCGACCGGCCTACTCTATAGGGCAAATATGAGAATTCCATTGATATAAGAAAGAGTACACCCGACACGTTAACTTCTCCTTTATTTGATCATCTAAATACATTAAAATCTCTCATATTTAGATTAGAACCGTAATCTCTCAATGAAGATAAACTTACAAGATCTCACACATCTCAATCTCTCTCTCACATCTCATCTCCCTTCTCTTGATCTCACCTCAGGAGAAGGGAGTTAAAATCCTCATAAACCTAGAGACTACATCTTTCTTTCCTTAGCTTTCACCTTTTTGCCAATTCTCCTTGATGAAAGTATCTTTCTATTTATAGCATAGAATATTCATTCTCTTACTTAGATTAGAATTAACATAAATCTCCTTTATCATTATATAATAGAATATTTTCTCTTATTTTAATTAGATCTAAATTTATATTTAAATAAAATACATATCCTAATTCTATCTATAATCTCCAACTATTTAAATTTAGACTAATCTCAACAATCTCCATCTTAGTTTAAATCTAAATAAAATCTTTGAGCATGCTCTCATCTCCTTATCCATCAGTAGCCCACACTAACGGATTATTTTGCCTCAATTGTCTGAGTCCAATTCGGACTCTCTGTAATCCACGAACCGCAGATAAGTGATCAAATGAATATGAGACACAACTCCAATAATCCCTATCTAGACTCAAATCCGTTGAGCCGAATAACTTGAGATTCATTGTTGTTCTCACCATCCTCCTTCGCAGATCTCGTGCATACACCTTGCTCCTTTTTTGGACCCTTATACTATCTTCGTTGTTTCCATATCAAGCATACGATAAAATCACTACTCCTGAGTATCCACGATTACACACTTTATCTCCGAGCACTCATGACTACTACACCGTACTCCACATTAGCCCAAAGCATTGGAACCCCATATCCGGAAACACACGAAAAAGTACTTGTAATGCGTCATGTCTGGAAATAACTATCCACCTATCAACATGAGGATACATGCCTCACCGTGAACCGGCGTGCAAATCTCGAACTTTTCTTTGATGTTTTGACCGCTACTATACACTCAACCTTTGTGGTCGACAACGTCACAATACCCCGCAACGTTTCTCTAACTAATGGCCCTAACCATATAACGAATATATGTCATGTATGTTATCCGCCGAAAGACAAGGACTGAGATGTTAGGACTTCTGGCATGAATTCTGGGGGCAGGTGCTATTTGGACTTATCCATCTACCTCTCCGAAGATACCAAGTTGATTTATGACACCATATATCGGAGGTTTGGACAGATATAACCGTTGTAGAATACTTTATCAGATCCCCCCTCATTTTATGAGGGGGTTTTGATTGTGGGGACGCTCTTCCCTGCAGGCGCAAGCTCCTGCAGTTAATTACGTTATCGCATTACGATAACCACTTTCTCCTGCTACGGCGGATCACTTCGTGTCGTGTGTGTTTTTATTTGTTTTGGTTGCTCATGGATTGTATACGGAAACTAGTTTATGTCGTCGTCCGTAGGGCGCGGATCAGTCCAAATCCGTATATTTTAGATTTGGGTTAGGTTTATTTAAAGACCGTTAATCTGGTTTGAGATTAAGATCAACTTAAATGTGTGAGCATTTGGGCTCAATTTATTTTTAACTAAGGATACGTTAGTCTAATTTGAGACTAAGATCAACTTAACAATATTTTAAGGATCATTTTTATTTAAGATCCAAACAACAGAGCATTTTGGGCTCAGCTATAAGAAAGTTTTATAGACTTAGCCAATTTGGGCTTAGTATGCTCAGTTTTTTTTTGTTCAGAAGTGCTAAGAACTTATTTGGACTCTGTTGGTTCAGTCCCCCTTTTTTATGCAAAAATTCTAAGCACTTATTTGACGCTCTGACATTTACATGGGTGCAATGTGAAGCATTTAATTATGGGCGCCGCCCAATGAACGCTGAGCACTCAGCCATTTTGGTTATTTATGAAGTGTTAAGTACTTTTCTCTCTTTTTGTTGGTGGCGCCCACATGAGGCGTTGGGCGTTGCCCCATCAGTGCTAAGCACTAAGCCGTTTTGGCTATTTATAGAGTGCTAAGCACTCTTATTATTTTTGTGGCGCCCACGTGAGGAGCACGTGAGGCGCTGGGCGCTGCCCAATCAGTGCTAAGCACTAAGTCGTTTTGGCTATTTATGGAATGCTAAGCACTCTTATTATTTTTGTGGCGCCCACGTGAGGAGCACGTAAGGCGCTGGGCGCTGCCCAATCAGTGCTAAGCACTTAGCCGTTTTGGCTTTTTATGGAGTGCTAAGTGTTTCCCCCAATCAGAGCAAAACTCTGTTTTGAAATTCAAAATTGAAAAATTGAAACAACGCTTCAGATCCAGCACTAGGCGCGCTACGCGCCACGTGTCAAACACGGATGCGCTAGCGCCAGGTGTGCTGCGCCCTAGGCAGTGCACCATGTGTGCGCTAGCGCTAGGCGCGCCGCGTGTCAAACACAGGTGCGCTAGCGCAAAGTGCGCTGCGCTCTGAGCAGCGCACCACGTGCAAAGCACGGGTGCGCTAGCGCTGGAATTATAAAATTCCCTACCCTTAGATCAAAAGATCTAATAATGATAAATCATTAATTAATCAGAATTAAAATTCTGTTATGGAAAGATTTTCTCAATCTTGTTAAAAAACAAGAAGATTGCCTTCTGTGAAACAGAAGCCCTAGGATCAAAGATCCAACGGTGGGAAATATCCCCAAATCAATCAGAGAAAGATCTCTTTAACTGATTCAACAAATCAACTTGCCCTATATAAAGGCCCCAAGACTTCAAGTCTAATATAGAGAAACCCTCCCATAAACTTTGAAAAATTCAAAAGAAAGAGAGCAAGCTCTTGAAAGAAGATTATTTCTTCAAGGTAAAGATGATGAATGATGAACACAGAGATGAAATCATCTCATAAAAAGAAGAATTATCTTCTTAAAAGATCATAGATCTACAAAGACAAAGGTCTTTCATAAAAAAAGATCAAAAGATCTCATCACATAATAAAAGAAGAACATATTCTTCACACAGATCATAGATCTATAAAGGCAAAGCCCTTTCAAAAATAAGAACTGTTGTTCTTGAATCTTGAGACAAAGTCTCTTTTAGAAGAACATAAATTTGTTCTCTGATCATAAAATTTGATCAAATGCGCTTTGCGCTATTGAACTGCGCCTTGCGCTCTTGAACTGCGCCTTGCGCTCTTGAACAGCGCTTCTGCGCTCTCTGGACCGGTGCTCATCACCAAAATGCGCCACGTGTCAACTTGCGCTTTGCGCTTCTGAAATAGCGCACTGCGCTCATGGGCTGGCGCTCAGCGCCAAATGCGCCACGTGTCACTCATGTGTGTGCCACTAAATTGATAGCGCAATGCGCTCATGGACTAGCGCTTAGTGCTCATAAACTGGCGCAATGCGCCCATGATCTGGCGTTTAGCGCCAAGCGCGACACGTGTTAACCATGTGTGCGCTACTTGGCAGAAGCGCACTGCGCTCTTTAACTGGCGCAAAGCGTCTAGCGCGCCACGTGTTGCGCTGTCAGAACATAAATTGTTCTTTAATAAGCCAAAGCTCTGATGAATGCTCTGCATTCAATACAAGACAAAATATTGTCAGAAGGGCCAAGCCCAAATAAAGGCTCAACAGCCCAGAACAATAAAATGTTAAACATTCATTGGACTTAGCCCAATATTGGCCATAAGTCCTCAACTTATATTTAATTGAGCCCATCTGCTCATGAATATTTAACAGATCTTAGTCCCAAATTAGACTACAGATCTTTCAACCAACTCACACCGGTTCGAGGGTACATCTCTTTACTCCTCTTATATCTGTCGTTGTAATCCTTCAACGTCTTCAGAGAGGTGACGGGTCCCGACAACCACACATTTCACGGACTGTGGGGTCCTTAAACTCACGGACTATGATGTCCTTAACCTGGACTGTGGGGTCCTTAAACTCACGGACTATGATGTCCTTAACCTGGACTATGGGGTCCTTAAACTCATGGACTACGATGTCCTTAACCTGGACTGTGGGGTCCTTAAACTCACGGACTATGATGTCCTTATCCTGGACTGTGGGGTCCTTAAACTCACGGACTATGATGTCCTTAACCTGGACTGTGGGGTCCTTAAACTCATGGACTACGATGTCCTTAACCTGGACTGTGGGGTCCTTAAGCCTATGGACTATGATGTCCTTAACCTTGGACTGTGGGGTCTTTAAACTCACGGACTATGATGTCCTTAACCTTGGACCACCATGTCCTTAAACTGGTAATCGACCGCAATGTCCCTAAACTAAACAATAGAGCCCAAATGCTCTCTTGTTGGATCTAAATGATCCCGTTAAGTTGATCTTAGTCTAAAATTAGACTAACGTATCCTTAACAAACGTTTAAGTTGATCTTAGTCTCAAATGAGACTAACGTATCCTTAAAACCAACTCCAAACCCAAATCTAAGAAAATAAGGATTTGGACTAATCCACGCCCTACGGGCGACAACATAAATTAGTCTCCGTATACAATCCATGGGCAACCACAAACAAAACAAACACCCACGACACGAAGTGACCATCTGGAGAAGGAGAAAGTTGTTATCGCGATGCGGTAGCGTAATTAACTGCAGGGGCTTGCGCCTGCAGGGAAGAACGTCCCCATAATCAAAAACCCCTCAAACGAGAGGGAATTTGACGAAGTCTGCTACATCGGCCGCATCTGTTTAAACCTTCGATACATGGTGCCATAAATCAACTTGGCCTCTTCGGAGAGGTGGACGGATAACACCAATTAGCATCTGCCCCGAAATTCAGGTAAGACATTCGCCGCGTCTTCGTGTGTCTTTCGGCGGGTAACAGATTCTGGCACGTCCGGTGGGACCTTTTCTATCTTTCCACTCCACACTTCATGTGTCGCGTTCGCGAACGACTCGCGGTTTGATATGGTTGCCATTGGGTTAGAGGTACTAAGATTTGGTGTCTTTCTTGGTGCAGAAAACGAAAGATCAATGGCGTCTACTTGCACGAAGTGTTCCAGCTGCAACTGCAACTCACGTTCCGCCTCATCTGGAGGTATAGCTTACGGGCCCCATGCAGCCTCCCTGTTCACAATGCTGATAGAGCAAGTGACGCAGGCTACCACCGGTTTGTTCTTCGGGACCATGCTCCCACCAGTGAACATTAATATCCCGCAGCCGCAAGAAGTGCAAAAGAAGTCGGTCTTTGATCGGCTTACAACTACCGCGGCCCATCTCAACGGGTCGTCCAAGTCCAATGCCTCAGTTTTCAGCAAACTGGGCCAAAGCTCAAGTGGGCCCATGAAGAAGCCCGCGATACCTGAAGCGTCCATACCGAAGCGGATAGCCATTCCTTCTCCTAAAGTCGTCAAGGCAGATTCCCCTGCTAAAGGGTCGGTCTTCATAAGACTGTCCGTTTCAGCTCCTACTCCATGCGAAGTCATGAAGGCTGCTTCCCCTATTCGAAAGTCGGCCTTCGCAAGACTGACTATCCCCTTTCAACGGACGTCAGTCTTCGACCGGCTAGCACCAATAACAGCCTCTCCTCAAAATAGGGGGCATGACAAAGCCATCCCCATAGCCGAACCACCACCATCTGCGCGACATGCTCGCCGTGTTCACTGGCGCCGAGTACGGAAGGCTGGGGGCAGCTCTCCGTCTGGACTTACTCCACCAGCTCCAACGGTGGAGATCGATTCTGTTGTTCCAACTGGGAACAGCTTTGAATTGCTGAATAAGGTGCGCAGGAACTCTCCTACCGCCGTACTGAAAAGATCTCCTCCACCCATGGAGAATGTTACAGAAACGAAGCCGGAGCGGTCCCCTCGGCGTCTGTCCTCCAAAATTTACAAGGTCTGGCGATAGGTTCAAGACTCGGTAATTGATCAAGATTACTCTCGCCGACCCAAAAAGCTCAAAGCTCAGCAAGAAAAGAGCCATCTTGAGGTACCACAGAAAATGTCATCCGTCTGGGTGCCCACTGCAATGGCTCCTTCAACGTCAACCGTCCAAAAGAGAAGGGGGACAGAGAAAGCCCCTGTGAAGGTGGCGAGCCGTAAAAGCGCCGAATCCAAACACCCCAAGTCTGGGAGCATAATGGTGCATACTGTTTATATAGCTTCCGGAAAGAAGTAATGCCGCGCTTCGACGGGTCACCGACCGCTCACCCGATCCGTGACAAAAGCCCAGGAGCAGCAACAGAAGCTTCAGGAAATGCTAACACAAATGGCCGCACTTACCGGGCCAAAATAAAGCCCGGAGGCGTCATCAGAGCAGCGTCATTAACAAGAAACCGATGCTGACTTCCTCCGCAGAGTCCTCGAAAAGAAGGACAGAGAAGCAGCAGAACAAGCGGCTAATATAAAACGAATGGCGCTTCTCTTCCAAGACATGGTCGAGATGATTTTACAGCCGGAACCTCCAGCTGAAGACCCTTCGATCATCATTGAAGACGACAGAGGGGAGACATCGAACCCTCCTCCGGTTATTTCAGCAGCCAAAGAGGAAATCATTTCCAAGGCCGCTCTGGATGACTATATTGCTCATCAAATACAAGCTCACCAGGCGAATGAAACGGCCGGCCAAGTTTTTAAAACTGGGCGACCATATCCAGGCTGGTATGACTAAATAAACTACCCGCCGGGATATACAATCCCTAAATTTCATGTATACAAAAGGACGGGCAATCCCCACCAGCATGTCGCCCAGTTCAGGGCTTTATGTGGCAACACCGGAGGTGATGATAAATTGCTACTTCGTCAATTCGTCGGCAGCTTGTCAGAAACGGCATTCGAGTGGTACTCCGAACTTCCCAACGACTCCGTCAAAACTTTCGCAGAAATGGAGCTATTATTTACACAAAGATTCGCGAGTGCTAGTGAACGCACCCCAATAACGGCATTGATCAATGCCAGGGTGAAACCTGGAGAAACATGGGTTCAATACGCCATACGATGGTGTTCATACTATAATATTGCATTTTATATTCCCCAATTCTTATTCATTTTATAAATAAACAGGTACTCTTGACGCACGTTTGTTGCATGTTACAGGATACAGGTTCTTGGAGCGAATACAGTGAAAAAGACGAAAGTTGATACAGAAAAGGGACTTTTGACCAACAAGTAGACGGATCCTAGTCAAGCCTAGACGAAGAACAATTCACAATTGTATAAGGCAATGCAGTCCGAAATGTCAAAGTGAACGGTCAAAAGATCCTTACAAGTCTTCACTGAAGATCTGGAGAAGACCCAGATGTCAAATATAGAAAAGAAGTATAAAAGTAGAAAGCCCAAGAAGCATAGAAGGATGCCCAGAATTTTCATCACCTGAATCCGAAGTTTGGCCGCGGAACCGCGGCCAAACCTAGGCTGGTGCCGCGGTTCCGCTGCCATCAAGTGCCCGTGTCGGTGCAAAATTTCTGGGTCGGTGCGGGGGTTTGGATTTTCCGTGGGCATATCTGTAAAATCACGTGTGCGAGAATCTGTAACCCTAGTTTCCCTGTTTTCCTGTAAATTGTAATCACAGATCTGTAAAACTCATGCCTCTTTTCAATAAACAAATTCAGATCTGTTCTGTATTATTGCTTGGAGGGAGCCATCAAATTAGTAAGTTAATTTTATTTATTCGCTTTTAATTCTCTTTTAATTAGTATGTCTTTTAATCCCCTAATGAGCGAGTAATCTCCTCACTTGTTAGGGTTAGCCTTAGGGAAAGGTTTGAGAGATGAGATCTCTCACCCCTTTCATGCCATTTCATACCTAAGAATTAGAACTCCATGCATGCACGCACAACCGCTCCCTACGGCACCCTACCCCTCGAGGTAATGGTGACACCGTAGTATAAAGGCCCGGTTGCGCGTGTTTTTCATGGAGGTTAGGGTAATTATCGATAAAGGAAGGATAAGAATCTAGAGGAAGAAACATCTTCCCGAAAGACTCTAATCCACTTTATTGATAATTACTGTAACATCTAATAGATCAAAAATAAGGCGTTGAAAGCGGTAAGGAAACCTTTAATCTCCAAACTTCTCCTAAGCCTAACCCTAGCAAGACTTTAATTTAGATTAATTTAGTTTAGTGATAGATCTAGGTTTTAGATTTAATCAATCCAATCAACATTTGGAATCAACTCGTAAAAACACATTAAGAAAATTACCCATCTCTGTGGATTGACCCGTATTCACCGGCTAGCTGCAAAGCGACGCCGTTTCTGATTGCGGTTAACATAACACATATATATTTGAGAACAATCAAATGGCGCCGTTGCCGGGGATGGCGTAAAATTTCTTTTGTGTGATTTCGGGTTGATATAAATTTTAAAAAATTATAAAAATCTTTTAAAAAATATAATAAAAAAATTTATCAATTTTTATCTGTTTGAAGGGTATATCTTTTGAATTTTGCAGGAATAGCGAAGATTCTCGGATCTAAAAATTTACAGAGGGTATACCAGAAAAAATCATATCAGAACAGAGAGCAAATATCATAACAGAGGAGTAGAAAATTTTTCAGAGCCTGATCACTCCAACAGACCGCGTTTCCGCAGCAAAGGTGGGCCCCAGACCGCGGTTCCGCCGCGCCTTGGCCACGTCAGCACCTGAAAATTTGCTGGTTTGTTTTCTCATTCTCCCCTCTGTAACCTACAATATATCCACTGTGAAAATTTTCTGCAGGATTTCTTTGCGCTAAAAATCTTCTCTCCCCTTCTAAATAACAGATTTTTTGCAGGTTTCTTTGCGCCGCGCTAAAAAAATTTGATTGCAAGTGAATTTTATGTTTTGCATAATTTAATCGGACTTTAAGGGGCTAATTGACCAAACTCAGATTGGGTGGGGATTTCATCACCCTTCCCAGGACTCCAGAAAACACTTAAAGCATTTGCATCAACCACAATTAATTACAAAAAATACTAGACTCAGCCCTAAGGACATCGAGCTCAATAGAAAAAGGACTAGTATAGGCATCGGCCGTTTATCCTAACCTGACCTTGCGGTGTCTAGGCAAGTGTGTCTAGGCTAGTGGTTATTAATTAGGCCCACTACTGTGGTTCCTTCCCACTTACCTGGCACTTACCTGGCCGCAAGTGTCGGTGAAGAGGCGGTTTGAGGTCCTATTTCTAGCCCTAGTTAGGAGCTGTCTAGCAGACCTAGGTGACCCTAGATCTAGGCCTGATTGTGCATGTGTGGTTGATACATTTGTGTCACAAGTCCCTTTTCAAAAATCTCTTTGCAAGCATTCTCACATAAAAAAAGGGGGGGAAATCTTTTCAAAACTTGCAACTTGTCGCTAAAGAAATCTTGCACCTCGCTTACATCACTTCCCTTCATTGACGTTATCTTACCCCCACATTCTGTTTTTTTTTTCTGACTACACTACCTCTTTAGTGTATGTCACTTTGGACTAGGGATACTAACGCCCGATTAGTCCGCGTTTCGTTGGTACCTACCGACGAACCTTTCGACACCGAAGTCGAAATTCCCTCCATTTCCTTACCTCCACCTTCAAATTCTTCATTCGAAGGTATGTCGGGATTCAACCCCAACGATACCTTACCGACGGGAATGATTCCACCTCCGTTAGGTGCGAATAACCCGAATCTTCCGCCTGTTGTAGCGCCCGCACGAGTTGCGCTCCAGGATCTCTTCTACCCCGTCCGCACTTCTTTACCTACATGTCTTTCACCCCCACCGGAAAATGGGGACAACTTTGAAATAAAACCACATTTCATCAATATGCTGCCAAAATTTCATGGTTTGGAATCGGAAGATGCGTATATTTTTATTAATAAATTCCAAAATGTGTGCGCTATGATGAAAACAACCCAATTAAGTGATGACGCTATAAGGCTAAGGGTCATTCCTTTTACCTTATGTGACCTAGCCGAGAAGTGGCTATACAGCACCGCATCACATTCCATTAGAAATTGGGATGAGTTTGTGAGAGCTTTTCTGAAAAAGTTCTATCCTCGTCACAAAACTGCTAGAATCCGTAACGAGATTATACAATTTTCACAGCTTCCTTCCGAACCATTTTGGAAGTGCTTCGAGAGATTTAAAGACCTACTTGTTCAATGCCCTCATCATGGGATCGAAAGTTGGCAACTTTGCCAAACATTATACGAGGGATTGAACTCGGCAACGAAGCAGTTGCTAGAAACCATATGTCAAGGTCATTTTCTCTCCAAATCTAGCGACGAAGCGTGGCAGTTTCTTGAGGATCTTAGTGAGCAAACAATTCAGTGGGAGAGTACCAAGACCACATCATCTTCTTCTAGTGGTCAATCTAGGGCAGGCATACATCAAGTAGATATGTCGATTGCTATGAAGGCCGAGATGGCCGCACTTATGAAAAAGCTAGAAGCCATTGAGACCAAAATCTCATCGTCTTCTCCTGCCCCTGCTTTACCTCCACGAACTGTTTGTGCTTGTTGTACGAATCCATCACATCTAACCGAAGAGTGTCCTTATAATGCATCTACTCAAGGACAGGATCAAGTCAATGCTGCATTTCAGCAACGACAAAGAAACGATCCGTACTCTTCGACATACAATCCGGGGTGGAGGAGTCACCCAAATCAACAGTTCCAAGGGAATAACAATTTTCAAAGACCTCCTCCATAACAACAACAAGCACCTTCACAAACTCAAAACCAGCAACCTTTCCAACAACCTTATACAAATCAAACGAACAATTTGGTTCAACCAAATGATGATAAGGTTATCTCGCTCGAAAAAAGTCTAGATGCAATTCTCAAGCAATCTACAGAATCCGCAGCAAGATTTGAAAATTATGTTCAGTCTTTGATGCATAACAATGCCTCACACGATCAAAGTATCAAATCTATTGAGGCACAAATTGCACAATTGACTGCTGCGTTGAGCGAGAGAGAAAAGGGAAAGCTTCCATCTCAACCATTGCCAAATCCCGGTCACACACAAAACGCATATCCCAATCACAATGTAAATGCGGTGACCATGTTGAGATCCGGAAGAGTGTTGCAAAATAATGTGGGAACTAGTGATGACATCCCCGCCGGTGGTTCTTCTTCTTCTTTTTCTCCATCGTCATCTTCCCCTTCTTCATTCTCTTCACTTTCTTCTTCACCTTTTTCTTTAGAGCCTATTCTCCACCCTTCACACAGCTCTACTTCTTCTAGCTCGAACGGACCCATTTCTCACAACATGAACACATCTACACCGGGATCCGTTCCTACTCCACAGACAATTGACTCAACGAATTTTCAAAATGCTCCATTCCCAAACAGGTTGAGTCCTAATAAACCAACTGCACAAGTGGAGAAGATTGTGGAGATATTTAAGCAGGTTAGCATAAATATACCTCTCTTGGATGCAATCCAACAAGTCCCTTCATACGCGAAAATCTTAAAGGGCTTATGCACCTCGAAGAGAAAGGCATCTCAAGTACCCAAGAAAGTGCTAGTGGCTAGTGCAGTGAGCAATGCTATTAACCACCCCCAAACTTTACCCCAAAAACGAAAGGACCCCAGCTGTCCTACGATTTCAATCATAATTGGGGATAAGAAAATTAATCGAGCACTTTTAGATCTTGGGTCTAGTGTTAACCTGCTTCCCTACTCCGTGTACGAACAATTAGGGGTTGGAGAGTTGAAACCCACTCGTTGTACTCTCCAAATGGGTGATCGATCAATCACCCATCCAAGAGGTGAGCTAGAGGATGTGTTGATCAAAGTTGGGGAGTTCATATTCCCCGTTGATTTTATTGTTATGGATACACAACCTGTTGCTAACCCACGGAACCAAATTCCGGTGATCCTCGGTCGACCATTTTTGGCCACTTCCAATGCTGTAATAAACTGTCGCAATGGCTCCATGACTCTATCCTTTGGGAAGATGTCTAGTGAGTTCAATATTTATAAGATGGGAAGTCTGCCCCCCGTGCCTAAAACTAGTACACGAGAAGTTTGCTCTATTCACGAAATCACGCAGGAGGACTGCGAGCTTGAAAGATTTCTATTTGATGAAAACAGTTTTGACGCTACTAGTGTGTCCCTCCTTGAGCCTACCACTGTTGACACAACCGACATTGATTATGAATGTTTCACTTTTTCGGATGATGACGACTCGCAGCCCGAATATGAGT
The DNA here is from genome assembly GCA_030015575.1 of Agapanthus africanus. Lineage (NCBI taxonomy): Eukaryota > Viridiplantae > Streptophyta > Magnoliopsida > Asparagales > Amaryllidaceae > Agapanthus > Agapanthus africanus. The sequence continues at coordinate 60,727,804 of CM057345.1, forward strand.
CTTTTGAATTTTTGGATGAGTTAGTCGAACCATCCGAATCGGTTGTTTGCAGTGATTTCGAACCTGTGTTGGAGTCCTTTGAGTTCGAGGTAGATTCCGCAATGATTCTTTCGCCTCCGAAACTCGAACTCATGTCCTTACCGCCTCACCTTAAATATGCTTACATAGGTGAGAATGAGACTTTTCCCATTATAATATCAGCCTCTCTAGCCTTCGAGCAAGAGAATGCTATTTTAAAGGTCTTACAAGATAGGCGGCAAGTTTTCGGTTGGACTATGGCGGACATCGAGGAGATCAGTTCCATTATAATTGAATATCATATGCAATTGATGGATGATGCCAAGTCAATAGAGGACCCACATAAACATTTTGGGGGTATTGTGGTTAGTCAACCTCCTCCTTTAGAAGTTGAACCACCCCCATTTCTTTTAAGAAGCTACGAGAATGCCAACATTCCACTGATTGCTGATCATTCGCATTCTCATTTTGATTCATCACCACCTCCTGTCTATTCACCTCCATACCTTCCATACCACCACTTCTATCTTCCCAAATTCTTTATAGATCGCTACGACTTATTCTTCCACCAACTAATACTCTTTACTGATAAATTTTTCAACTGGTTGGTGTTAACGTTTGGTCTATACAAGGTTTGGCAGTAATGTCTAACATAGTTTAAATGAAGTTTGGGGGAGGGCCTTTCTGTATATATTTTTGTTTTCCTTAACAATAAAAAAAATTATAAATAAATAAACAGGGAAGTGCCGGTATTTTGACCCTATTGGTTTAGCATGACAGTGAGGACACTGTCAAGTTCAAGTTTGGGGGTATGCTCGGTATGTCTTCTTCCTTCGCATTCATTTGTATATATTTTTGCATTTGCATACTTATTTGAAAACCCATAAAAAATTGAAAATTTTCAAAAATTATAAAAATTATTGTATTCAATTTTGACTAATTGACTAGAGTTTGACAAATAGGTTAACTAGCTAGGAAAAACTAGATCTTAGACTTAGTAAATTAAAAACCCTAAAAATAACCTTCCTTAAAGTTTAACGGTAGAAAGTATATGCCTTGTAGTTTATTTAGAAATAGGCAAAATGTTGGGTTCACTTCTTGGGCCAAGTCAAAATGAGGGAAGAGTATTGATGTTCTTATTAGAGTATAAGTTTGAAAAATAGTTCCTAACTTAAGTCTAGATTCTGAAAACGTATACCCTACAAATTGCACAATCACACACCTTGAAACTTGGAATAGTAGAAGAGACCTTGAAAAACTCTTGTCTAAAGTCCTTAGTACGAAGAAAATAAAAGAAAAAGTGTGAATAAAGAAAAAAAATGGACACTGGTTTTTGTGATTACTTAAGGCTGCAAAAATAGAAAAATATTTAGCGAGGGTGCTTCATCACCTAGTGCCTTAGACCAACTGGTTTGGGAGTCACTGCTAAAGCCTTGGGTGTTGCAAAGCTAGGAAGTACGCTTTAAAGTGCTAACGCATCTTGTAATCGGTTGTTGGTACCTCAAGGAGTATTATCGGTCGCATGAAGGATGTGTAAGCAAACTTCATTTAAAAATTCACCAACTAATAAGTACTTTGGACAACGGACAAGGGTATGATTGCTTGATTTGAACTTCCAAGTGTAGGGATGATTTAAACACACACGTAGGGATATGTGATTAGAGTTTAGATGAGAGAAAGGGATGAAGAATAGAACTTGTATCTTTAGTAGAGTTGATAGAAATTCCTAAGTGGAGATGGAACTTTAGAAGCAAAACTTAAGAGATGCCGAAAGCTAAGTAAGTCTACAGAACATATATAATCTTAAGTTAGATAATGAGGAAGTGTGAAGAATGTGGGTGGATAATTTACAGGTCGACGATAATAGAATTCCTTGTTAGAAAACCTAATTGGAGAACAAAAGTCAATGGGCCGAGTTGATAGGATTTTGTGGGTGCAATCCGCTGAAAACCCTCAGGAGACAACACTCCTCCTACTAGGGCCACCTAGAGGTTTAACGGCTTGTTGCACGTGCTCAGTGCAATCGCGTTTCCCTGCGAAAGTGCGGTTAGGATTTTATTGAGAATAAAATAATAAGTTTGCTCGAGGACGAGCAAAAGGTAAGTTTGGGGGTATTTGTTCATACTATAATATTGCATTTTATATTCCCCAATTCTTATTCATTTTATAAATAAACAGGTACTCTTGACGCGCGTTTGTTGCATGTTACAGGATACAGGTTCTTGGAGCGAATACAGTGAAAAAGACGAAAGTTGATACAGAAAAGGGACTTTTGACCAACAAGTAGACGGATCCTAGTCAAGCCTAGACGAAGAACAATTCACAATTGTATAAGGCAATGCAGTCCGAAATGTCAAAGTGAACGGTCAAAAGATCCTTACAAGCCTTCACTGAAGATCTGGAGAAGACCCAGATGTCAAATGTAGAAAAGAAGTATAAAAGTAGAAAGCCCAAGAAGCATAGAAGGATGCCCAGAATTTTCATCACCTGAATCCCAAGTTTGGCCGCGGAACCGCGGCCAAACCTAGGCTGGCACCGCGGTTCCGCGGCCATCAAGTGCCCGTGTCGGTGCGTCGGTGCGGGGGTTTGGATTTTCCGTGGGCATATCTGTAAAATCACGTGTGCGAGAATCTGTAACCCTAGTTTCCCTGTTTTCCTATAAATTGTAATCACAGATCTGTAAAACTCATGCCTCTTTTCAATAAACAAATTTAGATCTGTTCTGTATTATTGCTTGGAAGGAGCCATCAAATTAGTAAGTTAATTTTATTTCTTCGCTTTTAATTCTCTTTTAATTAGTATGTCTTTTAATCCCCTAATGAGCGAGTAATCTCCTCGCTTGTTAGGGTTAGCCTTAGGGAAAGGTTTGAGAGATGAGATCTCTCACCCCTTTCATGCCATTTCATACCTAAAAATTAGAACTCCATGCATGCACGCACAACCGCTCCCTACGGCACCCTACCCCTCGAGGTAATGGTGACACCGTAGTATAAAGGCCCGGTTGCGCGTGTTTTCCATGGAGGTTAGGGTAATTATCGATAAAGGAAGGATAAGAATCTAGAGGAAGAAACATCTTCCCGAAAGACTCTAATCCATTTTATTGATAATTACTGTAACATCTAATAGATAAAAAATAAGGCGTTGAAAGCGGTGAGGAAACCTTTAATCTCCAAACTTCCCCTAAGCCTAACCCTAGCAAGACTTTAATTTAGATTAATTTAGTTTAGTGATAGATCTAGGTTTTAGATTTAATCAATCCAAACAACATTTGGAATCAACTCGTAAAAACACATTAAGAAAATTACCCATCTCTGTGGATCGACCCGTATTCACCGGCTAGCTGCAAAGCGACGCCGTTTCTGATTGCGGTTAACATAACACATATATATTTGAGAACAATCATATGGCGGAATCTATGGTCGAAATGCGAGCAACGCATCGAAGAAGCGCCTGCGGTAGGCATGTTCGTGGGTACTCTTGACCCTCAAGCAACTATTTCCCAATTTATTATGTTCTTCAAGCCGACCACGTTCCGGGCCTTGATTGACAAGTTGGCCCAAATGGACCAGATGGGTCATAGACCGTCTCCTCCAAAGCCGGACTCTCGAAATGAAAAAGGGAAAGGAAAAGCAACTTTCGTCGCCAATACTCAACAACAGCCGAGCAACATAAAGCCGGTTGTTCGCCAAAACAATATGCGTCCACGCCCATCCCTCGAGGAGAGACTAGGACGTCCTTACTCGTTTCCCCAAGATAAAACGAGAAGACTGTTCGAGCTGGCAGTGCGCAACAGACTCATCAATCTGCCAGATCCAAAACGTCCGTTGCAGCCAGGTGATGTCAACAATCCTAATTACTGCCCTTACCACCAAGCAGTAAGCCATCCAATCGAAGATTGCTTCGTCTTCAAAAGCTGGATTGAGGACCAATACCAACAAGGCAAGTTCGCATTATCCGAAAACTGGAAGATGAACCCGCCACAACCTCACGCCCCTAAAAAAGTGGACGTGCCGGGGGCATCGTGCTCATTCATAAGGGAAGCCCAATGGGAAATTGTTCTTTCGGCAAAAACGAAAAGAATGCTGAAGGATCTCCAAACGTGCCCGGCAATCAGGTGGAAAAATCCACTGGAACCCGAGATCGTCGAGGGAATGCTGAAACCATGCCTAACTACAAAAATTAATGGTGATAGTCAAAGCGCTCGCACCCAACCGTCAAAGTCTTCGAGGAAGAAGAAGAAGACCCAAAAGCCAGTGAAGCTTGATAACAAGCGCACAGACCTGCAAAAACAGATTGACGCTCTGGAAGAATATAACCAGAAGGCGCGGACCCCGGTCACACTCCAAGAATTTCTCAACAATATTCTTGAGAACGGAGATAACGACAATAACGACAGGGATGACTCGTCAAAAGAATCTGAGGACTATGTGGCAAGTTGCCACATGATCTCTCATTCGGCATTAACTAATGAAGAAATGCACTCGGCGATAGAAGACGGCATAAAAGAGCTGGGGGCATGATCGAAGTCAAAACCTTTGGAACCGTCTGACGAGATGATCGACTTGCTACTGAACGAAGCCCGTCAGAAAAGAAAAACCAATCGAGAGCGTAAACTGGCTATATTCGAAAAAGCCAAACGCCGACGACTGGAGGAAAAGGTCGAGACACCCCAACTGGAGCAAAGCATCCCCATCGCCAGCAAAACAAGCTTAAAGTAAGGAAACGATTCGCTAGGGCCCTGGCAATAGGAATGAAGTTGCCCTCTTTCAAAGGAAATTCCCCTGGCAATATACGTCTTGATGAAGCGGACATACATCCCAACTTCTTTCTATACCATCAGAGGATTGCACACCCTACCGAGGAGTGCATAGCCTTCAAAAACTAGTGGCAGGGATATGTTGCCCATCGACGACACGTTCAACGAGTGAAGCGCAAGGCTCGTCGGGAACAGAAAAACACGACAAATGAGCGCGAAAGAGCTGCTAGCAACTGTCACATAGCCGACACCAAGGGATCACAAGTTATCACCTTTGGAAGCGACTCTGACGAAGAAATCGCCCTCAGCCTTCTCTTCAAGGAATCCACCTCCGACACAAAACATACGAAGATTTGCGGCAAAATCTAGATGCGTAATTGTACGATGACCGAAACGTCGTTAAACTACTACCAACCCGCGGCATCCTCAAGCAGACGTGGTAAAAAAACGGTACGTAAATAAGCGAAAAGGGCACGGATGAAAACCCGAGAGGGCTCCGTGAGTAAAAACAGCAGGGCTACCGGCGAGTTTGTGAAAACCCAAAAGGGCGCAATCTCGTTAAAAGACACTTGTAAGGTCCTCTCGACCTTATGAGGAGAAAACCACCTGTGTGAGATCCTTACGACTCACAAGGAAGCAACACACTTAGGGATCCCCACGATTCCTAAGGAGAAATTACACTTATGAGATCCTCACGACTCGTAAGGAGAACCCTCTTATGGGACCCTCACGGCTTATAAGATTCAAAAGTCTTAAGCTACAGGGATCTGAACCTGTTCTTAAGCGGCCACCACAACCTCCAATTTTGCCCTACAAGCGGCTTAATATTGACCCTTGCATACAATCCATGGGCGCGAATAAACATTTCCCTAACAAAGTCCCATCCGTGACTAGGGATATGTCTACATGGTGAACAACCCTCATAAGTCCTCTCGACTTATAAGGAGAAAACACTCTTGTAAGATCCTTACGACTTATAAGAGAACACACACTTAGGAATCCTCACGATTCCTAAGGAGAAAACGCACCTACGTGATCCTCACGACTCGTAGGGAGAAATACCTTCATGAGACCCTTACGGCTCATGAAGTCAAAGCCTTAGTCGACAGGATCCTAACCCTGTTCGCTAAGCAACCTTTGTTCGACATCGACGGTGGCAAATGATGATTCTCTCCTGGCAATATCCCAGTTGTAGCGGTGCTGATGCCGAAATCGGTGTCTAATTCCAGGCTTGCAGCAAGAAGCTAGCAAGCCACACATGCATACGAAATAGCCGAAATGATGGGGCAACTTGCAACAAAATCAGCAAGTAAAATAAATGCATACAAAATAGCCGAAATGATTGGGCAACTCACAATAAAAAGCAGCGAGTAAAAAAAAGGAAAAAAACAAAAAATAGCCGAAATGATTGGGCACCGCGAAAAATAGCCGAAATGATTGGGCAATCGCGACCTTCGCGATATAAAAGTTGAAATGATAGAGCATCGCGGAAAGAAATAAAAAAATATATATATATAAAATTTATTCCCTACAGGTAATATCACATCAATCCCTGTATACAATCCATGGGCACAAACAAGAAGGGAACCATATCGTCCCACCAGGCTTCGTCGAAGTGAAGCCAAGTCTCGACGGTTCAAAAAACAACCTAGAGACAATCTCGACATTCATCGCAATATTGCAGACACAGTGTCAACAAACGAAGCGAAGGAGGATCCGTAGCTTCAGGGTCTCGACGTCAACATCGACAACCTAAAGATCACCAACGGCGTTTCTCCTTACTCCACCAGGATGCAGATGCGACATCAACAAACGACCCCAGGGTCAAAACAACGGAACCATGGCAAAGTCCCCTAGTTCCAAATCTCGACGGTTCACAAACAGCCTAGAGATCACCAACGGCGTTTCTCCTTACTCCAGCAGGATGCAGATGCGGAGTCAACAAACGACCCCAGGGTCAAAACAACGGAACCATGGCAAAGTCCCCTAGTTCCAAATCTCGACGGTTCATAGACAGCCTAGAGATCACCAACGGCGTTTCTCCTCACTCCAACCAGATGCAAACGTGACGTCAACAACCGATCTCAGATCGCAACGAAGCGGAGCCATAGCAAAGTCCCTAGTTCCAAATCTCAATGGCCACATCTACGGCCTGGAGACCAACAACGGTGTGCCTCTTCATTCCAGCAGGACACAGATGTTACACCATCAAACGGAGCCACGACATAGTCCCTAGTTCCAAATCTCGACGGTTCACAGACAACCTAGAGACCATCTCAGCATTCGTCTCGTCACATCAGAAGCAATGTCAACAACGGTGTTCCTTCGCATTCCAGCAGGATGCAGATGCGACGTCAATAAAAGACCCCATGGTCGAAACAAAGCGGAGTGACGGAAAAATCCCAGTTCCACCTCAGCATTCGTCTCGTTACACCAGACGCAATGTCAACAACGGCGTTCCTTCGCAGTCCAGCAGGATGCGGATGCAACGTCAACGAAAGACCTCACGGTCGAAACAAAGCGGAGTGACGGCAAAATCCCAGCTCCACCTCAGCATTCGTCTCGTTACAGCAGACGCAATGTCAACAACGGCGTTCCTTCGCAGTCCAGCAGGATGTAGATGCAACGTCGATGAAGAAACCTCACGGTCGAAACAAAGCGGAGTGATGGCAAAATCCAAACTCCACCTCAGCATTTATCTCGTTACACCAGACGTAATGTCAACAACGACGTTCCTTCACAGTCCAGCAGGATGCAGATGCAACGTCAATGAAAGACCTCAGGGTCGAAACAAAGCGGAGTGACGGCAAAATCCCAGCTCCACCTCAGCATTCGTCTCGATACAGCAGACGAGATGTCACTACAGCGTCCTTCCTCCAACAGGATTCGGACACGCCAAAGCAAACAAAGCGAAGGCCAAATTCCTAGCTTCAGGGTCTTGACAGCAACTCATATAAAACCTGAAAGACTATCGGAGATCATCCCACACCAGCACGGAGTGGTCACCACCTCGACGTTCGTCTCGATACAGCAGACGAGATGTCACTACAGCGTCCTTCCTCTAACAGGATTCGGACACGCCAAAGCAAACGAAGCGAAGGCCAAATTCCTAGCTTCAGGGTCTTGACGGCAACTCATATAAAACCTGAAAGACTATCAGAGATCATCCCACACCAGCGCGGAGTGGTCACCACCTCGACGTTTGTCTCGATACAGCAGATGAGATGTCACCACATCAGTTTTCCTCCGGCAGGATTCAGACGCGACAATCAAACAACGGAGCCACGGCAAAATCCCTAGTTCCAAACCTCGACGGTTCACCAGCAACCTAGAGACAACCGTGACATTCGTCTTGATACAGCAGATGCAAGGTCAGCAAACGAAGTGGAGGCCAAATTCCTAGCTTCAGGATCTTGACGGCAACTCATATAAAACCTGAAAGACTATCGGAGATCATCCCACCCCAGCGCGGAGTGGTTATGACGCATCGGGGCTCTCCAAAATGAGACTAACCTCAAGTAAAAAGCGGTATGGCAAAATTCCTAACGCTTGCTCTTCCGATGGTCAAACTGCCTAGGAGGATTGCTTGAAGACGTCTTGTCCAGCCCCCGAAGGGATCAGAAACACGACAGTCGCAAGGCTACTCGAACAGCAAGATTGCCTATCGAGGAATACATCAACCAACGCGACGGTACGACTGACAAAACCCTAGTACCACAGACCCTAACGGACCTCCGTCGTAAAGAGCAGAGGTTAACTGTGACGTTAGGACATTCCTGCGAGAACTGCTCGATTCGTCTCGACTCGTGAGGATATTAGTGTCTTTGCGGGAACTTCTCGAATCGTCTCGGCTCATAAAGTGGAAAAGCCTTAGGCAATGGGGATAAGGACCTGTTTCCTAAGCACTGGGGCCCTGCAGGTCAGTCCAAAATGGACTCTTGCATACTATTCACGGGCCACACTCTCCAAAATCGAATCTCGACAAGGAGGGAAACAACCACTTACGGGTCCTCTTGACTTGTAAGAGGGAAAATTCTCTTGTGATATCCTTACGACTCTCAAGAGAAAACGCGTTTAGGAATCCTCACGATTCCTAAGGAGAAAATACACCTACGAGATCCTCTCGACTCGTAGGGAGAAAAGTCTTTATGAGACCCTCACGGCTCATGAAGTTGAAAAGTCTTAGGCAACAGATCTGAACCTGTTTCCTAATCCATCACTACCTCTCAAAGAATTCAAAACGGAATGCTCTCTATCATCTACAGGCTACGCTTACTGAGATAACATGCTGGCAATAAAGAAAAGAGAAGAAAGCAACAGTGAGGAGAACATTTTATTCGCATTCAGTTAAGCGTTCAAGGCATACCCATTCATGCATGTACGAAAAGGTTTGATGTATGAAATAAACACATAAAAATGAAAAGGCTTGCTATTCATACTTCAAAAAATGCCTACATTGAGAAAAACAGCAAATATAAACATAACTGGAGTGTTTACAAAGGTACGACATCAAATCCAGGGCATGGATTGAGGAACTCAAAAGTAAGGCCATCTAAAATATTCCACGCCTCTCGAACCATCCTAGTATGCTTTCTTTCGTGATCACAAACGTCGGAATCCTCACTGATGTCCTCCACCCTCCGATAGGCAGCAAGTATTGCCGCCTGATGCAGAAGATCGACAAGATTGTCTCGCCTTCTCTTTGAGATTAGGCCCATCAGATACACCGAGTGCACCTTGTCCTCGGCATCATCCAATGCCTTAAGCGGCATGCCGGCACAGAATAGAGGAAGTGCTTCCCAGATTGCTCCCACGATAAGCTTCAAGAGAGAGGAACGTCGAGGAAGCAGTCGACCATTATATGCACCAAAGCGACCCATGATTTCGGCACACTGGGCGTTTGTGAATTCTCGGTTTTGAGAATGGCCGAGTGAGCGGATGTCTCCGTAAGAGATAATCTCATCAAGATCATACAAATGAGCAGCCATAACGTCTGAAAAAGAAAATCAGCAAGAATTAGCGGACAGACTGATTAAGCAAATTCTTATTAAAAACAGGCGCAGGGATTTAAACGACTCTCGATATCCCCATGGAGAAAACAAATTCTAATTATGACACCTAACAAATTCGAATTTACGAGAAATCCTAAAAAAGAATCTCATTTAATGAGCGACCCCTCGGGCCAAGGAGTTAAATTCCTCGAGAGCAATGCTCTGCAAACAGGAGTGACACCTGTCAAAGCTAATTATGAGGGGAATTTAAAAATACCCCGAGAATTCTAAAGAGCCATGCTCTGTAAAGATAATGGAATAACCCATCAAAGTGCTTAAAAGATCTCTTAGGATCTAAGATCTAACAAGGGCAAAGCCCTCTTAAGAAACCCTAAAAAGGTTTTCTTGATGATCTATGATCTAAGTAGAGAAAAAAGCTCTGATAATGAGTGAAACTCCAGATATTAACTAATCCCTTTAAAGATTAATCTTTACCTAGAAAAATCTGACAGAGTTTTAACTCTTAACTTTCTTAAAAAAGAGAGCAATGCTCTGAAGAAGAGATAATTCTCAGAAAACAAGAAGAAGATGAAAATCATCTAAGGGACCAAAGGTCCTATTTATAGGCATTGAAACGCCTCTTCAACTTCTGAGTTGATCCAAGGGCGCAGATGCTGCCACCGCTGCACTTACGTGTGGGCCACGTGAGCGCAATGGTGGGGGGCATTTGTTTCCCCCAATCAAAGCAAAGCTCTGTTTTGAAATTCAAAATTCAAGAATTAGGGCAACGCTTCAGATCCAGCGCTAGGCGCGCTGCGCGCCACGTGTCAAACACGGATGCTCTAGCGCCAGGTGCGCTGCGCGCCGCGTGTCAAACACAGGTGCGCCAGCGCTGGAATTATAAAATTCCCCACCCTTAGATCAAAAGATCTAATAATGATAAATCATTAATTAATCAGAATTAAAATTCTGTTATGGAAAGATTTTCTCAATCTTGTTAAGAACAAGAAGATTGCCGTCTGTAAAACAGAAGCCCTAGGATCAAAGATCCAACGGTGGGAAATATCCCCAAATCAATCAGAGAAAGATCTCTTTAACTGATTCAACAAATCAACTTGCCCTATATAAAGGCCCCAAGACTTCAAGTCTAATATAGAGACCCCCCCCATAAACTTTGAAAAATTCAAAAGAAAGAGAGCAAGCTCTTGAAAGAAAATTATTTCTTCAAGGTAAAGATGATGAATCATGAACTCAGAGATGAAATCATCTCATAAAAAGAAGAATTATCTTCTTAAAAGATCATAAATCTACAAAGAACAAGGTCTTTCATAAAAAAAGATCAAAATATATCATCACATAATAAAAGAAGAACATATTCTTCACACAGATCATTGATCTATAAAGGCAAAGCCCTTTCAAAAATAAGAACTGTTGTTCTTGAATCTTGAGACAAAGTCTCTTTTAGAAGAACATAAATTTGTTCTCTGATCATAAAATTTGATCAAATGCGCTTTGCGCTATTGAACTGCGCCATGCGCTCTTGAACAGCGCTTCTGCGCTCTCTGGACAGGTGCTCGGCACCAAAATGCGCCACGTGTCAACTTGCACTTTGCGCTTCTAAAATAGCGCACTGCGCTCATGGGCTGGCGCTCAGCGCCAAATGCGCCACGTGTCACTCACGTATGCGCCACTAAATTGATAGCGCAATGCGCTCATGGACTAGTGCTTAGCGCTCATAAACTGGCGCAATGCACCCATCATCTGGCGCTTAGCACCAAGCGCAACACGTGTCAACCATGTGTGCGCTACTTGGCAGAAGCGCACTGCGCTCTTTAACTGGCGCAAAGCGCCTAGTGCGCCACGTGCTGCGCTGTCAGAACATAAATTGTTCTTTAATAAGCCAAAGCTTTGATGAATGCTCTGCATTCAATACAAGACAAAATATTGTCAGAAGGGCCAAGCCCAAATAAAGGCTCAACAGCCCAGAACAATAAAATGTTAAACATTCATTGGACTTAGCCCAATATTGACCATAAGTCCTCAATTTATGTTTAATTGAGCCCATCTGCTCATGAATATTTAACAGATCTTAGTTCCAAATTGGACTACAGATCTTTCAACCAACTCACACCGGTTCGAGGGTACATCTCTTTACTCCTCTGATATCTGTCGTTGTAATCCTTCAACGTCTTCAGAGAGGTGACGGGTCCCGACAACCACACATTTCACGGACTGTGGGGTCCTTAAACTCATGGACTACGATGTCCTTAACCTGGACTGTGGGGTCCTTAAACTCACGGACTACGATGTCCTTAACCTGGACTGTGGGGTCCTTAAACTCACGGACTACGATATCGTTAACCTGGACTGTGGGGTCCTTAAGCCCATGGACTATGATGTCCTTAACCTTAGACCACCATGTCCTTAAACTGGTAATCGACCGCAATGTCCCTAAACTAAACAATAGAGCCCAAATGCTCTCTTGTTGGATCTAAATGATCCCGTTAAGTTAATCTTAGTCTAAAATTAGACTAACGAATCCTTAAAAAACGTTTAAGTTGATCTTAGTCTCAAATGAGACTAACGTATCCTTAAAACCAACCCCAAACCCAAATCTAAGAAAATACGGATTTGGACTAATCCACGCCCTACGGGCGACAACATAAATTAGTCTCCGTATACAATCCACGGGCAACCACAAACAAAACAAACACCCACGACACGAAGTGACCATCTGGAGAAGGAGAAAGTTGTTATCGCGATGCGGTAGCGTAATTAACTGCAGGGGCTTGTGCCTGCAGGGAAGAGCGTCTCCACAATCAAAAAACCCTCAAACGAGGGGGAATCTGACGAAGTCTGCTACATCGGCCGCATCCGTTTAAACCTTCGATACATGGTGCCATAAATCAACTTGGTATCTTCGGAGAGGTGGACGGATAGCACCAATTAGCATCTGCCCCGAAATTCAGGCAAGGCATTCGCCGCGTCTTCGCGCATCTTTCGGCGGGTAACACTAAGCATTCTTATTATTTTTGTGGCGCCCACGTGAGGAGCACGTGAGGCGCTGGGCACTGCCCAATTAGTGCTGAGCACTCAGCCGTTTTGGCTATATGTGAAGTGTTAAGCACTTTTTATATGGCGCCCACACGTGTTTCACATGAGGCGTTAGGCGCTGTTAAAGAGGGGCGCCCACGTGGGAAGCACGTGAGGCGCTAGTTTCTTTTATATGGAGATTTAATCTTTGTTGATGTTTTCAGAAAGGTTAAATCTCTATCAATGGTGCTTTGACCATTAACGCTCGCTAAAATCACTATATTTGAGGATTTTAGGTTGTGTTTTTAAAGAACTAAGTTCTCGATTTGAAAGAACCGAGTTCCTGGAGTATTCTGGACTCCCTCTTCTTTCTTTTTAAATTTGTTCTTCCTTGAATCTTTGATCTCAAGAACAAGATTTTCCCGATGAGAATTAAATTCTCAACTTATGGGGGACTTGTCTTGTGGATCTCGGATCCAGAGAAAGAACTAAGTTCTTTTTACAAGGGTTAAACCCTTAGATGTAATATTATAGATAATAGAAATATTTTGATCTCTTCTCTTTACCTAGGATTTTGAGAAGGAAGTACTCGAAGGTCAGATCGGCATGGATTACATAACCTGCTCTTCTTCTTTGAGAATTAAATTCTCTGTTCTTTCTATCTGTGGTCTCTTCCTCTCTCCGTATGTTCTCTCTGTGTCTCTCTGTGGTAGTCCTTTTTTTTAGACTTAAAGTCTGGGGTCCTTTATATGGTGGAGGCAAATTGTTAATTGGTTTTGAGAAAATCTCTCATTGAGAGATTCAAATTGATTTAATTGGACTCAAAATTGATTAAAAATTTTACCTACCGTTGGATTTTTGATCCAAGGGCTTTTGTTTTACAGAATATGTTGTTCTTGTTTTTAACAAGATCGGGGAAATATTCTCCTATATACAGAATTTATTCTGTAAAATAATGATTTTTAATCACCATTGGATTTTTAATCCAAGAGTTCTCTGTTTCACAGAAACAATCTTTTTTGTTTAGAAAGATTGAGAGAATATATTCTAAAAATTGGATCATTGATCCAACCGAGAGTATCTTTCTTATTTAGAAAGGTATGGGAGATATTTTCTCCTAATAGAATTTGATTCTATCTTTTGATGATTTATCATCCCCGTTGGATTTTTGATCTAACGGCTTTGTTTAACAGAGAGTATTGTAGAATTTTAATTCTACCTAAGCGCTGGCGCTCACAAGTTGTGCACGTGGGCACCACTTAAGAATTTAATTCTTAAGATAGGTATTCATGTGCTTTACACATTGGCGCCCGCGTGAGGAGCAAGCGCAGCGCCATATAAGAATTTAACCTTTATTCAGGAAGCACTCATGTGTTTTGCTTGGCGCCCACATGAGGAGCACGCGAGGCGCCACCATAGGATTTAATCTTATAGGATTGGTTCTAGCGCTGGCACCCTCATGGAGAGCATGTGAGGCGCTGCCTCATTCCAACAGATCTTTGCTCTTTTATTAGGTTAAATATTGGGGGAACAAATGCCCCCCACCATTATGCTCACGTGGCTCACACGTGAGTGCAACGGTGTCACCTTTTCCACCGTTCGATCTCCTGGGAAGTTGAACCTTCTCTTCATGTCTTATAAATAGGGCTTTTGGCCCTTAAGATGATTGTCGTTCCTGTTGGGTTTCGCCGGCTCCCTGGCCATCTACCGTGGCCGATGCGAAACAAAAACTGGCGTTTTAAAAAATTTGGCGCAAATAAAACCCGTCCCAAGATCGAAACCATAAACCTATACTAGCAACTAATAAAGAGTCTAGCTAAAGGGTTAAAGTGATTATACCAAAAGAACCAAGTCCTTCGGTCTTCCATCACCTTCCTAAGCTCCTTGAGGCATGCTCGAACAAACTTGGTCGCCGTTCTTCCTCCGTCGAAGATGATCCACCCGAGAGATGTAGCTCATGTCTCTAGCTCCACATCAAAGCAAGTGAAGCAACTAGGGTTTCTAGGTTGCTAATCAAGAAAGCCTAGGATGTAGTGATTGCTCTAAATGTCTATCTATCTCATCTCACATCCTCTCATGATTCTCAACACATGAAAGGGTTGAGAGGAGGAGGAAAATGAAGGTGGAGGAACACAAGAAACTCAATGGGAGAGTGAAGCTAAATGGTGAGGGGAAGAGAGCTATCAAAGAAAAACCATCTCTCTTCATTTTCCAATAAGTCTCCAAGTGAGAAAAAAACCAAGTGAAGAATAGTTTTACAAAACAATATTTTCCATTTAAAATGCAACCCATACTTAAATAGTATGCCTAAATGAATTAATAATTCATTTGTGCACACTATGCAAGCATGGTCCTCACCATACTCCCCATTTTCTAATATCCACCTCATTTACCATTTTCAAATGAATGGTCAAGCCCAAAAATGAGGTGTCCATCTTCTAGAATGTTATCCAGATAAATAAGGATTACATTCTCTAGTATACACATACCTGTATTCGTACCGAAATACGAATATCCGAAGAGATAGAATAACACAAAGAACATAATATTAGAATATACGTATCGAAATACATATACGTAAATTATTAAATCAATACCTGATTTAATAATCCGGCTCAAATCCGAGACGGCTAGTATTATCAATTGTCCGATCGAAAGTCTAAGTACATAGTACAATCAATCGATCGAAACCCTGCACGTATCCAATACGGCTACTACATCGTTTCGCCAGAACCAGGGAAACCCACTGTGTGGGACTCTAAAGACTCGTCAATACGCTGGCAGTGGGTTTAACCACAAGCACGTCAGTGGCACTAACTGTACGTAACGGTTACCCAGATATTGAGCGAAAGGAAGGCCGACGAGCAAACTCATCCGAACCCCTACCGAGTCTGTCCGTGACAATCTCCATACAGTCTGGTCTGTTCGTCTAAGAGTATCGCATATCGAGTCTACGGGGTGGATAAACTCAGACCCATAATAACGCGACATTTCGTGTCGGTATGAAGCCCATCATCCACTGAGAAACCACTGATCCAAATCAATAATTCTCGTCCACCTCGGCCGAGGATTTCTGGTGATGGCCATCCGTCCACAACGCGACATCAACCCCCAATACCGGAAGAGATGAATCCCCGGCGATCCGCTCACTGCCTCCATATAGCTCGGGACTGTACCCAACTAAAACCTGTTTGCACAACTCCTTTGAGCCGTGGTAGGGTAGTAATCAAAGCACAGTAGGAACTCACATGAGACAAATGACGATCTCAGGTCGACAGACTAACCTGTACTCATGTCACCTGGGAACTGCTATCTGACAATAGGTATAATACCAACTAGCATGTTCCCGGCGAGTTCGTTCAGTGTACTCACAACACAATGAGCACATGTATGCTATCTTAGGTGACTAACTGACACCAATGACTTGTGAGACCGGCCACCGCCCCTCGTCAGGATCTCGATAAATATACACTAGTCTACTCCGGAGTATCGATGCCCAGTCTCGATACTCCCACGACTAGGGACATTTAAAGATGTGCTTATAGACCACCCAGCTCCCACTTATATGATCGCCATCATAATGCTGGTAGTCAAGCAAGAATCCTATAGGCTCTATCAACATGTAATAGTGATCTGTAATGCCACCTAATGTATGTACATGATGATAAAGACAAACCAGATAGCATACTATCATCTCGAGTAAGACTGTTCTACCCGAATATGTCCTCTCTCAATCATCACAATCGCGTGCCTGCGATTCAATAATTGACTTGAGGGCACTATAGCCAACAATCTCTCACTTGCACTTAAGGTTAATTATTGCGGTGTCGCATACTCATAGCCCACGTGATACCGAACACTCAACTTCTTTACTAATCAGTCTCGCAAAGCCCGTTTGCGAAACTATTGCGTTCGAGAAATAGCCTCAGTGACTGGATCCGCTCCAATGTTTCTTTCTTTATCTCTCTATTTCTCAACTTCGCGGAGAAAAACTATCTCCCGAAGTGATCGATACTTGTCTTAGAATTTGTCTAGATATCTGATGGGACCCAGTTCACAAATGAACTCCAAATACAACAAACTTCTTAGACTGTATCTTCTACTGAATTTAATCAGTAACATGCACCATATCTTCCTCAGTATCTGCTTGGAACACCTGTCCAACATACTGTCTCTCAAAAGAGGGAAAACTATAACTCCGACAGCCACTCTGTCATCCAGGTCATCTTGGAAGCCTAAAATGATAACCGCCTCCTGAAGGGAGCTGCCGTTACCATATTCCAAGAACATCCACTTATGTTCATAACTGCTTCCCAACGCTTCTCCAGGATTGGATTAATATATATGCTTATTACAGCTAGTGCAAAAACAATATCTGGTGTGGTACTTGACATTTCATGATTGACTCAATTGCCTAAGCAAAAGATAAGTCAATCATGCAAATCCCTCTCCTCATCGGTCTAGAAGACATCTCTTTAGAGAAGGTTACTCCATCACCTGCGGGCACATCACCACGCCAGGAGTCGTCCATTCTAAAACACTTTAGAATAGTGTCAAAGTACCCAAATTGGGACACTTCCCAAATCTAGATCTAAAATCATAGATCTAGTAACCAGAATCCCTGATATTTTATCCAGATCCTGTGTGGAGAAACACCTTGTGACAACCACAGTGTAACCAATCGCAGTATAGGAATATCACTTCCTATCAAGAGCATGTCATCCAAATACCAAGACATCACTCCCTATTACCTTCTTACCAGATCCATCTGTTATTCTGATGAAGTCAAACTCTATGACAGTCACATCAAAAATATACGATCTATCTCCGCTATATCTGCTTTAGTCTATAAATAGACATAAACTACTTGCCCACCATGCTTCTGCTGCTCCCACTGACTACAACAACCCTCTGGCAGAGTCATATACATGTGCACTTCTAAAGCTAATTTAGAACGACGTTATACTCATCCTCCTGCCAGATCTCATAGTCTAGAACAACAGTGGTGGTAAGTTTGGGTAATCAAAAACCTCCCTGTCACCGTCTTTGAGGAGACCGAAGTACCTCTCAGGTGGCTGAGGTTACCCACTAAATCTGCGGAGTGGCTAATGGATTGTCGAATCCAATTGAATGTTTAGGTTCTACTAAATTTTCAGTAATCGTTTGTGGTTCTGGAATATCTTCCAGTTCTACCATACTCCCACTAATGTTTTCTGAAAAGAATCCATTTTACTAAAACTGATGACGAGTCAAGAACAATATAACTATTGATCTTCCTGGTGGTAGAATGTTAACCCTCGTCAAAGCCCGGGATAACCCACAAACTGCCATTACTGAAACGTGCATTGAGTTTATTCAGATTCTGGTTTAAGCATAAGCCAGACAACTCCATATACCTTAACATCGTTAAGATATGAAACCATTCTATATACCATATAGAAACAAAGGCACTAATTTAATTGGAACCAGATTCAAAATACATGCAGCCATTTCCAGTGCATATCAACAAAATGGAAGGAGACCAAGCAGCATTACTCATCAAGGAATGCACCCACGTATGAGTAACCTGAAAGAGAAGCAAGTTCTCAAAACTATTACTTACAACGGAATACATAGCACAAGTATCTACATCTTCGACCATCTTGAAGAATCATGATATTTGCAACATATGGTTCTCTACTTTATTCCTATACCTATAACTTCTCAAAATTTGAACCTTGTATTTCAACGAAATACGTGTCTAAAACTAGAGAAGTCATAAGTAAACAGAATATAGTACGAGTACCAACCCCTTTGTCCTAATGGACATCGTACAACATACAATACTTTGTATAATTCCTCTGAGTTTAATAACTAAAACCCTGTGCATTGTAAGTTAAAACTGTGCTATGGTTAAGAAGAATTACACCGCTGTTGAATGCACCTTACCTAACCATCAATTGATATAGGTAAATGTCATAGACATAATTTCAAGAAGTTATATCTCACTTTATAAAATAACGTACAGATATATCAGTTTGAAATTGGTGCATAACAACGGATATTCAAAACCAGATATTTTCCGTCACGCAAAACCCAGATGATTTTCTCAAATATCACCAATTACAAAGAATTCTGATATGTTGAGGATACAATCACCCAATTTCCAATGTCTTACTCCCACTCAGCATTTGTAACGCCATACAGATATGAGAATCAAGTATGGTAAATACATACCCTGGAGTCAGAATCTAATTGGAAAAACAGTTTTCAATTAATATCGCACAGTCAAACTGAAACATGAAAATGTTTCAAAGAGGTATCCGGGTATTCCTAGTAATGCCTCCTCCACTATCCAGATTCATGATAGTAACCGTATACTACCTTACCCTCACTCCAATCCCTTTATATGTCTTTACTTATTACCTTCTGTATACCTCACTTAGGCTAATTGGTTTTCTTCCTTCCCTATCTTTCGGCACCAACGTAAGATTTGGAAGAAGATTATCCAATAAGAATAATAGGCATGCTCTCCTAATACCAGGAGCTCTCGCAACCTGAGAGAAGGTAAAGAGAAAAGACAACCGAATAATCCTTATTTTATTTCTCTAAAACCAGAATCCATCCTCGATCAGAAACAAGTTTCTTCGAGTTCGTATGTAACTATACGATGGCATATCTAATAAATGTTTATTTTCGTAGTGATACGGGGTGTTCTGGAGAAATGAAAAGGGGAAGTAGGAGTGGCAGGGGTATACGCGGTTTCGTCGTGAATGATAGTAGTCGCAATTTCCTTTGCCCTCACTCTAATCCCTTTATATTTCTTTACTTATTACCTTCTGTACACCACACTTAGGCTGATTGGTTTTCTTCCTTCCCCACCTTACGGCACCTGCCTATGGTTTGGAAGAAGACTATCCAATAAGCGCAATAGGTGTACTCTCCTAATACCAGGAGCTCTTGCAACCTGAGAGAAGGTAAAGAGAAAAGACAACTGAATAATCCTATTCAATTTCTCCAGAACCAGAATCTATCCTCGAACTAGAACAAGTTCCTTCGAGTTCATATGTAATTATATGATGGAATATCTAAAAAAAATGTGGATCTTCGTAGTGATACGGAATGTTTTGGAGAAAAGCAAAGGGAAAGTAGAAGCGGCGGGGATATATGCGACTATGACAATCCAAAAGTCAAAGTGTTTTAAGAAGGTTCGGTTAACTTGGTTCATGAGTTTTAGTTTAGATTCGGGTCATGGTCGATGCCAGAGAGAGAGAGAAAACACTCAGCGTGCACTCTAACCTAGATTAGATTGGTTAATCACATTATCTAATCAGGATATCTCCCACTGTTTCCTCGAATTTTCCTTCAAACCCAAAAAGAAGAATTAGTCGGGATCATCTAAAATCACCCAAGGAGTAACACCTACTAATCAGTAGGAATCGAGATCCAACTATCATCGCATGATAACTTGATAGAAGCCACCCAAGTCACCACACTCCAGAAGGTATGGGCATGCCTGGAAAGTTTCCTGTATGTTTGAAACTCCCGATGTGGTTTTTACCCCTAGGACCCAAGTGACCTTGACACAGTCAACAAATCAAAGAGTCCTAGTCAAGTTCAACCCGTCATTATCTTGATTGCATTAAACCCACCCGTATGAGCCCTTGACACAGTCAACAAGGCCGTATGACTGTCCTAACCAATCGCATTGCATGCTACAAACAAGCACCACTTAGCTACCGCACACTACGCCTTGACGCAGTCAACAAACGCAGCACGAATACTAAGCAATACTAATCTGAAATGACGGAGGGCTTTTAACTTAATGAACTTGATATCGTTAAAGGAACCGAGTGGTTTTACAAATATATAGTGGCGCAAACTTTTTCTAAAGAGGTCACTCCCTATGAAGGGATCTCGGCTCTTTCCTCATTGAATGAGGTGCAGGATATTCCAAACTGAATACCATGATGCAAAGCAAAAGAATCGACTATAGTGAAGTTATTACACCGACGCAAACTTTCGCTCAAGAGGTCACTCCCTGTGAAGGGATCTCGGCTCTTGCCTCGTCGAATGAGGTGCCGGATATTCATAACCGAATACCACTGTGCAAAGCAAAAGAGAACGTCTGTAATGTCAGTTTTCAAAAATTGGTTCCAACGACATCATTTAGGTTTATTTTTCCTTGCATTAATCAGAATTAATGCAGTCTCATCATTAATCCATATCACACCACAGAAAAGGAAAGAAAATAAAATGTACGATTATGCTATCCGTATTCGCCACTGGGCCCCGTCATCACCCGTTAGGTTACTTAACTATCGGCAGAGCGGAGGCTGGACTAGCGCGGGTGTAAAACATATACAACATCTACTAGTAAATATAAATATTTATATATATATGTATGTATGTATGTATGTATGTATGTATATAACATTCGTCCCAGGCATGATATAAGCAACATCACATAATAACGGATAATTTAGAAACCCGGGTTTCCTTTGAGCCACAAATGAAACTCGACGTTCCCCGGTTGTGTGGATAGCCTTTGCAATGAAAACCTGAACCCTACGAGCGCGGCAAGTTACCCACCAATCTCAGAAGTGAGGCAACCCCAATCAACAAAGTAAATGGGTCACCCAGCACTTCATGGAATCTGGTAACTTGAGTGTCCCTCCGTGGGTCACCTATATCCCCTACGAGTGCGGCGAATAGCCCGCCAATTCTAGAGTGAAGCCCCCTCCATCTCAACGCCATGAGATGCGGGCTTGTTGCCCTCTAGAACCCAGCTATTCGTGCACTCTACTGTGGGGTAATCCTAGTACAGAAAAAAAAAGTATATACAACGGTGACATCGACCTCAATCTGGTCGTGCTTCAATAAAAGAATATACAATCTGGCAGAGACGGCATTCCAGATGTCGGACGCTCTCCCCGCAATACTGTATATACAAATGAATCTGAACTATATTATTACCATTGCACTACAGGCTATCCATCATGACAATCCAACCACAATATCAGCACAACACAGAACATCAACATGAATATTATGTTCGCAAACCCATCTAGTTGAACATATAGCAACTAGTCGGGTTGTACCGCTCAATAATATTCACGGTCGCAGATATCATCATATGCACTGATAAACACACATTTAAAATTTCGATTGACTAAACATTTCCACATTGGCCCCAAATGCAAACCAGCAATCAAACAAATCTGGGCCAAAACAAAAAAAAATCATAAAAATCATATTTCCATAAAATAGAGCCCCAGAAAAAAATTGGGGCACTGTAGCAAAAAAAGCGCCGCGGTTCATCGGCAAAATGTGCCATTTAGCTTGGGTTCCGCAGCTGAATTTTGGAGTTACGTGCCCAAATTTTTTTCTTAGCTCTAGTTTTGCCTGCACATATTTTTTAGATACCCAAAAAAAATTGAACAACTTTGAAATTCGACAGCAAGCACTCTAAAATGGAAATATGATTCAGAAAAATTTGTCGATTGAGATTTTAACTTTGTGCAAACTAGCTAGTATTGGTTTATGGGTGGCTCGATACCATGTTGGGTTTCGCCGGTGCCCTGGCCATCTACTGTGGCCGATACGGAACAAAAACTGGCGTTTTAAAAAATTTTGGCGCAAACAAAACCCACCCCAAGATCGAAACCATAAACTTATACTAGCAACTAATAAAGAGTCTAGCTAAAAGGTTAAAGTGATTATATCAAAAGAACCAAGTCTTTCGGTCTTCCATTTGTTAGTGATATGTATGCCCTAGAGACCATTATTGTATGATATAGTGGATGCTTGGACATATATATGGAGGACTTTCTTGCTCGACATGATAGTATGCTATCTGGTTTCCTTTATCTTAATATGTTCACTAGTATTATTATACCGTCTCTCATATACATGTTGATAAAACCCTTAGGATGTAGGCTTGACTACCAATACTATGATGCGGATCATACTACTGGGACCTGGGTAGTCCACAAGCACATCCTTCAATAGTTCCTAGTCGAGGGAATATCAAGATAGAGCATCGATATTCCAGAGTAGACTAGTGTGAACGTTTCTTGACCCTGTATGGGGCGATGGTTGATCCCATATCCATTGGTGTTTGACATCAAAGATTGTACACAGATGCTCATTAGAGAATGGGTACACCGAACAGGACTCGCCGAGAACTCCAAGATGGTACCATACCTATCGTCAGATAGCAGTTCTTTGGTGACACTAGTACAGGTTAGCCTGTAGACCCGAGATCGTTATAAAGTCTTGTGTGGTTCCTACTGTGCTTTGATTTTCTCTCTACCATGGCTCAAAAGAGTCATGCAAATAGGTGGATTTTGGGTACAGTCCCGAGTCACATGGAGGCAATGAGCGATAGGAGGGTTTTCGTCTCTCCCGGTATAGGAAGTTGATATTGTGCTGTGCTCGATTGGCTTTAACAGTAAGTCCCTGGGCAGGGTTGTTGATGAAATTTACTGGTATGTGTTATCAGTAGTTTCTCATACCGTTATAGGCTTTACATCGGCATGACTTATCAAGTTATTAAGGTCTGACGATACCACCCCCAGACTCGATATGCGACATATCAGACGAAGAGACCGAAATGTACGGTAAGTGTTACCTATAGGCTTCATGGGAGTTTGGACAAGCTTGCTTGTTGATCTTCTAATCGCTCAATACCTGGGTAGCTGTTAAGTCCAGCTAGTACCGCTGACGGCTTGTGGGTGACTGATATGATCATCACCTACTGCTGGCGTATTGACGAGTCTTTAGAGTCCCACACAGAAGTTTCCCGGTTCAAGCGAAACAAAGTAGGGCACATATGTTGATATGTGCGGGGGCTTGATTAAATACGCGTATGAGATACCGTATTCTAATCCGACGGTTATTTGTTATCAGTCAGGTTATATGTGATATAACCAGATTATCGAATCAAGTGTTGATTTGATAATGTGATATACAGATAAATGATATTAGTCGGTTATATGTGATATAACCGGATTATTAAATCAAGTGTTGATTTAATAATATGATATATATTTATATTTGATATAATTATATATTAACTAATATTATTAGCTCACTAATTATTTTCTTTATATATATGTATTAATATATATATATATATATATATATATTTGATATATATATATTTGATATATATATATATACATATATATATAATGAAGCATGGTGTATTTTCTATTTTGAGAAAATGAAAAAATGAGGTGGATAATGAGGAGAATGGGGTTAAGCATGGCTTGATGAATATTATATTCATCTAACTTCACTATTAAAGTATGGCTTCATTTTATTATTGAATAAAATGAATGCTTCAATAAGTGAACCTTAGCCATTCTACACTTGGCCTTCTTCTTGAGTTCATTTTTCTTTATATGAGCTCATGAGCTCTCTAGCTCTCTTCTTCTTCCTCCTCTTGATGCTTCAAGCTCCAACCCTTCACATGTGATTTGAACCATAGAGCTTGGATAATATCTTGTGAGCAAAAAAAATCCCTACTTCACCATCTCACATTAGATTAGCACTTTGATGTGGTGTGTTTCCTTCACTAAAAAGTTTAGTGAAGAGATAGCTTGGATTGGCGGACTTCGGGTAAATCATCTTCGGCACGAAGGTCATTGGAGGAGGTTCATTCAACTTTCAAGTGGAGCATAGTGGAGTCACGTGGACTACAATCCGGAGCATTAGAAGAGAAGGACACGGTCTACAAAAGTTGTAGACTTCTTGTGGCATTGTAGACTAGATCATATCAATGCGACAAGACTAGCTGAGTTGCATAAGAATGCATATTTGAATCTGTTCGAATTTACATCTTATGAAACTTTCCTGTCATGTCTCAAAGGCTAGATGACCGAATCTCCGTTTACTAGACACGGAGAAAGAGCTGCTGAACTCTTGGACATATACATAATGATGTATGTAGTCCTATATCTATACATGCCAGGAATGGTTCCTCGTACTTTATTACATTCACCGATGATCTCTCTAGATTCGGACATGTGTTCTTATTGAAACACAAATCTGAATCTTTTGAGAAATTCAAGGAATAAAAGTACGAAGTTGAGAACCAGACGGGTAAAAGTATTAAAATCCTTCGATATGATCGGGGAGGAGAATACTTGAGCACGGAATTCAGAGACTACTTAAAAGAGAATGGGATTCTCTCTCAGCTTACTCCTCCGTATACACCACAGCACAATGGAGTTTCGGAGCGGAGGAATCGCACCCTATTAGATATGATGCGCTCTATGATGAGTAATGTTGAGTTGCCTATTTCCTTTTGGGGTAATCCACTTGAGATAGCTGCATACCTATTGAATAGAGTTCCGACCAAATCCGTGCCTACCACTCCATATGAGATATAGAATGGGAAGAGACTATCTCTTAAACGAGTTAAGATATGGGGTTTTCCGGCCTATGTTGAAAAGCAAAATCCGGACAAGCTTGAGGCAAGGTCAGTTCGGTGCAAGTTTGTAGGATATCCCAAACATTCATGAGGGAATATCTTATACCACACCGAGGAATAAAAGGTGCTTGTTTCTTGACATGCCACCTTTTTAGAAAAGGAATTTCTTGTCAAAGGGATTAGTGGTAATGAGGTAGAACTGGAAGAAGTTCTAGCAACACAAACTATAACTGACGATTTGGTGGAACCAGAGGATTCAATAGTCCCCAACGAACCTCAGCCACTCCGCAGAACTAGTAGGGTTCCTCATCCACCTGAGAGATACTACGGTTTTCTCATAGACGGCGGGAGCGAGGATTGCATCATGGAAGATGATGACCTAACTAGTTTCGAGCAGACCATCACAAGTGGAGACTGTAAAATGGCTAGATGCTATGCGATCTGAGATGGAATCCATGTACACCAACAAAGTATGAACTTTGGAAGTTGCTTTTGAAGGGGTAAAACCCATCGGGAGCAAGCGGATCTTGAGAAGATAATTGGTGTAGATGGAAAAATTGAGACTTTCAAAGCTAGACTTGTAGCAAAAGGTTTTCGTCAATGACCAGGTGTCGACTATGATGAAACCTTTTTTCCAGTGGCTATGCTTAAGTCCATCAGGATCCTACATGCCATTGCTGCATACCATGACTACGAAATCTGGCAGTTGCACGTCAAGACCGCTTTTCTAAATGGTGATTTAGAAGAGAGCATGTACATGACACAGCCAGAGGGCTTCGTAGACAGTGAGAGCAGCGGAAGCGTGTGCAAGCTGCATAAATCAATCTACGGATTAAAGCAGGCATCGCAGAGCTGGAACATCTATTTTGATGAAGGTATCAAAGAGTTTGACTTCATCAAAAATGTAGATGAACCATGTATATGCAAGAAGGTAGTAGAGAGTAAGGTTGTCTTCCTCGTATTATACGTGGATGACATACTCTTGATAGGAAACGATGTTCCTATGCTACACTCGGTCAAGCTCTTCTTATCACAAAAGTTCTCCATGAAAGATCTAAGTGATGCCTCCTACATCCTGGGGATATAGATCTATAGAGATTGATCTAGACGGATGTTGGGATTGTCCCAATCCAGGTACATTGACACCATACTAAAGAGGTTTAGTATGGAAGATTCTAAGTGTGGTAATGTACCCTCTTGTTCAGGAATCACTCTCTCCAAAGAGATGTCTCCCAAGACTGATTTGGAGAGGGCTCGCATGCAAGGGATACCCTATGGTTCGACAATCGGGTCAATCATGTATGCGATGTTATGTACCATACCAGATGTAGCGTACTCACTAGGTGTAGTGAGTAGGTATCAATCAGATCCAGGGGAGAAATACTGGATAGCTGTGAAGAATATTCTTAAGTACTTGAGAAGGACTAAAGAGATGTTCTTGGTGTATGATAACGGTGAACTCCACGTGGATTCCTTTACCGATTCGAGCTTCCAGAATGATAAGGACGACGGTAAGTCGGTCTCGGGTTTTGTCTTCACCCTCAGTAGAGGGACGGTATGTTGGAAGAGTTCCAAGCTAGATACCATAGCAGACTCGACGATGAAGGCTGAATGCATCACTATCAACGATGCTGCCATAGAGGCTGTCTGGATGAAGAAGTTCATAGCTGAACTAGGTGTGGTTCCTACCATTGAGCATCCAATACCTTTGTATTATGATAACAATGGAGTTGTAACTTTGTCCTAGGAACCCCGGTCCCATCAGTGATCCAGACATATTCATAGACAGTATCACCAGATCAGGGTGATAGTAGATCGCCGGGAGATCGAGGTCAGGAGAGTTGACATTGAGGATAACACAGCGGATCCACTCATCGAGGCCCTCCCCCAGATGCTAATCGAGAGAATTTCTGGGATGTTGGGTATGAGATACTACAACAACTGGTTTTAGTGCAAGTGGAAGATTGTTAGTGATATGTATGCCCTAGAGGCCATTATTGTATGATATAGTGGATGCTTGGACATATATATGGAGGACTTTCTTGCTCGACATGATAGTTTGCTATCTGGTATCCTTTATCTTAACATGTTCACTGGTATTATTATACCGTCTCTCATATATATGTTGATAAAGCCCTTAAGATGTAGGCTTGACTACCAGGACTATGATGCGGATCATACTACTGGGACATGGGTAGTCTACAAGCACATCCTTCAATAGTTCCTAGTCGAGGGAATATCGAGACAGGGCATCGATATTCCAGAGTAGACTAGTGTGTACGTTTCTTGACCCTTGTTCCCCTCCGAACGGCGGCCTGGACTTGGGCGTCCGTGCCTGAGGTTCGGGGCAGATGCTAATTGGTGTTATCCGTCTACCTCTCCGAAGATGCCAAGTTGATCCATGGCACCGTGCATCGGAGGCTTAGACGGATGCGGCCGATGTAGCAGACTTCGTCAGATTCCCCCTCGTGGAGGGGTTTTTGATTGTGGGGACGCTCTTCCCTGCAAGCGCAAGCCCCTGCAGTTAATTACGCTACCGCATCGTGGTAACAACTTTCTCCTTCTCCAGCTGGTCACTTCGTGTCGTGGGTGTTTGTTTCGTGTTTTATTGCCCGTGGATTGTTTACGGAGACTGAGTTACGTCGTCGCCCGTAGGGCGTGGACTATTCCAAATCCGTGTTTATCTTGGATTTGGGTTTGGGGGTTTGGTTTGAGGATACGTCAGCCATACTTGAGGCTAAGATCAACTCAAACGTTTGTTAAGGATACGTTAGTCTAACGTTGAGACTAAGATCAACTTAACGGGATCGTTTAGATCCGACAAAAGAGCATTTGGGCTCTATTATTCCAGTTTAGGGACATAGTGGTCCATCGTATGTGTGGCCGTCGGGACCCGTCACCTCTCTGACGACGTTGAAGGATTACAACGACGGATGTCAGAGGAGTTCAGAGATGTACCCTCGAGCCAGAGTTAATTGGGGGGATTCATAGTCCAGTCTGTTTGGAGGTTTAAGGATACGTTAGCCATCTTTGAGGCTAAGATCAACTTAAACGGGACCGTTTAGATCCGACAAAAGAGCATACGGGGCTCTATTGTTCTAGTTTAAGGACATTGCGGTCCATGGGTAGTTTAAGGATATTGCGGTCCACGGGTAGTTTAAGGACATTGCGGTCCATTGTTAGTTTTAAGACATCTCGGTCAAGGTTAAGGACGTCATAGTCCATGGGTTTAAGGACTCCACAGTCCGGTATGTGCTCTGGATGCTTCACACGGGTTCACTGCCGCGCTTGGCGAGGACCAGGCTCCGCTCTGGGCGTTTTCCACGAGGTCAAAGAGTGACGTTATCCGCGTTCCACGTAACCAGGAATTTTGCACTAGATGCTCCACACGGGTTCACTGCCGTGCTCGGCGAGGACTAGGCTCCGCTCTGGGCGTTTTCCGCGGGGTCAGAGAGTGACGTTATCCGCGTTCCACGTAGCCAGGAATTTTGCATTAGACACGGGTTTAAGGACCCCACAGTCCATATCAATGTGTGGTCGTCGGGACCCGTCACCTCTTTGAAGACATTGAGGGATTACAATGCCAAGTATCAAAGGAGTGAAGAGATGTACCCTAGAACCAGAATGGCTTAAATAGTCCTTGGCCCAATTTGGGATCAAGACTGATTAATTATGTTATGAGCCCATTAGCCCAGTTAATTACGAATTGAAGACTCATGGCCTAGCTTGGGCTAAGTCCGATCATATCTGGAATATTGGCTTCTTGTTGGTCCATTGAAGGAGAGGCTTTGCCTCTATCCATTTAGCCAATTGGGCCAAAGCCTAGTGTTAAACACTACAGAGCAATCAGTGTTGAACACTGGGAATGAGGTTGACAAGTTAGTGTTTAACACTAAAAGATAATTGGTGTTAAACACCAGCAACAAGGCTTTCAAATTAGTGTTAAACACTAAAACAGATCAGTATCAAGCGTCGGCAACAGAGCTCTCAAATTAGTGTTAAACACTAAGGTAGTCAGTGTTGAACACTACGAATAAAGTTCTTTGATTAGTGTTGAACACTAAGGCCCAACAGTGTTTCAATACTGGATTCGAGAGTTCCAATTTAGTGTTAAACACTAAAGCAAGAGGGGTCACGTGGCAACATGTGAGAGCGCCCTCCCTTCATTTATTCTGCTGAGATTATCGCATCACGTGCCCTCACGTGAAGGGCATTTAAATGCTTATATGTTAAAGCTTCTGCCGAGGGTCACGTGGGTCACGTGGGGTGCTGCCTCAAAGGGGTTTTCTGTAGATCTCTTGGGGGGGTCACGTGGTGACACGTGACCCTGCCTCTATGTTGTTTAGAGGATCTGTTAATCTTTTCCAGGAATTAAATTCCTCGTAGGGTTAAACCCTGACAGTAATTTCAGAGGAATTAAATTCCTACTTCCTTTTGAAGATTTATATTCTGAATAGAGTTGGACTCTGAATTTTCTGTAGGAATTAAATTCCTCATACATGTGAAGAACTAAATAGGGTTAAACCCTGATAAAAGCTTTTAAGGAATTAAATTCCCATTCTCTGTTAAATTATGATCAAGGGAATTAAATCCCCGCTGTTTCAACAGAACTAGGTTTTTAATTAGGGTTAAACCCTGTTTCTTTTTGTTCTGAAGGAATTAAATTCCCATAACACAGGGTCAAGCCCTACTTTTATCTTAAAGGAATTAAATTCCTATAGTTCTGTGAGAATTAAATTCTCGTGTTTCCATTCCCCCTCTATGTTTTGGATCTGCATGGCAGGATCTCAACCCATTGAGAATTAAATTCTCAACCTAAAGCGGAGATGTGCACTTTGCAGATCCTCTATCAAAGAGAGAAGAAATATGTTCTTCTGTTTTATATATCAGAGTTAAACTCTGTTGAGAATTAAATTCTCCCTCTTTCAAAAAGCCTTCCCTTTCTTACATAGGGTTTTCCTTTGCAGAAGCTCCAAATTCCTCAAAGTATCAAGGCTCTCTCCTTTTTCTCCCTCTGCGTATATATCCTCTTTTTTTGTGTCTCTTGGCTCCTATTTATAGGAGAAGCAGCCGAGTCAATTAGTTTCTGACGAATCTTCATTGAGAGATTTGATTTGCATCCATCATTCGTTTTTGACCTTTGGATTATTAGGTGAATTTTATTCACCATTGGATTTCAAATCCAGGGATTCTCCTTTGTTATTTCTGTTAGATTTAAAGGGGAAATCTTTCCAAACTCGAGATTTTCCCATAGATAGATGATATTTAATCATCTTTAAATCTTTAATTCGATTGGTTCCAGGTAATCGCTTTCCTTTGGAAAGATTTAAATCTCTTTCAGAATTTAATTCTGTTAACAAAACGGGCTTTGAAAGCCGGTCACGTGTGACCACGTGACCCATGGTCACGTGTGGGCACGTGACCCCCTTGGAACGAGCCTTCCTCTTTCTTTTTGCGCTCTGTCTTCTGGTTGCTGCTTAACCGTCACGTGCCACCACGTGACCCCTGGTCACGTGTGAGCACGTGACCCTTGTTTGGATTCTTTTTCTTGGTTTAACTGGAGAACAATTCTGATGTTTTGAGCGTCACGTGCCAACACGTGACCCCTGGTCACGTGGGAGCACGTGACCTCTGTTGAAGCTTTT